>OZ020193.1:26003207-27203207 GCA_963971165.1 Philopedon plagiatum | reverse complement strand
AATAATCATTGAATAGCCATTTCGTCCATTAGAAGAACACACTCTTTTTCCATATCGTCCATAACTTGCACCTTAAACCTAATTTTTTCAAAATATTCGTTTTCAAATCTCGGTGCCAAATTTAATACATTGATTCATTGGCGAATGGTATTTTCGGAGGGAAGTTTGAAATTAAATGTTTTCTTCATATATCTAAAAGCAAAATTTTATATTGAAATAAAAAAATTGCAGTAAGCTTTCGAGTATAGGTATGGCAGAAGTGGTAGGTAAAAAGCACTCTTGAGCATTTCTCCTTTCTGTTGGTTATCTTAAAAATTATTATAATTGGTTCACTCCCCGGTGAGCATTTTATTCCTAGCAGGGAAATGCATCATTGGCGACGTCGCTGTTAGGTCGCATTTCCTTTATTCAGGGTCAAAATGCACACAAAATATTAAGTGACATCACAACCCGTTTGCAGTTTTGCACTAAAAAGGAATTGTGTGTTCTTTTACACGATGTAGGAATTGCATTCACACAAGGCATTGTTACATAAGTTAAATTGAGACGTAACGTGCTGTAGGAATTGTTAAAAAAAATGTCAGCACTGTGTCTGTGCCTACCAAAGACACAAATACATACCTTTGGCATGTGTGGTGTGACACATTGTAGTTACTGTGTTCTTGAAATTTTATAGTGGATTTGTTTGTGACACAAAGTAGAAATATTACCCGAGGTTTTTCTGAGCTGTTGGTTACCATGATATTCCCATATTAATACAACAAGCTTATTAGCATTGACCATTATCTCGGCGATTTATACTAAATACGGAATAGTGTTACCAGATTCCTTATTTGTGTTATTAAAAAAGAAAAGTGGGAATTGTGTGCCACCGAGAAGGAAGTGTGTTACACATTGCCCAAGTTGCGTCTTTTTATACATATAAGGCAGAAATAGGGAGCTTTGCATGGTGCGGCCATATTTTCCTTTATTTTCTTTGTTAATTTATATACCAAACTTTAAATTGTCTTCTGTAAAATAAAACAAAAATTTGATTAATCTCTAATGAATCAAATGTAAATATTACTCATGAAATCATTGTCATTGTTCATAACCTAAAAATATTTTTTTTTCGAAACCCATATTTTTGAAAAATATTTTCATTATACATTATTTCGTTGAAGGCCCCTGTTACTATTGTTGGTATACGGAAAACTGTACGAAAAATTCTTCATCGCAAGAGAAAAGTGACTTTTGGTGGTTGGAAAGAGTCATTATTATAAATCATATTAGGTAATCAGAATTTTGACATATTTGTTTTAGCCTACTCGTCGTTAATAATTTTCCAAGAATGCTCATCCGGGAGAAACATTAAATATAAGAAAAGAACAGTTATTCCTAACGTGTGTATGGCAGTTCACATTTTCCCTTTTAAACTAATAGTGGTATTTGTGGCAGACATAAAAACTGATCTCAAGCAGACATTATTACTCAGTTGTATCGGCAATGTGTTGTTAAAAAATTGACAAGTGAAGGCACAAGTGCCGAAACAATTCCTGAATTTCTCCTTAAATGTGTCGTGTCACGATGCTTCACTTCCCACATATAAAAGACACATAAAGGTTACAGTTTCGACACATGTATTGTTGGTTAGGCACATAGATCCAAAACAATTACGTATTTATTCCTTAAATGAGACCAAATTTTGCTTACTGGATCACCGGTATAACGAAGGCGATTTGTAAAACATTACTATTGCCATTTTCCTTTCATCTGCCTTCCACTTCCTTCGATTCTTATGAGAAAATTTCATGTTAAGAATGGTATCTACATGAGGCCAATATTTATTGCTATAGCTCGGTTGCTGTTTGTTGATAACTGCTTTTTATCGAGATCTGTGCAGTTGCCTTTTTAGATTTCGAATGACTTGGTTTTTTCGTTTTATTATGGCAATATACCTTTTCGTGTGTATTTTTTTTCTTCGAACTGTGGGTTTTATTTCCACAATATTAATATTTTCGGTGGTATCTGGTAAATCTAACAGGGCTGTTGCTAAGGGATTTAGTTAGGTTGAGGATTCGGCGTTAGATTTAAAAGATATGGAAACAGTATCATTTATGTTGGTTCTGTGTTGATTGTCATGTTTTCGTGAACTGGATATGTATCACGGGGAAAAATCTGAGGATATAGGGAATACATTATTTCCAGGAGGATTAGCAGATGCTAGGGGAGCATGTGGTGATTGATCGGCATTTGAGAAGTAAAAAGAAGTTGAAGCTAAAGGAGACTCTGAAGAGATTGTTGGAAGATGTACCACTTCAGATTCTAACACTAACGAAAGATTTTAAGGGAACTGTTTGTACAAGGGGTGTGGACTGTTTAGAGGACCTGGAAGATATGACATTTGAAAAATGCTTCGGAACAGCAGAGCAGTTGAGCCTGTGATGAGTCTCATTGACAAAACTATTTTCATCAAAATGAAATTCGCAATTGACGATCTTTTCAATATTTTTTCTTCTTGATCTAAAAATAAGAGACAACATAATTCATGGTAGCATTGTAAACTAACCTGTATACCTACTCTTATTCAGCAATGCAAAAATAAACGATGCAGTTATTTTTACCTGTGATTTATAACCACCCACTAGAGTTTTGAACCCTTGCATAATAGAGCAAGAGCAGGTATTACAGCTACCATAAAGATTCCTCTTACAAGTTTACAGTTACTAGGAGAGTGTTGTACCTTGGGACACTTTTTATATTTGGAAGTGTAATTTTTTTATTAATTAATTTAAAAGTGTGGGATTTGAAAATTTAGACACCTGATATATTGATTATATAAAAGTGTATTAGAAAAATTGAACAAAAATTATGTTAATGGAAAAAATTTTACTTTTTTAACCTTATATAAAATGGACCAAGGTACAGTCTGGTCTGTGCCTAGGGCCAGTCAAAACTAAAACTAAAAAGATAAACAAAATTACGCATAACATACGATTAAAGCAAAAAAAAATAAATACAAAAGTAAGTAAATATTTGTCTAATATTTATTACAAATTTATATTGTCTACTCAACATTATAATGACCAAAATTCACACCACAGCGAAACATTGTGGCATGTCGAGCTGTTCCACCTACATTGCTAGGTGGGGGTAATTTTGTAATTATGTCCTCTTTAAGAAAAGAGAAAGTTGTAGTTGCATCATTTAAGAATTTGCTACTGTCTTTATATCGACGTAAGTACCTAAGTTCATTCTGTTCATTTTCGTCGTCGTAACACACAATTTCTGCAACGTAATAACGGAACCTTTTTTCCCAGGAACCTTTACTAACACAAAATCACCTACTCTTATATCAGCGTCTTCAAAATTTTGCTCCAGAGTAGTCTCTTCTTGTTTTCTCAGAATCCCCTCAATCCATGTTTCATCATCGCTTCCTTTACTAATCGACAAACTATTATTACTTTCTGATTCAGAGCTGGCTGAAATCTTTCTCATTTTCTTTTGCGAAATAGATAAAACATTTTTTTGTGAAATCTTTGGCACCGAGTTGTTGAATACTTGTCTCTTTGTGCTTTTAACTACTTTTGAATTACCTTTTTTTAATGCAGCAATCTCCAGTTTTTCTGGAGTGTCTGTTAGGATACGGGATTTGCCTCTGTGTCCTCCTCCGGTAGCCTTCTTACGGGGCGGAGCTTTGGGATAGGGTCGTAACATTTCAGGAGTTATTACATACACGGTTTATTCGCACCTATCAATGAGGTGGTCTGACAAGAATTATTTGAGAAGCTAGTGGTCGCCATGTTTTCTAAATTAGCTGTACCACAATTTATCACACCAGAAGTACTTAGAGTATCACCAAGATCTTCATGTTGGGAATGAATTTCCGAGGGGCGATCAGTGACGTAAGAGGTTAGAAATTCATCTTCTTGAAATATTCCTTCATTGACCGGATATAGTCCCGATACTTCAAAACCTTTTGCAATATTGGTTTGAGAAAAAGCCTTTGGAAATGCTCTTCCGATAAGTTCTGCAATATCGTAAATTGTAATAAGGTTACCGTCCGTATTATCGACCAACTAAGAAAAACGTTGGAGTTTCATACGCTGTGAAAAATAGAGATAATGCTAAATTCATATTATTTTATCATAGGTGTACTGTATAAGGAATAAAAAATTAGCTGTGGGATATAAATTACTTAATAAATATATGTTTAAAAAAATAATAACTAAAATAAGCGAAATTGTACTGTTGCACCTATTATCGACCAGCCAAAATCTCAGTTGACCCGATTATCGAACAAGGTATGTTCCTTATATCGACCAGTCTGGTAATAATTGTTCAAAAACAATAAAATTGACAAAGAAAACTTTAAAAAGGTTATTTAAACTATAATCTATAACAGTACTCGATATTCTCCTTCGTTGCGTACATGCTCAACTATTATTTATTACAAAACTAGGCTGACGATGGTCATTTCTATGGTCGAAACATGTCCTCCCCCTAACTTTTGGAAGATCCAATAAAAGAATTTGGTGATGTGGGGCAGATACCAACGCCACAGATATGGACTACTTCCTAAATTTTTACAGTTGTTGTTACAAAACCATTTTTTACAAAAATGTATTTTTTATTTTCAATGGTAGGTCAAAAAAAAAATAAAAGTAATTCAAAACATAATTACATTAGGAACTTTGGCAAATACACAATATACATATTATAATACCCAATCTAAATAATAAAAAATAAAAATAAATCTGACAGGCAGTCTTTGACTTACTTCTTTGGTCTACTTAAGTTTCAGTTTCAGTTCAATCCTATCCTATAGTTTTTACTTAAAATATTAACCATTAGCTGAACACATATAATATAAACATTTTTGTACCTACTCTTGCCGATTGGAATATAACAAATAAATCAATAAATATTCAGCAAAAATAAACTTTTGATTACATTCTTACCTTGCATGAAAATAACATGTTTTATTTCTATGCTGCGAGTACTACAAATTACAAAATAATTAATTAACGTACAACAATCTATAATAATTCGTTTAATTCACAGACTTCATATATACCCCTTTTGTTAATTAATTTCGGTTTTTTTATTTTTTGTACAATTTCTTTCTCTTTATAATTTAAAACATCTTCTTTTGTAGGCCACTTCCAATTTTTTTGACTGGTCGCCATAGCTTTAACTACGTATTCTTTAAATGTCGTGTCTATATTTATGTTAATGACTAAGCCGGGGAACAGTAGTTCCATATATCTTACAATGACATAATCGCCGATATCAATGTCACCGACTACAAATTCTGCATGCTTCTCACTAACTTTCTGTTCCTTTATCTTTTTTATCCCTCCTGTTTTTTCTTTTACACTAACTTCTTTTTTTTTTGTTGCAATTTCTTACTATTTTCGATCCTTTTTTGTTTGCGTGCTTCCTTTGCTTCTATTTCTGCTTGTTTCTTTTTTTCTTTATTTAAATGATATTCTTGCCATTTTTCAGATGAAGCAACGGCTGGTAAGCGTTCCTTTGTTTTACATTTTTTGGGCAAACTTTCATTTGAATCTCCCCACCAAAGAGCTCTCTTAAATGGGGTGGGAACGTTGGGTGAATTTTCTTTATTTCCATTAATCCTAACCTGTAATGGCAACTCTTTTTCTGGGGTATAGTTAACGCTTGTTTTTTGAGGTTTTTTTTTAAGTTGATTTTCAATGCTGTCCATCGGGCTTCTTGTAACCGCTTTTAAGGGCAAATCATTTTTATTTAGTTGATCTGGAATATTTTCGTCTCTTTCATTTATTAAAGTCTCGCTTAACGAGATACTAATATTGACATCATCTGAGGTAATGTTCTCTATTTCGGTAACACTGGGTAGTGATATATCAAATGAGCAATGCTCATTAAGCGTCTTTTCCTCAAAAAGTTTTTTAGCTTCTTCTATTTCATACAATAAAGTTAAATTTGCAGATTCATTTAATAGATTATTGCTTTCTTCAGAGATACCTTCTTTTTCTTTTACCCATACACTGTCGTTCTTTCTATGCTCTTCTTTTTTACCGTTGTTTTCATTTCTCTCAATATTGGATTCTTTTTCACGCTGCTTGTCATTAGTGCATTGTTCATTATCTTGTTCATCGTCGTCTTTTTTTGCCCGTTCTTTTTCACAGTATTTTTCATTATCTTCTCCAGCTCTATGTTCATCGTGGGTTTTTTCTTGTGAAATAATGGTAAGTGACAATTTGTTGTTTATAAACTTCCAAAAATTAAATAATTCTTTGTCTTCCAAATTACCATTATCTTTATTTTTAAACATCTCAATTTTTTCTTTGTTGTAATTTTCCAAAACTTTTAAACACGTTACATAATCCTCGTGCTGCTGATAGGTTTCATATTTTTTTGTTGGTTTTTCTACTGCAAAATACTTTTATATTATTTTTTTATTTTTGTATTATTTGGATTAAAGGGGTGTAAACCACATGTATGAAATCCGTTTTGGATTATTTGTGGTGAACGCTCTTTCATGACATCAAATATTTTTGCCAACAATGGACAAAAATCTTCTTTTGGTAACTTTATTCCTCCATTCTCTATTCTCCACTTCGACACCGTTTTTCGCCATTCTCATTTTAAAGGATGGAAGAATGCTACGTCGAGGGGCTGCAAAATATGAGTAGAATTTGGAAGTAGAGAAATTAAAATAATTTCATTGTCGGAACAAAACCTGCTCAGTTGTAATGTTAGATGTGAACTGTGTCCATCTACAAAAAGTACAATTGGAAATTTTATCCCTTGTTCTTTTAACCACGGAAGAGAAACGTTGGCTATGTACTCAAAAAATGATTCACCGGTCATCCATCCGTTTTCTGACCTGCCAATTCCCCATATTTTCGGTACTTTATCAGTAATGTTTTTAGGTATTCTTTTGTAATTAAACATGATCATAGGGGGAGGAAGGTCTCCAGCTGCATTGCACATAATTGAAGAAGTGATACATTCCTTTTCATCATTGCCAGCAATTTTGTAGGTCGTTTTTTGTCCTTTTTCGGTAAGAACTTTTTCTCCTTTTGGGCACAAATAAATAGCTGTTTCGTCGCAATTATATATACGGCTGGGATCGTTAAGATCAACATTATTGTCTGAAAAATATTGCTGAATTTCAGAAAACCACTGTCTTATGGCAGCTTCGCTTACATTTGATCTTCTTTCAGAAAGTATTTGGGGGGTCCTATTAGTGATTTCTGGATGTCTTTTAAAGAACAGCTCCTGCCAATGACGGCCCGGTCGATCTTCTGAAAAAGGATTTTCCCGCTTCATATCTTTTATCAAAAGTTGAACACTGTCAGCGAGCTGACTTCTAGTAATGGGAAATCCTCGTCTTGCAGAACTTAAAATCCAGTTCACTAAATGACCTTCTTCTTCAAGAGTTAATATGGTGGATGCGCCAATTTTTCTTGGAATTGGAACTCGGCCATTTATTTTATCCATCAAGGTAGTTTTTGGGACATTAAACGTGGTACTGGCCTTGCAAGCGGACATGCCATTTTTTGTAGCTTCAATAGCTTGCAACATCCTTTCCTCGGTATACTGAAGTCTTTTGTGCATTTTGACCAATCTAGAATTAAAAAAAGGATTCATGCCATTCAACCAAAAATTATAGTTTTCTAGTTATTATTTATGATTATTTTTAAAATTTTTTTGGCAAATACTTATTATTTTTTTAAACAACATAAGTAACGTACTACTTTTTGTGAAAGACGATAAGTTCTATTTATCGGCCATGAATTGTTCCTTATAGCGACTTGGATTTTTAACTGCATTTTTTTTGGAGAAAAGTCATAAAATGCACCGGTCGATATTTGGTTTATAAAGAGTATGTTATATTTTTGAAACTATTTCTGCTAAATAATTTTCAAAATTTCAATATTTAACACAATTTCACGTAGTAAAATGACCATTGGAATGGTTCCTTATATCGACCAGCCTGGAATTGCTTATTGTTCTAATAACCGACCATCATATATTCCTTATATCGTCCATACTTTTTAAAATAGTTTTTCCAACAATATTTAAGTAAAAATGGTTGGTCGATAATTGGGTAATATGATATATGTTATGTTTTAATAAAGTTCCCACAATGAAAAAAATTTAAACTAGCTTACATTATTTTATTTTTCGCATTTATAATTTGCTTTCTATGTCCGTATTATTGTCCAGCTGGTCGGTATTAGGAACAGTGCGTGAATGATTGAACCAATTACCGACCACATCAAAAATACTAAAATTTTATTAAAATATTAATATTTCGAAGTTAAATATCAGTGCTAAAACAGTTAAAATAACTATAAAATATAGAACATGTGAAAAAAGTTAATATAGATTGAAAAACTTACTTTTTTGTCTCGGCCTGCTTCTTAACCTTAATTACATGTAAATCGGAAGCTCACTCAACCGAGTCTGAGGCGCTACTGAAGATGTAATAAATTCCAAAGAGATTAAATTCGAAGGCAGTGACGAGTGTTACTGATAGTGGGGGAAATACGTTATCTTAAGACAAATTAAATAGTTTTACGATATTATATATTGTGTTCTTATTTTTGGAGGATAATTAGCAATTTGGTCGATGATTGGGACTTGGTCGCTAATAGGGACGGTCACCTTAGGTTGTCCTGGATGCAGCGCATCCATTCAGTGCAGGCTGCGTTGTAATATATTTTCATCGGTCCAAAAACAGTTCGATCCAGCGGCTGCATCTTGTGACTAGTATGTGGGTGAAAAGATACTAAAATTATGCCGTTACTTTTGCAAAATTCAATGACTGGTATGTTGACGTGGCTGTCGTGATTGTCAAGAAGTAAAACGATCGGGTCTTCAACAGATGGTTTCAAGTGGTTTTTAAAATGTTCAAGAAATTGCAAAAAAAAAGTGATGCATTTGACCAATCAGATGAATTAGCACCGCCAATGGTTCCTACAGGAGTTCCTTTTAACATATGCGCTTTGAAATTGACTCTAGAGAAATTCATCATGGGCGGAATGTTATTTCCAGATGCGCTTATTGCCGCAATTAAGGTAACGTTTTGGCACCGTTCTCCACTGGTCATCTTGATTGCTTGATTCCTTTTGGTCCGATTATTTTTGGTGGTACGTGAACGGTTGGAAAGCCGGATTCATCACAATTCCAAATTTTGTGCGGCGGTAATTCATTCCGGGACAATACTCTTTTGTAATTTTCAAAAAATGATGCAACATTACTGGCGTTCTTTTAACTCCCCTTTTTCTGCGTGGCATGGTTAATCAGAAATCTAAAAAGAAAACGCCTATTTAAATAAACCAAATGATCGGTATCTATTATCAATGGCCTTAAATATTAGGTATTGTACCTTGGACCGGTCCATGGTACAGGACTTAGTTCTGGTCTAAGGTACAACCATACACATGTACGATCATACATTTTCCCTTCCTTCTATTAATTTTTCTTTTCCTTTCGGAAGCCTTGGGTTAACCTCTGAACTGTTCAGGTGAAACAAAATCTCCTTGCTTTTGTTTGGCTTCTTGATTTTTTTGTCACCGTTTCATTCGCTTAATGCAGACTCATAGACTTTGGAAGTTGAAGCTTCTTGCTCATCTACAGTAGGTCGATCTGTAACAGCAGAAGTCATAAAATCGCACTCATTGAAAACGTTTTTGTCAAATTGAAAAATTCCACTCCGGATTTTATGTTATTTGGCATCATCGAGCGATCATAAGCGGTTCCAACGTATTCAGCAACTTGGTATATAGTCATAGGCGTCCCTGGATGATGAAGAAGCCAACTGTAATGAATTGTAATGAGCTTTGAAAGAGGCGAAAACACTTACATCCAAAGGTTGTAACCTATGGCTACAATGGGGTGGTAGAGTCAATATTGTAACACCGCTCTCTTGAGCTTTGTCTATAGTAGCTAGGGAAATGTGGCTTTCATGGTTGTCCATTATCAAGAGCGTAGGATTTTCTTTGCTCGATAATGTAAATTGAACAAAATGATCGATAACTTGGGGAAATATTTCGGAACACATCCACCCAGAAGTAGTAGCAAGGCCTAACTTACCACGAGGGGCACCATTAATCACATGAATTTTAAAATTCTTCCGTGGAAAAACCATCACCGGTGGCAGCGCTGTTCCTAGAGCATTAATTATGCAGCATGTAGTAACATTTTGCCCTCTTTCGCAGCTTATGCACTTATTCACCTGTTTAATTCCTTTTCCTGCAATTATTTTTTTAGGATTCCAGACAGTTGTGGTTGATGTTTCGTCCAAATTGTAAACTCTTGAACTATCAGAAAAGTTTTCATTTCGGTAATAAACCGCCTCCAATTTGGTAAAGAATGTCGATACATTATGTAGATTAAATGACGTCATTATTGATAAGCTGCATCCCCCAGGAGAACGAATACTAATATTAGAATGACGTTTCCTGAAACCCCTAAACCATTCCAAACCTGCCACTTTATTTTTTGCCTAGTATTCGGGAATTTGTCTTTTATATCGTATGCCCATTTCGTAGGCCAGTTTTCTGCATTCTATTACTGTCAAACCATAACCCATTCTTGACATGGTGAGAATATATTGTACCAATTCCTTTTCTTGGTCTTTATCAAAAATCTGTCTAGAATTGTATTTAGGTGTAAGCCTTATTTGTTCAAGGTGATTCTGTTTTTGTTTTCGCATGTGTGAAAAGGGTAACAAAAGGAACACCTGTCTGTTCAGAAGCTGTTCGTAGGGTTAAGCCAGTATTATACAGGGTTATAGCATTTTTCATCACCTCTGCGGTGGTTAAACCAATAGCAGTCTTTCGTGTACGATTTCTTGCCATCTGCAGTAAAGAAATAAATATAAGAAAATGCATGAGGTACGGTGAAACATATGTGCGGCAGACTGAAACATGCTGGTCCACAGTAAAACAGTTATGTATGTTTCACTGTGGCCTATGTATAACCTCAAACAAAAAAATTTGTTGCAACAAGACATTACAAAGGTTACTTACATTGTAAAATTCATACCACAATATTAATGACTTAATAATATACGCGTCCAAACTTTAAAGGAGCACGTGCAAAGTTACAACAACTTCTATTTTCGAACTGTTCTGTAGCACTAACTAAACCGCGATCGGTATAATGACGTATTATCGTTTTTAGGGTGAGAATGTTGTTTAACTTTTATTCACTAGATGGCGGTAGGTGTATATTCGCTCGTTTTATTTTAAACCAGAATGTTTTACTGTGGAACATGTTTCACCGTGGAACACTCTCCCCTACGTCGACAGTTTTTCTCGGAGGGAATTTGCAAAAAAAAACGGTCGACAATTTTGAATTTTTATCTTCGCACGCCCCTGTAAGCGTTGAATTTTTTGTTACATCATATTAAGGACTTAAAAACTTATTTCATACCAAAATGTCATTTACCATCTCAGATTGTCAAATCATAGAAGTTATGCTTCCGTATAGCTAGAATTATAAAGTAAATGTTTACCAAAAAGTGCTAGAGTCCCGCAATGAAGAATCCATTATTTTTCCATCCTGTCAACATTTTGAGTTGGAAATCGGAAGAATTTTACACCCATATCTCTTCTTTGTTCACAGTTTATATACTGACATTTAGTAATAGAAAATTTCGTTCCTACAAAATAAACGAACTTTTTTTCTTTACTCTTTTATCTATAGAAAACCAAAAAAAAGGCAATCCTACCGGAAGGGTACGGGTACCCCAACTATCCTAGAATCCTAACTGCAAACAGGTTTTTTTTTCATTAGTAACAGGCCGACATAATATGTACATATTTTTAGAAAAGTTAGACATGTTTGTTTTTAGGAAGGCATTTGCAAGAAGAAATGTATTATATGACATTATACAGATTAACAAAAGAATATGCAGTGTGTAAAACGCATGCCTTATTACTAAATTTGGCCACTTTTGGTCTGTTACTAGAGGCGTCGATGCCGAAAATTAAGTATGTACGTATGGTATTTGACAAAAATAATTTGTCATCGGCGTTGCTCTGATGATGTGACATAACAAAACCGGTCAAGTGCGAGTTCGGAATGTTCCGTACCACAAACAATATTGTGAATTTCTTACAGAACGAAAATTCTCAATACCTATGGCATCGTCGAAAGATATTCTAAATAGTATAGTCACTTGCTTATCGCGCTGTAAAGCCCCCCTCTGCCGTTGCACGCCTCTCGCCTAAGCCCGTAGCGCTCCTGGCAAAACCAGTCGCGGGTTACACAGGGTAGTGTGTGCACGTGAATTTCGTGTAACAGGGAAGTATCGAGTGCGCCAAATGAAATTAATTTTTTTTATGGCATCTCATCCTTGGGATTGTAGTGTCGATGGGTGTAATATTAGTGATCGTAGAGTCAAAATCAATTCTGTAAAGTACAATGACGTTGGTGCAGGCGGAGAGATTGTTGCGACGCCGTTTCTCTTGAACCACAGTTGAGAAAACGCGAATCAGTTTGCCAACTCCTGCAAATTTCATTCATAACCATGAGGCACAAAATTGTTTTTTATACCTATCTACCTATCTCGAGTGTGCGCAGTAAGAGTCACGTGAGAGCCGAAATATCGGCAAATGGTTCAATTTACGACATACGTGCTACGATTAGGCAGAACCGGATTACTACAGTTATAGCAAGAAAGAATAACGTACAGGTCCGGAGTAATAAAATTATTAAACCAATAATACATTACTTTAAATGACAAATTATAGTGCAAATAAGGTAACAGCAAAATTTTGAAATCGGTGGAAATAGAAGTACTTTTGATGTTATGTAATTTTAGATGAATATATGAAATAGTTCAGCAGTATTAAACAGATGTTTCAAAAAAGGCGAAAACTATAATATAATCAAAAAATTGAGGCTCAGGGAAACTAGCGAACAAATTTTTATTTCATTATATTATATTTAAAACCACAAAATTAAAAAAAATTCCTGCAAAATAGTAGGTTATCAATTCTACCAGCAGTATAATTTTATCTAACTTTGTTTTACCTGTATTTTTAAGGCATATAAATAAAATGAGTCAAAGTCAAAAGTGAAAATCAAAATATGCTTTATTGTTAAAAATATATAATATTTTGTTAACAAAGCTAAATAAAACAAAATAGTCAAAATGTGCAAGTTGTACAAGTAAATATATAGATAAAAAAAAGTTAAGCACTCAAAACAAAAAAAAACAATTAATGCGATACAAACAACACAGATTTTAAACATTAAATATAAATTACATAAATAAAGGCAACATAACTGAATCACACACAGGAACAACAGATTAAAACTAAGTTAAAAAAGCATAAACAAGACTTACAAAAGAATCCCTGGAAGTACCGACCAGAACAATTAAAGACAATAATAAAAGTATGTAAACATCAAAATAAAACAAAATAGCATGAAGTAAGGGCAGGAAACATTCTAATCAGAAATTGTCAAATCGTCACTATAGCAATCTCCCAACCCGTAATAAGCTCTCTCCACCAGTATTTTTTTACAGTATTTTTAAATATCCTAAGAGTGGGACAATCCCTTACATGCTCGAGAAGGTGATTATATATTTTGCGGCTGTCATAAATTATTGAACTCTTAGCCAAGGCAGAAGAAGGTATGGGCAGATGCAGATGTTGTGATTGCCTAGTATCATAAAAATGATTAGGCAATGACAAATTATTTTTGTGCTTATACATCATAAAGACCGTTTTCAGAATAAATAAAGATGTTAATGTTAAAATTTTCTTAGGGCTAAACAACAGTCTGCATGACTCTCTACTATTTACATTACAAATATACCTAAGGGCTCGCTTCTGCAGAATGAACAATGAATTAAGCAAATATCCACATGTATTCCCCCAAAACACAATCCCATAACGGAGTTGGGACTCCACTAGACAGTGATAAACTTTCTTAGCCAGAGCAGCACCGACTTACCTCGACACCAAACGCACAGCATAGCACCCGGAAGCCACCTTCTTCGCAAGTCCCAAGATATGGGTGTCAAACCTTAAACAGTCATCAATGGAAATGCCCAAAAATCTGACATCAGTTCTTGCGCTAAGTGGAGCTCCCTCAAGGTACATGGTACGATGTTACAACGAAAACCAATAATGCCAGTCTTGTCAACATGTAGGGTCAGCAGATTGGCATCGCACCACAGCTTAATTTTAAGAAGATCTGTTGAGACTTTGTCTCTCAATGCAGGTGTATTAGTATTAGAATCATGCCAAAGTATCATCTGGTATCATCTGCAAAGAGTGTTACTTGACCCGCAATATCGACAGAATCAAGGTCATTGATCTATATCAGAAAGAGAAGTGGACCGAGCACTGAGGCCTGAGGAACCCCATATTTTATTTCACTGGATGTTGATGCTTCAGAGCCAAGAATAACCATTTGAGAACGTTCCCGAAGATAGGACCGGAACCACTCCAAAACTTTTCCCCTAAAGCCATGTGTACCAAGCTTTTACAGCAGAATCTCATGACTCACACAGTCGAGCGCCCTCGACAGGTCACAGAAAACCGCCGCCACAGCATCACCCGCATTCAGACCGAAATACACTTCCTCCAAAAACCGAAACATTGCATCATCCGTACCCTTTTTAGTTTGAAAACCAAGCCTGACCAAGAGCGTTAGCACATGCGACGATTGTCACATTTTCTGCATGTTCCTGAGAAACGAAATGGACTCGTTTGGACCCTTAGCCGCCAAAACCTTTTGTTGGTGGGGTCAGTGGCCTGAAGCACTAGTTTTACGGATTTAAAACCCAAAGAATTGGTTTATGATCTTGCCACATTGGCACGACTCGAAGAACAAAGTTACTCACACTAACTTATTCGTGTTGACCGCACAGGGTTCAACTTTCTGATTCAAGTGGTTGACTAAAAGCATTGACTAATAGGTTTACTAATAGTGACGCCTTCATTTGGCTTTGCACCCTTTTTAGTATGCATTCTCTCTCTTCTTCACACAGCTCGCGTCACTCATTTTCTCTTTCTTAACCTTCTAGAACTTCAAAGAATACAACGGACCAAAAAGTGTATCCTGCGCCGCCAATGAAAAATAGTACTTTCAGATTACTTAAAATTTTCCCAGTACACTTATAGGACAGAGGGGCTTGATGTTAAATATAGCATTACAATTGTCAGAATGCAAAAATATTAATTACATAATTAAATTTAATCCAAAATAGAGCATTGACATGGACCGCCTCTTCAGGGGGGGGGGGGTTCAATTCGAGGATTCAAACGCTTTTTCAGTCGATCACCAACTTTATTTCCCACTAAATAAACAAGTATATCTTGAACAATCAAAAACGGCCAGCTAGCTTACAACCGCTCTCTTCCCGTCACTAACTCTCCATTCATTCCCCGTTTTCTCTCGTTGTCGTCTGCTATGGTCGGCCCCGAAATCACCCTAGATTTACCGATTATTATTTACCCTGTTGCCGTGACCTTCGGTGGATCCCGTTTGTCGGGTATTTCCTTCCACAACACACAAACCACTACGTTACCCCCCCAACTTAAATACTAAACCAAAATAGGTATTTAAGTTTAAACATACAACAAGAAAATTTAAACCTAGCCTACATTACATAACTAGATATAATATTACAGTATAAGTGCAACCCTAGGAATGCGTATACCAACTTCCAAGCGGCTAAACTAGGTTGGCTGGTGGGGTTTTATATTTCCTTAGATTTACCACATTTTACCGAGATAACTCTCTTCCGAGGATATTTCCAATAGCATATGAATTTGGACCGACTTGTTTTATAATTTCAAAGGATCCCCCGAACAAAAGGAAGAATTTTTTTATAGTCTTACCCTGAGTCGAGGACTGATAATGCGTCCTAACTAATACCTGTTCTCCACTTTCAAATGTGATAGGTTTATTTTTGGCGTGTTTCTTTTCAGCCGTTTTTGAGCTTTACTTAACATCTCGGTACGTGCCAATTCCCAAGCCCTTTCCAATGAAGGAGTCTCCACAGAGCTCCGAGGAAAACTAATAATTTTTTCAAGAGGGTTCCTTGCAATCCGTCCCTTTTGTAAATATAAGGGGGTAAATCCTGTATTTAAATTTATAACCGAGTTCAAACATTCCTCCACAAACCGCAAGGTATTGGGGTCAAACGACAACCCTTCTCATCCATATTGTAAATTTTGGAAGCTGAGTTTTTCAAACCAGTTCTTTCCAGTAAGTCGCCAAATTTTTGGAAGTAATCGGTGACAATATAGCGGTTAAGCTTTTGAGCTCGGGCAGGATTCATCATTTGAGCCCTTCGTTTGGAAATTCCAGGATGATTTTTTAAGAAAAACCCTTAACCATTCCCTACCGGCAAGTTGTTTTTCTTTGTTCAAGGAATTTTTTGTTGTTTTGACCGACATATTTATAAACACGTTCTTTTAATGCTTTTGGGGTTAATGGAAACCATTTATCGGCGAGTCTAATAATTTTCTGCTCTAGGTCAATTTCCTGTTCTTTTGTTAAGATTGTTCTTCTGCTTAATTTTCTCTCCGAACTTTGAGTTTGTAAATGATTTCTTCAAGTTCTTCTAGGTATTCCCAACTTATTTGAAACATATCGCTGAGACTTGTCCTCTTTAACTAAAGCTAATCCTCTTTCCATGCTTACTTTTGTCAATTTTGCGCAAAGTCCTTTATTTATTTTACCCATATTCTGAAAGAAAAAAGTTAATTTTAGCCATGACAGAAAATAAGGCCCTTCAGAATTAATTTAGATTACTACAGAAATTAAGGCCCGGGCCTTGCTATCTGTTATTTATTCTTTCTAAGATTTTAGAAAAAAACAAAAACATCAATTATAATACTTCTAAACACTAAATAAAAAGTTTATATATAGTCGGTATTTTTGATTTGCTGAAAAAGAAGCATACTAATTTTTTGACTGCAGAAAATAAAGGCCGGACCTTATTACCTGTCACAGGGCCGCCGCTAGAAAAAAAGGTAGGGGGGGGGGTCAAAAAAATTATAGGTAGGCATCTATTTTAGGAATATTATTTTTATTCTGAAATTTGAAATTGACAACTGAAATAAATGCCTCACAATAGTCGAGCATGTTACAAAACAAAACAAATACACAATTATCATTATTTAAATAAAAATTGTATCTTCCTTCTGTCTTGCCTATATGGGACAATAATTTTGTTTATGAAAAATTCCTTATTTTTTGTAACATTTTGTCTATGCATGCTTAATAGACATAGGCCAGATAATCGGTCTTCCGACATGCTCGATCGCAACCATGTTTTTACCCGTCTCAAGGTGCTAAAAGACCTTTCAATTGAGACGCTGGTAGGAGGTAGTGCCAAAAAAATATGTATGGCTTTTTTAATTGAAGGAAAGAATTCTAAATTTTTATCGAGTAGATCTGCAAATTCTAGGTTTTCGTTTTCGTACCAAGTTTTGTTTTTCCACATTTCCATCCAAGTGTCTATTTCCCCTGAAAAGTTTTCTAGGTCGTACTTCGTAGAAATCTCTTCCTTTTTTGTCAATATTTCTGTACCCATTGTTTTAGGATGTAATTCTGAGATCAAAAAAGCCGTTCTGGCATCTTCTGAAAACCGAATGGAAATGGATTGTATAAGTGAGTCCATGTACGGAATAAAGAGAGACACTCTATAATATTCTTCGATACTGCTTGTCAGATAATTTGCTCTTTGAGTTTGTCTTGAGGCTAGTCGTGGTATGGATACTTCTATAGAATTTTTTTTTTTGCAAAATCAACACTACTTTTAAATATTTCTGAAAAATAATCATTAGGATCATTTCTGTGCAGTTTAAAGAGTTCAAGAAGTTGGTCCAAATGTTTTTTCACGGAGAGTAAATTCATATCTTTGGGTTGCAATATGTTACAAACTGGCTCTAGTGTACTAGAATATTTTGCCATAATAAATAAACAAACGATAAATTTTGGGGCCGAAGTGCACGGTAAAAGCTGATTCGATTTACTTCTGGTTTGTACGTTTACATCGGGACTAAACGCTAATGTTTCAAGAGCGTTCTTGATTTCTATAAGGTTCGAAGCAAAAATTCTTATGGACTTGTATTTCGCCGACCACCTAGTTTCTGAAAACATGGGCAAGTTTGGAACATATTTTCGTCGCAGAGGACTATCGCGGAAAAAGTTTATAATTTCTTTTATTGTCCCAGTCGTGTTTTGAACATCCTGTATTTTGTTGAGATCATTGATTACCAAGTTTAGCCTGTGTGAGGCACAGTGAAAAAATGTGGCTTTAGGATATTTATCTCTAATTATTTTCTGAACTCCATTTTCACGACCTGCCATAGTCGAGCAGCCATCGAACCCTAAACCAACAATCTTATCGATATTTAAGTGATACTCTAGACAAGCATTCAGAATTGAACTGGCAATTCCATCGGCAATGAAGGACTTTAGCTCGCATAATCCTAAAAATTCCTCTCTTATGCGATTGCCTTTGTCTACAAACCTAACGCCAAGGGACAGTTGCTCCATTCCAGCTATGTCAGCACTTTCGTCGGCAAGAAGAAAAAAACCCGTCGCACAAGTTTACCTCTTCAATAATTTCCTTTCTTATAACCGCTCCACAAATTGAAATTAATTCATTTTGAATTTGATGTGACGTATACTTTGATTTTTTATTGCTGGTTTTCAAATGCTCGGCCAACAGTTGGTCACCACTTTCTACCCTAAAATCTAGAAGGTCTTCAAAGTTGCCGTTTCGTGTACCGCGTAAAGGTAAATCATGTGTGCCACAAAAAATTATAGTTGAAATAATTGGGGCAAGTTTTTTACGGTTTGACTCTATTAGCTCTCGTTCAGCAGTACTTAATTGTTCGATAATAGGAATATTTTTTCCCTCAATAACCCGTGTAAAATTTAAAGCTTTAATTGTCGCTTCTGTATGCCACTCCGAAGACATATGCGCTTTGGCAGATGCCATAAAGTCATTGTATTTTAGAAATGGCTTTACTATAAATGCCCCTTGTACACCCCTTTTAACCACTGGTCGAAAAACATAGTAATATTTGCATAGAGCGCCTTTAACTTTTGAAGAATATGCCAACCATTCAAATTGCTTAAACCATTCGTATCTCAACGGTCTCTTTCCTTCGCCTGGGTCCATTTTAAAGTTGTAATCACTGCTAGGTTTAAACGGATTTTTAATAAGCGCAAATTTTATATCGTCTGAAACTGAATGTTCCGCGTTGACAAAATTTCCCAAGTCTAATTGATGATAAGGAATGTCTTTGGTCACTACATAATCCATGGTATCATTATGTAGATCTTCGGCCGAAACAGTACCTAAAAATCAAACATGCCTACAATATTGTATCAATCTACCTAATTTTTTACAAAATATACCTAAATCCGAACCAGCCACCTCACCAGCAATTAAACCAGAACCAATATCAACATTAGAACTTTCACTGCAATTATTAGCGTTAGCTGTTTTAGGTTTAAAATAATTTCTTATATCCATCATTATTAATAGGGTGGGCCGAAAAAACTTTTTTATTTTTTTGCAAACGCTATACCATGAAAAACTTGCCTCTATGATAGATAAGTAAAAAGCAAACAACCGAAATATTTTTTACGTAACCCTTAGGTAGCGCATCGCACTTGAAATTTCGGTTTTTTGTCAAAATCACGATATCTTACAGGATTTTTTTCGAATTTGATACAATCATATATTGGACTGCTATAGTAAAAAACTTTATTAATGAAGGTTGAAAAAGACCTAGAAATATTAAAAGAGTATTAAATATTTTATTTCAGGTAGCGCAAAGCACGCGAAATGTCCTAATTTACGCATTTAATGTCAATAAATGAAATAACGCACATAATAATATATGACATAATATTATATAAATTTTAACATAACAACATTAATAACTAATAAACGTATCTATAAATAATTTTTGAAACTTAGAAAACACATTTTACCAAAAAAAAAAAACAAAAAAATGCAATTCGGCACCAGAAAAAAATAAAAAAAATAATGTTTAGATTATACCCGAAAACTTTAAAGTCTTTACTTGTTTTTAGGTGTATTGAAATCCCTCTTACTAGAAAAAAATGGCATCGCACCTCTAGATAATAAGGTACTTCTAATCAAACCGTCTCTGTTCTTAACGCCGACTACTTTTTGAGATGCCTCGGTGACCAGTTTTACACACCGCTCCACCGCTTGAGTGTGACAAGGGAACTTGTGAAAGTTCCATTCCTTGGCTGTTCCACCTGATGTGATTTTTGCCCAGATCTCTTCGTTAGATACCCTTCGCAGCAAAGGTGGTGATGAAAGAGTGGTTGTGATCCAATCAATCATGTCGGTATACTCGCTTGCTTCAAAGTTCATTTTCGGAGATTGGAATCTTCTAATTGACTTTGTTTTGGAAGCTAATTGCCTAGCTTTCACAATTCTTCTATAACCTAACTCTCTGATATGGGACCTTTCATCTGTAATCATACTGAGAAGCAAGTTTTCAGGATGAGCAAAGAAGGCGTTTCGTTCGATTACGGGATTAATAATTTGAAGTAACCTATCAGGTAAAAATCTAGTGGACTTTATAACCTCGAAAACATGCTTTGGGCCATCGGCAAAAAACTTACTTTTTTTAAAACTAAACCATACAGGCATGTATGATTTAAGTATAAATCTCACCAAAATAATATGTTCATCTGAGGGATTTTCAACGCTTAGGTATAGTCTTAGAACTCTATTTGCCAACGTTAACCACCTTGAGTGTGAAAGAGGGCCTGGTTCACGAACAGATAAGTCCTCAGAGCAGCTGCCTAACTTGATAGCGGAACATATGTCTAATAGGTACTGTTGGTCTTTGCTTAAAATATTTCGATCAATGTTTGGCAGCTCACAGTAAACACTTTTAAACATCACTATCGGAAGTTTTTCACATTTATTTAATTGTACGCCAATTGGGCCACTAAACGATTTTGGCCCAGTCGTTAGACCATCCAAAGTTTGAAACAAATGCCGAAGCGGCAATTCGTTAAAATGAAGCAAGCACACTCCCCATTGCAGTGGTCTCTTAACTTGTTCTTCAATCATCCGGATAACACCCGTTTTCCAACCTGTATTGACGACAGTACCATCACATCCAATAACATCGAGATCGTCTAATAAAAAACCAGCGTCTAGCAAATGAGAAATTATACTATTGGCTATGTTTTTAGCAGATCCAGTTAAGGGTGAAACATGGCCAACATAAATAGATCCAGGTTCTTGTATAATTGAGTAGTGTTCTTCCTTTATGGTTCTTCGAAAGCTTTTTTGATGTACTTTTTCAATAACAAGTGTGTCGTCTTTTCTTCCATCAAAGTAAAGTCCGTGGATTAGGCTGTGTTCTTTCTTGCTCTGATTTTGAATTTCTGTGCGATTGACACATTTTTCCCTTCTTACTTTATTTATATCAATAACGTGAGAACGGTCATCATCAGTGATCATACCAACATCTTGCAACACACTGGAAGCGATAGCTGCCGTTGCCCTGTCTGATATTCCAAACCGATCACTAATTAACGCAGTATTTTTCAGTTTGATACGCATTTGCCATGGTGACTTAACTTTACGCTTGGATTCTTTGTAACTTTGATCACTATCACTGTTAGCTTCTTCAGGCGAACTACTAGTTGGTGAGAATGTTTCTACACTTTTTGAGCACGATGGCTTTGATAGATATTTATTATGTTCCAAGAGCTTTCTTTCCTGCCGTTGTGTATTTTTTTTTGTTTCCTTTACGTCCAGAATTCCAATTTTACCTACGCCAAGATTTCTTTGAAAATACATAAATTTCAGTTCAATAGTTGGTATCTTCTTTTCTTTTTCACACTTACAGGAAATGGATACAGGACATTCACAGACCTCAGAGGACTTTTTGCAGTTGCAGATGAATGTTATCTTACACTTGCATGCAGACACATCAAAAAGTAATAAAGCTTCTTTCTTAAATTCTTCCACATTCATTTTAAACTTTTCTTTCTCTTTGTCACGTTCATAAGACTTCATTAAACTACGGTATCTAGTATGGTAGGCATTGATCAGCTGAATAATTCTGTAAGGCGTTACTGTTGGTATTGAAGCCTTATCAAAGACAGCTTTTACTTTTGGCGCCACAATATTTGAAATTTGAGTAAAATTAACAGACTTTCTAGATTTTAACTTAAGGTTATATTGTTCGTGAAAGCAGCACCTAATTACATCTTTATATGATGGTAGTTTACTCACAGGTAACTCCTTTGGGTAGCCAAACAACGGACAGTTAAACTCGCTGCGAGTTATTTTCCTGTGTAGAGACATAATGCAAAGATATTACGACAATTTTAACACAGTAAACGCCAACGACTCTCACAGTACAATGATGGATCGCGGTCGATCGCGGTCTACGTAAAGGGGAAAGCCGTCATCAATCGATAACGAGCTTTGGTGGGGGAACATCGTGTTACAAAGCAGATACGGTGTTTCGAACTAAAGCCAACGCCAACAGGCACTTCAAAATCGATAAATTAGAAATTTTTGTGTGGTTTGCGCTACTTGAAATAAAATGTTTAATAATGTTTTAATATTTGTAGGTATTTTTCAACCTTTGTTAATAAAGTTTTTAACTACAGCAGTCCAATATATTAATCTGTTAAATTTGAAAAAAAATCCTATAAGATATCGTGATTTCGACAAAAAATCGAAATTTCAAGTGCGATGCGCTACCTAGGGGTTACGTAAAAAATATTTTGTTCGTGTGCTTTTCACTTATCTATCATAGAGGCAAGTTTTTCATGGCATAGCGTTTTTAAAAAAATAAAAAACGTTTTTTCGGCCCACCCTAATTATTAACCAGTCACCTGCCGTCACCCTGGAAAGGAAAATATATTTTATTTCTGGCAAAATGATTATATTTTTTTTCTGAAAACCAACAAACTAGCTAGGTTTGTTGCTTTTTATATTTCTTGCAAAAACTGGTAAGTAGATGTAGCTGCTAGATAGAAATCATGCTTAATGCATGCTAAGCTAAAGTAAAGCTTTTAGACAGTTATTACAAGTCTTATTAGTACCTATGTGAACTTACCTACTTACGTAAATAGAAAAAAAAGAACTAATAATAAAGTAAAAGCAACGACTGCACTCTACTCTAGCAAAAATTGTCTCAACGCCCGCACTCTTCTGATACAACACCAAAACAACTAATGGTCGCGGTCGCGATACAAATGCTGTGTTGTTCGCTGTCGGCCACACGCACTCAATGCACCACCCCCACTTTCCGCAAACGTTATGACGCAATGTTTAACTTGGGTCTGGCTAGGACAAGGATCTAGGGATCCCGTTCGCTTCTCGATGCAAAAGCTTCGGCGCATCTCTGATTGGTTCCGCTTGACAGCAGACACAGCTTGCCGTTTGACTATTGTTGGTTTGGTTGGTTGTGCTGTGAGGCTGTTCTGTGCTGTCAGGTTAATATCACACGAATTTAACAAAATATTGTGTTTTTATTTAGTTAAAATGTTGTTCGGTGAGGACTGTAATATTCAGTTTTCAAAGACTTCCAACTTGAGGGCTCATGTAAAGAGAAAGCAAATTTCCTATGTTAAATAATTTGGTGGTGGCTTAACGTTAAACATTTCGTATATTTTCTTGTTTGTATATTTATTTATAAAACTAAAAATGGTAATTATTTAGATTAACGTAAACAGCGAATTTTGTCATGAAATTTTGCACAGACCCTAATTTTGGGTCGTAGAACACGAATCCGAAGTCAGTTTTTGGCGGTCTCGTAAAATTTTTTTTTAAACTTTTAGGTTAGTTTTTCAATGAATTTCTTTAGATTTGTTGGCTGAGCAAAAAGGTGGTCAGGTTTGCTCAGTTTTGATTGATATAGATACATATATATCTATATCAATCAAAACTGAGCAAACCTGACCACCTTTTTGCCCAGGTTGGGGGAGGAAAAAAAAATTTTTTTTTTACGAGACCGCCAAAAACTTCGAATTCGTGTTCTACGACCCAAAATTAGGGTCTGTGCAAAATTTCATGAAAAAATTCGCTGTTTACGTTAATCTAAATAATTACCCTAAAAATATGTAATTTGTTAGTAGTTAGACATTCGACAAAAAATTATAATATTAAATTGTTACTATCAGGTATTATAATTAAATAGTTAATTTTTAAATGACAATATTAAACCTCAAAATTGTTATTTAGTATTTAGTAGTAATATTTTCCTAAATAAATATAATAATATAAAAATAATTAATAGTAATTTTCACTTTCTTTGCTGTGGTTTGATTTACTGCCTAATGAAATTATGCCCCTTTCTTTATGTAAATAATTATTGATTGAAATATTGCCTTCCAGGCTACAATAATTTGAAAACAATTTGAATCATTGGCTTCAAATTGTAATAGTATATTGTGCAACTAGTGTTGAAAATAGCACTTTTCACAAGCGTTGTACACTATACTTTTTCTACGACTGCCGACTGCTTAAAATATTTTACAATTTATTTGACACTAAAATAATATACATTAAGCTTTTTAGAACTGAACGATTTTCAAGGCAGTCTTAGAAAATCCTGTCGAGTTCATTCTTGCTTAACAATCCCAACGCGGATATACAACCACATAAACACAGAAGTGTTTTGTTGGTTACATATCTATTACTTTAAGCGTGCCCGAAGCTTTTGCATCGAGAAGCGAACGGGATCCCTAGATCCTTGTCTGGCTAGGGATGATTAATTTCAATTAATATCGATTTAGAATTATCGATGCAAAACAACTAAGAAAATAAAAAAACTGTTTAAAATCATACATTGTTTTTGTTCAAGATAATATTGTATGTTGTATTAAGTAAATAGTAATTATGGCCTGAATTCCAGGGGGGGGGGGTCGAGCGACCCACCCTGACCCTCCCTATCGGCGGCCCTGATGCGGTATATTTTTACTTTGAGGTTATAAAAGCAAAAAATAATAAATTGATGATTAAATTTACGGTTAACTACTTACAAGGTTCATATATATCATCCCGGTATACGCCACCACCTCCTACAAGACAAGGCCACTGCACTCTAAAGTATGAGTCATCACTATCGGGCCATTTGCCGGTGGTAAAGTTTCCGTTGCGTTGGGAAAACGCGGTTTAGGCTGATCATTTAAAATTGACTGAATTTTGATCAAGATATGCGATTTTTTTATCCAGAAACTGTTAATGAAATTAAAGAATTCATATTAATGATTTTTTAGGTTATAATTTATATTTTGTCTTTTAACAGTAATAAAAGAAGCAAGTCTATTTCGATGTATTTAATTTTAAAGTAGTTCTAGTTTACTTAAGGGCGCGGTCGATTAAGAAAAACAATTTCATAAAAACGTTTTTCTATTGAAAATATATATTACATGTTAGTCATATTACGTGATTGTACCTATTATAGCAACAAATATTTATGTATTTATTTTTTATCTATACCTATAACATGGCAGACAATATATAAATATATAAATAAAAACTGATTGTATGACAACATAAAGTGTCTGAAATACCCTCCTTTTCTTTTTTGTTAAATTGTACTCTTTAATAATAATTGTATAAGATACAACCGAAGATACAACTTAGTACTAATAATATCTATATTTATACATGTATTATCTTAAAATTTCTTTAAAATAATATTTAAAACAGCCTATTTCTAAGTCCTTTACAACTGATCCCTTGGGTGATGAGTGATGATTATTAATCACAATAATGTCTATTGATGTGGCGGATTTATATTTTTCTAATTATTAATTATGTTTTATCCTTTTCAGCTGTGGCATTGTTTTTGTGTTTGTAATATCATTTTGTTTTTTTATATAGTTATTTAATAAGATATTTGAAGTAGTGTATAATATTTTGTTTACTATGTTCTCGCATGAATGTTTTTGGCAGCTATGTCCCAAAAAAAGGTCTAAGTCTAAGTCTGCCAATGCTGAGAAAGATAAAGATGTAGCTATTTGTCGTTGATTAGTCTCTAGTAAAAAATCTTGTTCATTTTCGATTAATTTTAAAACAACTATGTATGTATAGGCACAACAGGTAACCACATCCTGATGAGGACAGCATAAAGCACCCCTACTGTTAGCTGTTATTAAAGTTGAAATTGTAGTAAAATTACTTGAATTCTCATCTTCAGTAAGAAAAGCTTTGCAGTACTCACATTTAAATTTTTTTATAGCTGAGTAGGAGGCATATCCTGCTATATAGGTTAATATTGGCCATATACTAGGTTCAATTTGGTTTATGTCATCTTCGTCAATAATACAGGCATTTACTAGTGAGGGGTTAACATTGTTATATTGTAATAATGCTTCATTTACTTCGGGGTTAAAAATCTGCACAACTTCATCTAAAGTAATGTTAATATTTCCATATACTTTTGATTTTAAAACAAGAGGAATAAGAGTTTGCATTCTTAATTTACTTTCAGATTCAAAGACTTGTCTGATAGAAATGTGATATTGTGAACCTGCCTGCTGTCGGTATCCGCCAAATCTTTCTTCAAGCTGATCAGTTTGAATTTTACCAAACAAAAAATAATTAAATTTTTTTTCATTGAGACAGTACTCAGACATTTTTATTAACCCCTCAGTAGTATGAAAAAGGGCTGATTCCGTCTCTTTTGATAACTTTCCTTCGCTACTGGAATGCTTCCACTTAGAAACCCAGGTTACAAAATCATTTAAAAAACTGAAAATGTGATTAGAATTTGTTGTAACTGGTTCCATAAACGTATTTTTTAGTCTTTGACCTTTTAACGGTGTTTTTACATTAATAATGTCCCACCAAGTACATAAAATTTCAATGTAAGAAGCAGTTTCGTTATAAAAATCGAAATTTTTTTGTGGCCCAAGCTCTCGAAGGGCTGTAACAATATTTCTATTAAAAATTTGCAAAACAAGGTTTACATTTTGACGTTCAATGGAAGTGGGATATAAAGCTTTTAATGTCAAAGAATATCCATATTTCAACAATTCACTTTTTTCTGATAAATGCATCTGCTTTAATGCAGCAAATGAAGCAATTTTAAATTCATTACCCGAGTTATCTTCTTTGAAATGTGGATATATCATTCTTTGATGTGTTTTGTTAAGCCAATTGTTGCGCAAATTTTTAAGTATATGTACCGGATCAATTATAAAAAATAGCGGTCTATTACTGTTCTTTGGATGATGATACACATTTTTAATTTCTGAAGGCTCGCTAAAAAAGGACATGGCTTTTTTGTTAATAGCGTTGTTATCAGACACCACTGCTAGGACTTCAAATCCTATATTTTCAAGCTCTAAAATTACTTTTTTAATAAAGTGATGAAGTGAGTCAGCTTTTAAGGTTTTTACAGGTAAGATATGTACAACTTCCTTATAGGATGATAAAATACTACTTAGCATAAACACGTGAGCAGTGGAAGCTGATTCAGCGCTATTAAATGCATTTCCCACTATATTTCCACCTCGATAGTCCATGTAAGGCTTTAAATGAATTTCATCCACCATTAAAATAACAGTCTTATCTTCAGGTTTTAAAAAGCTAAATTTTGTTCGGACATAATGTAAAAATGTAGCATCTTTTTGTTCCATTCGGGGATCTGTGGGGAACTTTCGACAGACTCTTTTAATTGTTGATGAGGAAGGCAACAGCAAGTTTTTGGAACTTCTAATGAATTTATAAGCATGTGGAGAAATTGTATACAATAATCCGCAAAACAAAGTCGTTTCACAACTATACCTAAACCCATGATTGTTTGGGTGAGACAAAAGTCTAATCTGATCTGACATAAATTGTAAAACCATCGTATAATTGGGCAATTTTACCATTAATGATGTAAGAATCAACAAAATTAAATTTAAGCTTTCTTTAACAGATTTACCTCTTGAATTTTCTATGTAGTTGGCAGCATCCTGAAGGATATTTTCTAAATCAGTTAGGTTATCTACAGTATCCAGATCTCTTTTTCTGTTTTCTGAACGTATACTTACTTGTAAATCACCACAAAAAACACTAACACTTAGTTTATCACTAATAGAAACCGTACACGGAACACTATTATTGTCTTCATTAAAATATAACAGGAATACTTTATTGTCTCGTTTAGTCTTTACCCACTTCCCTAGCACAACACTAGCAAGCTTTGTATCCAGTTCCTGGAGGCTTTTGAAGCTTCTAGCTTCAATATATTTCTCCTGTGTTTTAACACTCTCCTGCAGTGCTTTTGCCAACATGGAGTTTTCCAGCCTATTTTTTTTTTCTTCGGGCTCTTCACGATGGGGAACATATGTCGAGCACTGCGGGCCCCAGGAAAATATTTTAATAACAGCATCTGGAAGACAACAATAATTAGGACATTCTGACATACTCGTAAAATATAAAATTAGCACATACACCCTCGTTTTGTTATAACTTCTCATTTTAATTAAAAAAATCTATACCCATCTCAAATAGGCTCTTTAATATCTTGTAGAAGCATATAATTCAAAAAGATATACCTTTTCTCAAACGGGGATGACCTAATGGCGCAGTCAACAGTTCTCCGGTGCTCTCCACATAACAGCTAGTTATCCTTTCTATATCATCTGCATTAAAATGAGCTTCACATACCTACAATAGAAACCATTCATTTAATAATGCCAAGGAAAGGCAGGACTTATAAGACAGTTGAAAGTGTTGGCAAGATACAATTTACAACTTACTTTTGTATTGACAGTTGGAACAAAATCAGCTTTACTAATGGCCCTTAGCCACTTGCCTTTTACTTCTTCGTCCTTTGGGAATGAAAAGGTTGCAACTTTCGGCCCATTTTTATAGTTTCCTCTGCATTTGGGGACACAACATTTTGATGGCATTTTTGAGGAGCAATCACAACTTTTCGGCAAAAGAAAAGTGAAAGTTTTGATGCTTTGGGGAGATATATAAACTCCTCACGTGTAGTTTGGAAGTTAAATAAACCAAAGCAAATATTTTCAGTAATTTAAAAGTCACAATAAGCAAATAAAACCCCAGAAAAATGACTAAACACTATAAAATCAACATAACCCACAGAAAACAATGACGTCTATTAACAGAAATGCACACATTGCACACCACCTTTCGAGAATGACAAATGACCAACGACGGCCCGCTCATGATGACTCATCGCCAGGATCGCAAGGGAGTGATATGGCCTTGTCATTGAGTTGGTGGTGTATACGCACAATAAAAAATAATTATATTAAACAGGTTTAACGACTCAGCAAAATATTGTTTTTCTTAAAGCAGATACATCAACAAAACCAAGGTAAGCAGAACTAGCCACATGGAGGTCGGAAGAAACTTCCGTTAGCAGGGCGAGACCTTGGCACAATGTATGTCCGGTAGATGTCATTAGGTGCATTTTAAAGATATTTTTCATTAAAAATACCGCAGTGGGTCTTATTACCCGCAGTTACCTTATAACCTTCCAACTTTCTCTTTGCAAATTGTTATCTGTAGTAAGACGAGTGGAGTAATATAGCTTTTTGGCGCGCCTTATTAACCTTCTATATAGAGACCTATATCGCTGAAAATAATCAAGAAAAGCAGCATTACTTGTAAATTTTCTTATTGCTTGTAGACACCCCATATTACTGGAAGAAACCCTTAAACCTTTAGTAATCCAGAGCTTGCTGCGTCTACATTTGATCCTTTGAACAAGGAATGCCCTATTAAATGACCCAATCAAATCAAACCCAATCAAACCCAATCAAACACAATTTTTCAAATCTTAGCCAGTGCTGGCAAATAGAAATAATATCAGGGTACTTTTTTGCTTCTAAAAATAAAAGAAGTTCGTCCATTTTATTTCTTATAGACTGAAAATTGAAAGACAAAATCGAAAATGACTGTTCTAAAACTACTTTATACAGGTGAGGCCAGGTAGATGCCGAAAATTGTCATTTGTTGTTCTTTCCATAAAACTGATGTGCTTGTCATTGCTGTCATATTGTACAGATATTAGTTCTTCAATCAATTTACCCACAACAAAACGTTTTGATACTTCTGGGTTACTTATATTTGTGTCCAAAAAGTGTACATTGGTATTTTTTAAAAGGGCCCTTTTTAAATTACAGTTAAAATTGAAAATTTTATTTTCAGTTCTTTCATCAAATTTACCAAACGGGACAGATACTACTTTTAAAGACATTTATTAATTCAAAAATATATAGGTATACAACTCATCCAGCCACATGCTGGTTACGTAAAACTACATATCACAAATATACATAAATATAATACACAAATTTACATAACAATAGTGCTATACCTATTAATATTTATACAACCATCAATTTTATTACAAATATCACTAGTAAATGGTATGAAACCATTTTTTCAAACCACCAACAAATAAAACCAAGTCATTGAAACTCATATGCCTGGTCAAGCCAACAATATCCTCAACTACACTGACAAAAAATGCACCCGTCCTATATTTGGTCAAAGTAGATGTAAAGTGATATTTGGACATGAAAAATATGAGATAGATACATGTATGTACTAATACTTAAATACAAAAAGCATAACAAGGTTAAAGGTAGATACATTTATCTACTAATACTTAAATAAAAAACCCAAACACGGTTAAAGATAGATCATTTATCTAATAATACTTAAATACAAAAAGTAAAACAAGGTTAAAGATATATACCTTTATGTACTAATACCTAAATAAAAAAAGCATAACAAGTTTAAAGATGCTGAAGGATATTTAGTTTATCACACTTTGATTTACCTCTTAAAAGATCTCTGTTTAAAAATTTTAAAGTGTAAAATATTCTTGCACGAACAAATAATGACGCAAAATAGTCCCTGGGAAAGTTCACACAGGGGTGCTTAACTCTTTCAGGGGCAGATAATTTATCTGAAAAATAACGTAAATGGGCACTCAGGGATAGAAAATCGGCAAATAATTTGTACTTTAAAACAAATATATATTTAAAAGTAAACTAAAAATAAGATTCTACTTTTTTTTCAAAAAAATATAAAGGAGTATACAAAAAAATTTGGTGGTATAATATTTGTACCAGTGTCCTTTTAAACACTGTGGTAACGTTCAAAACAGGTTTTATTTTTACCTAGACATAAGGGGACGTCGCACCTCGAACACATCCAATTAGTGCGGATCTGTTTAGATTTTGTCCTGCACAGAGCACATCGCCTTCTTGACGTATAAGTTGGCTGATGACTTGAGTCTTGAAGTCTTACTTCCTTAGGAACATATCTTTTGTGTTTTCTTACTGTCACAGGAATACGAGACACTGACAGTCGTTTTCTAGATGGCTCCCTAATTAACTTACGTATTATTTCCAATCTAAAATCTTTCATGGACAATGGCTTGGAATTTTCTTCTAAAATATGTCTGTAAATAACATAGGCGTTGACTACTGAGGCATCGACAAAGTAAAAAAAAATTCTGTGCCACCATTTCCTACTCTTTCTATTAATTTCGTAGGTGTCTTTATTTTGGTCGAATTTGTCAACTCCATTCATATATTTATTATAATCTATAAGAAGTTTGGGACAAGGCACATCATCTACATTTCCATCCTTATTTTTTCTTTTCACGGAAGAAGTATCGTCCGGCCTATCAAAATTTGAAAGTAAATTAACACATCTCTTATCCTTCCATTTTATAGCTAACAGTCCCTTGTTACTAACTGAATAATCAAATTCACCTTGCTTCATGTTTCGGTCTGCACGAAATACCGGCATATACGTTCTTATGGGATTTATTGTTCCAGAAGCATATATTTCTTTTGATTGTAGGGTTTCCAGTAGTGGCACGTTGTTGAAATAATTATCGAAGTATAAATGATGGCCTTTATTTTCAAGACCTTTTGCTAAAGACTGTACTACTCTACTTCCCTGTATATAAATCAAATTTGGAACAATAGCCAGACTGATCAGCTAACCCCCAAACCTTGTAGCCTCGTTTGATAGGTTTTTTAGGCATATATTGTTTTATAGTAGATCTACCCTTAAATTGGATCATCGACTCATCAATGGAGACGTTCTGTGATAGCAGAAAGCAACTTTTGGGACTAATGATCCAGAAGGGGCCTTACTTTATACAGTTTATCAAAGTCAGGATCATCACGTTTTGGCTCTAAACTTTTATCACTTATATGGAGATTTGTCAAAAACCAGCCAAACCTTTTTACAGGCATAAGAGAGCTTATGTAAGGACCATTCAGCTCTTTTTGGCTTGACCAGTAGTCCCTATAACTAGGTAAATTTTTAATTCCCATAACGTCGCCCTAATCAGAAAAACCCGTAAGTCACAAAATGTAAATTCTACAGGGCGTCAAAAACACTTTATTAATATGCGCAGAATTATTTAAGCAAAACTAAGATATACAAAATATTTGAAATAATTATTTATAATTTATTTTTATACTATTAACAAAAAATTAGTTTTATAAAATATTTTAATGGACTTACGAGTTTTTCCAACATTTTTTGCATGGGTTTAGAAGATACGGGATTTTACTTGTGGAAAGTACCTTCTGGCAAAACAAACTAATTGGTATATTGTTTATTGAAAGTTTATAAATATATCAAGAAAAATAGAATCTACCTTTCTGGGATTAAACGTAAATCATATTAGAAACTTAAAACAAATAAAAATATTATTTGTAAGGCAAATTATCATAGAAATTATGGTAATCACTTTGAAGACTTTTTTTTAGAAACTGTAAGGGAAGATATTTCTCTTTTTTTATAGGTATAGGTGTTTCATATAATGCTGGAAGACTGTCCAGTTGACAGGCTAGCTCCTTTCGTTTATTTTTAGGCAAACGGCTATATTCAAACTCAACGAAATCTTGCGAGTGTCTTAGCTTGTAAAATAAGGAACTATCTGGGGTATATTTTAATGCACGAACGTCCGTTACCAAAGGATCGCCTACTTTTTTTCCAGGTCGCAAAGAACTCAAAAACTGTGGCTTTCGAAAATCCTTAAAGAAACCATAATCCAGATAATATACCCTGTAGGGCCTCGGTTTTTCCCGTGCTTGCAGACATAATCCAACATACTAGAACTAGCCGGTATCATTCCCTCCTTGAATGTCCCTAACAGAACAACAAGAGGCGCGTTACGTATGCATCCCTTTACTGTCCAGCTACAAAAGCCTAGAACAGACCACTTCTCCCGCTCATTCATACCTAGGGTCTCCAGATTATGGAACAAATTGCCTGCAGATGTTTTTCCTTCCCGTCCCAACCTCCAATCCTTCAAATCCCGTGTTAATAGACTACATTTCCCTTCTCTTCAGACACCCACGGTACGTTAGTACTTAGGCTTGAAGTCTACGTGTGATGTCTTAGATATATATAAAAAAATCATAATCAGCAGGTACATTTATATTGGTATTACGAATTTTACGCTCGATAGTGGAGTGCATGGAGTCGGCCTCCATTTGTGTATCACCCTTTTCGAGGAATTTTTCCTCAATTGTTATATTGAGGATCAAAGATAGATTCAATTAACGCATTAGCTAAGGTCGAATTTCTATTCTGTGATGTGCATCCGTCGCTATACAAGATAAGGGTTTGTCCAGGCTGTAGATCATTTTTAACATGGTCATTTATAAACTGGCAAATAATAGAGCGTAATCATTTGCCGTTACACCACCAGATGACTCATGCCAAATATAGCAGTATCCATCGCTCGTTTTTAAATTGAAAAGGGTAAAATTGTGAACTATAAGCTTCGTCTTAAAATAAAGCGATGAAACATTCGATTTTGGTGACAATAACACAGATCGTAAATCCATACAAATAACTATATTCTCAGATGTCTTGTCTTTCGATTTCTCACTTCTCGCTTCTTTCTTTTTTTCTTGATGCAAGTTAAACGATTCGTTGGATAAATTTCCGGTTTTGTGTGCCACGCACGCGTCACATTCATCCTTTTTTGGTCGGAAAAGCGCAAGGTTCATTTCATCAAAGACGTGGTAAAAAGAGGCAATGGACATAAATGAATCTTTATTTTGCTGGCACCAATTTGTATAAAATTTATAAAGTGAAGACTTTGATTGCCAGTTTGGTTCTAGGTAAAGTTTTGTCGATGAAGCCCAACAGTAGTGCGATTCAACTTTCGGCAGTTCCTTAAAAAAACTTTTCAGCTTTATTTTCATATCTTTGTAGCGACCCGATTGTAAAAGTTCGTGGTTTTCTGCAACTCATGTGTATTATCTTTGACCTTTTGCTCATCGTTATTTTTGTCTTTAACATTGTGCTTTTTTACCCAATCTAAAATCATATTTTCTTTGACACAATGAGTATTTAAAAACATTTGTTTACAGATTCTTATCCCTTCTTCGTTATATTTCATATACTATACTAAGGACTCTTGTCTTCTGGAAACGCCTTCAGCAACTCTGTTTCTACTTCGCTGAGTGGGTTTAGAATCAATTAAGAAAGAAACATACATTTTTCTCTCCTTCCATCCCATCTTGGACCAGAAACGTGTAGACATTGCTTTTCTTTCTTCTTCAGAGAACGTCCTACATTTCAGTAATTTACGCTTCATAGACGCTTTGCAGTTACACGGTTCCTTTATTTTTCTTTCTTCTCCTTTTATGTCATATATCCATTTTCCATCAACTTTTTTTCTACCAGTATATTCTTGTCCCATCTCTCGTTTGATTTTTTTCTTGTTGTCAGCCTACTCTTCCGTACACACAAATTGTCTCTTTTTTCTTGTTCTTACAATAGTGCAATTATCCGTATCATTTTTCATTTCAGTATTAGGTTCAAAATCTTCTGTAGCGCTGACAATGGATTCATTTGTCGTAGAACTTTGAGTTTCAATATCAGGTGTAAAATCGGGATCTTCTGTAGCGGTTCTATCTAGGTAACTTTCCATTTCATTAACTGATAAATGATCGGGGATGTCTTTGAAACCTTGTTAGAGTGTACCATCAAAAAGAGGCAGAGAGAGAACTTCCGAATTCGTCAGAGTAGATAATTCTGATTTTTGAAAAAGACCATCAGTGACTTCCGGAATATCTAGAAGCAACAAATTGTTACTACTCCCTTCCTTCTGTGTTTTGTTTTCAGTACCGATGGTAATAACACTCTCAGTCTGGTTTTCAGCACTGATTGATTGTTGCCTGTAAAAGGACATAATTTTTTCCGTCCTCTTTGATATGCAAGCCAACTTCTTTCCTGTAAAAGCAAAAACCTGAATGTATTAACATCACACTAGAGGCTTCTGGTTTTGGGGCTTAAAAAACGTTTTACACAAAAGTTGTACCTTTAAATTATACCTAAACATACACAAGCCGAGATTTTGTTTTGGTTTATGCTGGTTTTACTCTATAATGTTATCATAACACTGGAAATAACAAAACATTAACAACAGAGCAAAAGTTATAATTTGAAAGAAAGTTACGATAACGCGATATTTAAATATGCAAATTCGTGTTAAATCGTTAGTATTTAGTTTCTATTATTGTTTTATAGTTCTTTTGTCGAGCTTTATCGAAGACACCTTTTAAAATTAAGAAAAAAAGTAAATAAATACCTATTACCTAGGTACAAGAATAAAGTTATGAAGAGAGAAACACACGTAACTCCTCGATATCATCAGCTCCATTCAAATATGTTATTTTAGAAAAACCCGTAAGTCCTGGAATATATCAAAATGGAAAATACTTAGTATAAAACCCTTAATTACTACTTACAACTAATAGGAAATATTGCTGCATGTACTTACCGTCCATATTTATACACTTTGAGTCAATATAATTGATGATTAACACAAAATTTTGAGATAAAACAGGAAAGCTGGCGTCCCGCCGATTTTCTACATTGTAATGGCGCACACAACGTGGACATACGGGATTTACGTTTGGTTTCTAACCAGGCGCGGACTTACGGGAAAAAACAATTTTAAGAATAATAACATACAGAATTCTTTTGGAGATATTTTCTTCAACTATAGATTACCTTTGGACGCAACAGATGGCACTAAAATGTCGATTTTGCTGAAACGTGGACTTACGGGTTGTTCTGATTAGGACGACGATAAGTAAGTTTATACCTAAAAAAGTTTTTAATTCGATTCTGTTTGTGGGATAATATGGTTTCTCGGATTGCTGACAGTATAAGTTTGATTGAAATACCAAAAAATTGAAAAAATCATCTGAAAAAAAGTTGGAACAGAGCACCTGGACTATGATCAGCTTGACTTTTTATAAAGTCGGGTACGCCACAAACACTAGTAAACTCCTTGATGTATTCTAAAGGACTATTGGTTTTACTTCACGTAGGACTATAATCATTTCTATTTAATCTATATTTTTGTTGCATCAATTTTTCTCTTATAACACTTAGGGGCTCGTCATCTGAATCATGGTTTGCTGGTTGATCAATGAAAAAAGTTTCATCTATATCATTTTCGTCTACAAAATCATCTTCGGCATCAGGTGTTTCAATTCCAACAAATGAGTCACTGTCTGACGGGATATCTTCGAAACCTGGTTCCAAGTTTTGGCATGTCTCGTCATCATCTTGATCTACATATAAATTGCTCATCAACTCCTCTTCTGTAATATCTACTAATCTCAATGGTAAGTCATCCATTTTCGTAGCTAAAAAAATATACACATACTGAACTCTATCGGGGCGGTGGTACATATTTTAGACAATTAAAAAAAATAATAGAAAACCGAAAAGTTTATGCAAATATGTACTACAAATGGTGAATATCTAATGAAAACCCAACAAACTAGAGCACCTTACCTCAAAAGTAGTTATTTTTAAACTGCACTTTATAAAAAACGTACTCAAATTCACCAAACGTGGTTACAAGCTTAAATATCTGATTCATACTGTTTCAAACTGTCGTATTTTAAAATATAATCAACCCACAACCACAACACCTTTGTAAAGCGGTTCATGAATAAAACCACTACCCTTGAGTAAATCACAACTTGAAAAGGTGGTACATATGATGTACCACCGCGCACAGGAGGATGTATTTTTGTAACCAAATTTTGGACCACCACCCCGGAAAGAGTTTAAAGGGTGTAGAAAGTACCTGTTCTCTTATTTTTTTACCAACATTTGGAAAAATGGCAAAATCTTTAAATGACTGACAAAATATGTTTTCGCACTGGCCAAAATATTCAAAAAAACTCTTGCCACGACTTTGTAAATTGCCAAATAAATCATTAGCCTCGTTTTGGTATGCACGAAAATATGAATATATTGTATCCTTTGAAATTCCTTTAGTTGCTTTGGCATATGTTTCATAAGACGTATATGAATGTTTACCCAAACATTTTTTTAAAAAATACCCTCCAACATAAAAAAATGCATTTTTTGCTTAACATCTAACTGTCGATAATCTGTAGAGTCTAAAAATATTTTTTCAAAAGGGCCAGTTTTATTGTTTAATTGTGTATTCTTTGATATTTTCTGGTGTTAATTGTGTTAATATAGTATCAAACTCTTCAACACAATTTGAGCCCTCTGATTGCTCAAAATAACCCAAAACAAAAATTTTTTTGAATGTTCTTAAAAACTGGATTGGAGTTGGGTTTCGGCAATTTCCATTCTGCTGACGTACTTTCCCAAAAAAGTTCTCCAGGTAATCCTGGTTTAGTCGTCTTGTGAAAACATGATGAAAACTATTCGTTTTAAAATCATTCCAAAAATTTAAAAAACCTGATATTGTCAACCTCCATCCAGAAATAAACTTAACTTTAATTTATTTTCCATTATTGTTCTTAACTTTAAGAGTTTCAAAAAATAGCAACATTTCATTCAAAAAATTGATTTGAAAAGATGTACCCATAAACTCCCTGTTCAAAAATTTAGCCCCGTTAAATTTACAAGAGTTCAAGATATCAAAGTTTATCCATTTTTTCTATAAATTATATTGTGAACATTGCACCTTTTTCTATCACCCCGCATGAAACATACGTATTCAGTGCTGCTGCTACCCTTGCACTGAATACTTGGGGGGCATATTTAACTTTCATTTTTTGAAAATTTGTGGGGTCTATATGTGCCTCTGTTAATTTAGGTACTAAACGGTAGGCTTGTGTTTTATCTTTAGCATATAAAATATTTATGTACATAAGTATTCTTTAGATGTTTTTTTGTCATTTATATTTGAAAAATTATTTCTAGTTGATTTTAATAAATGGGGCACATCAAACATGTAATATATTTTGAAATTATCTACATAAAAATAGGGGGTTTCCGGGGTTATCACTAATACGTTTGTTAATCTAATAAAGTTTGACCCTTGATCAGATATTAAAATGTGTAATCGTAAATTAACTGAAGTTTTTTTTTAATACTTTCAAACAAAAATATTTTCAAATCCTCTACTGGACAACTAGAATTAACAAACAAATATCCCAAAGGTTGTTTCCAATTACTATGTATACCCCTCAGCATTAAAACTAAAACACTGTTTCCTAGTTTAAACATGTTTGTATCCATTGTTTGATGAAACCCAATCAGTTCATCTCTTACAATATTATAATGAAAGTTTGACTGTAATGACATTTCATCTATGCAAAGAACACAATCTTTGTGCTTTCAACCATGGTAGCTACTTGACTCTGCAAAACATTAAAAACAAAATCGTTTAAGCCAGGATTAATTGGCCATTTTTTTGTAATATTTATAAGTGTTGATCTCCTTGGCAATCTAAATGTTTTAGCCAAAAATTTGTAACCTTTAGGACTTAAAAAATATAAAGTCATAGCAAACTGCTTATATGTATTGGTGTATCGACCGCTCTTTGGATTTTTATTCAGTAAATTCGTTTGCATATTAATAAAATCTGCTATGTTGGGGTTACAATTTTCATGGAAAAACTTATATACATCTTGTTGCGTTATTTTGGGTTTTGGGCTACTACTTCACTTCTTCTTAGTTGTTGTGCTAACTGTCTTACTTTCCTTTTCAAACCAACTTTTCGGGGTGTATTACCTGACAAAGAAGGAGGTGTTTCAGTTGAGGCATCTGAACGTATTTAAAAAAAAACATAATATAAGATGTAGGTATTGAAAGAATGAATTTTACAGAAAATTTTATTAACAGTCTCTGTAAAAAGTAAAATTATTTTTGATACTGCTTGTTTTCTTTGATATACTAGATATGCATTATTTCTTGGAAAATATTTACAGTTTTTCAAAATCCAACGAAACAGTTCTTTATTATCCCAAGCATCTTTGACAAAGATGAAACTGACAAACTATACTATAAGGCAGGCGCGGCCCTTGAGTTTTTTTACAAGTGGGTCAAAATTTTGTGGGCAACTAGTGATATCAACGCAACAAGCAAAATATAGTTTTTTAATTAAGAAAGGTTTTTTAATAATGTGCCAAGAAATTATTTACCTACAAATAAACACCGCAAAAATCATAAAATAAGTAGGTACTGCAGTATATTGAACATTACTACTCTAGATGTTTAATTTTTTTTTCTATGTGTTTTAATACTCTAGATTGGTAGATTTTAGCGGCTTCCCGTTTTGATACGATTATCATCTCCTCAATAGATGTCGCGCCTTGTACTAAAAGCCCAGAATAAACAGAGCAAAATTCTGAGCTAAAAGTATGATTATTCGTAAAATAAAATTAGGAACGCTGTCGAAACTCAGTTTTCTTTAAAAAATACAATACTGGCGACTAGACATTGTAATACGATATTTGTCTACGCACGTGCAGGCTGTAAGCTGTAGTAAATATGAGATTGCAAACAATTTTAAAATTAATATTTTATCGATTAACATCTTGTTGTCAATACACCTTTTAGAGCCGATCTAATTTTTTAAATAACAAAAAGTTAAAAAAAAGTTTTTGCCCCGACAGAGATTCAAACCCTCGACCTTCTGGTCAACTCTTTTAAAACATTTATTTTCTTTTAACTATCTCACAACTCACCCAGTCACAGCTGGTTATACATAATTATATACTATACCTAAACTCTCTAAATATAACATGCAAAAATATATAACAATAAAACAATATGTACACGTTGAACCTATGACGCAGAGCGTCCTCGCCAACGTGGAAAACCGGTTCGAGAACCGAGAGCTGATGGTGGCTCAAAGTTACTCCAGGTGAGCGCAGCGCCTGATCAATTTGCAGCCGCCCGGGTAACCTCACAGTGCATAAAAAGTTACAAAATCGCCGAAGCTCAAAGAAGTTTGCTCTTGTTTCAAGTTAATATCAGTTTTAAGGAGTTGGAAAAATTTGCTTTTGGGTGGAAAAGTACGAAAAACAACTTTGGTATTATGACTAGATTACAACATAGACTGATTTTTATCAGGTTATATAATATTATGTGCATAACTATATACAAAATAATGATCATCGTTCGATTTTTATTTATCGGTGCGGTCTCACTATGTCCGTTTGTTGTAAACAACTCGTCTGTCGCTCGCGCCGCCCAGACGGCCCGCCGTCAGCGGCGAGCGCCGAGACGGCCAACGCGCCAGACGTATGCCTTAGGTAGAGCGCCCACCAAAGCGACGTAGCATAGATGTGTCAAAATACATAGCAGTAACATGGCAAAGGCGTCGCATGATTTTTCGGGTAGCGCAGATCTGAGTGAAGTGGCAGTGGCGTAAAACATGTCTTCCTCAAAGGACGTAGATTTGTTAGCATTTGTGAACCTGATAAATATTAAGCAAAATCGTTCAAAGCGTCGTTATTGGGTACACCCGTTTTGGAAAAGAGACAAACAAAGAGTGGTTTTAGTGTTTTCAAGGAATTAAATATGTATCCCGAAAGATTTCAATCATCCTATAGAATGAAAAAAGAAACCTTTGAGGTGTTAGTTCGAAAAGTTAGGCCGATAATTTTAAAAAAGGATACAAATTATAGACTAGCAATATCACCTGAAGAACGAGTTTTAATAACAATAAGGCAGGTTACAACTTTATTTGGGTGAAACAAACTTCTCACGCTTTAAAAAGGGTCGCCATTTTTAAATACGCAATATGTCAAAAAGTAAGCAAATCCTTGAAATCAAGTAAAAAACAGGTTGCTCATTTCAAAGTTTAAGAAGTTTATATTTGAACTGAAAAGAAATGTTATAACTTAAACTACATTCTTAGCAAAAATATCATAACAAAACTTAAAAGTAAATGTATTTAACACATAAATAAACCGAACTGGAACTAAAAGTCAACAATCACTACAAGTTTTAGTTTCTTTGGAACTTCAGATATTCCGATAAGTCGGTACCCACTGGAACATTTTGCAGCTCAATTAATGTACCTGAAAATTGAACAAGGGATTCGTTTGATGTGTGACTGAAACTCGGCGGCTGTTCCCCTGAGGTTAATGAGATAGTTGTACTTACTTGCTCCTTGACTCAAAGACGATATTTGCATCAACTGGCTCGTTTCCCTGTTCATAGATGAAGATCTGGGTTCATGTGCAATCTCATTCAATATAGTGTCCGTGGTCGATAAAATCGATATTTTGAAACGGCGTTTTTGGCTTTCGTCCATTTTCTTCATATCCGGTAACAAACTCATTAAAAATGATATATCGGGGTCCTCATACTGGCATCTTGTATCACCCTTTTCCATAGATGCCTGCCTGTTCTGAAAGTACTGCATTGCAGATTTGTTCACACTTCGAAGGACACTGCAAGTGGGTTAGAGCGGTGAGATTTTTTTAACCTGATCGGTAGAAGGTGTATCATTATGCACATCATATAATGATCTTTGGGAGGCATCCTTTGTTGACTGGTGGCTTGTGCTTGGCGAATGCAATGGATTTTCACTTTCCAAACCCACTTCAGATTGGCAATCACTAACCGCGCCTTCGTTGTCAGAATCACTGTCACCATCTTCGAAGTCCGTGATGGTATAATCCTTTGACTGACTAGGCAATGATGTTGTGACATTACTCTTCATATTTCGAGATTTGGTGTAAGGTTGCAGAAAAGCCATATATTCCGCAAGGTAGTACGGCTTCTTTCTTTTTGCTGCAGATCCAGAAGGCACATAATTGTATTTCAAATGACGTGTGTATGAATCTCGCAAATTATTTCACCGTTCTTTGCACTCAGCAACTAGAAGAAAAAAAAGTTTATTTTAGGTATTTGTTTATTTATTTTTCATTTTATTTTTGTTTCAGATATTTTGCCACGAGCTGTTCATTTAAAACACTCTCCTATTACTTTTTGCGAGGGCATACTACAATTCGAAAAATTGTGTTCGAAACATCTGCAGGAATTTGGGAAACGCTCCAACCAGACTTTATGCCAAACCCTTCAAGGACACTGTGGCTAAAGACTGAAGGTCGGTATTGGGAATTGTGGAATTTACCCAATTGTTGTGGTAGTATTAACGGAAAGCACATCAGAATTAAAGCTCCTCCAAAATCAGGATCAGCATATTTTAATTACAAAGTTTTTTTTCTATTATACTCTTAGCTGTGTCGGATGCAGACGGCTTGTTTCTTTCCGTTGATATTGGAGAGTTTGGAAGAAACAGTGATGGTAGAGCGTTCCGAGAAAGTGCGTGTGGAAAAGCACTAACTCACAATCAGCTTGATCTGCCAGAACCTACATTATTGCCAGGCGAACATGAAAATTCAGGATTTCCTTACTATTTTGTAGGCGATGAAGCCTTTCCCCTTTTAAATAATCTCATGAAACCCTATCCTCGAAGACAGCTAACAAATAATGACAAAAGAATATTTAATTACAGGCTTTCTAGGGGAAGAAAGTCTGTTGAATGTGCCTTTGGTTTATTAACATCCAAGTTTAGGGTGCTGGAAACGCCGATATGTAGCGATGTTGACAACATTGATACCATTATTCAAGCTGTCTGTATATTACACAATTTTATTCGTATTTCTGATGGAGTTTTCACTAATCCAAAGATACAACTAAATAATTATCCTGCTAACAATATAGAGATAGCTGCAGATATACCACAAGGGAGGCACCAAAGACCAACAAATGCTGCATTATCGTTAAGAAATAGACTTTGCAATTTTTTTATGCACCCCCACAGTGCCTTACCTTGGCAGAATCAGAATTGTATTTAGTACCTCTTGTTATGGCGATATAAATATTATAATATGAAAATAAAATTATCCAAAATTACAGCCATTGTATATACACGGTATCCAAATTTGGGCACTCCTGTTGGTTACCTCAGACAACTTTATACTACTTCAACAGGTACAAAACTAAATAACAGTCAAGCTGTGTGAAACTATTGCTAAACACAGATGAGAAAATCAGCAATAGTGCCCAAATTTGGACACCTGGTAACACGGTGTTGTTATTTACGTGTTGGACTCACCTGTTGCTTCCAATTCCTTTGAAATTTGTTCCCACGCCAAGTCTTACATATTTCTGTTCGAATAATCGGAACGTGTGTGGTCATAAAGACGTGGTTTAGCCTCAGTAAGTGAAACAAAACGTATATTGAAATCCGGGTCGTCCTTCATTTTTGCCAAATTCGCGTAGTGTTTTAGTAGCAGGTGGCAAAAAGTAGAGCAAGTTCTACTTTTGAAGCAGCGACGTCGCGTACTGCAACAAACAAGTCGCACGTTTCTGACAGCGCTATTTCAGTATGCGCCGATTCACTGTTTACCGTCGGCGTCGGTTCAAATCAAAGTAACATGCATCTAGCATGTTACGTGCCAGATCACGCGCAACGTCAGATGCTACGTTACTTTGGTGGGCGCTCTCCCTTATGTACATATAAATTCCTTTCTATCTTCGCCGGCAAGAGTAAACTCGCCTAATAGCGGGTCAACTTTTTGCCTTAAAAGGTAAGATCAGGAATCCTAATGTAGTTTTTTATATTTATACATATTTACATCTAAGGAAGCTTTTTATATTTATACATATTTACATCTAAGGAAGCTTTTTATATTTATACTATTTACAGATATTCTAAAATCTAAGCTTTTTTATTTGTAATATTTACATATCTACAATTTGTAAGAACTTACAGATTTCTTATTTCTGCAAATCTAAGCTTTATTTATTTGGTAAAATAGGTAAATAAAATAAATCTAAGCTTAATTTATTTGCAATAGGTACAAAGTGAAATCGTTGTTAAGATCAGAAACTATTTGACTTGGTTTGAAATGTGCTGGTTTATTTTGATTTAGATGTTTTATTTTGAGATTTGTTCTAAGGAGTTTAATTCATTTATTTAGCTTGATTTGGAATAAATAAATCAGCCCGGGTTTTCATAATAGATGGGGAGTTTACGGTAAATGGGACCATGTTTTATAGGATTTTCGGGATTGTATGGTGCTCCGGTCATGCCACGCGTGAGAATTGAGTTATGGGTTTTGGTCCTGTAGAATTTGTCACTTATTTCAGTGACAAATTTCCGGACCGTTTCCATGCTTGTCATGTGATGCAGATCTGCTGCTCAACAGCAGATTCTGCATCCTTGGTAATCTCTCAAATTGCGTAGCAGACGCGGAGCACCAGACGGGAGCGTCATATGCCAATACCGGCCGGATGATTTGCTTATAAATTGTTAATTTATTTTGCGGTGATAGGTGTGATTTTGGGGACATTAGTGCTTAGATGCTCTGCGTTGCTAGAAATGTTTTCTGTAACGCAGCGGTCACATGGGGCATAATCACACGTCCAAAATCACACCTCTCTTCTGGCCGGTATTATAGGCATATGTTCTATTTTTAGCGGGATGAAAATACGGTTATTGGTAAATTTTTTAGTGAGAATGACGCACTCGGTTTTTGCTGGGTTAATGGTAATTTTCCATTTGCTGCAAAAAGGCGTTAGCTTCTGGATATATCCGAGAATCTGCCTTTTTGCAGCTTCTGCATAGAATGAATGTGCATAGATGAGTGCGTCATCAGCGTATAAGGAAAGTTTCGTGGTTGGGTGTTGGGGAAAATCGGATGTGTATAGGTTATAAAGGATTGGGGAAAGGACCGTCCCTTGTTTGACACCCGCAGATATGGGTAGGGAGTTAGAATAGTCTGCTTCTACTTTGACATGTATATGTCTGTCTGTGATATAGGAGTGGAATAGAGTGATCCAGTGAAGAGGGAAGTTATGATAGAAAAATAATTTATATAATAGGCCCTTATGCCATAGTGAATCGAAGGCTCTTTTGACGTCTAGCAACACCATCACGGTGTTTTGTTGCTGGTTGAATTTAGTCAGGACATCCTGCACGACACTGGCAACTAGCAGCGTCGCGCTATGGCCTGCCCTGAAGCCAAACTGGCATGGAGGAATTTTTTCTTCCAGCTTTTCGTTGTGTAATTTTGTCAAAAGAGCCCTTTCAACCACTTTCGACATTGTATTAAGTAAAGATATGGGCCTATATGATTCCGAATTATTGGGGTTTTTTCCCGCTTTTGAAATCGGGACTACTATTTCTCTAGCCATCACTGGCTAGGGAAATGTTGTAAAAGGATTGTTGTATTGGTAATGTGCATCAGTTGTATTAGTGTTTTCCTAGGTAAATTTTTAAGTAATAAATTCGAAATGCCATCGGGTCCCGGGGCTTTGTTATTGACTGTCGTTTTTATGATTTTAAAAATATCCTTTGGTTTTAAACTTAATTTAGCGAAAACTGTGGTAGGAATTGAATATTTTTTATTGATGATTTTGGTGATTTCGTTCGTTATGTGTCTTTGTTCGTTTGTCGTGTCAGGTAGGCTGCTACAGACTTCCGCCAGGGATTGTGATCAAGTATTGGCTTTTTCTTTGATATTTTGAACCAAGTTTTGTGATAGGGACGGGATTTTTGTGTATTTATTTTTGAGTCTTTTGGTCAACTTTCATAGGGAGTTGTCTTGTACAGACAACCCCCTAAGGGTTTGACTCCAGGCGTTGTTTTTATGTTCGTTTATCCTCGTCCTTTTTTTTTTTGTTGTAGCTCTCTGAGTCTATCCCTGTCCTGCGCGCGTCTGTAGGTTTGTCATTTTCGTCTGAATTTATTTTTGAACTTGATAAGATTTATTATGTCCACAGGAAGTAGATCTTCTTTCCTTTGCATCTTTACCCTGCGACCGATTAGGTCGCGTGCGGCTTGGATGTTTCTGGTAAGAATATCTACTTCCTGTTCTAGTTGCTCTGTCGTCTGTATGTCGTTATTTATTGTAGTGTTCTGGTTGAGGACCTGTCTATACCGGGGCCAGTTGGCATTTTTAAAGATAAGTGCTGTCGGAGAATCCTCATGTGTGACCTGGGTTTCCCAGATCGTCAGCACAGGAAGATGGTCCGACGTAAGCTGATCTATTACCGTACAATCGGATAAATTATTAACATTTTTATTTAAAATTATGTCAATATATGTGGCTGTCATGCCGTTGGTAGGATAATGCGTCGGTCTGTCTGGAGGTAGGATTTGCAAGACATTAGCTGTGACGTAATCGAATAGAAACGTACCGCTTCTATTATGTAAGTGGTTATGCCACATCTGATGTCTTGCGTTGAAATCTCCTATGAGGAGTATCTGCGGATAGTTGAAAAAACCATCTAAATCGGTGTTTTGAAATCGTAAGTTTGGGCGGGCGTAGCACCCGCAAATAATCACTGGTCAACTCGATGAGATTGTACCTCTGGACTACACAGGTAATGTAAGAAAATCGTTCCGATACCGTTAAATTTGATGCCTAGCGCTGACCTGACAGAAATCGTATTTATAATTTTTTATGTTTAACCGCTAATTAATATTATTAATACAATGCAAATACAATGCGTATATTAGCTACCTAATTAGTTTTTCTTTTTCCGAACCAAATGTTTTGAAAGAGTATATTTTACGAGGCGGTTTGAGTGTATTTCCATAGTGGGTATTGGTGGGCCGTGTCTCTTTTTAACTTTCTAAAGAGCGTATGCCTATTTATCTCTTAGTTTTAATGAATTTATATCGTCCATATAAACCTATGAGGTCAATTTAAAATACGACCCAGCCCGGAGCAAGCTTGGATAATCTTTCGACGATGGCTTGGCTACAGTGGGAAGAATGGTTGTCCAGTACCAATAAGACCGGGCTTTCTTTAGTTGCATTTACATGTTTCTGAAAATGCTTTAAATAATCAATAAAAAGCTCCGAGTTTATGTATCCTGAATCGCTGACAAGGAGTGTCGAATCAGGTGGTTCACCAATCATAAGGCCAGGTTTTGTTTGCTTTCTTGGGAATATTAATACTGGTGGTACATAATGTCCACTAGCACTAAAACAACAGACTGTGGTAATTAATTGTCTCCTTTCACCTGATGTAACTTTGTTTACGCTACGTTTTCCTTTAGTAGCAATAACCTTTGGTATTTTGTTTGGCACGGTGGTTATACCGCTCTCGTCCATGTTATAAATCCTTGGAGGGAACGCATAATCAGGTATAAGCTTTGTCAAGTTATTATAAAATTGTTTAACTTGTATCTTGTTGAATCCCATAATTCTGCCTAAGCTAGTTTCCTGGGGCGTTCTTAGCGCTAAAGTGTGTTTTTTTTTAAAAGACTGCGTCCAGTCTTTTCCTGCTAATTTTGTTAGGCTATTAAATTTATGGCGAATATCATTCGCCTCTGCGAACTCATAAGCCATTTTCCTAAACATCTTTCTCGTTACACCGTAGAACTTTTGGTCCATTTGTTTGCAGTGTTCCGCCAGTTACCGCTCTTGTTCATCGCTAAAAAATGTTTTGAAGCGTCCTAAAGATTTTACTCCATAACCCCGCTTTAGACGTGCTCTTAATGATTAATCGTCGACTTCAAAATCTCTTGCAAGACCTCGAATCGATTCCCCATTTGCGTTTATTCGCTGGGTTTCTTGAAGCATTGCTTCTGTAATCGGTATTCGATTTGTTTTTCGTTATAGACTCTGAAATAAAACAAAAAAGGGGGTGAAAGTCCGCGCGAACATTTGTCCCGAAAAAAAAGCATACATTTACCCCACTGCTAAGTTTTCAAGATGAAGCCAGATAAAACTAACCTATAATCCTAATAGTAAACCGTTTGCTCTCGATTAAACAGTATTACAAATATTATGCATTAACTGCTTTGGATTACCATTTTACAACCTATTACTTTCATGCAAAAAATTAGATCAAAAATGTGATTTTTCGAACTTACCGCATGATTGCTCCTATTCGCACTCTAAACCAGACTAAATGCTGTAAAGTAGCTTAGGGTTGGTTGCACTGTTGGTGTGACGTATATGTGGCGATCCCGTTTCTATGAGGTGCTTAGAATCGCGAAACGGACTTTTACCCCGCCGCGTACTTTTATCCGAACTTACTCTACTGACTTGCTTACCTATTCCTGTCCAGTTCTGAAAAGCTTCCTTCTTTTGAGGGATCTGGTTAAGGAAAGTACCCCTCTTTTGAAGTACCTGGTTTTGGGGATATTCTTTCATCACTTTCCTGCTGTTTGAAAGACGAAGGCTTAGCTAACTTCTTCACAAAATTTCCAAATTTGCTTCAGTTGCAGAAACTAAAATCCATAATGTGTTAAAAAATAATATTTTCCGTTGTTGACAAGCTTTCAACCACTAGATAATAAACTATTTCTTGTCAAACATTGTCAAATACGAAAATATAATACAATAATACAATATTAGTACTACATGTATTTTTACAAATTTAGAAATGTAGAATAATGTAGGTCATCATCATTCTCTGGCAGGTACGATGAAATGGCACTAGAAGAACAATTATGATTGTACATGTTTGTAGGATAGGAAATAGATCTAGTAAATTCCGATCTGGACAAACTTAACTCATTTTCTAATTTCACAATCTCTAATTTGGTTTTATAAGCTTTGAGTCTGAGATAGCCATTTTGTAATTTAAGTTTTTCCTTCTTTTCGTTTTCGCATGCCCTTTCCACAAATTCGGTTATGCGCTTTCTTTTGCCTGTAAGCACTTTCGGTAGTTATCAATATAAATATTTAAATCACGCTCTTACCTGTTTTATGTGGGGTTACTGTGGGGTTAGCATCATGGTTAGTATTATTAATTGTATTCCCTTTTTCCACATCGCTTTTGCTGTTACACTGTGATGGCGTATCGTCCATTGATTCTGATATTCCAAGTCCACAAAGTACAGGTGAATCTTTTCCAATTATATCTAACACTGTCTGTTCTATTGCTGACATTTTACCCATACCTCCTGTGCCAGTCTTTTTTGCATTATCAAGTTTTAACTAAAATTGAACACCCCACCCCGTAAATTTTTATATAACATGTAAATGAGACACCCTATATGAACATGATATGTTACAATTTGTGGAGTGAGGAATGATAATTTACATATCTGAGCGTTTTTTCCCTAAAAATTAATCTAACTGATGTTATTGACAATTGTTCTATACTTTCGTACCACACTGTATTGTTATGGTAATAAAAATTTAAATAGCAGCTACCCGATAAAAATGGCTTCTATTTTTGTAATCTTACGAAAATGTATTTAATTCTTAATCACAAACAACATGAAACAACACTCACTATTGCACTCTTCTTTAGATTTTGCCAAAGGGTATCTCTTGCGTATGTCCAGTCTTTCTCTACCGTCATTAAGCATATGCTTTGAGCAAGAGTAGCCAACTCTTTCCACTTCTTCACCTTGTGCTCTTTGCGAAGCGTATCAGAGAATACCCCAAAATGAACCTCTTTATTTTCTTGAATTTTAATAAGCCGTTGCATTTTTCGGTCGAACACCACTTGTTTTGAAGACATTTTGAGCACTAATAAAATTAGTTTCTAACCGAACCTCTTCTTCACATTATGTTGTTATGCGCATGTCCTACAACTCTTGTTTATTTCAACTACACATATGGAGATTTTCTCCGTTAATACAAGTTGCTCTAATAATATTGAGTGACAGAAATTAATAGGACTTGTAGTTATAGGTGAATGTTTAACAAGTCGTACACTTGTTAAAATTGTAAGTCTTGTGTTACAGGGCCCAGGACTTGTACCCCTCTTCCTCGTTGATGATTCTCTTCCACTCTAACATCAGTGGAAGATGGTCTGAGGGCAGATCATTCAAAACAACAAGATCAGGCAAATTGAGTATGTTTTTATTCAAGACGTCAATATATTATGACGGTGTCATACCATTTGCGGGATAATGGGTAGGCGTTGCTGTGCTTAAAAGTTGCTAGTCATTGTTGGTGACGTAATCACAAACAAACTCGCCGTTGCGATTATTTCTGCGATTACGCCACATTGTATGTCTTGCATTCAAGTCCCCCAAGACCATAACCTGCCGGCTGTGGCCGAAAATGACATCAAGGTCATTGTCCGTCATTCGCAAGTTCGGGCGGGCGTAGCTGCCATTGATTACGACACCATTCCTCAACTTAATAGAGATGTTCTCTAGTGATTCCACGTCCGGCAGAACCACGTGAGGAATGGTGTTTTTCACAATGACAGCTACGCCGCCTCCACGTATGTTTCTATCTTTTCTATACATTTTATAATTTCTGATGTTTACCCTATTATTTGCATTCCACTTGGTTTCCGTGATGATAATTATATCAACCTTATTACTATATATAAAATGGATGGTTTGGCCAAGTTTATTGGCGAGACCATTTGCATTCCACAGTATAATCTTTAAGTCTTAATATTATCATAATAATCTAAATTTTTAGTAATAAATTGGACAATAGCAAACGCCCTGTCCAATTTATTACTGTTTTGTTTAAAAACATTATTTATGAAGTCAGTCATAAAACGTAAGACCTCGTCTATATCGACAGTATTTTCAAATTCTCTCATTTTCTCTGCTAGTTTACTCACCGTTGCGACTCCTGCACCCTCGCGCTTTGGTTGGGCCGCACTCCGGAGGCGTTGCCGCGTTGGCAGTGGCGGAAAGTCTTCTTCTATATCACTAGAATGTCTTTCATTTCTTCCTGGCGCTCTTTCCCAGGCATTGGTAGTCGGGGGTGGTGCAGGTTTGTAACGTTGGTGTATTTGTCTGTTTGTTTGTATATTTTGTTGTTCATGCATTTTGTCTGTCTTGTATTTGTACACGTCGCAGTTCAGATCACTAGCTCTGGGTGCCTTGCCACAATTTGCTCATTTGTCAGGTAATCCACCGGCACAATTTGCAGACGGGTGACTGCCAGCGCAGGCCACGCAACGAAATGCTCTAAAACAGTTCAAGGTCGCCTGTCCCCACTGACAGCACCTTCTGCATTGGATCATCTCTTTATTTGTTTTTCGGCGTTCCCATGTTACGTGCACGTTGCACACAAGTCTAATTTTCTGGAGTGCCGTCAGTTTGTAATCAGACGTCGTGACGACCATGTACAGGGGTCTGAATTGAGTGTTCATTTTATAAACATTTTTCACCTTAATTTTGTACTCCTGTACAAGTTCGTCGCCAATTCGTCTACGTCCGGTAAATGGTCCAGTCTTTTAATGAGAAGCGCGTGTGTCGTCCGTTCGTTAGTCGTGCAGTAAGTATGCCATTCAACGTCTTTTATTTGTTGTAGTCGTCCGTTGTATCTGTGATATTCGTCGATGTTCTGTATGTATATGATTGTATTTCTTTTAATGAATTTTAATCTATAACCTTTTTTGATTTCTTGGTTCAATTCACCAACAAATTCTTTATATTTGGCATTGTCCAAGATTACGCCATTCATGATTGGCGGAATCTTGGGCTGGCCGGCTTTTGTTTGTCGTGTTTGCGTGTTTTGTGCTTGTTGTGTGTTTTGTGATAGCTGTGTATTTTGTACTTGTATATATTGTGTTGGCTGTGCTTGATTTTGTGTTGGTGTTCCGTGTAGTGTTTGGATGACTCTACTTTGCATTTGTTGTCTTGCTTTTGCGTTTGTCCGTATGTGTTCTGTGTCAGTTTCCATGTTGTTGTCTTCCGAGTGGTCGCTTAAGGCTTGAAAACGGTTCCTTAGGGGGATGTACGCGCGTGTCGCTAGAGTTTTGGCATGCTTAGATGCGTTGATTGTCTGTGTCGGGCTTCTTTGTCGTTTTTCTGCACTCACCCTCTCGACCTCGGTTTTTCTTTTTTCTTCCTCTGTTTTTCTTTTTTCCTCTTCTTCTCGTTTTCTTCTTTCCAGATCCATTTGCATTTTTTCTTCTTCTTTCTTCTTATTTTCTTGGTCTGCTTCTATTTGCTTTTGTAATTGCAGCCTCATTTCTTTTTGTAGATCTTCCGCTATTCTTTTATCTTCTTCTTCTCTGACTTTTGCTATTCTCTCTTCAGTTTTGTGTTTCTCTTTCTTTCTTAATTCGCTTTCCGATTTGTATTGTTCAGCCATTCTTAGACCCTGTTCGGCCACCCTTCACTCAATGGCTCTTTGCATTTCTTAGTGCATTTTCCTTTCTTTTTCTTTCTTTTTCTCTTCTGCTTCTTCATAAATGATTCTCTGCTGTTCTGCTTGTTCAGGTTTAGTTTCGGGGTCGGGGACGCTAATTCATAAGCGCTCTGGAATTCATCCTTGGACGTAGACGGTCGGGCTGGGGGGGGGGGGGATTACCCTTCATGGCATGCTTTTCCCTTAAATGCTCTGTGACTTCTGCGCGAAGTCTATTGCGTTCAACTTTCGACGCGCATCTTTTGAAATACTTGTTACATGGCTGGCAATAGGATTTGTATGTTTCCAGCATTTTGAGTAGATCTTTGTTCTTTCTGGTGGATTTGCTTTTGAAAAAGGTCTTTCCAATTGACACGGCTAAGCTTTCGCTACTGACGCTTGCACTGTCATCGTCAATTTCAATGGTGTCCTTGTTTGCGGAGGCTGAGGAAGCATCTTCTTCGTCCTGGGACTTGTCTGGGGTGCCCGAAGCACCCCCAGAGGTGGCCATCTCTTACGAGAAGTACGGCAATACTATTTTCAAGTTACTGTCGACTTGAATATATATTCAAGAGTTATGCTCCAATCGTAAGGAGAGGAGCTGGAAAAACGTAAAGTGGGCGGCTTGTTAGGAGATGTGAAATAGGCCACGCCCTCTATAAATATTACTATAACCTAGTAAGGAGCCGGTAAAGGAGCCAGACTGCTAACTCCCGCACTCGACTGAACACTACTCGGGTAAACTCGGAAAGGCTCGCTAATACTCGTTAGAGCTGAATCGCGCATCGACCGGTCGCTACGAAGGTCGGAGCGCGTAAATTTGACTATAATCCTTTAATTAGAATTACATAATTATTTTTAGCAGTGAATAATTTACACGTTTTCCTACACCTACTTGGGAAACGTTCGCCGTGACAACAATGTTTGCCGCCTTGAATAAATTCAAAAGTACGCAAGCGTCAACTAGGTAGGCCTGCTGCTATTGGTCCAAATTCTTGGCCTCAACGATCTTGCTATGATACCAAACTGATTCGGGCTGAAAAGCCCGTGTTCTCAACTATGTGACTTCATTAAAAACCACTGGCTAACTGAAAGTTTTCCCTCCGCCGGCACCAACGTCATTGTACTTTACACGATTGTTTTGACTTTAATAATATTTTATTTTCTCCACGCTCTAAGGATCGTGAAATGTAGGACAAAAAAAGTGTGGAACTTTTATTTAGTTCACATTTTTTTACCTATTAGATTTAAAGGTTAACTTTTCACTTGCACCAAGTATATTTATTAAACGATTGTCACATATGACTAGTTGACAAAATATAATATTAATTTCATTTCTTTTTCCTTTTCGATCAGTTACCTGAGTCTGATCCAGATTTTTGCGTCATGTAGTATTGAAATCCGGTCTCTAATGTTAAATACGTAATTGTAGCTTTACTATTAGTGATATATTCTTAAAAGTGAATGGTTCGAATGTAGACACCATGCAAAGTACATCCCCTAAAATTTCGTGCGCATGTCTAACACGCTCGGTTTGCGCGTGGTACGCATTTTGGTCTACTGCGCAGGTGTAACAAAATCGACAAAATAAACAAGTCGAAAACAAAAGTTGAGAAAAAAAGTTCCCCAATAAACCAAAACAAAAATGTGTGCGCACATGTATTGCGCTGGTACTGCCTGGCACCATAGGTCGACTACCGGTTGTCGATTTATGCTCCGCCCGGACGGTAAAATTGTGTGCCATTTTGACCTTCTTAATGTATGTTGCTAAACTACTCCATAGAAAAATTGCGGCACGCCGTACGGACGACTATTAAGGAGTCGAACTCGCACTTGACCGTTTTTTTATTTCACACAACCACGGTAACGCCCAGGAATTAAATTACTTTTGTCAAATACCGTATAAGTACGTACTTAATTTTCGGCATCGACGCACACTGGGGCAAGCTATATGGAGTCGTTACCCAAAAGTCAGTATTTATTTTAATTGGCAGTTTCATCGATTCCTATAAAGTAAAGGGTATTTTTACGGACAGAAAATAAATTTAACTTAATTATTATTAACATACAGAGTGTCCCAACGATGTGTAGAGGAACTATAGCTCGGAAACGATGGCAAATATAAATTCAAATTCAAAATTTGGAGGGACAGCTTAACCTAATAATTTAAAATTACTTTTCTGCATACAGTGTGACTCAAAAAAGTGTGACGACACAACACCGTAAAAAAGGCTAAACGCATCGTTCAAACACCATGAATAATTTTATTATCAAGAAAATTATATTGTAAGAAAATATATTATGTACCATCTTCTAACATTTCAATTACTTCTGAATCGAACGATTTCCTGTTGGCTGTAGTAGGCATACTTCGCATAGAACTTATCAGAGGGTCTGATGATATAAATAACCGATTTATCAGATTATCAGTCCGAGATGTTTTCCGACTAAAGTATTCTCTGTAGAACTTAAAATCTTTATTACTGGCCTCCTGAGCCTCTTCGCTAAGCATTCCAATTGGCAATAAAGCCTCGCTGACAATTTTGTGGCCATGAATCAAAATTTTGTGCATGGTTGGTGTCATTGGCATCCAGGTGTATAGCGTTACATAAAGGAAAGCTGTTTCTAAACAAAAGCTTTTGAATTTTTCTGCGTTAATTTGAAATCCACTAGACATGGTTTGAAGTATTATATAACATTTTCTTATTAATTCTTGATCAATTTGGGTAATATCTGCAGAAATTTCGTAATTTTGAAAAAATTTGCGTGCTACATTCCCATCATTACCAAATCCAGGTTTTGGTTTGTCTACAATTAGGGATAACCGATTCTTAAACTCTATCTGTAATCGTTTTTTATTTTGTTCGAATATTTCCTTCTTGTCTTTGTCAACACGCCAAGTGCGAATGGGTAATCTATAGGAAAGATGCAAAAGTGATTCAAGCAGCCTAATCCATGCATGCAAAATGGAAATACCAAATGACAAATAATCAGTTTTAATTGGTCTTTTCAGCATTGCATCTAGGTCATTAAACTGTTTCGAAGTTGCATCGCACAAATAACACCTAAGTGTAGACTTAGTATCGGAAAGCGAGTTACATAATTTTCCATCAACCATGGTGAAAATCGGGTTGTGTTCAACAGAATACATTTTACCATCCAACGTAATCTGTGTTGGGACCAAGTTTTTTATTTCGTGGTCAATGTCTTCTTTTCTTTTTTTAACTAATTCGTCTGTCTCTTTTAAATACTGTAAACTGATTGGCCTACAAAAGCGCGTTGAAGAGGGTTTCGTATTTTGCCACAAAATAATCGTTTTTCCATTTTTGTTATATGTAAGCTGTAGTGGAACAAGAGAACTCAAAAATATGTATTTATCGTCAGCACTTTCGGAAATAAATTTCTGTTTATACTGATTGTGGCTGGAGCTGCCATCAAAACCCCATTTTGAGAGTAAAATGAGTTTATCGGAATTATCGAACGATTGAGAATCCAAAACATTTATTTGGGTTTGTAATAAACGAGTAGCTGTGTGATTTAATACTGACTGAAGAGGTACAACAGCTTCTGCTTCAGTCACCTGAACGTTTTGTGGGTAAGAGGCAAGCTTTTCAGACTGCACTAATTTGTAGGACGGAAAAATATCTGGTGCATAATTTCGTATTGTTTCATACTGTTTCCGTGATAACTGAGCTTCAATTATTAAAGAAAGGGCTTCTCTAGCTGAAAGTGTTTTTGCTTTACTAGTAGACGATATATTTAAACAATCCTTAGCATATTTCGTAGTCTCCAAAACTTTTTTAATGACCTGTGCTTCAGTTTCTTTTCCAGAAGCTCTTAATTTCATTTGCGCAGCGTAAACTAAGACATCTGCTTCTATTTGGGAACGTAAGTTAGCTGTCTTTCGGCGCTTTGAATTGTCGCTACAGTCTTCAAAGGGCAACTCTGGTCTACCACCTTTTGGTACAGAATATCTACTAAATTCGCAGTATCCATTTAGCCAGGCGTTTTCGTGAGATAAAAACCTATCTTTGTGTCTATTGTGTAATAGCCATTTTTTATTAAATTGACTTTTAAAATTGCGAAGTTCGGGTAATAAAGTGCTTCGTAATTGCGTCGGGCAAGAAGTTTGAATCATAATAAAATCTATTATGTCGTCAAATTTTCGATCAAATTCTTTGTATTTGGTGCCGAAAAAAACGTCTATCAGAGCTCTTCTTTTAATTCGGACTTTGGGAGACAAATCTGAAAGAGCAAAAAAGTGCGATGAATAAATATAAACATTTTAAGTGTTGAAAACACTTTTATTGTTATTTATCCTGGTATTCTTGTTCAAAGACTTAATATCAAACCGGTTTTAGGTTAATCGTATTATCTAAATTAGTGTACTTGATTCAAAAAATTTACAATATTTGAAAATCGCGCAACTCGCTTTCACTTCTTGCTTTACTTTTGAGGTACCTAATAGTAAATATAACTATTGACACAACAAAACCTAAAAGCGATTTGCGCAATTTTAAGATATGACCCTATATTTTTTCTTTATGTATATTAATGAACTACATGTAGATATTTAAAATACTGACCCAAAAATGACGGCATCACTATATATTCCCAATCGTACTTTCCCTGGTTATCACACATCGCTAAATTTTAATTACGCTTCTATCAAAATAACAGTAACAATACCAAACAAATTACAAAAGGAAGAAAAGCACAAAATCAGCAAGAATAAACACTTTCAACTTTATAAGTAAATATTTACAAACTGATAACCGTAATGCAGATTCCACTAACAACAGCAACTAGGAAACAACCAATAGTTTGACAAGTGCCAACGCGATTTGTTATTTACCCGTATTTTAAAAATGTAGTTTTGGGCAAGCGTTTCGTATAGCTTGCCCCAGTGTGCGACGCCTCGGCTGACAGACCCAGCTGGCCAAGTCTACTCATTACTTTACAGGCAGAACTTAAAATATTCCGTCGATACAATCTATATTTTTAAACATTGTACAGTGTACATATTATGGAAGTTTACTGGGTCTTTATCTTCAGTAACGGTTTTTTTCACCACTGAAATGATCTCAATTGAAAAAAAATCGCTTTGTTTCAAACAATTACCTTAAATGGGTTTAATCTTTTGCTTTTTTCCACTGCCTCATACCATTCTTCAGGACAATATATTTGCCTTAAGTAACGTTTATGTTTTTCTATAAGGGCGAAATCCCTATCGCATGGCAAATACGTGTGGCCTGATATTAGAAATCTGTGCTCAATCGACTTGAATTTTTTTTTCTCTCACTAGCTGAAGCCATAGCGACATAATTTGCCAATTTTTGTTTTGGCCCTCGCAATTGTCTGTAAAGATATTAAGTTCCTCTTATCCCGTTGTCTCTATAGAAAGGAGATATTTAAGAATAATACTAGCTACTTCCTCTGCCACGCTTGGCAGTGATTTCTGTCCACATAAACACGCATGCCTTTCCGGTTATGCAGTCGTGAATCCCTAAATTGTATCCTTAAATTATTTTGCATGACGTTGGCCCTTCTGTGATGCAGCTCCATTGTATTTTTATTTTTTTTGCTTCTTCCTCATTTTTGTTATTATTTTCAGTCTGAATCATGATATCTAACGAATCGCAAGTGTGACATGTATCGCTCTTTTTTTAGCTTTAAACCAGTGTTATACTCGTTGTAAAATATTCTTCTGTATTTATCTTCCTTAATTGGAACAATATTTTTTTTCTTTGCACCAGTCATTATAAAAGTCGTTATAAAGTCCAGAAATATGTATGTCATGATTTAGATATACTCTGTTGGGATTTTTCTTTCTGCTATAGTGACTGACATATTTTGGAAATGCTTTAATGTGATTGTGAACAGGTGTTGGGTCGATTGTGGTGTCTTCCTCGTTGATCACATTTTGGAATGCTTCTTCCTTGTGATATTTGGGTACAAATAAGTCTAACTCGTTTAGAGGAATTTTGTAATCCATGTATTTACAAAAATGCCTGTTTACATAATTGTATGTCGACTCCGTTCAATTTAACAAAGTACTGATAAATTACGTGTCTGGATGATTCCTGTCTTTTTGTCTTTTTTTTGTATGTGCGTTTTTTTACTTTTACTGCTCCAAATAAATATTTTGATCTAAAAAGCACTACAAATATCACCTCCTTTTCCATTCAGCTGTTCCCAGCACTTCTTTTTACATTTACACGAGGGTCCAATCTCTCTTTCTTCAGTCTTATTTCCGCTAAGACTTTCATAACTGTGTCTACGTTTCTTTTTGTTTTTGCTTTTTTTTTCGGCGCTTTAAGTTAGTTTTTCTCCATCGTGATGGAATTACTTTTTCATGGGATTCCAAGTTGCCCTTCGAGATGTCTTGATTTTCGTCTTGAGATATCTGCAATGTAAAGAAAAGGAAATAATTACGTAACGCTTATCATTAAAATATGATCCAAAATTAAGCTTCAACTAAACTATAATGAATGTTTTTGCGTCTTTCAAAATTCTAAGAATCACTACTTTTTTTGAACACTCCAAAAAACTGTAAATTTTGCAACAAACAGTAAGCATATTTTGCAGAAGACAACATAAAAAAATTTGTGTTCAACAAGGGATATGCCACAAGGAAAAGAAATAATAATAATAATAAAGATGTTTATTTATGCCAATAAAAACAATTTAAAATATAAATATAAAATTGATAAAAGTAAAAAAGAAAACCAAAAAATGACAGTAGTATACTAGTTGGCATAAATAGGTAGGATTTTGATTTATAATAAATCATTCTTCCAATCCTACCCCTACTAAATAAGTTTTTATATTATTTTTAAAAGTTATATTGCTTAAGCCCCTTAGACTAGAAGGAATATTATTAAAAATTACAGAAGATGTATATTTAAACGAAGACTTATATTTTTCAGTATGATGTTTAGGTATTTCTATTGCGTTCTGATTTCTAGTATTAACATTATGAATATTATTCCTGAATTCAATTTTTTCAAATAAGTATCTAGGTTTCTGAGTTAAAATTATTTTATATATAAAATAATATAAACAAAACAATATTTAGGTAATATATTTACAAAATATTAATACCGAGGTGCCACTTTTACCATTGTAAAGAGAAAAATGTCGCGAAATAGGCCATTTGGCAAGTTAAACATTTTAATTCATTATATTGAGAAATAAAGGGCACATTCCGCAAAAAATACAGCAAGAAGGTCATAAGCCACAATACTGTTTACTTACGATTGTTCCCGCTCCGGTGAAGAATCACAACTACTATCTGTTGGATAATAATCTTTATCCTTTACGCTAGCATCCGAATTAAAAATCTGTTCATTATCACTCTCACTTGAGTCACTTTTAAACACTTCCCTTTTACACGAAATCTGCTGCTCGTCGGTCATATTGAATTTAATGTGGCTTGTGCCGTTGTTGGTTGAAAATAAACTTAATGGTTTGACTGGGCAACAACTTTTGTGCACAGTGGCTCCAGCTCTTGTCATTATTTGGATATGTCCTGATAGAGATATCTTGGTTTTTGTAAAAATGTGGCTTGTATACCTTGTTGCCCCGACCGCTTCAATTATTATTGATCCCAAAAAATGGCGGCTCAACGAAAGGACGGCTGACAAAGAAAGGAAGATTCATTTAACTTTAGTTTCACCGTTTCACCCGACAATAGAAAGACCAAGTGAAACAACGTTTACTTCCTATTTGTTAGACTGAACTAGCACTATACGAGAGCAGGTTGCACCAATCTAAATGAAAAAATTTGTTCCTTGAACAAAGATGTTCTAATGCATGTAGGATCCGAAAATAACCAACCGTAACCATGGATAACATATCACGTAGGTTTTTAATATAATTTGTAGTGGTGGTCACGTGATATCTACCTCACCTTACGTGGGGGCGTGCACGCCACCCCGCAAAATACCTTGTTGCCAGATAGCCCATTTAAACCTTCAGGCCCCTGGTAATGGTGCTTATGGGCCATGAGCGTCATTACACTACTGGGCGCAGTACTGTGGGAGTCCGTCCGTCCACTGGTGGATTAGCCAAGTACAGTGGATGGCCCGCACACGCTAGGTGCAGTACCTAATGCGTGGTTTTAACACAAATTTAAGATGGTGCGCATTGAGCATTTTAGAAAGACTTTTACAGAAGAATATTCACTGAAAATTAGCAAACAAAAGTTGCACTTGCTGTTATATCAATTCTAAACAAGACATTTTAAATATGAGTTTAAAATATTTGTCCCTAAACTTGGGGTATGCCGGGCTAAAATGCACTTGGAAATTTTGTCTTATTTTTTTCTGTAAAAATGTTTCTAGAATAACCAGTGTTAACCCTCTTAAATTATATATAATATACATTTGAATATACCGTTCACTTGGTTCTTTATAAAAGCGTGCTGAACATCTCTGCTCCCAGTATTTAAATAGTTATTTCCAGATTAACAAACCTTGCTCATTTTTGTTGGAAGAGATAGGTATAAATAGGGTGACCAGATTTCAACTTGGCGAAACCGGGACACATGCTTGAAAATATGTAGAAATACTTTTTGATTGGTTTTGATTGATTACTTAACCCTTAACTACTACCCACCCGAAACAGATACATTACTACTACCCACGGGTCAAACTGACCCGTTGGTAGTAGTAGGTTTTAAAAATACAATTTAAGGAAGAAAACATATTTATTCTTAAAAAGTAAATGGTAACATATTAATTTATCGTGATAAATAGTAAAACAGGTTTAAATACAATTTGGACAATTTTTTTTAAAACATTGCTGACACACCGGTAATTTACAGGAATCGCAAAAGGTGTTAGTCTTGCGATCCTTTTTTGTGGGGCAAAAAGTACATCTCTTCCTTTTTGATGCTGATTGGTGCTGCTGAGGGACCTCTTGAACTTCTATGATGACCCCAAGTATATCAGCTGTTAAATCTCTTAGCTTGCGTGGTATTTTATTGTTGTAAATACGCCTCTTCATATGAGGCTCACATAGGCTACGTCCCAGTACTTTGAGGTAGTCCAGTCTTGAAATTGTGTTTCCATCAGTAGCAAATTGATATAATACTCTGCTGTTAATCCCAGATACATTTAAAACCATATGAAAGATTGCCATTGGCCAGCGGCGGGTTCTACGAGACGTAGAATAGTTAGAGCATTTCTGGTCCAACGCGTCAACACCAGCTTTAGTTTCATTATAAAATAAAATAATATCTGGTTTTTTTGTCGTTTTATCCACAGAATTGTCGTTATGCATAGTAGATATTAACATGACAGCCTTGTTCAATTTTGGTACATAAGACACCATGGTATGGTTTGAAGTAAACCCAAAAACAGAAGAACCATTCTCACGCTGTTTGGATGGTAAAAAACTTGATGGAATAAATCTCTTATTTTTTTTTAGCGTACCGACATAGGTTAGCTTTCGCTTTAAAAGTTCATTAGTTAATTCCAACGATGAATACTAATTATCACCTGTTATATTTCTACTGGTGAAGGCGACAGGTTGAACGAGGCGACATACTGTTTCTGTTGGTATGGAAAACTTGGACTTCTCATTTCGTTTTCCACTGTATATCTCTGAATTGACCATGTAATGTGTTTTTGAATCTGCTAAGATCTGCACTTTTAAGCCTTATCTTGCCGGCTTACTTGGTATGTACATTCTGAAGCTACACCGTCCTCGAAACGGTACCAACATCTCGTCAACGGTCAGAAATTCTCCAGGCGAATAACATTGTTTTGAGTTGACAACAAATTGATCAAAAATATCTGAAATTGCAGCCAACCTATTTTCTTTTACCCTTTCACGGCGTGTAGCTTCATCATCAAATCTGAGACAACATAACAAAAAAGAAAATCGTGCTAAAGACATAGTGCAGCGGAATATATCCCTACCAGTCCCATCGGTAGCCCAAAGAGACCGGAGTTCTTCATGACCAGATTTGAAAGACCTTTGCAAATATAAAAGACCCAATAATGCTTCTAATTCTACTTTGTCGGTTTCTTGAATAAAAACTGGTGAAAACAGTAATCTACTATTTCTCCTTTTTTTGAATTTACTATACTGACCTTGCATGTTTCTTATTTTTGAGTTTGTGTGTATAACCATTTTTTCAACCATACAGTCTGTTATCAGGAGTCTCCATGCTTCCAAAGGCGAAGTTGGGGGATCTTGTCGAGCTGGGCCTGCCAAACCAGGAAGTATTTTTATAATATTTTGCTGTTTTGCTTTTCCCCTTGTTGGTGCCGTTTTCGACCACTTGGTTTTATCTTTTGCGTACCACGATGGAATTTCCCGTAATGCTTGCGTATTTTCATGTTCGTCTTCTGATGAACTTTCTGAAGAAACAATTTCGCCATCATTTATGTGCCATTCAACTTCACTCTCAGAGTCGTGTTCGCTTAACTCTTCAGCATCGCTCTCATCTGGATCGCTTTCATCGCCTTTGTTCAAAATTTTATTGCAGGCAATACGTTTCTCTTCGATGTCATTTGCGGTACCACTTGATGTCGCAACGTCCAAAACGCTTGTCGTGTTTTTTCCCCTTCAATATCCACCCAAAATTCATCATTTTCAACAATTTGCATTAAATCATAATCGCTTAGTGGTTTATTTTCCATTTTCTATAAAATAAAAATTGAGACTTAGTATACTACCCTGATTTAGGCTCTAAATTCCATAAAAAAACATTTAAGTCAACACAAGAAAAAACTTACCTTAAAACTACCCACGGGTCAATTTGACCCACTAGCGCTAAAAATATATCAAAGCGACAATCTTTACACTCTGCACTTATAAGACTAAAATGCGTCGTTGCTAACTAGAGCATATCTCGCCGCATGCCGTCCCCACTCCTCAGATTCGCCTGAAATCACGTGTATCGACAGATCGTTGGGTCATATTGACCCGGGGATAGTGGTTAAGGGTTAAATGTAAATTTTAACATTTTAATAAGAAAAAGTCACATAATAAAAAAAACATTTCTTTTAAAATAGGTACGTACGTACCTTCTAATATACCTTTTTTACGTAACCTAAAAACATGGTAGGTACCGAAGCACCTACATCTACATACATAATTTTAACTTTTTTTTAAACAAAAGCACATTCTAACAAAAAAAATATTTAACCGGTAACTTATAATTTAGTTAGCAACTGTTTATCTTATTAAGGTATATTTCTCATTAGAAGATACCTTGCGTAAAACACTATCTTTGTCTTTAACAAAAGAAAAAAATTCTAAACAGGATAGGTTAAAATTATTTAAACAAAATATTATATTCTCCACGCTATCCAAAGGGTCCTTTCGTTCATCGGTCCACTTTATTAAGGAGAAAATTCTTTCTGCGTTTCAATTATTTGACGGTATACTAAAAATATACTCGCAAATTTTTAAAATTTCATGAATTGTGTCAACAAAATCATTGTCTTTAAATATATTAATTTACTTTTGTGAAGCAGATTTCTTTTGAAATTCTACATTTGTTAAAAAATTATTTTCCTGCAAGATATTTTTAATTTTTTAAAATTCAACAAAAATTTTAAATTCATTTAGAGAAATATTTTTTGAATATAAAAAAGAAATGCAGTTTTGAATTTCCCCAAATTGCGGAATTGTTTTTAAAAGCATCCAGTTAAAGTAAGTTGTGTAGAGGAGCTTTCCATTTTTGTAAATATTGGATAGCCGTTTGATAAAACGGCCTTACTCCTTTTTCATACTCCTTTCGCCTCTCTCTGCTAACAACATCTTCAGTTTATTGTTGTTCATATTGTTGAATTTACCTGGTGAGCTAAAATACTTTTTACTTTACTAATACATCGTCATAATATTACCAAAGAATTTAAACTGTTTAGTTTTTATTTTATAGGTTTCTTGTTAAGACTATTTTTTTATAGATTATAGTCATGTGCGCATGGCTATGGTTTGCTTTCTAGGTACCTTCATTATCACATCTCTTGTTAAAATAAATTTTGTATATTTAAAATACATTATTTTTATTTTACTTGGTTAGTTTTTTTAGGATTTTGTAAGGATTGTAGGTTTTAACTTTTTTTGGGGTAATACAAAAAGACATTAAGTATAGATAAAATAAACCAATAAATAAATGATAAACGTAAACATAGGTTACATGGACGCATATAAGAATATGGAGTCAATCCACCAGCTCGTCATTTTGAGTAAATTCCATTCAAAGATTTGAGACCAACCTTTATTTGATTTGTTTGACTAAACTTTAATGTAATGTTCTATGTTTATTCCTATTACTATGCATTTAAGAATGCTGATTACGATGTTATAAAAAATATCGAAAAATGTAATTTTAAAACAAAATATCCATATTTTTATATGACGAAAGACCGTAGAGCTTATATTGTTCTTTAAAAAAAAATGTTATGTTACTTGACTTACTATTGCAAAATTAATGATGTTAATATTTCATTAGCCGGAATTGAGTCAAATGACTTGATGCTGTGTTTGTAAAATGATTAACTCTGGAAAAATTGTTACAAAATATGATGTCAAGTAGGTGGTGTGAATAAAGAGCAGCAAATGCTTTTACTATGTTGTTAACTTTCTCCAGTGTTTGTTTATAGCATAAGTCTATTTCTGTAAAATAAAGTGAAATCATTTGCTTCCTCTAGTGACACTACCCAATTAAAATCAAATAATGTGATGCTGAAAATGAGTTTATTTTTATTTTACAGATCGGTATCAATCATTTTAATTTTTACTACTTCTGGTACAAAATATTTAGTAATTTAACTAATAACTAACTACAATAACCTACTACAATACAAAAAAAAACCATTCTAGGTATGTAAAACAAGCGGTTTCTTTCAGTTACTTATCAGTCGTTACATTTTTATGTTTAAGTACCTACTTAGCGACTAATCAATTATTAAAAAAATATCTTATAAAGGTATACCAACAAATTAACTCAACAAATACGCATTCAAAATTTAAACAACTTATAGACTAAAAGAAACTTCCTTTATTCTTTCTTTAGCATGTCAGTCTTTTTCATGTATATTTTCTTCAATTTTAAAGTCAATTGATGGACCAAAACCATCAGTATCATCAATAAAATCTGAAGTCTTAGTAGTCTTCAAAAAATTGTAGAACGGTTTTGCATTGGCCGGAATTAACTTTGGCCTTATCTGTTGATAGTTCACGTCCATTTGGATGCGGGATTGGGAGATCAAACTGAAAGCTTGGTGGAATCTTACGACCTTTGACCCTTTTCTGTATTGCAACCACTTTGAATTCATCTTGTAATTTTTCTTTCATGTAAAGTTTTAAGGGATCATCTTTACGCAGTTCTATTTCAAACGTTGACATCTATGATATTTTTTGTTTGTTTATGTCGACTTTTCTATTGATGATGCGATCCTGAATGGGCGCGACTGAGCGAAAATCCTCTTTGGTAAGTTTAGTAATGCTAAATTTATTTTTTCTTCGGCAGTTTTCCATAACGTGAATAAATTCTTCTGGTGTGTATAGAGGATTTTGTGTCTTCAAATAACATTGAAGGTCACCAAAGTCGAATTCAATATACTTTTTTAAGCACGATCCTACTTCTTGCGTTCCACAACTAGCCTCATGCTCTAACCAGAAGTTAAAGAAACCCATTCCAGAACTCCCGCAGTAAATGCCAAGGTTGTAGAGATTGAGCTGTCGCTTATAATAAACAATACTTGTTGGTAATAGTGGTAAGCTGTGAGTCTCTTCCAAATCAAATGTGAGAGATTCTAGTGATGGATCGGTTTTGGCTAAAGTCAGATCTTTTCGCATTTGAGCTCTCAATTTATAAGCGTGGTTCAAGTGATCTTTGTGTTGTTTCTGAAGTAACTATTTATTCGTCACTTACGCCTGACAGAGCTGGTTTATGACGACCACAGCGGAGACATGTATCTTTCTGAGGTTTTTTAAATCTAAGGTTAAAATCTTTATAAAAACATAACCTGAATCGGAAGAAACTAACACTGTTCGTAAAGTTTTCTTTGAATAAGTCATAAACTAGACTTAAATTTAGATTTGGAGTCAAGAAGTTTGCGGTTGTTTGGTCCCTGGTGTGGTGAGAGGTATACTTAGGTAAATCGTCAATAAATCGTCTCACTGCCTTTAGTTTCTCTGGATTTATAGCATTTTTACCTCCAGAATTCATACCCCTTTTATCAATAATAGAAGTTTGTGATCTGAACTTTGTTAAAGCAAAATCAATCCTTGTCTGACTTATATTAAGAATGTTTAGACAAGCTTTTTTGAGAATCATTGTATTCAATATGTAATATTTTCTTGTAAACGCCCGTTTTGAATTGGCAAAATAACATCTCTTTTTTCTTGTTTCTTTAACAATTCCTTGTAATATGGCACATCTTGCTTCATAGGATCCTGCACTCCAAAATCTTTCAAATTCTTTTTAACGTTGATTTACCAATAAATTTTTCAGTACATTTAAGAGGGCAGTTACAGTTAAAATCGTTTCCTGCAAATTCTTTCGCACGAACTTCTTTTCATTTAGCATTTATGTAGTCTTGTTCAACAAGCGTCTTGTGAGGTAATATTTTCGGTCGGTAAAATATTCTGGTTTTGTTCAAAATCACTTTCTATTGCACTGGTGGATGGCAAATTTTCTTCAGGATTTAGAATGCCATTGTTAATGACTAATGGATTTTCTATTGGATCGATATGCTCAACGAGTGGCGAGTTAGTAGTTGTTTCAACTTCAGAATCAATTTTAGAAAATAAACCACTGTACCTAAACCTTTGAAACTCTATAGAACAATTTAAATACTGATCACATATCGCCAGCTTTGGTAGGACAGCTTCTATTGGCCTGATTGCCTGCAGAGCCATTTTTTTGGGTCATACTTAGGGACACCAAGTCCATAGTCCTGTCAAGTTTCAAAACTTCCCAAGCTTTTGCCTCAAAACACATTTCGTATGTTTCTAATGAATTCGGTTTCGGTTCGGTTTAGTGCCTCCTTTCTGACTAATGTTGTATCACATTGATATAAAAAAATATAAATATAGTACTTTATGTTTTGAAATACCGTGTCAGGGCATATAAAACAAATTTATGTGTTAAAACGTAATTAAAATAAGAAATAATTTTTTTTTCAATGCAGTGGTGTTGAAAAGAATAACTTTTGTTATTAAGAAACAGGTGCCATGTATTAATATATTTCGCAATAACACGAAATAATTATAAGATAATACTTTGCTTGTTTTATTAAAATAGTTAAATAAGTAGGGTATTTTAAACCCAAAGATACAACTATACCGGGTAAAACCTACATTTAAAATAGTTAATAACATTAAAGAATAGTACTTGGTCCGAGTTGTGAACCACTGGGGTAACAAATGGGACAGTATTTCGCAAATAGGGAAATTTCTCGTGATTTCCAATATTTCGCATTATTTTTAAAGATTGTGCAAAACTTTCACTGATTGTGCGGGATTTTGCATTATTTTGTGGGATTTCGCACGATTTCGCGCGATTTCAAATGATTCCGCGGAACGGTATTCATCATGTTGATAGGGGAGAGTCCGGTAGTACCGCCCACGTAAAGAAAAAATTTGATATTTTAGAGAAAAATATATTATCTTGCTGAGTACTGAAAGAAAACCATTTGTTAAGAACACAACTTTAAGTTAATGTATTGAAACAAAATAAAAAATACATTATACTTTGATAAATGGCCAATATAAAAGTTTTATATTTTACGTATAGCATAAAATATATCCGTTTGTACCGCCCACATAAATAATTATTCATTTTAACAACACTTGTCGCACTTGTAGTATAGTCCCTCTACATTGGCATAGGCTTCGTGTGACCATTCGCCACAAAAATCACATCTTATCCACGACTCTTCAAAATTCTCTCCACAGATGTTGCAGTTTAGCACGTTGACATCCTTTATTTGTTTATCTGTCGGTAATTTATTTTGTTTTCCCTTTCTTGTTTTTTTTATTTGCATTTTGTGATAAATTAACCTTATCCTTTTTCTTTTGTTCAGTGACTTTTTTTTGCTTGCAAGATATGTTTTTCCTCAAGCTGATCTTTTACAGTTGTCGACGTAAGAATTTCACTTTCGCCTGCCCGGCGTTTTCTGACATTTAGGCGCTTTTCGGCAGCACCCGGAAGGGGTGAAATTTCGGCTAAAATCTTTCGGAATTCTTTAGCAGGGGGGCTTGTCGGTATAGAAGTTTTTTTAAGTAAGGGTGGTGTTGTTTCCAGTTTTTTTGGATTTGGTGTTTTTAAGTGAGGGTGGTGTGGTTTCCAGTGATGATTTGGTAAGTTTGGATGGTTCAAGTTGCGTCTTTGAATGCAACATTGGCGTGTTGTTAGCCACAGATGACTTTGCTATGGCCAACGTAGTGCTTTCTAGTACTGGTTCGATATGTGAAGTGGGCAAAGTAGGTTCCTGACAAGAATTATTTAACATGGTGCTATTTCCTACAACCTGTGTTGCTATATCCAACCCTTCTGCTCCTAGAAAATCCAAATCAGTAAAAATATGGGGGTTAAATGGATAAATCCCTGAACACTCGAAACCACATTTTGCCAAATCCATGCGACAAATTTTCGTAAATGCTGTATTTACCAAGCCAGCAATTTCAAACTCAGTGATTCTTTGAAAGGGGTTTTTTCGCATCCACAATGCACACTGCTCGTTATAAACGTCCTTAAAAGGTTTCATAATAGCTCGGTCCAAGGGTTGCATTTTATGCGTAGAATGAGCTGGGTGACTCTATATTTGAACATTATTTGCTCTTGGCATCTCTACGACTTTGTACTCCTTATGGCTACTATGGCCGTCGACCATTAACAAAACTGGTTCTTCTTTTGTAGGGTGAGTTCGTTTTATGAATTCTTCAAACCTGTTATCTTGCGTTGCAAACATTGCACCTTCTGGGGCACCAATTGTCAAGCGATCATTAATTTTTTTCTAGGGAATATAAATAATGGGGGCAAAAATTGGTCCCCAGAAGCATTAATGCATAGCAGGACCGTTACGGTTTTACCTCGTTCACCTGATGTTAACTTTCCCACTTGCTTCTTACCTTTTGAGGCTAGTACTTTTAATTTATTTTCATGAACACTGGTTACACCAGTTTCATCCGCATTGAATATTTTCGACGGTTTAAAATAATATTTCTTCATAAGCTCTTCAAGTTGATTAAAAAAGCGTGTTACTTGGGGTTTATTAAACCCCACGGCCCTTTGAATGCTTGTTGATTCCGCCGTTCTCAGCGACAATTCTGGGTGTCTGCGAATAAAATCATAATAAAAAATTTTACCAGCCATCTTGTTTTCTTTATTGAAACGATGTTTAATTTTTAATGCTTCCGCTAAATCAAAAAGCCAAACGTAAAAACTCCTTTTTGCTTGATGGCATCAAACGATTTTCCAAATTTTGAAAGTGATCCATAAGTCTAGCGTCGTATTCTCTGGAAAAAGTAGACTTAAACTTTCCCATATCCGGTTTAATAACCGTTTCCTGGCCAGTATTTAACTTCTTTATTTTATCTCTGAGTGTAGATCTAGGAACTTGGTATGCGTCCGCCGCCACTCTACTACTTATCTTTTTAGAAAGCACTTGTTCAATGGCAGCTTTCATATTTTGTTCATTCCAGTTTCCCCTGATTCCCTTATTTTTAAATTTTGGCATTTTTGAAACTATAAACCTGAAAACAAAAAAACATTAAGGGGCGGTACTACCCGAACTTATGATGGGCGGTATTACCGGAACAGCAAATACAAAATTGAGTACAATACCTCAGCTTACAAAGCTTACCGAGCGTCAACCTTACAATATTTCTTGCAGAATTGCCCAAAGTAAGCCTTGACATAACCAAATTATTACAATCTCTTACCTTGGCGGCAGTGTCGTGTCACAAAGTTATCGGAGGGATTGTCAAAATGTCGCAAAAATCACAAAAACAATCGTACCTCTCGATCGAACAGCACAGTGGCAACTAAACGTTAGGACATGCTAGAGGTGTGTCATTCGCGAATGATTCGATCGTTTTCATTCAATCACTTGCAAATATCGAATGATTGAATCTCGCTCAGCAGAAATCTATCAATCGTCACGTATCTCTATCGCGATTCGCGATAGGTAAACTGACAAAAGACAAAATGTGAAAAGATTGAATTACTGATTCATATAAACGCGAGTGCTGTGAAAGTGTATGTTTGAGGTCCGTTCAACGTACTAAAGAAAAGTGAAATATAATACATAACACTGGATATAAAACAAGGACAGAAACAGGAGGGAAGAACTATTTGTTAAGAATCAACACGTTATCGGAACAGTCGATATATGCGCTTATGATTTTTATTTTATAGTCCAGCAAACTTGGGGATAGTGCAGAAAACTTAGTTTAATATTAGTTATTGCCTTAGATGTTGATTGTGTTTTATATATTAATAAAGTTTATTAGGTACAAACAATATTAAAATTAAAGGATATGATTTAAAAATAAAATTTTGGCAGCTTTCTCAGGCTTGAGTTGACTTCGCTTATCGTTTTTTGTTTCAGCGGCTTTTGAAAATATTCGCTCACAAGGAACAGATGTTGCGACTATGCACAGACGTCTCCTCATTAATATGTGAAGACGGGGATACACGTTTTTTCTTTCTTCCCAGCAGTGCAATGGATCCTCAGTGCTTATGAGAGGTTCATTAATATATTTATCTACTTCTATTATACTTGAGGCTATGGGGTTTTCAACAGTTAAAACATTTTTTACAGCAACTTCAAAATCTGCCCAAATGGATGATTCTTTTTCGGTTTCGGTCGAGCCTGCGGTAGTAGGTGCTGCAATGGGTGCTTCTAAAGAAGGGGTGTTAAATGATGAAATTTTGGATCTGACACTTTTTAATGTCGCTTCGAAATTAGATGCAGACGAAAATCCATATTTCTTGAAGCGAGGACTGCTTGTGCAGTCAATTCATGTATCTCTCTCTACATCTTTAAATCTTTCCTTAACTCCTGATAGTAATTTCGTAAGTAATTTTGTCACTTCTGGTGGGTTTATTATACTGTCTGTTTGAAATCTTTGCAAATGTTTGTTCATAGAATGGACAATAATATAACTTTGGATATGGTTATCGATTTTTCTGCACTGATTTCTTGAGTGATCTTATTAAATAAGCCTAGGATTTCAACTGACTTTTCTAAAATATTCCAATCAGATGGTGACAGTATTCAGATGCGGTTGATCAATGACCAGCAAGCTAATAACTGCATTTTTAATTAGAAGTATTCTCAATAGCATATCGTAGGTAGAGTTCCACCTAGTTACTACGTCTTGTTTAAGTTTGAGTTCAGGTAACCCCATTTGTATCAATAAAGTGAGCTGTGATGGCAATGAAACTTTGATTATTTAGTGACGTCCACCCATCTGTCATTAGACATACCGCATCAACATCCAAGAGTTTTCTTAAAATTTCTTCTTTGGTACTATTATACATTCTGGTTATCAGACTATTTGAAATTGTTTTTCTGTCTGGCATTTTATAAGTAGGGCATAGCAAACTTCTTGAATTCAGGGTCTTCAACAACTTTAAATGGCTGGTACTCTTTTACAATAACTCTAATTAGTTGTTCATTTATAATTGCTTAGATTTACTAAGAGGTAGCTAATAATAACTTGAATAAAACTTGTAATGACTTCCTGAGTTTTTACACGAGAAACGGGGGGAATAATGGTTTTTTGGCTATTAGTATCGTCTATTGGAACTTGATATGCGGAAGCAGAAGATGTACTAGGAATATCTGCAAAGTTTGTAACTTTTTGTGCTTGCTCTTCCATAAGCAGAGTTATTTTATATCGTTCGAGTTGTCCATATAATGTTTTTTTCAACTGAAATAGTTTTATGTACAGATTTTATATGCCGGGCAAGGGTTTCCGGTTGCGCCACCACCGAAACTTATTGTTTTATTGCAATATCCACATTTAGCTTTTCCATCGTTGACAGTTGTAAAATGTTTCCAAATTTCACTACGTTTATTTTCCAAATCAGACATTGTTCAATATTATTATACTCGATCTAGTTAATGAAAAAGTCCAACTACAAGGCAAGAAATATTAGCAAGGGCCCGCTTTAAAGTAAGTTTCCAATTTTATAAGTCCTTGGTAATATCGCTTATCTATATATTTTAACTGCAGTCCCATCGGCACCACCGCTAAAAAGACCGAAATATTGTCAGTAACATTATAGCTTCATTTATTAAATTATAACAAATAAGAGCGGTAAAACGTAATTTTATATAAGACGTGCACATCCTGTACAAAATTATGTTTCTCAACTCTCCTTCTTTCTCTTTAAGATGCCGCACTTTACCGACAATTAATATGTCAGTCTTATGTAAATAACATAAAGCAAATTCCACAAACCGACAAATCTTCAATTCCCGTTAATATTAATCTATTAACTATTAAACAAAACAAAGCGAAAACACTAAAAAACAATAATCACTGTACTTTTTGATTAACAAAGCAAAGCTAACCGATTCCTATCAATACACATTCACAAAATAATTCCGTCTAATATTCATTTCAATAATTTAGTATTTAAAATCTTTACGGATCCATTCGATTGGACGGAAATTAACGAACATTCGAGTCGCGTAAATCATTCACTACATGCATTCGATCGATGGCGTGCAGTTCGAGTTACTGTTATTTAACTTTCAGACGATCGCGATCGATTGAAACGATCGATGGAAAAGATTCAATCATTTTGAGTATCATTCGTCGTCTGATAGAATCCTGCTAAAATGAACGAATGAAGCATCTCTAGGACATGCACTGTATCAACAGAATGCCCGCGTTGCTATCATGGTGGGGGTATCTACTCTAAGAATAAGGCAGAACTAGCGGTTGGGCGATACTACCGGACGGGCGATACTACCGGACGGGCAGTACTACCGGACTCTCCCCTAATACAATGAGTAATCTAAGAAAGTTCTGAGTCCAAATTCAGTGCACTTTAAAATGCTGGATAATTCGAGGAAGAATTCTATAAACCAACTTTTAAAAAATAATTCTTATAAATACAGGCACAAAATATGGTATGTTCATTTAAAGTTTAAATTACACGAACGCCGAACATGGATTAACGTTGCTCTACTTAGGTTGTACATAGATTTCTGTAAATAAATAAAGATATTATTACGATTTTGTCGAAGATTTTGTTTTTAATAGCGAACATCGCAGGCCAGTATAACATAGCTAGGTGCACTTTAATTAAAAATAACTTACAGAACCAAATATTTACTTAAAACCTGATACTAACAATCAGAACTGAAAAAAGACTATATTGCAGAAGAAGTACGAGGCGGCAAAAATATAAAAACAGTAAACCTAAAGTTTTGCACTAAGTAAAGTTAAATATTACAAATACAAAACTCATTGTTAAGTGAAATTTTAACGTTAAATTTTAGGAACTAAAGAGGCAAATTTAACATAATAAATGTAAGTAATAGATATATAGTTTTGAAAAATACGTGACATTTTCACAGTGTAGTACCCACATTATAGAAAGTCTTTTAAATTCTTTTTAGTAATTTTAAAAGCTTTTTCAATTCTAATTTTGCCACTTCTTTTGATGAAGGGCCCAACACCTAATAACGAAAGGGGACCATAAAATATAAAAAATTACGATTTGTTTATCTTCTTCTTTGGGCCAAAAATATTTATCTACTTCTAGTTTAAGAAATTTTATTTCTCTGGTTTTATTATCAATCTGTTTTACGACTCGCCCGATATACCAACTTGTGTAACAGACTGCGTAATAGGTTTCTTGCTTTATGTCAATTTTGGTCAACATTTCGCTGTTACACGGTAAAATTTGTTCTTCAGCATCGTCTTCTGAGAAACTTTCATTTTCATATTCGCTTTGAACAGAATAATTATCACTTAACGAAGAGTCCGAATCTGGTATACTTGTCTTTCGACCTTGTGTTCGCCTTTCGATTTTTTCCCCAAGATTCCTTTTCGATACATTAGACTTTATCTTCATTTTCTTTGCATTTAAGAAACCAGCCATATTTTTGCACCGTAGTATCCTATCGCTAGATAGGCGTCCTTATCTGGTAAAAAATATCCAACATAAGGTCGATTTTTTCACAACCATTTCTTTTTCTTTAATTTTAATTCTTAGTACAGATGTGTCCGTTTCTGTTTTTTTTTCGCTAAAATCTTTAACATTCTGTTCTTGTAAATTTTGATCGAATTTTTCAAAATTATGTTTTTCTTTCTCGGTATCATGCTGATCTTCTTCATTCGCTTCTAATAGGATTTCTGATTGATTTTGTGTTGCCACTTCCATTTCTAATTCCCCATCATTAGATGTTTCTGGGAAGTTGTTTTCATCAGAATTGTCCTTGGAAATATCTAGCTGTGGTATTGAAACTTCATCTAGAGCTGTTTCACACTGATTTTCCAGTAGATTAATGCCTAAAGATTTACAGTCTTCAATCACCTTATTTCGCGCCTCTGATATAACATCTCTTATTTCTTCAGTGGTTGGGAAATATGTGTCGGTATTTTTCAAATTAACACCAAGCCTCTTATTCCTTTCTCGGGGAAAGATAAAGGTGTCTCCTAAAACACATGTTACGTTACAGCCTCGGTTACAGCTGACGAGTTAAAATTGAATGAAAGTTCGAATTAACTTTTTATTTATAGCTTTTAAAAAACAATTTTACTACCGTTAGACTTTATCATCTCGGTGTCAGTATTCCTTAAAAACCGCAATATTATTCAATCACTGAGAACATTTTATTTCTTTAAGAGGTATATAAGATGTACCTACCTCAATTACTAATAATTCTGTCAATGGCCTCGATTCTGTGTCTTCTTCTCAATAAATAGAGAATATCAAAATTAAGAACAGTTGACCATGTTGACGTCATCGATCGTATCTGTCTAAAAAATTTTTCGCACGGTTGGCTACTGAACAACCATGGCAAAAAACGTTCGGGATTTGTTCTATTTCTTTCAATTAGGATTAACAAATCGTGAGCATTTAGCTCTACACAAGTATAAGTGTTAAGAGGAATCCAGCTTTTTGTTAGACTGCAATCTTTTTGTTTTTTGATCCAAGCTCTCCATAAGCACAGAAAAGTGTTGCATACCAAATTAGGTAAACTCTTTTCTTAACTGATAATGACTTGTCGAGAAAAGAATCCAAAATATATCGTGTTAAAATAAGCAATTGTCCAGTAGCTTTGGAGTTAAAATAAGCAATTGTCCAGTAGCTTTGGACTCATCATTTTTCATTAATATGTCTGTTACACTAGTTGCTGACAGTTTATCAATTGCATCGAAGTTCATTTTATCCATATCTGAAAGATATTTCCACTTGAACTTCTTAAGTTACAAATTTTTATACAGATATATTTTTCCTTGCAAAACATACTTAAAAACTATTTTTGTAAATTGGTTTAATTTGACTATGATACCATTAATACTTCGTCAGTGGAAAGGTAAAAGATCTAACCATTTACCTTTCCACTGGCGACTTATAAAAGAAAATTTCTCGGAAAAACTTTTTCAATGCTATTTCACTGACCAACAAGGTCCCTGCTTGGTCAGGCCTTAAAAACAAGGGTAAAGGTAAAAAAACTATCAAAATACTAATATTTCATCATCATAATTGACATTTACTATCAAAGGGATGACCTATACCTACTTACTATTTAAATAACTTGGACACAAAAGATGTTTATCTTTTGAAACATTTTTAATTAGGATATCCAAATGATCCTTGGAGAGCATGAAGACCAGGTTTCCAGGGATGGCACGTGGAGCCTGCCGCCTAGGAGCATCGGTTCGTAAACCGTCGTTTCCCATGCTCGCCGCCGTGATGCTACACGTACCGTAAGCATCTTACGACTCGCAGGACCACTCTACTATACATTTTGGGGTGGCAGCCCCCGAAACTATCCACAGCACACGTTAAAATAAAACGAGGCAACCACCAATAGGAGCGGAAGACCTCAAGCCATGTCATCAATAATAATGGACACGGCAACCAACTGTTGAGCAGACAGCCGGTTAACTGGAGGTTCAGGCTGCCACCTGAACCCCAGTACTGAGCCGGTTTTTACACGAAGACAACATAGAAATAAATTAGAGACAGAGAACGACAAATTAAAATTTGGTACGAACGCTGAGAGTGGTCCGCTGGTTGGTCTAGTGTTTCGCTCACCCCACCGAGCGGATAGCCCTTGGGTTTATGGTATACCCATGGACTACGGTGGGTGCCACCGCAGTGGCAAAGGGGGGCGGTTATAATCCATGAATTCATGGTAAATCTCGAGACTGCTCCGCAGAGCGATCAGCGAGATTGTTTTGTGCGTTGACTTGCTTGTGATCCTCAATGCTTTTAGGCATTTCAGGGTCTCCTTGGACAACGCCCCCCTTGTTCCTACTACAATAGGTAGTACTTCGGCACTGGTTGCCACAAACCTCGCCTGAAGGTCAGGTAGCAGTGGGCTATATTTGTGTATCTTACTCATGCGTCCCTGTGCGAGATAGTCCCCATCTTCGTAGCGGACAGTTACGTCGACCACGCTGACCCTGCCCTGGCTCTGTACCACCAGGTCAGGTTTGAGATTCCCGCCTCTGGGATGTTGTAGCTGCGCCTCAACAGTTACTGCTACCTCCGGGCCTTGCTTTGTTAGTTCTGCAGCAATGAGGTCGCAAATCTCATTGTGCCTTCGGATGCGCGAGGGCTTCGTATGGATGCATTGCCCCATTATGTGCCCTAAGAGAGTCATGGTTACTCCCGCCGTTTACCCGCGCTTGATTGAATTTCTTCACTTTGACATTCAGAGCACTGGGCAGAAATCATATATATATATATATATATATATATATATATATATATATATATATATATATATATATATATATATATATAATATAACTAGATGACGAGGAAGAAGTCATCGATGATGATAATGACTACTGTGTAGGATCGGCGAAGAGTACAAGGTTACCACAAAAAGTGTTGACTGGATTAAGTGTGTACGATGTAAGCGTTGGTTGCACGAAGATTGTTCGAAATACGGTAACTCCTGCGATACCTGTGGAAAATTCTTGCCTAATATGTCATAAGAATCATATTTACTAAGTCACCATCTCACCCACATATCACTCACCAACTATCCCATAGTGATATGGGAGAGATGGTGAATCACACATATTTTTTTTAGTGTAATCTTATGTTTGATAAGCTAAATATTATTTAGTTTAAGCATATTTCGTTTGAGTTTATTCATGTAAAATAGAGTTTTTTATTCAGATTTGTTAAAATAAATTTTTATAAAAAATTAGAACCACTTAAAGTTTTGTTCACCATCTCTCCCCAAGTTATATATATATATATATATATATATATATATATATATATATATATATATATATATATATATATATATATATAGGGTAACTTGGGGAGAGATGGTGAACAAAACTTTAAGTGGTTCTAATTTTTTATAAAAATTTATTTTAACAAATTGAATAAAAAACTCTATTTTACATGAATAAACTCAAACGAAATATGCTTAAACTAAATAATATTTAGCTTATCAAACATAAGATTACACTAAAAAAAATATGTGTGATTCACCATCTCTCCCATATCACTATGGGATAGTTGGTGAGTGATATGTGGGTGAGATGGTGACTTAGTAAATATGATTCTTATGACATATTAGGCAAGAATTTTCCACAGGTATCGCAGGAGTTACCGTATTTCGAACAATCTTCGTGCAACCAACGCTTACATCGTACACACTTAATCCAGTCAACACTTTTTTTGGTAACCTTGTACTCTTCGCCGATCCTACACAGTAGTCATTATCATCATCGATGACTTCTTCCTCGTCATCTAGTTCTGGTTCGCTTTCTTCTTCTTCTGATGATGTGTCTTGCATTTAAATTTTTTTTTGACTTTGTGTTGGTTTCTTTTTTCTTGTTTTTGTTTGTGCCCTTTTTAATTTTCTGCTGTACTTTTTCCTTCAAATTTTTAATATTGTTCTCAGTATTTAAGACTGAAGCTAAACTTCGCACCCTTTTGCGAGTTTTTTCGATTTGACGTAGATTGACCGGTACTGGCGAAATTTGATCCAACATTTTGCCAGGTGTTATATCATTGTTTAAATTATTTTGTAAGCGGCTCGTTGCAGCTTCCGTCTATAGCCGCTGTTGGTGGTAACTCATTAGAAACCGAACTACAAGTTCCTGGTACAGGTGCAAGAGAATCTCGAGAACTAGTTGTGGGCGGTAACTGATTTAGAACTAAATAAGAAGTTCTTGGTTCAGATGTAACAAGATTTTGAGGCGTGGTTATGTGCGACTGGTGTAATGGGTCAGGTTGTGGATTGTCTACTTGAGGTGTGACATCTGTTAGAAAGGCATACTCCGGAATGACATGGGGATTTAATGGCAAAATGCCTGTGGCGCGAAATCCTGATATCCCATTGCTTACAGTGGCTGCTTTTGCCCAGGCTTCAGATAACAGCCTACCAAACACCAGTCTACTTACTTTTCTCGTCGGATTTGCTTTCATGTATAAATTGCATCCATTGTAATAAAAAGTCTTTAATGATTTGAAGAATGCTCTATCTAGTGGCTGCAAATAGTGTGTGGTATGACTTGGTAAGCAAAACAAAATTATGTTGTGTGTCTCTGCAAATTCCAACATCTCCACTAGTGGGAACTGTGACCGTCCAATATCAATAATACGGTACCTGCTGGATTTCTTGGCAAAAATTTGTTTTTAGCCAAAGGTAAAAAATATCGCTTGTTACATATGCAGACTTCTGTGACATGTAGACTACCGACCCCGGGGATATGCCATCTTTGTACTCAGGCTTTAGGTTTTTGCCCTTGAATACACACGCTGGAGGTAGGAACACACCTTCGCCGTTGCAACAAGCGATGACAGACATTGTCTCTCCTTTTTCTCCAGATGTTACGTTGGAAACAGTTTTAGAGCCCTTAACAGCCACAACATGGCCTGGTTTATTGTTCAGTTTGTTGTTGTGAGCCCGGATTCGTCAATATTATAAATATTACCTGGTTTACTTATCAAGTCATTTGCTATTAAAATGTCTTGAAGTAAATTAAAGTAGTTCATGACATTTTCTTTGTTCATATTTTGAGCACGAGCTTGGGAAATCCCTTCGGATTTTCTGATGGAAAGCTCAGAATTGCGTTTTAAAAATGAATGCAGCAAAGCAATTCCTGCCATTTCTGTTCTTTTATTGAAATTATGTTTTAATTTTAACTGCTCGGCTAACCTATAGGCCATTGACCGCACCTCATTCCTTGTAGGTGTAAACCCATATTTTTGCATTTTCTTGATATGCTGAACAATTTTTTTCGCATATCTGATGCCTAAAAGTGATGATGGACCCAGAGGTTTCTTTTCTAGACAATTGTTTGTAATTCGGCGCTTCAGTGTAGACCACGGCACTCCAAACAATTTTGACGCTCTATTTAGACTCATTCCTTCATTTTCATGGGCTCTCACTGCATTTTTTAATGCCTCTTCTGTCCAGTCGCCTCGTGTGGAGCCCCTTTTTCTTTTATAAAAGGTCGGCATGACAGTCTGTAAACAAAACAGCAATATAATTGTCTGTAGGTATTCGTTTCAAAGTTCACCATTTATCTCAAAGAAGGGTTCACCATCTATCCTATGTTCATGGGGCAGATGGTGAATGCATCTGCGAATAAGCCAGTAGGTGCAGTGCCTTATTTTGAGGTTAGAACACCCAAATAAACTTCAAATCACAAATATCTCCAAAAATTAAAACTCACCTGTTCATTTAAACAACAATTTTGGATGTAAGTTGTTGACTGTTAATACATTTCAGGCACCACGAAATAGTATTTTGTAATTTACTCAAATACCAAACAATATTTAAACATGTGTTGTTTACACGTATGGTTTGTCTGCTCGGGAGAATGCAAATACGATACTGCCAGAGATATGTCGACCAACCGCGCAATAAATGTGATTCACCATCTCACCTGCTATCGCCATCTCTCCCGAAGTTACCCTATATATATATATATATATATATATATATATATATATATATATATATATATATATATATATATATATATATATATATATATATATATACAGAAAAATGGAAGATTTATTGGCCTATAGGTAATATAATAAATGTAAATGCGAAGATTTACTTCTTCGCTAGTGCAGCGAAAAGGCCGTGAATGAAAAATAAAAATAATGAGGACTATCCTCATTATTTTTATTTTTCACTACATCTTACCCATCCTTTCCGAACATTTTGGATATAAGGACTCTCTTTGATTCTGGTCAAATCGTGGTCTGTTCTTCAGCCACCCTGGGTGTAAGCCTGCCCGCTGATGGGTAAGGGCCCAGAAATCGATAGCAGGAGGTCACCCAGACCAGAATCAAGGATAGTCCTCATTATTTTTATTTTTCATTCACGGCCTTTTCGCTGCACTAGCGAAGAAGTAAATCTTCGCATTTACATTTATTATATATATATATATATATATATATATATATATATATATATATATATATATATATATATATATATATATATATATATATATATATATATATACATATATATATATACAGTGACCGGCAAAAAGTTCGCAACATATGGGAAAAATTTTTATTAGGTGAGTATTGGAAAAACTTTTCCGGGGGATCGGTTCTGCATGTCCGATAACCTAAAAATCGATTTTGACATACGTCACGTGACCACTGGTATAGCGTCAAATTAAAAAAAAAATTGTTAATTTACAAAAAGTGAGGTTAGTTGACGAGATATCAAAAAAAGTTTTTTGAAAAAATTGCTTAGAATTAAATTCTAGGTCCTTGTGCAAAATTTTAAGATTTCATTTAAAAAAATTGGAAAACTCAATTTTTTTTAAATATTTTTTTATCGATTTACAAATTTCCAGTTTTTTTCGTTTAGATAGCTTGGCTAATGTAAAGCCCATGTATCTGGATGAAAATAAACGAATGTAGTAGTTTTTTCTACAATTGACAGGATGCACAAAATTTAAAACTCAGTATGACCACCATTACTCTCCATACATACTATTGTTCTCGAGCGCAACTCTCGATTAACATTTCGGAGCATTTTACGATTTATTTGCAATACACAATTTCTAATGACATTCTCTAAATTTTCTATATTCCTAAAGGATCGATGTTTGTACACAGAGTTCTTTAGGTATCCCCACATAAAGAAATCTAACGGAGTCAGATCTGGTGATCTCGCAGGCCACGGATTTTCAGAAAACCGTCCTATCCACTGGTTTCCAAATTCTTGATCCAGCCATCTCTTCACCTCATTTGTGGAATGAATGCTAGCTCCGTCTTGTTGAAAGTATAAATTTCTTCTTTCGGCTAATGACAAATTGTCTAAAAAGTCAGATATCTCAGTTTGTAGAAATTCTAAATATCGTTCTGAATTTAAATTGTCTCTAAAGAAAAAAGGTCCCACTATTCTGAGGTTGAAAATTCCGCACCACACATTAACCTTAAAACTATATTGGTCTTTACTCTGAATTACAAAGTCTTGGTTTTCGGTGGCCCACCATCTACAGTTTTGTGAACTGACGGTTCCGTTAGAGGTAAATGTAGCTTCATCCGAGAAAAGAACGTTCTTTGGGAAATTAAAATCTTCCTCAATCATACCCTGGAACCAGGCACAAAAATCGAAGCGGGCGTCATAATCCCTATCTTTTAATACTTGTACAAATTTAGGTTTGTACGGATGAAATTTGTTTCTTTTTAATATCCTCCGCACAGATCTTTCGTGAATGTTAGTGATCTCCGATATTTGACTAACTGCTAATTGGGGTGTTTCTGTGATCGACAAACACACATCCAGAGAACCTTCGTCACCTGTTACCGGTTTTTCATGGGAAACTTTATACTGATTTTCTACCGATCCCGTTTCTTTAAATTTATTGACTAGACGAGATACTGTGGAATAATGGAGGGATTTATCGGGGTGCCTCTCATTAAAAATTGCTGCTGTTTCTCTATGGCTTTTGTAATTATCTCCAGAAATTAAAATAATTTCTATCTTTTCCTGAAGAAGTAGTGTGGGTGCCATTTTAAGGAATAAAATATTAATAAACTTATGTAAAATATCAAACTTAGTAAGATGCGAGACATAAACCAATGACATAGGTTGAAATCAAACAAATTATAATTTGTTTGACATTTTTCTGTTGTTTTTAACCTACTAGATTATTTGGTTGTTTTAATTTCAGAGCCTGCTTGGGTAGTTTTAAGTACAACTAAATAGACCTGGTTGTTAAATTTATGTGCGAAAAATCTTAATAAAATCTTGATACAGTCATTTCATTAGATTCAAACCATTGCAACAGCGAGCGTCCGGCGAACACCTATTTTTTCGATTTTGTCCTGTCAATTGTAGAATTGTAGATCTGACTCCGTTAGATTTTTTTATGTGGGGATACCTAAAGAACCCTGTGTACAAACATCGACCCTTTAGGAATATACAAAATTTAGAGAATGTCATTATAAATTGTGTATTGCAAATAAATCGTAAAATGCTCCGAAATGTTAATCGAGAGTAGAGCTCGAGAACAACAGTATGTATGGAGAGAAATGGTGGTCATACTGAGTTTTAAATTTTGTGCACCCAAGGAAAAACAATGATTTTTTATGCTGTTAGTACAGAATTTGACTACTTTTAAGTTTTTCTTACATTGGTTTTCGTTTATAAAATTTCGATTAAATAAACAGGTAATTTTTTGTTTATTATCTATTTTAATCCCCTTAACTTTACAAAAAGTCGAACTTCAGATATATTTAAGACGATCAAGGTTTTCTCAATGTAATCTCATTGAAATATCTCTAAAATTTTGACACTGCTGCTAGATACAAATCATTGCAACAGCTAGCGTCCGGCGAAACCCTGTTTTTTTTAATTTTGTCCTGTCAATTGTCGAAAAAACTACTACATTCGTTTATTTTCATCCAGATACATGGGCTTTACATTAGCCAAGCTATCTAAACGAAAAAAACCGGAAATTTGTAAATCGATAAAAAAATATTTAAAAAAAATTGAGTTTTCCAATTTTTTTAAATAAAATCTTAAAATTTTGCACAAGGACCTAGAATTTAATTCTAAGCAATTTTTTCAAATAACTTTTTTGGATATCTCGTCAACTAACCTCACTTTTTGTAAATTAACAATTTTTTTTTTAATTTGACGCTATACCAGTGGTCACGTGACGTATGTCAAAATCGATTTTTAGGTTATCGGACATGCAGAACCGATCCCCTGGGAAAGTTTTTCCGATACTCTCCTAATAAAAATTTTTCCCATATGTTGCGAACTTTTTGCCGGTCACTGTATATATATATATATATATATATATATATATATATATATATATATATATATATATATATATATATACATATATATATATATATATATATATATATATATATATATATATATATATATATGTATATATATATATATATATATATATATATATATATATATATATATATATATATATATATATATATATATATGTATGGTTAAGGGTGCTTTTGAGGACCGACTTATATATTAGTGTACATTGCTATACATCTGTATACATTATATATTAAACCCTATGTATACCATTTTTTCTTTAAAAAAGTCGACTTAAAAAAAACAATTTTTCTAGATAACGGTTCTTGTAGGGACATTTTTGTACATTTGATGATGTGATTAATTTTTTGAGATATTAAAAATTTATTGGTATACATGTATATACATCCAATATGAACGATCATGTATACAAAAATTTCTGGGAAAAAACGAAAATTTGTTTGATTTGATGTGCAATCCTTTCAAAATCCCTTAACAATAGCTATTAAAAAGCAAAAGTTATTCTTTTGTAAAAATTAATTGTTAAAAATACATATTTAGAAATTATACTTGAGACAATAAAGGTTCTTATTAGGCCAGCAAAAACTGAGCGGTATACTTTTTGATGTATTGGTAGTTTTGAGGACACCTAAAATAAAAAATAATACCTATAGAAAATAGAAAACGCCCAGGTACAAAATAATATTAATAGTAGTTTTAAAATGTAAATAAATTGGATATATTAAAGATTTGACACCTTCTCCTCATTTTACGATACATATTCTTCCGAAGATATCTAAAATAAAATCTACTATGGTAAGTATTCAAAATATTACCAAATTAACTTACGTTTTGAACTGCTCGACTTCAAAAAGCCTAGAAAGGGTATATCACACAATTTATTTGGAAATTCCCTACTTTCCTCCCCCACTTATCACGATGCGTCCTTATAAAAACCGTTCTATCGAAAATTCTTTCAAAAGTTCCTAAAATAACCTTTGCGTCTAGAAAAATACTATTACATTGTATCTTTATGTATACATATATAAAATATGTCCTTATATGAACCGTTGATTAAAATTTCCCTCCAAACAAGTCCGCCTAAATATAACTGCCCTAGAGAAGGGGTCTTCAACCCTTTTTTTTTATTAAAGGGCCAGATTTGGGATTCCTTATCGACCGGTGGGCCAGAAGTGAAGAAGGCCGCAGTCGAAAAATTTCCCCCAAATTTCGTCAAGCATTCACACAACTATTTTCGTAAATTAAATTATCGCTTTTTTTTTCGTCTAAAAGAGGTAATATAACGAGTAGGCAATATTTTAAGTTTTGAGTAATTTATTACGTATTTATCAAATTGTTTTTTTTGTATATTGTCGGAAATAGAAAAGATTTCGTTACTCGAAATAGGGTTAATTCGGGGAAAAAATAATAGATAGCGCTTAACTAAGCTCGATAGGTTGACTTTAATACCGTCGTATTTACCCAACTTCTGTCTGTCCTCAAAAGCATCAGTATATACGTAAACAATTCGCGCTAATTTTTGCTGTCCTGATAATCACCTGTTTATTGCTGTACATTAATCAATATATTAAAAAGTGAAAGCAAAACAAAACTAAACTTTTTTACCTTCTTAACTAGATTTCGTAATGAAAGTAACCACTAAGAAAGAATTTTCAGAAATATATAATTTTTTTATTTCAGCTGTCCTCAAAACCACTAATACATCAAAAATTATGTCGCGCAGTTTTTGCTTTCCTAATAAGATCCTTTAATTAATTGTCTCAATTATAGTTTCCAAATATCAAATATGTATTTTAACAATTAATTTTGACAAGAGAATGACTTCTGCTTTTTAACCCCTATTGTTAAGGTGTTTTGAAAGAATTGCACATACTAAAAAAACAGGTTGTCAACAAATAATGTCTTTTTAATTTACGTTTTCGTCACAGAACAGAATACCAAAATTGTTTTTCTTGTGTTATTATTAGCTGTGAAACGTCTTCGGTTCACTCCGCGTCAAATGTTTTGCAAAGCAGCGGCTAAATAGGTACATTGTATCATGAAATAGGTAGGTTCTCTGCTGATTCATAATCCGAGTTTACACGGTTTCAGTAGCTAAAGCGAATCACTAGAAACTAAAACAAGTTACTAAAAGACTCTGGTATATGGTTTTGTCATTTTAATAGGGGTAGGGGACCGCCACTAGCCTAGCACACACCTGCATACCAAAGTACCAAGTTATCGGCGTTGGTTACAAACGCACAGAGCGACAGATAGCAGACAGAGAGAAATGGAACAAAAAATGTTTAAAGAGACTTAAAACGCAAAGACTAATATTAAATGTTATAATTTTTAATAAACCACAGATAAAAGCTTTAATAAACTTTGAAAAATAATTTCTAGAATCGAAAATCCAAAAACACGTGAGCTGTAAATACACTTCAAAATTAGGGTTAGGTTAGTTTGGGAGGTGTTGACTACGTTTATACGGACAATTTTGATACCTAACATAACTTTCTTTACTTTAAATTAACATACCTCAAAACTCAATACCAAATTTTTGTTCTTGATGTCTTTGATTAAAACGTACTTTCAAAATGTGAAGGTTTTAAAATAAATAATATGGACTATTTAAAATTGTTGATAATCAAAGATCCGGTATAAACTAAGTCACTACTGAATTTTAGAACAGCTTCTATCTTTCTTCTTCAACTACGAAAAAATAGATGAGACATAAGCGGACATGATCCTTACATGTCTTGTTTAAAAGATTTTCACTAATTTTCGCAAATAAGAATAAAGGGTTGTAAGGCCAGGGTTTGATGTATTAGTGGTTTTGAGGACGGCTGAAATAAAAAAAAATTATAGAAAAGAAAACACGCCTAGATTTCTGAAAATTCTTTCTTAGTGGTTACTTTCATTACGAAATCTAGTTAAGAAGGTAAAAAAGTTTCGTTTTGCTTTGCTTTCACTTTTTAATATATTGATTAATGTACAGCAATAAACAGGTGCTTATCAGGACAGCAAAAAGTAGCGAGATTCAAACAAAGTAAAAAAACCATCTACGTTAATAGATCCGTATAACATTAACATTACCAATACCCTTTTATTCCTTTCCAAGTCAAATTTCTGAAAATTCTTTCTAAGTGGTTACTTTCATTACGCAATCTAGTTAAGAAAGTAAAAAAGTTTCTTTTTGTTGTGCTTTCACTTTTTAATATAGGTATTGATTAATGTACAGCAATAATCAGGTGCTTATCAGGACAGCAAAAATTAGCGCGAATTGTTTACGTATATACTGATGCTTTTGATGACAGAAGTGGGGTAATAAGATTCTGACGGTATTAAAGCAAACCTATCGAGCTTACTTAAGGGCCATCTATTATTTTTTCCCCGAATTAACCCTATTTCGAGTAACGAAACATTTTCTATTTCCGACAATAAACCTAAAATTTAAATTTTCTCAAGAAGGACTATTCCCTGTGCTTTATATGTATTAGATTTTGTTTCTAGCATTATTATTTGTTTTGTGTACGCTATAACAATCTCTAGAACGCTTGGTGTCCTAACCTGAATTTTATATTTTTGCTCTGCTGTTCGTTCTTACTGCAGTCAAAAAATAAATAAAAATTCTGTTTCTGCTGCACTTAAACCAACCTCTAGGGCAGCAGTCTTCAACCCGCGGCGGACCTTTCATTTTTTTGCGGCCCGCACACAAAAAAAAACAATTCGATAAATACTCACGTAATAAATTACTCAAAACTTAAAATATCGCCTACCCGTTTTATTACCTCTTTTAGACGAAAAAAAAAACTAATTTAATTTACGAAAATAATTGGGTGAATTCTTGACGAAATTTGGGTGTGGTCTCGAAAATTTTTCGCCTGCGGCCGACTTGTTTGGAGGGAAATTGTAATCAACGGTTCATATGAGGACATATTTTATATGTGTATACATAAAGATACAATAGAATAGTATTCTTCTAGATGCAAAGGTTATTTCAGGAACTTTTGAAAGAATTTTCGATATAACGGTTTTTATAAGGACACATCGTAATAAGTGGGGGAGGAAAGTAGGGAATTTCTGTTTATCTATGGAGTCATGGACATAAATTGGAAGTCCCTGCGTATCCTTTTTACGTCCACAAATGGACTTACAAAGGATATCCGAAACAACAGGCTTTGCAATCTGTTTAAAAGCGGATTCATACAGTAACTACAAATTTTATTGTTTTTATAATCTTTATTGATTTTTAAGTGCCCTTTATCAATTTTTTTACATATATTTTGCGCTGGCCTTACAACCCTTTATTCTTATTTGCGAAAATTATAGAAAATCTTTTAAACAAGACATGTAAGGATCATGTCCGATTATGTCTCATCTATTTTTTCATAGTTGAAGAAGAAAGATAGAAGCTGTTCTAAAATTCAGTAGTGACTTAGTTTATACCGGATCTTTGATTATCAACAATTTTAAATAGTCCATATTTATTTTAGAACAAAAACACACTTCACATTTTGAAAGTACGTTTTAATCAAATACATCAAGAACAAAAATTTGGTATTGAGTTTTGAGGTATTTTAAGTAAAGAAAGTTATGTTACGTATCAAACTTATTCGTATAAACGTAGTCAACACCTCCCAAACTAACCTAACCCTAATTTTGAAGTGTATTTACAGCTCACCTGTTTTTGGATTTTCGATTCTAGAAATTATTTTTCAAAGTTTATTAAAGCTGTTACCTATGGTTTATTAAAAATTATAACATTTACTATTAGTCTTTGCGTTTTAAGTCTCTTTAAACATTTTTTGTTCCATTTCTCTCTGTCTGCTATCTGTCGGTCTGTCTGTTTGTAACCAACGCCGATAACTTGGTACTTTGGTACGCAGGTGTGTGCTAGGCTAGTGGCGGTCCCCTACCCCTATTAAAATTACAAAACCATATACCAGTCTTTTAGTAACTTGTTTTAGTGATTCGCTTTAGCTACTGAAACCGTGTAAACTCGGATTATGAATCAGCAGAGTACCTATTTAGCCGCTGCTTTGCAAAACATTTGACGCGGAGTGAACCGAAGACGCTTCACAGCTAATAATAACACAAGAAAAACAATTTTGGTATTCTGTTCTGTGACGAAAACGTAAATTAAAAAGATGTTATTTGTTGACAACCTGTTTTTTTAGTATGTGCAATTCTTTCAAAACGCCTTAACAATAGTGACTAAAAAGCAAAAGTCATTCTCTTGTAAAAATTAATTATTAAAATACGTATTCGGAAACTATAATTGAGACAATAATTAATTAAAGGTTCTTATTAGGACATCAAAAACTGCGCGACATAATTTTTGATGTATTAGTGGTTTTGAGGACAGCTGAAATAAAAAAATAATATAGAAAATAAAACACGCCCAGATTTCTGAAAATTCTTTCTTGGTGGTTACTTTCATTACGAAATCTAGTTAAGAGGGAAAAAAAGTTTCGTTTTGTTTTCACTTTTTAATATATTGATTAATGTACAGCAATAAACAGGTGCTTATCAGGACAGCAAAAATTAGCGCGATCCAAACAAAGTAAAAAAAATCATCTACGTTAATAGATCCATATAATGTTCATTAACATTACCAATACTCTTTCCAAGTCAAATTTTTGAAAATTCTTTCTAAGTGGTTACTTTCATTACGCAATCTAGTTACGAAAGTAAAAAAGTTTCGTTTTGTTGTGCTTTCACTTTTTAATATATTGATTTATGTACAGCAATAAACAGGTGCTTATCAGGACAGCAAAAATTAGCGCGAATTGTTTACGTATATACTGATGCTTTTGAGGACAGACAGAAGTGGGGTAAATACGACATACGACGGTATTAAAGCCAACCTATCGAGCTTACTTAAGCGCCATCTATTATTTTTTCCCCGAATTAACCCTATTTCGAGTAACGAAACATTTTCTATTTCCGACAATATTCAAAAAAACAATTTGATAAATACGTAATAAATTACTCAAAACTTTAAATATTGCCTACTCGTTATATTACCTCTTTTAGACGAAAAAAAGCAATAATTTAATTTACGAAAATAGTTGGGTGAATTCTTGACGAAATTTGGGTGTGGTCTCGAAAATTTTTCGCCTGCGATCTTCTTCACTTCTGGCCCACCGGTCGATAAGGAATCCCAAATCTGACCCTTTAATAAAAAAAAAAGGTTGAAGACCCCTGCTCTAGGGCAGTTATATTTAGATTTTTTCTAAAACTGAGGTCAAACAATTTGAAAAAACGTGTTCCTAAGGTGGACGCGTAAATAAAACAAAACAGGGATTTTTGTTTATTGATTTAAAGTATTACAGTAATACGATGCTTATAAATTGTTACATAAATTACCCAGAAAATACATTTTTTAAGAATATATTCGATCAGTAACAGAACATTAACTTTTAAAGCAAATTCTTGCATTTAAACATTCGAACTGACCTAATTTTAACTTAAAAATAAACTTTAAATAGGTAGTTGATACTTATGCAGAACTGTATAACCTGATACATCGCTTCCTATGTGTTATGTAGATGCATCGACCAAAAGTCTTCGTCACGAGCTGTAGAAATAAAATTTTAGTTAGAAATAAACATTACCTGCAACAGTTAAATACTCACGTTTGGCATCATGTCATATATTTCATGAAGAATCTCATATGCAGTAGAATTTCTGACCTCAGTAGCTGGCTTAGCTCTCTTTCTTTTAAGAGGCCTAGTAGTCTTCTTACAGGGCCCATCATTCTATTTGGTGATGGTTAATTCAATAAAACCTGTTGCAGCAGAAGTTATCTAAAATATGATAATAACACATACTCTTCACACACATTACTATTCTACATACGAGTAAAATGTAAATTACACGATACAGCAACACGATAAAGCAGAAATATCTTTGACTCAAAGTAATACCCCTATTAAAACAAACAATTACCTGATTAATACCTGATTAAATGCTTCAACACCAATGTTGCAATAACAGGCCTCGATCTAAAAAAGAACAACACAAATTAGGACAATATTTAACAAAACAAAAATTTATTCTAACCTAACCTCTAACTTTAAAATTATTTTGGGGCATTATAAGAAAACAACATTGACAAACTAGAGTCGCTAATGCCATGTTATGGGCTTTTTCGTCCAAACAAGTTAAAACTAGGCTTATTTTTTAGTAAAATTTTTGGTTATGTTTAATACCCAAGTCTTTTTTTGCTCCATCACAACTCTGAGATCCACCACGAGTCTCTTCTCTCTGTCTCTTCTGGACTAGATACATAATAATTAAATTATTATTGTAATCCATATTCTAAAAAGTATTCTTTATAAAATAATTATTAGTTTTAAACAAACTGACAACTTACCCAAAACAGGATGATTAAGTATAAAAAATAGTTCACATACAAAAAAATAACAATATCAAGTCTAACAATACAAAAAACCAATTAAAACACTCAAAACCTCTTAAAAACAGAAGAAAAACGACTGAAAAAACAAAAAATTGGCCCACGGGCGACAAATGTCAATCAGCTGATTCCGTTACCACTACAAAAGTGTTAGAGTATCGCTCAAATAACCTTAAATTTTGAGAAACCGGGCATTAGTTGTTCAAAGTTCAAAATAAAACAGTTGCCTTTAAATTTTCACCTTAAAATGGAAAAATAAACGGCAAATGAGCATTAATGCTTTTAATTTTTGTTTTTCGCTTGTAATAGCCTTTTACTATTTGACGGTGAACTGTTTATTAATTAAATTTTAAATGATTTGCTTCTCATTATTTTAAATAGTTGCTGTACCTAAAAACCACTTTAGACATAAAAATCCGAAGTTCTCACAAAACACAATCGATATTAAATGGATTATGTAGGGACAGCCACTTAAAAAAGTCTCATAAGACACAATGGACATAAAAAAGATATAATGAGGACTGTTCCTACAAAACTCGATAGATATAAAATTCTTATGAGGACGGTCCCCATAAGCACCAAGTGTTCTTAGAAGCACCAATGGTTATTAAAAAAGGTCTTCAAAAGCACCCTTTGCCATACATATATATATATATATATATATATATATATATATATATATATATATATATATATATATATATATATATATATATATATATATATATACATCTTACATCATTCCTGCGTCCTTTCATAATCCATCATTTTTGCGTCCCCTAGAAATAGAGGCTTTAGGCTTAATACTTTGAGAGTATATCGATTTTTTCCCTTTTTTTGTATTGCTCCTAATTTTTTGTTTAAATATCTCTTAAAACTAAAATATACCTTTTTTTTTATTATGCAGCATTTTCAACTCCTTTCATATTATAATCAAATATGCGTCCGACGTATAATTTTGTACATTTGTCACGGCATTTTGCTTCCGATCTGTATAATATTTGGACACTTCTGTATCATTTTTACTACCGCCGCGTTGCCAGAATTAGAAAAAGTCCGAAAAGTGGACAAGATTAACTGCACGAAATAGACATCAACCTAAGACATAGCTTGTTAAGTTGATAAAAAGTGTTTACATGTCTGGGGTGATGACAAAGGTGATTTGAATAAATTATTAGGACTTATATTAGAATTTATGCTAAAAAGTCACTGTGTTGGGAGCCATACGTTACAAAGCGAAAAAGAGGTAAGAAATTCAAACGAAGCGGCATTTTGTAAATCAAAGGACATTTTTTACAAACTTTTATTTAACTTGACCTGTTGGTATGTATCTATGTTTGTATGTATGTTTGTATGTCTATTAGTATGTTTAGGTCAAATATTGAAATCAAAATTTTGACTAGTTCTAATTAAGCTATAGCTTTAAAATTTTGTGCACGTGTATAAGTACGGTGACAATGCAATGTAGTATATTTAATATAGTTCTAAATCCAATATGGCGGACGCCTCAAGATGGCGGATTACTTTTTTCTTTACAATCCCCTCGATATGGGTATCAAATGAAAGGGGTTGACGAGTAAAATACGATAAGATATATGACATCATTCTAAACCCAATATGGCGGCCGCCACAAGATGGCGGATTACTTTTTTTCACAACCCCCTTGACATGGGTATTAAATGAAAGGGTTTGACGAGTAGAATTAAATAAGCTATGTGACGTCATTCTAAACTCACTATGGCGGACACCACAAGATGGCGGATTACCTTTATTTCACAATCCCCTTGATATGGGCATCAAATGAAAGGGTTTGACGAGTAAAATACGATAAGCTATATGACGTCATTCTAAACCCAATATGGCGGCCGCCACAAGATGGCGGATTACTTTTTTTCACAACTCCCTTGACATGCGTATTAAATGAAAGGGTTTGACGAGTAGAATACGATAAGCTGTGTGAAGCCATTCTAAACTCAATATGGCGCACGCCACAAGAAGGCGGATTACCGTTTTCTTAACAACCCTCCTGATATATGCATTAAATGAAAGGTTTTGACGAGTAGAATACGATATCAGGTAAAATTTCTTGTAATGGTGATGCATTATCAAAAATGCATAGGTTAAGACGTAACTAAAAATTTAAAAATAAAATCTAGTAAAAAATACTTTATAAAAACAAGCTTTTATAATTTAGATGTACTATAACGAAAAAAATAAGTATAGTTATTTCATTGTGGCAATGCTATTTATAAGTGGCCGTAGTTCGCGTGGGTGGATCCTACTAAAAGTAGTATCAAAGTTATCACTGAAACAGATATAATATATTATGTTAAATTTATTGTCTTAAAAGCTTGTCGCGTGAATAGAAAAAAATACATACATAGGTATTTACTTACAATTTCTGCCAAACAAAATTTATGCCTATATGAACGCGCTACAAGCTTTTAAGGCAATAAATATAACATAATATACTATATCTGTTTCAGTGATAACTTTGATACTACTTTTATTAGGATCCGCCCACTCGAACTACGTCCACTTATAAATAGCATTTAGCATTGCCACAATGAAAAAACTATACTTATTTTTTTTGTTTTAGTACATTTAAATATTAAAAGCTTGTTTTTAAAAGGTATTTTTTACAAGATTTTATTTGTATTAAAGAATACGAAAGAAAATGTAACTTTTTGCTTAACTCCTATGTCTGTTAGTCGGTTTGTTGCTTCTATTTCGTTACGCAATATTGTTCTTAGTGTTCCGTGAAACAGAGCACTTATGAAATTACTTTGTTGTCCGTCCGGCTGTCCGTCTGTCCGCCCGTCCGTCTGTCACAGGCGACTTTCTCTGAAACTAGTCAACGTAAAAATTTGAAATTTATCACAGAGATATGTCGTGGTTCAATTATAGACGTGAATTATAAAAAGTTGAATTTCGATTCGGGGGGCTAATTTCAGGGGGTAAATTGGGAAATGGAAATAAATAATAGCGTCGTGTAGGGTGTCAAATAAAAGCTTATTATTGAAGTACGAAATTAACAATATACAGGGTGGACGTAAAGTAAGGAATAAATTCATTATCTCGCAAACTACAATTGTTTTTAAAAATCGCTCGGACCCGTCGATTTTGTTTTTTGATCGCGCATATTCTGACATAAAATGTAGATATACAGGGTGTTCCAAATAAGAGTGACAGAAATAATATTTTTTTCTTAAATGGAATCCCCTGTATATTATTGCATATTCGGATTCTTCGGAATATTCTAAACATTTTTCATGTAGCATGTGCTATACCTTAGCCCAAGCGTTTTGGAGTTAATCTCATTCAAAATTTGAAAAGTGGAAAAAAGTTATGGAGAAAACAAAGAATAAAATTATTTTAAAAATATTTTATTTATCGAAAAAACAGTTTGGTGAACTTAAAACTAATTTTTCTTAAGTAAATGTTCGAAGTGTCTTCCGTTGGTCAACTGACAATGGCCTAACCGATCTACAAATTCTTGCTGAACATTTCTAACCATTTGGGGTGTAATTTGCCGAATTTCTTGCGGGATGCGATGTTTTAAATCATCTAAATTTGCAGGCTGGCTTTTGAATACTTTCCCTTAAGGTATCCCCATAAAAAAAAGTCGGGTGGTGTTAAATCGGGTGACCTTGGCGGCCACTCAATAAAACCACCTCTTCCAATCCACCTGTTTGGAAAAGTATCGTCCAAATAAGTATGAACTCCCACAGCGAAATGTGGCGGAGCACCATCTTGTTGCAACCAGATATTATGATGCGGCAAATCGGGACGTTCTAACTCAGGAAAAAGGGTGGCCAGAGCTGGAACAAGTTCTTCTTCTATAAAACTCAAGTATCTCTCGCCTGTTAAATTTACGTCAAAAAAGAAAGGCCCTATAATAGTGTCATCAACAACGCCAGCCCACACATTGATTTTTTGATTAAATTGTGTGTGTCCTTCCCTCATCCAGTGTGGATTTACAGTGGACCAATATCGATAATTTTGGGTATTTACGTCACCATTTAAGCAAAAAGTGGCCTCATCGGGAAAAATTATATTTTTTACCAAATTTCTGTTCTCGAAACACATATCCTGTAACCGCTCACAAAATTCAAGGCGCCTCTCAAAGTCTCCTTCCAAAAGTTCTTGGAGAACTTGCATTTTATATGGATGGTATTTATTTTTATGCAGTATTTTAAGAACTGTTGTTTTTCCAATATCCACGTCCCTTGCTACCTGCCTAGACACCACATGCTGGTTATCTTGAACCGCCAGTAAGACTTCTAATTGTTGATTTTCATCAACTTTAGGACGACCACACCTAGGGACATCTCTTACATGACCGAATTGCCTAAACTTGTGCTCCATTTTGCTTACTGTTGATTGTGATATTGGCGGGGTATTTTTGATTAAATAACTCACAAACTTCTTGCTGTGTTCTAACTCTATCACCGTAGCCCATCATCATCAAAACCTCTATGCGCTCTTTCTCATTGAGCCGTATTTTAATGTAATTTAGTTATGAAAACAAGGAAAAAGTTTTTTCAAAACTAATAAAACGTTACGAAAATACACATAAAACTGACAATAACATTAACTATTGACATTAATTCTCTTGCTTCTCGCGTCATAAATCCTCTTGCTTCTCGCGTCATAAATCCAAAGCCTAGTTAGAATACAAGTTTTCCTGGGCGGCCGATCTCGGTGTTGAGTGTTGGGTTAAAAAATTGAAGTCAGCGTGCACGAATCAGTGCAAGTCTTGATTTGTGGCGAAATATCTGATTTTCAAATTTTGAATGAGAATAACTCCAAAACACTTGAGCTAAGGTATAGCACATGCTACATGAAAAATGTTTAGAATATTCCGAAGAATCCGAATATGCAATAATATACAGGGGATTCCATTTAAGAAAAAAATATTCTTTCTGTCACTCTTATTTGGAACACCCTGTATATCTACATTTTATGTCAGAATATGCGCGATCGAAAAACAAAATCGACGGGTCCGAGCGATTTTTAAAAACAATTGTAGTTTGCGAGATAATGAATTTATTCCTTACTTTACGACCACCCTGTATATATAATGTATTTTTTTATGCATTTTTAAAGCATTTTGTCGAAAAAAACGCCTAAAAATTGCTATTCCCCACCCTTATCACCAAGAAAAATCTGAAAAAATCATGAACATTAAGAATTAGGCGTAGATTAAACCAAAATTATGAAAAATGCTAGCGTGATCAATTGTTATAAACAATATGTAAAAATTGAGAACGAATAAACAATATGTAAAAATTGAGAATCAGTTCTCTAAACCACCTGAAAATTCCTTATACAATAAGGATTTGAACAACTTTATATTGAATTTTAATATTTGAAAATTTCCGAATAAGCCCATTTTATCTTAAAACCAGAAAGAGTTAGGAAAGGTATGCTTCTTAAAAAATATTTTGTTTTTAATAAGATACGAAAATAAAAAATATGCGGGGTGTTATATCTAACAGGGTAACAAAAAAAAAATAAAATGATAATTAAATAAATTTTTATTTGAAATTGACAAATATTCCAAATATTAAAGTTATTATACAGTTCTTCTCCATAAACAAGCTCGTTGTGACACAAAATATGTAGGTATTTACGTATATTCTTGAGTTTTCTTGGGTTTATCGGTTTCTATAAAAACAATTTATAGTTCTTAAGATGGTTAAAAATAAAAATAAATTGAAACGTCAACACATAATACTTTTTTAATTCAAACCAGTCGACCGATAAACCCAGGAAAACTTAAGAATATTTGCCAGAAACGAACAGGAAGCAATAATTTATATATTTATTTTGTTATTCTTCTATTGCGTTCCAGTGACAACTGCTCTTTAATAAAAATTCTTTGCGCGGTATTTCTTAAATATTAGGTTAAAGAAACAAAATGCGTTGTACTAAACAAAGATTTTTAAATATTAGACCAACACAATTTTAAAGTTTTAATACAATTCTACGTCTAAAACGTATGTATAATCTGAAATTTTTTATTTTAAATTAACTTTGTAATACTAGACACATAATAGGATTATTTTCAAAATTAAAGTTGTAAATTATAAAATAGCCAATACTTTTAACAGAAAAAGTATACATTTTTTTATTAGTATATTATTCTGTTTAAAATTGGGGAGTATAGGTACGAAAATACAAAAATGTAATATTTAAATTTTAATTATTGTTCTAATTTTTTTTAATACTAGGAGGGATATTTAAGTATTTTAATGTATTTAACAGATTTTTTTTTTGTACTTATTTGTATAAACATTTTGTATAAAAACTTTTATTTTTAACCAACTTTTATTTCGTAATGCTTCCGAATTCTCTTTAATTAGTTGTTCACATTCATTTCGCTTTGGCGGCTGGCATTTTTTTATGTGATCTTTGAAATAATGAGTTAAAATTTCTTTTTGTTCCGAAGTCCAGGGTTCCAAAATTCGCTTTCGTTTACTTTGCGATTTGTTTGAAAAATTATTTGTATTCGTTGACGTTGGCTCTCTGTTTGGGCTAGGTGATTTTTCTAATTCGGGTACTACATAATTTAAAAACTCTTCCTTATCTGATTCATCATTTTCATCATCTTTAAGCAGGTTCTCATCCAGGTCTAAATTAATTTCATCTAGAGTTTGGCCTTTAAATTGTGCTGCATCACCTTTTTCCATTAAAAATAGCAACTTTGATATTTTTGCAGTCTGATAAACGTCATCGGGTAAGAGTTTTTATGCACGTTTAAAGTATGCCCCATAAAGGTCGCTAACTGTTCTAAATCGGGGTCGGTCATGTTAAATATTTGCGACAATGTTGCAAGATGTTTCCGTAGTCTGGTTGATGTCAATGCATCTGCATTTTTTGCCCCGCAAGCTTTGGCGTGCTTTTGCAAAACTTTATATCCACATATGTACGACTCTAACTCCATGTTTGGTAAAGCAAATAAACAGGGGTTTTTAGCAGCAACAAATTTACTTCTATGCTGAATTAATACGTCCATGTGCTCCTGGACATCGGAACTGAATAAAACAGGGACACCGCGACCACGCTTTCCTCGGATCACAATCCTTTTAAATTTATTCATAAAAACTTTCTCTGTAGGTGTTACCACTTCATTGAACTCTTCATACGAGTTATCTTGTTTGGTTGCATTTTCGTATGTATGCAAGTACATTCTTTGTAGTTCTCCTGGGCGCTTACGATTGAATAGGATAAGTCTGCAAAAAACTGTTTCCATTAAGGAGTTATAAGCATGTTTCGTATTATCTACGTTCTGCTCCAAAGCAATAACAGCTTTGGAAGCCTCCTGGATAAGATATTCCTTTAATAACTTTAAATCGCTTGCTAATGGAATTATAGTAATTTTGTTCCATTTTTGTATATTTAGATCTTTTGCTGCTTGCGACGAAATTTCAAACTTCCAGTTTGATTCAAAAAGACTTATTAATAATTTTAGATCCGTTTTAGCTTTTAGGATATCTGCATCTGCAAAAGGCCCTTGTTTTTTAATACATAAATTTACTGCAATATCGCAGCACTGCTTTAAAGACGCACCTATATTCATCGCGAAAGTTGGAGATTCATAAATATCTTTACTGTCGTTATAATTTGCGCAGATTTTAGCAGCCTCTACAAAATAATCAAAATATTCTGGTTTTAATGCCTCGAGGAGATTAGTAACAGAGTTATTCATTTTCATCACTTCAGTTAATATTCTAGCGAGCTCGCGCATTTTTCGTGAAACTACGTTCACAAAATGTTTTTCTCTATGTAATTTAAGGTATCTGGAACCAAAGGCACAAATTAGGGTATCCCTTTTTGCAATAAGTGATATTTTGTCGGCCCTCATTCGAGGGAAGACTTTCTCTGACAAATTATTGTCTACCTTTACATTGAAAGCTAGCTTAGTTTGTGAATCTGAAAGAGAGCTCCTAATTTTATTAGGATTTTCAGGACAAATTTTCCGATGCCTATAGAGCTGGCGTGAAGCATATAAACCAAGACAGTGTATGCAAGGAAGGTGTTTAGTTTCAGATAAATTCGGCGTTTTCATTTTCTTGGCATTTCCAGAGTGCACATTTAAAAAGTTGCCCTCTTTTCTAAGTTTCGTAAAAAGTTTCCTTCTTTCCTTACTTCCCGTAGGTTTAGCTAAAATTTTTTGGACTTCTATTTCTGTAGAGTGATTGCGTTGCACGTGCCTGGAAAAATTATAAACATCTGTTGTACAAAAATAACAAAAATCAGGTTTTCTGATATATTTTTCAGCTACTGCCTTAGTTTTAATTTCCGGGATAGGAGAAATGACATTTTCTTCACAAATAATTTCTTCTCTAATAGAATCTTCGTTGTCTGTATTGATATTTGTATTGATATTTTTCTCGGAGTCATCCTAACCTAAAAGAAATATATTTTTAAATTTTTAGAAATACACATAGCCCTAAATATTTCGGATTTCGCAATAAACAACAAAACGAATGCAGAAATTCTGTAACTTAATCAAATTGCTCTTGGCCTAAAATTATAACATTATTGGCCGAGTAACAAAGAGAAGAAACAAAACGGTTTCTTATATTTGTATCAATAGATCTGTCATCGTCATACCGTCAATGAGAGCGTTTTTCCTTTAATTTGTTTTTTCTAACTTTTTAGGAGGTAGTGTCTAGAAATACAAAATAAAAGATACAAAATCCCGAATTCACCAAAAAAAAATCTAGGCCGGTATTATTACAGCAGGAAACAATAAAAATATCTTATTTTTGTCTAAGGGATACACGATAAACAAACGCCTGATTTCAATGTCGAACTTTTCTAGCTTTTTATATATAATAGAAAAATGGTACATTTACTGAATTTGTGTTTTTGATTTTATGCACAAGATATTTAACTAATTTAGATGAAAATGAATACTGTTACTAAAATTCAACCAGAATATTTTGATAATTTCGTCGAAACGGAGTTTTTTATGAACAGAAAAATAGAAAGTTTCGACATCTTTAAACACTGCTGTAATTGCACTAAATTCTTTTATAGAAAAATAGAGACATTCTGATAATGTTTGAGATTTCAGTGAAAGCAACCAACAACATAAATAGGTATACAAAAATATAATAAAAATTTGTATAATGCCATTAAATTACAGATGTTTTCTAAAGGTGTTATTTTCTCGGAGTAAGACAAGAATAAATAATAGAGCAATAATAACTATTTATGTAACCAGTTAGATGTTTTACTTTGTTTAACGAGTGTCATGTTTGAGGGACGAGCGAAGCAAAATCCCTCAAAATTATACGAGTTAAACAAAATTGCGTTTCCTAACGTTTTTCATACAAAAATTTTTCTAATTTTTACAAAAATATGTAAATAAAATTCATAGTTGTATTTATTGTATCGAAACATCTAAGAAGGCATCAGACAATTTTTTTTTATTTCATCTAGTAGTTACCTAGTAGACAGTTGTCTTGGTTGTCACGATGTCTTTTTAAAGTGATATTTGTAAAGAAGTGTCGCGTCACAAATATATATATTTTTTAAATATTAAAAATGTCGGATTCCGAGACCCCCCGTGATATTGAAGAGGCAGCTCAAAACGCGTTATGTTCTGAAATACGAAATATTTGTATTTTTGTGTTTCATTTTTTCATAACTAGTTATGAAATTAATATTTCATCACCAGTTAGAAAATATTTTACTTTTTGTAAATAGTTACAAAAAGTAAGATGTTTCAGAACTGTCATCGGTTTTGAGAAGTGTCACTTTATATGTCAAAATTTTAAAAATATGTCGACAAAAAACAATAAAGGTTGGGTTGTTATTAAATGGTGTAATATTTTTTCGATTTCCTTTTCGAGTGCATAAAATTTTGAAAGCAAATTCTTGAATTTTTTTTTTCGAATGCGTAATTTTCCAGCAAACAGTGCCCTGATATATAACTTTTCAAAAGCAACATTTTTTGGAAAAAAATTATATTAGAGTTTTAGTTTGGAATAATTTAATAACACACGAGACAAAAAAAACCAAGAGCAAGCTTAATCAACCTGAGTAAACTAAATTATCTAAAAGGTAAATAACTTCAAATCTTATTACGTGTTCTATAAAACGGTTTTCAAAAAATTTTGTCACCAAAATTTTGCGTTCGAGAAAGTTTGCTTTCAAAAATTTATCTATTTGAAAATGTATGCATCACTTTGTTAGTGCTCGGCGATTATATGGGTTACAATTTCAGGTAGTACTAGGCATCTCAAAAATCGTCAGAAGAATTGTTATTAGGAAAACAACAATAACAATGATTAGGTTGGTAGATTCCATTTAAAGAGACTGGACAGGCAAACTCCAAAGCGTAACCGAACAGGTGCCCTAGGGAAATTTGGTGAAACTGGGAAATTAACTATGAAGAATAGCGCCCTAACGAGAACTAAATATAAAGGAGAAAAATTAGCGTCACGAACAAAACATGCTATTATATCAAAACATTTTGGTGCTGCCTAGGATTCGTATTGACCGTCATGTCGTTACACTGCGAATATGACAGATAAACAACAGATTATTACACCAAAATGACATTAACACAAAATCATATCTTTTAATTCTGATAAATTTACCTCATCAGAAAATGGTAAATATAAGGAATCGTTGTCATTATCATAATATATAGCTGTTTCTGGTGATGAATTACAACTATTTCTTTCACATTTGTGAAAACTTGCATTTTCTTCTTTTGAATACGGATCTTCGGCTTCTGGGAAAGACGTTTTTTTGTAAGTATCGTCTTTTTGCTGCAGTTGAAGATTCATATTTTTATCCATTAAAAAGACTTTCTCATCAAGTATTTTTACATTTTCATTTTTCATTTTTTTACCAGTCAAATTTTGATTCAATTCTGGCATCTAAAAATAATTTAATAAATGACTTAAGATCGTTGCTTTCGTAGAATGACTACAAAATCTAGCCCATCTGTTCATTCGTTCCCTTAGTAATTTTTAAGTTATTTTTCAGCCGGCGCTACACGCTATCAAATGCCTTCCAACGTTGGACGCATGGTAATTTGTCACATCGTATGGCAATGTAACAACGAATTTCATGTGTCAAAGGTTGGAAGCTGGACATGTTCGGGTTCTTGTCGGTATTTTTGACCCGCGTCAAAGGATGCTTCCAACTTTGGAACCAACATTCGATACACGGCCACAGGACATGTTAATCGTTTCTCGATTAGAGGCATTGTCCCGGTATTATTTAGTTGTTTATTTTTGAGCAGGTTTCACATTGTTTTGCAACAAGGTAAGTTTAATAACTAAGTACTACTAAATATATTTTTATGTATAGATAGAGTTTGTCTGTAACAAATTTTAAAAATTATGGTGCGAACACGAAAGGTGATTTACTAATTTATGATTAGCTAAATGAAGTCATAAAATGGATAATTTTAACAACAATGGCAATTTATTAAATAACTATCTATGCGACTTGCAATGTATTTTTTAATCAGTCATAAAATATTTTTTTCTGAAATTGGCTGCAACATTCGCCTCTATGGTTCCAACGTTTGTTGCATCATGTAGCAGATTAATTTTCCAAATTTTAATCTGTCGATCTTCGTGTCAGTATTGGATCCAACACTGTACCCAACGTTTGTTTCAATGTTGGACGCATCGTGTACATGATACAAAGGTATCATGCATCGTGTAGCGCCGGCTTACCTGATTAACACAAAAATATATTACCTGAATAGATTTGTTCTGAGAATCCAGTATATTGTGTTGGTTTTCCTGTTGTTGCAAGTTGCGGCTTAAATGAAGTAGTTGAGAACTTTTATTTTCCTGAGTTTTATTTTCCAGTTCAAGAGTGGAATTTAAAGAAAATAGTTCAATAAAATTACTATCCCGTATTTTTATTTTTAATTTAAGATTTTTTTCATGGCCATTAAAACTGTAGCTGGGGCTTTGGTCATTATCTAAACTATTCGCCTCGCTAAGGTGTTTTTTCTTTAAAGGATTTTGCTGCATTTCAAAACAATTTACATCTTCGATCGGCAGAATTTTTATAAACTCTCTCTTATTTGAAACTAAATAAGGGTTAAGTACAACGATGCTACTATTTAATTTAGTTTTATTAGTAAAACCGGGCTGATAACCTAAAGGTATAATTGTTTTCTCATAATAGGCAGGTGACATGTAATTTTTTACGTCAAGAGCCGGATGAGGTAACAAAGGTGCTATGGGTCTGTTACAAAACCATCGATCTTTTATTTGAACCTAAAATGCAAGTTGAAAATATAAATTAAAAAATTATATTATTATTATAAACATTTTTACTGCTTATTTCTTAATTTGTACTAATTTATTGAAGAATGACAAGATTGATAATAATAATAAGAATAACAATATTGTAAGCATTTTTCATGCTTATAATATAATATTATTTTTATGCGAAATTAGGAATGCTTAGCCGTCGATAAATTTGAATTATTCATAACAGTAACGGTATCACATTTGCGTCCCTTTTGGTAAAAGTGACATTATAAAGTGGCAGTTCTAGGATGACAGTTTCTATTTTGATTTACTGAAATGAAACTGAAATGTTCACATCGCTATTGCAGAATGGAGCTTCTTTTACCAAGAGTTCTCCGCATTGTTGAAGTTCGCTATAAAAAGGCGTTTTTAGCCATGAATTCTTACCTCATTCCATGATTTTGTTTTATTTTCTGTTGTTTTGCTGGAATCTGCAAATGAGATTGCGAATTATAATAACACCTATTTTTATTATAACTTTCATTTATTTTATTTGGGTTAAGTCACCAAATAACCTCAGATTATTACAGGGCGTCTCAACGAAAATTATCATCCTAATATAACTTTAAAACAGCTGTAATTAATGTCGACAGACACAAGCAAGTTTTTTTAAGCGTTTTGGCTAGATTCACTATTGATAAGATAGGTATAATTTGACAGTTAAGGACATGCTTAGGTTTATATAATTAATTGTTTAAATTGGCAAGTGTAAGGATAAGAAAACTAAATTTTATAATATAAATGTGTTTCTTAGGTTTAATGGAATGCAGTTTAATTTACTAACCAAAATAAACCCATTGAATACTCTAAAAAGACAATGTGAAAAGTCGACTAGAGTAACTGGCGAGTTAATTTTTTTGCAAAAATTTAGTTTCTATTAAATAAATTTTTGGTTTTTATTTTTTCGAAAAACAGTCTGCACCAATCAAAAGAGGTGGAAATGTTACACAGGAAACGTATTTAAAACTTCTATGAAACTTAATCATTTTGATAAACTTACTTAGTACTTAGTTATGTACAAAATACAGTTCTTGTAAGATGAATCGTTTTCGAGTTAGAGCAACAAAAGTATAAACTATTTTTAAGGTGCTCTGTATATATTTCACCGGAAATACAGCCTGTTCCGAGTTAGGGTAAAAAGTAGTCCATACGCAAAATTTTTTTGGTCAAGTAATTTTAAGTGTTCGAGCCAACAGACAGACAGACGGAAAGACAAACCAAGGCCGTAGCTAGAAATTTTGAAGTTGTATATCTCTGTTGCTACTTACGGGACCCATGCCAAGTTTAAGGTTTTTAATAGTGAGCCTACTAGGAATGTTTTGGCAAAGAAAACAAATGTTTTGGAATTTGCGAAAAAAAGTTGAATTTTTGCTCAGGTTGGGTTGGGTTGTTTTTTTTTTCTTTACCACAACATTCCTAGTAGGCTCACTATTAAAAACCCTAAACTTGGCATGGGTCCCGTAAGTAGCAACAGAGATATACAACTTCAAAATTTCTTGCTACGGCCTTGAGACAAACCGACGGAAATGGGAGACCATCTGATCTAGGGACCCCAAAACGTGAAGATCTGAAAATACTTTTGGAGGTGATTTTTTCACCTAGCGGGGAAGTAAAAAGTTAAAATTACTAAAATTAGAAATGATTGTTAAAAATGTAAATATATTCCGTGAATTAAATATATACCTGAAGATAAACTTAGGATATAGAAATGTCGAATTAAAATTAATAACTATAATAAATATAATAATAATAAATATAATAAAGTGGTAAAGTTCCCACAAGAAAGTGCGATTTATTTCTTGATGTATGTCTTTAAAATGGGCTAGTAAAAATTAAATAACCCAAATCAATTACTTCTTATACAAGGTATTTTAATATTTTACCGACAAATTTAAACAGGTGATTCCTTGACCAAAAATAATAAAAAAAAGTTGCAAATAATGTAGGTCCGGAAACGTTTCGTTTCCAAGATACAGGGTGTTAAACTTTTTTTTCGGATTTTCGTATTTATCCACTACTACAATACCAAGATATTGTATCTCAAGCTAGAAAAAGTCTACTCTATACCATTCAAAATGCTCCTGAAATCATAAACGCGAAAACCTAAATCGATTAAGATGACCACCATGATACTTACAACATAAAGACCCAAAAACCAGGACCTAATAAATCCAAAACCCGTAAACCCACCACCCACGAACCCAACACACAAAAAAAACAAATATTAATAGACCCAAAACCCATAAACCAAAAATCAAAGAATCGGAAACCCATACACCCAAATCTTATAAATCCAAAACTCGTACACCCAAAAACCATAAAATCATAAACTCCCAACTCATTCACTTAAAATCCATACACCCAAAACACATGATCTCATTATCTCAAGACCCATAAACCCAAAATACACCTAAACCCCGTATACCCAAAAACCATGAACCCACAAGACACCCAAAAGCCATATAACCAAAGCCCATACACCTAAAAACCATGAACCCAAAAACCCAAACACCTGCAAATCGAGTAATACAACAACCCTGAACTCATAAACCTACTTATATCATGTACCAAATGTTTAGGATTTTTTGATTTTTGATTTATGGGTTTTAAGGTGTTGGGTTTATGGGTTTTGGATTTATGAGGTCCTGATTTTCGAATTTTTATGTTGTAAATAAGTGGTCATCTAACCGATTTCCGTTTCTACGTTTGTGGTTTTAGGAGTCTGTTTTTAGTGTTCCGTGAAAACGGAACACTTATGGAATCACTTCGATGTCCGTTCGTCTATCACAAGTGATTTTCTCCGTAACTATCCGGCGTAAAAATGTGAAATTTCTCACAGAAATAGAGTGTGGTGGCCCAATTATAGAAGTGCAATATAAGAGGTAAATTTTGATTCTGGGGATTAATTCGGAGGGGTAAATTGGGCAATGGAAAAAATTTCAAGAGCATCGTGTAGGGTGTCCAATGAAAGCTTATTAAAGCACGAATTTAACGATACATATGATGCATTTTTTATGCATTTTTCGGAAAAGACGCTTAAAAATTGCTGTCTCCCACCTTATCACCAGAAGGATCGCTGAGGTAAATCTGAAAAAAACCATAGCATTGAGAAAAAGGTGTAGATTAAACGAAAATTATCAGGATTGAAAAATTCTAGCGCGATCTATTGTTATAAACAATTTAATTGTTTACTTATAACTGCTGAACCCATTGGTTTTGGAGAAAACGTTTTTCGACAAACAATATTTCTCACGATTTAGGGAACAATTTTTGTTCTTTCACGTTTTTTAAAATTTTTAATTTGGCCCACTCAACTCCGCGCATACGCGATGTAATAAGGCGTTAGTGCCATCGGCGGCGGGTAGCGTAGCAGATGGGCGGAGATCGGGCGGCCGAGGTTTGCTCAGGTTAACCGGGGGACTGATGGCATGGAACACTAATTATGCAAGAATAGCTTGCACTTGACCGAATTTCTTTTGTACCATCTCTTAGACAAAATTAGATTTTCGGACCTGAATAAACCTCCCGTTCTTTTTTAACATCTGCTGTACCAAATCGGATTTTCTGACCTTAATAGCCCCGAAAATGAAACAGTTTTCATTTTTGATGAAATTGCCAGTCGCTTCTTTTTAACTTCCCCACCTTCATTTTCTCAACATCTATTACACGAAATAAAATTTCTGACCTTAATAACCCCTCAAGTGTCATATTAGTTCACAATTTTACAAGAAATTGTCAATCGCTCAGCTTTGATTGGGAACATTTTTCGAGAAAGTCTCTGCCGTTTCTCCCTCTCATCCCGTTTTTTACCAGCTGGTAAACAAAATTAGATTTTCTGACCTTAATAACACCGAAGCTTACATTTTTGGAAGAAATTGCCAATGGCTCCATTTTTATTCAAAAAAAGGATCATAAAAAAAGTTGGGGGTCAAAGTGATCGTGACCCTAAAAAAATGACACCCTGTAGATAGTTTCAAATGGTAACAGGGTAATTCTATAGGTACTTTAATATGTAACACGCGTACAAATTTTGAATAAATAATCCTTAAGCGCGCATAAAATAAACAAGAAAAACCAGAAAAAATAAAAGTTTAACACCCTGTAGATAGTTTTAATTGGCAACAGGGTAATTCTATAGGTACTTTAATATGTAACACGCGTACAAATTTTGAATAAATAATCCTTAAGCGCGCATAAAATAAATAAGAAAAACCGGAAAAAATAAAAGTTTAACACCCTGTAGATAGTTTTAATTGGAAACAGGGTAATTCTATAGGTACTTTAATGTGTAATACGCGTACAAATTTTGAATAAATAATCCTTAAGCGCGCATAAAATAAATAAGAAAAACCGGAAAAAATAAAAGTTTAACACCCTGTATTATGAAAACGAAACGTTTACGGACCTATATAATTTAAAACTTTTTCATTATTTTTGGCCAGGTTTTTAATTTGGTTAAATTTGTCACCTGTTTAAATTTGTTGTAAAATATTATTAAAACACCCTGTATTTTAAAAACAAGTAAAAAAGGATATAATATACCTACATAGTTTTTGTAAGAAAAAAGCCTTAAATGTAGGTACTTTTAAAGCTCCAGCGAGAAAAAAAATTTACGCAGCTGTTGTACTTAGCAAATAAAATTTAATTGTTCCCAACTTTGTAAGACACACTGTACAATAATACTGTGTTTTATTTCTACTTTACATACCAGATACAACACCACTCATTTTTGGCACTTTAATATTAATTTTGTATTGCAGCAAGTGCAGTATACCCCATTAAATTAAGAAATGCTTCGCTGTTTTATTTAATAATTACTATAACAATAAATTTATTTAACAAAAATTACTTACCTATGGCTTTTCTCACCATTTCTCGCGTACGCGACTTCATTTTTTTATATTTGCTAAGCGAACCCCTAAACAAAACCGCTGATCACTCCTTCACACACACTTGAAAGTTCATAAAAATGCATAATATGAACTAATAGTTAAATGCAGTTTTAAGATGCTTCAGCGTTGCCAAGTTTCTAGTAGCAAAATCCACTGACCAATAAAACTTTTAATATACATTAGTATAAATATGCGTCGCTATCGGAAATTTTTACAACTAAAATTTATACGTCTTCATCTAACATTATTTCTTCCAATTCGTCCTGCTGTCACTGCCAATATTTTATGCTTTAAATTGTCTAAGAACTATTTTTCATGTTAATCGAATTTGCGCCTGACGTATAATTTTGTACATTCGTCGGTGCATTTTGCTTCCGAGCTGTGTAATATTTAAACACTTTTCTATCATTTTTACTGCCGCCACGCTGCCATAACTAGTTGGAAAAATTAAATTACACAAAATAGGCAATACTAGATTATTATCTATTTCGTGTAATTTAATTGCAATAGAAAATAAACTTACCTACAAGAAACAACAGAGTAATTCTTGGAGCAATTGTATGTTCGGCCGATATAAGGCGTATAATATAGTGTTTACAAGTCTTAGATAATTTTGACAGTGATTTAAATAAATTATAAGGACTTTATTTAGAATTTATGCTATAAAATCACTGCATATTGAGCCATATGTTACAGAGCGGAAAAAAGTAAAAATTCCAACAAAGCAGCATTTTATAAATCCTTAAATTTAAAAGAATGTACTTTCATGTTTGTGGCAAAGTCAATGTTTTTAATTGGTAATTTTACATAATTTTTAGCAACCCGCCACTAGAATTTAACAATTTAAAATTACTTAGAGTAGAGTATCCCAAATAATTGAGTACCATATTCTTGATCCTATTTCTGTCATTATTAACACGCTTTTATTAGCTTGATCTGTAACATTGTAATGGAATATTACAACTCACTTTTCACCCACTTCTACTTGTCGTATCGATTTACAATTTTGCAAACATGCAATTCTAGCGACAATACAATAATATGTTTTTTTTTTTAAAAGTTCGAAAGTTCTTACCTTATGGAAAATTTTTGATTATTGGTTTTGTCTCTTTATAAAAAGTTCTGCATCGTGGGAAAATAGCATTGCCATATAAAAATTTCATCACTTTATACAGGATGGCTCAAAAATGTGTCGTATCGATTTAAAATTTTGCAAACATGCAATTCTGGTGACAATACAATAATGTTTTTTTATTAAAAAAAAGTTCGAAAGTTCTTACCATATGGAAAATTTTTGATTATTAGTTTTACGAAAGAAAGTGGCTCTTTATAAAAAGTTCTGCGTCGTGGGAAAATAGCATTGCCGTTCAGAAATTTGATGCAGTACGTACAGGGTGGCTCAAAAATGTAAAAGTAATAATCCACGTGAAGCTAAAAAGACAAAATCTTTATTTAAAGGTACACTACCACTTCAAATATACAATTTAATAATATGTTTTTTTCATTAAAAAAATATACAGCATGTCTTCGAAATGGAAAAAAATGTATTATTGATTTTACGAAAAAAGTGTGTCTTTATAAAAAGTTCTGCATCGTGAGAAAATACCATTGCTATTCAAAAATTTGATCTTTTACATACAGGGTGGCTCAAAAATAAAAAAGTTCTAATCCACGTGAAGCTAAAAAGACAAAATCGTTATTTAAAGGTAAACTGCCACTGCAAATGTACATACAAGACTTATTTTTATGTTATGTTTGGAACATACAGGAGGTCCTAAAAGTAAAATTAATTTTTTAAAATCGCCGTTACAAAAAAGTATATCTTCACAAAAAATTCTACTTACATTGGGAAAAAACATAGAGGGTGGCTAAAAATTTAAATTAAAATTGAGACTTTCAGCTTTATGAGCCACCCTGTATTGTCCTTCATCAAGTTTTTGAATAACCATGCTTCTCTTACAATGTAGAACTTTTTATAAAGATATAGGTACTTTTTTTGTAAAATCGGCAATAAAAAAATTAATTTTATTTTTGAGACCTCGTGTATGTTCCAAAACTAATTCACTAAAAAACTAAAAAAACACCCTTTTATGAGTAGCGCACTAAAAAGTTAAAAATATAGTTGGGAAACTAAAAAACACGCTTTTATGTGTAGCTACCGCTAAATATGTGCCCCACGCTTTAAAATTTAATTACCTATTTTAAGACCAAACATTTTATAGCTCTACAAGTTAACAGCAAACCGGGATATACATGTGTGCGGAGTAAAGGAAGGCGCATTGAGTAAGTTGCTTTACTTTTCTCACGAAGTGCTCACTACACACCCCGGTTTACTGTTAGGTAACTATAAAAGGAAAATAAGTATTTTGAACTTTTTAGTGCGCTACTCATAAAAGCGGGATTTTTAGTTTTTTAAATTATAATTTATTTTTTTAACCTAAAATGCAAGTTGAAAATATAAGTTAAAATAATATTAATATTATAAACATTTTTACTGCTTATTTCTTAATTTGTAAAATTTATTGAAGAATGAAAAGATTGATAAGAATAGTAATATGAATAACAATATTGTAAGTATTTTCCATGCTTATATAATATAATATTATTTTTAGTTTATTTTTATGTGAAATTAGGAATGCTTAGCTGTCGACAAATTTCAATTATTCATGACAGTAACGGTGTCAGACATTTGCCCTCCTTTTGGTAAAAGTAATAATTAATATATAGGTGATAGATCAAGGCTGACAATTTTTATTTTAATTTACTGACATGGCACTGACATGTACACATTGCTATCACAGAATGGCGCTTTTTTACCAAGAGTTCTCCGCATTCTTTACATATGAGATCGCTATAAAAAGGAGTTTTGAGCCATGGACTCTACTTACCTCATTCCATGATTTAAGTTTATTTTGAGTTGTTTTGCTGGAACCTGGAGATAAGATTGCGAATTATAATAAAAACCTATTTTTATTATAACTTTCGTTTATTTTATTTGGGTTAAGTCACCAGATTAGCTCAAAATATGACAAGGCGTCCAACAAAAATTATCCACCTAATAAAACTAAAACAGATATATTTAATGTAGACAGACACAAGCAAGTTTCTTCTTAATGCTTTTTGGCTGGAATCACTATTGATAAGACAGGTATAATTTGGCAATTAAGGTCTTGCTCATTGCTCAGTGCTCAGGTTTATATAATTAAGGGTTTAAATTGGCAAGTGTTAAGATAAGACAACCAAATTTTATACTGTTAGTTTATTTTTAATTTTTCTCGCCAACTTATAAAGAAAAGAGCGATTTAAATAACAGTTAAGTACAGTTAAATTTACTAACCGAAATAAACCTTTTTAATATGCTACAAAGATAATGTAAAATGTCGACCACAGTAACTGGCGAGCTAGTTTTTTATTTAACAAATAAATTCCAAAATGTAGTTTTTGTTAAATAATTTTTTAAGTTTTTATTTTTTCGAAAAACCGCATCAATCGAAATAGGTGAAAATGTTACACAGGAAATGTATCTAAAACGTCTATAAAACTTAATCATTTTGTTAAACTTAAGCTTCAAAAAATTTTGCAATTTATATGTCAACTATATGTACAAAATACAGTTTCTGTAACATAAATCGTTTTCGAGTTTGAGAAACAAAAAATAGAAACTAATTTTGAAGGTGCTCTGTATATATTTCACCGGAAATACAGCCTGTTCCAAGCCAGGTTGAAAAGTAGTCCATATGCAAAATTTTTCCTTTTCTTTTTGGTCAAGCAGTTTTAAGCGTTCGCTCCAACAGACAATCCGACAGGCAGACGGACAGACAAACCGACGGAAATGGGAGACCATCTGATATAGGGACCTCAACACGTAAAGATCTGAAAAAATCCCGGGAAGTGATTTTTTTCTAGCGAGAGAAGTAAAAAGTTGAAATTACTAAAACTAGAAATGATTTTTAAAAATGCAAAAATATTCCGTGAAAAGATAAATTTAGGACGTGTAGAAATGTCAAATTAAAATTAATAACCTCCATTTATAATGAAGTGGTAATTGCCATAAGAAAGTGCGATTATTTCTTGATATTATACCTTTAAAATGGGCTAGTACAAACTATATCCCAAATCGATTACTTGTTATATTTTAAAAACAAATATAAAATGATATAGTTTTTTTTGTAATAAAAAAGCCTTAAAATTAAAAGTACTAAAACTTTTAAAGCTCCAACAAGAAAAGAAAATTTTATGCGGCTGTTGTATCTAATAGAAAATAAAATTTCATTGTTCGTAACTTACACCCTGTACAGTAAAACTGTTCTATTTCTACTTTACACTCCACTTACAACAGCATTGATTCTTGACATAAATCGTTTTCGAGTTTGAGAAACAAAAAATAGAAACTAATTTTGAAGGTGCTCTGTATATATTTCACCGGAAATACAGCCTGTTCCAAGCCAGGTTGAAAAGTAGTCCATATGCAAAATTTTTCCTTTTCTTTTTGGTCAAGCAGTTTTAAGCGTTCGCTCCAACAGACAATCCGACAGGCAGACGGACAGACAAACCGACGGAAATGGGAGACCATCTGATATAGGGACCTCAACACGTAAAGATCTGAAAAAATCCCGGGAAGTGATTTTTTTCTAGCGAGAGAAGTAAAAAGTTGAAATTACTAAAACTAGAAATGATTTTTAAAAATGCAAAAATATTCCGTGAAAAGATAAATTTAGGACGTGTAGAAATGTCAAATTAAAATTAATAACCTCCATTTATAATGAAGTGGTAATTGCCATAAGAAAGTGCGATTATTTCTTGATATTATACCTTTAAAATGGGCTAGTACAAACTATATCCCAAATCGATTACTTGTTATATTTTAAAAACAAATATAAAATGGTATAGTTTTTTTTGTAATAAAAAAGCCTTAAAATTAAAAGTACTAAAACTTTTAAAGCTCCAACAAGAAAAGAAAATTTTATGCGGCTGTTGTATCTAATAGAAAATAAAATTTCATTGTTCGTAACTTACACCCTGTACAGTAAAACTGTTCTATTTCTACTTTACACTCCACTTACAACAGCATTGATTCTTGACACTTTAACGGTAATTTTGTATTGCAGCAATTGCAGTATACCTATTCAAATAAGATATGCAGGCATGCATCGCTGTTTTATTTAATAACTAGTTTTCCACTCTCCATTACAAACTTTAAATACCATTGTAATACCCCCTTAGGGGTTGATTTATTAAAAACTGAAAAAAAAACACGTGTTTAAACATTAACGCTCAGATACACTAAGAAGGTTTAAGATGTAGTACTGCATGGTTTAAATTAGGATCTTCTAGTTGATCAGGTACGTTTTGACAGGTTTTTTTCCTGTCATAGTTAATAAGTCTTCGTTAAAAACTTATGAAATATTCCGTTCCGTGCCGTTCATTTTCTTCACATTCGTTAGACAAAATTAGATTTTCTGACCTCAATTGACATACTTATTAGTTAACATTTTTGGGGAAATTGCCATTCGCTCGTTTTTACCCCCCCCCCCCCCCCCCCGTTAGTTTTTTTAAATGTTAGACAAAATTAAATATTTTGACCCCAATAACCCCGAAAACAACATTAACATTTTTAGATAATTTCCCAGTTGCTCCTTTTTATCCCCCCCCCCCCCCCGGCGTTAATTTTTTAAAAATAAGTTTCAACAAAATTAGATTTTCTGTTCTCAGTAACCCCCAAAATTAGTTAACATTTTTGGAGAAATTCCAAACCCCGCGCCTTTATATTCCCTCTGCCCCGCCGTTAATTTTGTTTACATTCGTTAAACAAAATTAGATTTGCTGACCTCAATAACCTTGAAAATGATATATCAGATAACTTTTTTTGAAAAATGATCAGTTGCCTGTTTTTATTCTCCCTCGTTATATTTTTTAAAATATGTTAGACCAAAGTACATTTTTTGACAGTAATTACCCCGAAAATGACAAATTAGTTAACATTTTTTCCAGTCGCTCCTTTTTATCCCCCCCGCCGTTAATTTTTTAAATATAGGTTTCAACAAAATTAGATTTCTGACCTAAATATCCCCGTAAATGACAGATTAGTTAACATTTTTGGAGAAGTTCCCAGTTGCGCCCTAATATCACCCCACCCCGACGTTATTCTTAACATTCATTACACAAAATTAGATTTTCTGACCTCAATAACCTCGAAAATAACATATTAGTTAACATTTTCGAAGAAATTCCCACCAGCTCCTTTTCCCCAAAGTCGTCCGTTCCCCAGACGCGTACTTTTTCCAAGGTCGTCCGGAACCTAGATGCGTATTTTCTTAAAGGGCGTCCGCTCCCCAGACGCGTATTTTCCCAAGGTCGTCAGTTTCCCAGGCGCACATTTCTCTAAGGTCCTCCGGTTCCCAAACGCGTAATTCTTTCCATGGTCATCCGCTCCCTAGATGCGTATTTTCCTTAACGGCGTCCGCTCTCCAGGCGCGTTTCCCAAGGTCGTCCGCTCTCCAGGCGCGTTTCCCAAGGTCGTCCGCTCCCCATGCGCGTACTTTTTTCCAAGATCGTTTGTTCCCCAGACGCGTCTATTCCCTAGGGTCCTCCGTTCCTCAAACGCGACTATTCATCAAGGTCGTCCACTTCCCAGGTGCGTATTTTTCTCAAGATCGCCCCCTCCCCAGACGCGTATTTTTACAAGCTTGTCCGCTTCCCTAGATGCGTATTTCCCCAAGGTCGTCCGCTGCCCAGACGCGTATTTTTCTAAGGTCGTCCGTTTTAAAGAAGCTTATTTTCCTCAAGGTCGTTCCCTCCCCCGACGCGTGTTATTCCTAAGGTCTTCCGCTCCCTAGGCGCGTATTTTTCTTAAGGACGCCCGCTCACCGGACGCATACTTTTTCCAAGGGTGCCACTGGTGTGGCATTCAAGTGGGCAGCCTTACATATTACTTAACATTTTTAGGTAAATTCCCATTCGCTCCTTTATATCTCCCCCTCCCGTTAATTTTTTAAAAATCAGTTCCAACAAGATTAGATTTTCTGACCTCAATAACTCTGAAAATAATAAGCTAACATTTTTGGAGAAATTCTCAGCCGCCCTTTTATCCCCTCTCCCCTCCCTTCTCCGTAAATTTTATTTAGCATCTGTTACACAAAGTCAGATTTTCTGACCTCAGTAATCCCGAAAATGGCCCATTAGTTAACATTTTTGGACAAATTCCCAGCCGCCCCTTTTTATTCCCCCCCCCTCCCTACGGTAATTTTTAACACCTGCTAGAAAACAAAAATTCTGACCTCAATAACCCCGAAAATGACATATTAGTCAACATTTTCAAAAAATTCTCAGTCGCTCCGGATTTATCCCCTCTCACCTCCTCCCCATTATTATTTTTTAGAGCTAAATCGTTTCACGTGGATTATGACATTTTCATTCTTGAGCCACCCGGTAAGTATAAGATCAAATTTTTGAATAGCAATACTATTTTCTCACGATGCAGAACTTTTTATAAAGATACACTTTTTTCGTTAAATCAATAATAAAAAATTTTCTATTTCGAAGATATGTTGTATATTTTTAATGAAGAAAACATATTATTGAATTGTACATTTGCAGTGGCAGTTTACCTTTAAATAACGATTTTGTCTTCTTAGCTTCACGTGGATTAGGACTTTTTTATTTTTGAGCCACCCTGTTTATACAAGATCAAATTTTTGAATAGCAATGCTATTTCCTCACGATGCAGAAGACATGCTGTATATTTTTTAATGAAAAAAAAACATATTGAATTGTACATTTGCTGTGGCAGTTTTCCTTTAAATAACGACTTTGTCGTTTTAGCTTTACTTGGATTATGACTATTTCATTTTTAAGCCACCCTGTACGTACTAGATCAAATTTTTGAATGGCAATACTAGTTTTTTACGATGCAGAACTTTTTATAAACAGATAGGTACTTTATTCTTAAAATCAAAAATACATTTTTTCCATTTCGAAGACATGCTGTATATTTTTTAATGAAAATAAATATTATTGAATTGTACATTTGCAGTGGCAGTTTTCCTTTAAATCACGATTTTGTCTTTTTAGCTTCACTTGGATTATGAATATTTCATTTTTGAGCCACCCTGTACGTACTAGATCAAATTTTTGAATGGCAATGCTATTTTTTTACCATGCAGAACTTTTTATAATCAGACACTTTTTTCGTAATATCAATAATAAAAATTTTTCCTTTTCGAAGATATGCTGTATATTTTTTGAATGAAAAATACATATTATTGAATTGTACATTTGCAGTGGCAGTTTACCTTTAAATAACGATTTTGTCTTCTTAACTTCACATGAATTAGGACTTTTTATTTTTGGGTCACCCTGTTTATACGAGATCAAATTTTTTAATAGCAATGCTATTTTCTAACGATGCAGAATTTTTGATAAAGAGACACTTTTTTCGTAAAATCAATAATATTTTTTTTCCATTTCGAAGACATGCTGTATAGTTTTTTAAGGGAAAACAACATATTATTGAATTGTACATATGCAGTGGCAGTTTTCCTTTAAATAATGATTTTGTCTTTTTAGCTTCACGTGGATTATGACTGTCAGTTTTTGAGCCACCCTGTACATACTAGATCAAATTTTTGAATGGCAATGCTGTTTTTTTTACGATGCAGAACTTTTTATAAACAGACCCTTCTTTCGTAAAATAAATAATATTTTTTTTTCCATTTTGAAGACATGCTGTATATTTTTTAACGAAAAAAAAATATTATTGAATTGTACATTTGCAGTGGAAGTTTTCCTTTAAATAACGATTTTGTCTTTTTAGCTTCACTTGGATTATGACTTTTTCATTTTTGAACCACCCTGTACGTACTAGATCAAATTTTTGAATGGCAATGCTATTTTTTTACGATGCAGAACTTTTTATAAACAGACACCTTTTTCGTAAAATCAATAATAAGAATTTTTCCATTTCGGCGACATGCTGTATATTTTTCTAATGAAAAAAAACATTGTCGAATTATACATTTGCAGTGGCAGTTTACCTTTAAATAACGATTTTGTCTTCTTAGCTTCACGTGGATCAGGACTTTTTTTATTTTTGAGCCACCCTGTATGTACTAGATCAAATTTTTGAATGGCAATGGTATTTTCTCACGATGCAGAACCTTTTATAAACAGACACTTTTTTCGTAAAATCAATGATAATTTTTTTCCATTTCGAAGACATGCTGTATATTTTTTAATGAAAAAAAAACATATTATTGAATTGTACATTTGTAGTGGCAGTTTTCCTTTAAATAACGATTTTGTCTTTTTAGCTTCACGTGGATTATGACTATGTCATTTTTGAGCCACCCTGTACGTATCAAATTTTTGAATGGCATAGCGGTTTTTGACGATGCAGTACTTTTTATAATCAGACACTTTTTTCGTAAAATCAATAATAAAATTTTTTCCATTTTGAAGACATACTGTATATTTTTTTAATGAAAAAAACATATTGAATTGTACATTTGCAGTGGCAGTTTACCTTTAAATAACGATTTTGTCTTCTTAGCTTCACGTCGATCAGGACTTTTTTATTTGTGAGCCACCCTGTATGTACTAGATCAAATTTTTGAATAGCAATGCTATTTTCTCACGATGCGGAACTTTTTATAAACAGGCACTTTTTTCGTAAAATCAATAATAAATTTTTCTCCATTTCGAAGACATGCTGTATATTTTTTTAATGGAAAAAAAACACATAACTTCAGCAAAAAAAAACTTAAAACGAGACCATTCGGAAAAACTCATCGACAAACCAAGTTGAAGAAGTCCGTTGAAGAATTATGCGTGAATATAAAGAATCTCACATGATGCGGGCCGAATAATTGATAACCTCCTCTTGAGAAGACGGTTAAAAAGCACACCACTTAGCGAAAATGCTGTTCACTGCCTCACGCACACTTCATAATTATAGAACTAATATTTAAATACAATTTTACCATACTTTAGCGTTGCCAAGTTTCTGGTAGCAAAATCCACCGACCTGTAAAACTTTTAATATACGCATGTATAATTTTGCGCCTCTATCGGAAATTTTTACAACTAAAATTTATACGTCTTCATTTATTTTTCAATCATTTTTACTTCCATTTCGTCCCGCTATTATTCCCCGCCAATAGTTTATGCTTTAAACTGTCAAAGAACTATTTCTTTACGTAAGGTATGGTACTGTGGACCAGCCATTGCGACAATGTGGGACTTAAAATTTATAGCCATGTTCGAGAAAAACGCCTAAGTTAATCTTGCGTCCGATATACGGCAGCAAGTTTGCAGCGGTAGCAGAAATGATAGGGATTAGACCCCTTTCGGAAGCAAAAATGATAGGGTGATGTATATATATATATATATATATATATATATATATATATATATATATATATATATATATATATATATATATATATATATATATTATATATATATATATATATATATATATATATATATATATATATATATATATTACTGTTGAAAAAGCATAAACAATACAAACATTTATTAGAAAAAAATACACACCTGGAGCAGGTGATTTAATTTCCATATTTACCATATCAGAATTATTGGTATCTAAAGTTTTATAATATGCTTCGTAAGAATGATTTGTGAATTGTTCTTCTACTGGTTTTTCATGTATTAAATTAAAGGCTGCAATGAAATTTTGTTTTTCTTCTTCTCTATTTACTAATGTCTGAGCCAAAGCCATATCTAAAATGCAGAAATGTTATATTTAATTATTAATAATACAGAATATGTATAAAATAAAAAAATATTCCTTACTATTTCTTGAAACTATTTTGTGCCCAACAATAAACACAACAAAACCATATGACAAAACCAAAAACATAGCCTCACATTTTCAGATTAATCGCACTCGTCGGTCAAAAAACTTCGAGCGAATCGAGCATCGTCGGACGTGTCTAGATTTAATACCCAAACGATTGACATTTACCTCCCCTACATCCGGATCTAATAAAAGAACGATTCTGAATGATCAGATCGGTCTGACCTAAATACCGAACGCGGCTCTTGTAGCCAAAATACCATTTTTGTTCGGCTAAACTAGGTTTACATATATTAATTTAAATTTCAAAAGTGGGCCAAAGTCACCCGAGTTTACGGAACAAACATAAATTCACCCATTAAAAAAATGCTATTTAGCAAACCTTCATTGTATATTGCATTTAAATCCAAATTTGGTTCTTCTTCAATTATTCCATAATTGGATGCTTCTGTATGGGTGAAGAATTTCTGTGTAGAGGTAGATCCTTGCGGTGTTGTACACGCATAAGTGGCAAGATATTTTTGTACAAGCCCTTTTTGATAAGAACTAGCGTTTCTGCTTCTCTTTGGTGCCTTAGGTGATAAGTTTTGTTTCATACATGATGTAGATTTGTTTTGCTTAAACTTTAAACTCATTAATGAGGTCTACAATATGCCTAAGTAGGTCATCTACTTCAGTAATTTCTTCCTCAATTCCAGATCTTTAAATACAAAAGAAAATATTAAGAAAGAATATCAGTAAAAATTATTCGTGCTCGTTACTTTTATAAAATAGAATTTCATTTTGGTTCTCGAAAGATAAGGTAATATGGAGGAATATGACGCACGTTTGGAAATGTTTCAATTTCTCAGTTATCATTCACAAATTTCCCATATAATTTGAATTTCTATCTACCCGCAACCCTAATGTATCATAAACAGGAAGTGTTGGTGATTCTAATTGTGCTAACTATTATTAATTAAATTGTTTATGAAAATTGAATTTCGCGTCATATCCCCGACGGGGTTGGGGATATGACGTTCAGGGGGCTAGGGATATTGCTTATGGCAGTTTATATGTAATTTATTAAAATAGGAAAAAAAATATATATTATCAAACATTTCAAAATAATACATAAAAAATTAGACAACTGTAATAGTTTTCGGAAATTTAACGTTGAATGTGAAGTGCCCACGACGTACGGATGGAGGTGGCAGTATTTTTTTGATTGTTTCCATTTGAATGACTGACTCATCTTTTGCTTGCGGGAAAATAAACTGCAATTTTCCCCTCTTCATAAAATTAACAGTTACTTCTTGGTTTTCACATTTCGTAACAATACCAATGTAGTACAACGGCTTTACCTTTCCGACGAACTGTACTAAAATGTAGTCGTCGACATTAACGCTACAGACAATTTCGAAAAAGTCGGTTTCATCGACTTCATGTTCATCATGAGATGAATCTTCATCCCACTCACCTCCGGACGATGAAGGTAGTCCATCTTCGAAAGCAATTCGTTTCTTGAAAGGCTTGCGAACCAGCTTAACCACCGACTTATTCTCTCGCTTGTTCTGCTTTTCAGTTTTTGCATCCCTCTTAGCTTTTTTGTTGGCGATATTTTCAGGAGTGGTCAGCACTTGAGCATGTTGCTTCCTTTTTACTTGTGAGGGATACGCTATTGGTATTGGGGATACGATATCAAGTACTTTGGATGGAGTTAATGCGGGAAATTCAGGACTCTTGAGTGTTTTCTCAGGACTTCTTGATGTGCTAGGTCTTGTCAATGCGGGAATTTCTGGACTCTTGGATGCTTGGTTGGGACTACCTGATGGTCTTTTTAATTCGTGATCAATGTTATTTTCTTCTGTTAGATAGGCATACTCTGGAACGATGGTGAAAATGGAAATACTCCACAAGCTCGAAATCCTGCTGATCCAGTCGATGTCGTTGAAGCTTGAGACCAGGCTTTCTCTAGAAGTGGACCAAAATGTCTGCGCTCTAATTTCTTTCCAGGATTTGCAACACCCCACTCAATAGCTGCATTACGGTAGTACGTTTTTAGTGGCTTAAAGAAAGCACGGTCGAGGGGTTGCAGGTAATGGGTGGTGTGGCTAGGAAGGCAAAGGAAATGCACGTCATTTTGTAGCGCTACTTCTAGAATTTCAGGAGAGTTCGTGTGCGATCCATGTCCATCGAGCAAGAGTAAACAAGGACCCGCTGATTTTCTTGGAATGAAGTGATTTTCTAGCCAATTTAAGAAAAGTTCTTCGTTTATGTACGCAGATTTCCCTCCCATTACCAGCTCTGCCCCATTAGGCAGGTTATCTAGCCATGCTTGCTGCTTGTTAACACCCTTGAATATAATGTAGGGAGGTAGAAAAGTCCCTTCAGCATTGGAACAAGCAACTACGGTTATGGTTTCCCCTTGCTCTGAAGATTGTCGAGCTTGAACAGATTTACTTCCTTTCGCAGCTACAACATGTTGTGGTGGGTTGTTAAGTTGGAGACCCGCTTCATCAACATTGTATATATTAGCAGGTTTATTAAATAAGCTATATTCTGCAAGAGTTCTTTCTAAAAGCGCAAAATACTCGGTGACCTCCTGTTTGTTCATTCCGTCAGCTCGAGCCTTGGACACCCCTTGCGCTTTCCTTATTGTTAGAGTACGGTTTCGATTAAGAAAAGCTTTAAGCCACCCCTTGCCCGCAGAGCGGGTTGTCTCAGAAAAATGTGTTGCTGAAACTATGTCCATTTTCTCCGCCAAATTAAATGCCATCTTCCGCAAAGCAGTTTTGGTCGGGGCGTATCCAGCCTTTTGTAGTCTCTTCACGTGCAGAACGATTTTTTTCTCTGCTTCCCAGCCAAGTACTGGTGGTTGTCCTAGTTTGCCCTTGACGAGATTGTTTGATTTTAAACGATGGCGCAAAGTTTTTTCAGGGATTCCATTTGCTTTTGCTGCTTTTCTAATGGATGATCCCTCAGCAACCGCTTGAGCAGCAGCATGAAGATTTTCTTCCGACCATGTCCCTCGCAGACCTTTGGCTTTGTAGTTTGGCATTTCTGAAAAAAATCAAAAATGTAAGTAAGATAAGTACTTGAGTTCCTAAGGCAAGAAAAGACGGGGATATGACGCGCGTCATATCCCTGGCATATCAGTAGGGATATGACGCGCGTCATATCACTAGTTATCCGCCATTTTATTTACAAAAATATAAAATCATAACACAGACAAAGACGACTAAGTCGGCTACATACTATCAATTTTAGAAGTCTTATTATGCTATAGAATTTATAAAAACAATTAAAACTCTAGAAGGAGACCTAATACAGAGCTTTAAAAATTACGCTCTAAAACTTTTGGAGGTGCTCACCTGATTTAGATGACGAAAATGCGTGTAGTCTTGAAGGCAACTGATTCAACACTGAATGGCGTGCTGTCGATGAGGTGTTCGCCAATGGAACTAAAGGATATTCGACTATTAAGGTTCATAGATACCAACATAAAGGAGATATCGCAATTGCGGCATATCCCCGACCGCGTCATATCCCTCAATTTTACCTTACCCATATAAAATGCATTGCGGCCCCAAATACTGTATAAACAATACAGTGCTGTGACAGCAATGTACTTTATATAAGTAGATTCAAAAACCAGTCACGTTTATCGAAGGTATAGTTTAAGCTTGAATTTTATAACTGGCCTTCAGTCTTACTGTTTAAATTAACAATATGAAAAAAACTATAATAACAAATAAATGCTTTAATATTTAGGTGCATATGTACAGGTACTTACTGAAATTGTAGTGTCCTATCTTTTTCTAGAAACTTCTTTTGCGTCGACAAATTGTCGCCAATAAGGACTTTCTTCCCTGCAGTTTGTTTCGCAATGGGTAAGGCGAGGGAACCAAACCAATCTTCAAAGCATGATGTGTCAAACTATCCACTCTTAGATCGGTTGTATCGAGCTCCATTAGGACCATTTTCTACCCACGTAGACCATAATTTATCGGATTTATAAACGACATATGGAGGAAGCATATCGCGTGCAGCATTCCCACAGAACATTATGAATATTGCAGATTTGCTAAAGTTCAACACCCTCTCTGGGTATTTACTTCCTCGTTTTGCTAATATTCTTTTCTCCCTGGGGTCATCACTTAAATTTGTCTCGTCGTAGTTCCAAATACAATTTGCTGGAACATCCTTAATTTCATTCTTTAAGTGGCTAAAATACTGAGTTAAGGTTTCTTCATTAATTTCGGCTCTTGAGCGCTTTATATTGCTAGCAAACCGTTGTGTCAAGGTTGGGTTTCTTCGAAGAAAGGCCTTCATCCAATCCTTTGCTGGCAAAAAACTGCTTTACAGTACGCCCTTCGCGATCTAAATAGCTTTTAACCAAAAAACGTAGATCTGCCTGATCAAGGGGAAATCCATAATGAGAAAGAGTGCAAATATGTGCCGTAAATGCTTCTTCTTCAGTTTTTGTAAACACAGGTTGGCCACCATGGGATTTTGTGTGTTTGTTTTTTAACTTGTTTTTGATGGTACTCACTGACACTTTATAATATTCAGCGGGATTCTTCTGGGATAAAGTACGAGTTTTTACAGCTTCCACAGCGTGAGCAAAAGTTTCCTGGGTGTAATTTACATAATTCCGACCACCAATCACCCGTCTGTATTTTGATGGCATCTGAAAAAAAAGTTAGGTTGGTACTGGTAGCTTTGGTAATTAATCGGATTAATGGATGCACCGAATTTTTTGATGAAATTTTACTCAGGTTTGGTATTTTGCATAGATACTATGTATGACATTTGTCCATGCTCGAGATTTTGAGTAGTAGACATGAGATTAGCAATTATATTTAAAACTTAACACACTAACTGACGCTAACCCGCGTGAATGCGCCTTTTATTGTCGGTTCAATAAATAAAAAATTTTAAAAAGTAAAAACAAAAATGGAATGTAATTGGGCTTGAACCAGGAACTTCTGGTATAAAACGCCTTGCACCATACACGCACACCAGTAAGGCTTTAAAAGCTGAACTGTAATTCTCTGGATTATTTTCGCATTAAAATTGACAATAAAAGGCGCATTCACGCGGGTTAGCGCCAGTTAGGGTGTTAAATCTTATAAATAATTGCTAATTTCATATGTATTACTCAAAATCTCGAGCATGTGCCTATGCAAAATAACAATCCTGAGCAAAATTTCATTAAAAAATTCGGTGCATCCATTAATCCGAATAATTACCGTAGCTTTAAAAAGTAGGTTCTAAATACTAAATTCTACTTCAATTTTACCAAAAGAATGGAAGCATTTGCACATTATATAAAAATATTTTACTAACCTTTAATCTGCCAAATTTTTCACAAAACACGCTAATAAACAATGGGTCAAAGTCACCCGTAAATCGCTCCTCATTTAAGCAATCTCGAAAAACACTTGTAAAATGAACCAGCTGTGGCGCACGTGCAAGACGACGCCAAAAGTATTCCAAGGAAAGGTTTTATCAATATGCAACCCAAAATAAGCGCACAGTATTGATGGTTGCCTAGATTTCTTCCCGGGTTCAAATATTTGATTCTGGCATGCTTGAACAAAGGTACGTGTGCCCCCTAGAATATAACAGATTAGTGCGTCAAATAGACTTTTTATGATAAAAAAATATCCTTTTTTAGAAATAATATGATCATGTTTTTAAATTAAAATAAGTTTACAAATTTTTTATTTGGATATATAGGGTAAAGGCTATAGTGATTGGCCACTTAAGAGTTTCTCTAACTTAACCTATTATGCAGAATGAAGCTAGTGAGCTTTTTTTTATAATAAATTATGTATATAGGAGGGGAAACTCTTCCTATTTAAGAATCGATGTTTGTTTTTATCTTTGGTTCAACTATAATTTGAAAAATTCGATTCAATTATTGCAACAGCCGATTCCATAGTTATTAGCCACTGAAAGACAATTATTGGCATAGCGTTATCGACAGTTATTGGCCACCTACATGTGCTGGTATGGTATTTTTTATATTTTTATTTTTAACATCATTTCTATAAGGTATTTAAATAAAATTTTCCTTAGATTTAATAACATTTATTGTAAAAAAATTGTTTATACCTATTTAGACATTTGGCTTTGAGCAACTTTAGTAGGTACTTGACAACTCTGTAAATTGGAATGACTTAAAACTAAAAAATAATACTAAACTATCTAGTCTTTAAAGAAAACATACTTGTATCAACATTTATTATAAAAACTAAATTTATATTTCAATATTTGTCTTTGAGGAACTATATTACTTGGGCAAATTTCCGTAAATTCGAATAACCTTAATCTAAAAAATAACCTTAAACTACCTCCTATCTAGATGAGAATTATTATTTTTTTAAACAAACATGGCACGTAAAAATGTCCACTTCAGCTGATAGTTTTTTTGCACATTCAACGTGGTATGTCCTTTCGCAAGTTGGGCATTTAATGCCTATTTTTGAATCTGACATGTTGTATGTACAAGAAAAGCACAAGCCTGAAGCAATTTTTTTATTTTTAACAAATATTATATCACACTCTTTGGTTTTAATTGCTGGCTTTAATAGAATATTTGAAATAATATTTAAAGGTTCATTTTTCTGTTTTACCACTTCCCTGCTATCCGCGTTTAGATTTTCGTCTTCTAGAAATAAATTACGCTTAGCAGCATCTATTTTCGAAATTTGGCTGGAATCTTTTGTCTTATTTCCGATTTCAATAATAGGGCTATGCTTTTTACTCAAAATAGCTTTAGTTTTTATTTTCAAGGTTCTTGTCGTTGTGTCTTCACTCTGATCAGCTATATTTTCTTTTTGGTTCCTTCTAGGTTTTTGTTTCTTTTCTGCTTTCTTTGCTAATCTTGCTGCTTTCTTTTTTTCTTTAAAAAGTTCTTCTTTTTGTTTCTTTTCTTTTTTCTCCAATTCAATTTTTTTCCTGGCCGAAGAGGTTAAAACAAACGGAAGCTTATTAATTTTTTTTCCCTTTCTTTCAGGAGTTTTTGGCCATGTAAAATAACTACCTATCATAACGTTTTGGTCAACTGGAATCGATGAACTAGCTTTACTGGAGGTTGCTTGATCAATAAAAGTTACCGCTAATTCACCTTTGGCGATATTAAAAAGAGGTTCTGATGTACTGGTACTGGTGTTATCTTGAGTTACAGAACTTATGTTGGTCCCATCTTCTGCTATTATTGGCAAAGTATCTATGTCAAAAACTGTTATTTCATTCTCACTTTGTGTTTCCTCTTTTTCCTCACATGTTGGTTTATCTGTAGATGTGTTTTCTTCGTCATCGTGATTTGGTAATTCAGGCACTTCTTCTATTGAAACTTCATTAGTATTCCAGTCATGATCTGTCAACTCATCATTATTATACTCTTCAGGGTTCGTTTGGTCTGTCGTCACTTCTTTTTTAAATTCGCAGAAAATTTTGTACAACATTAGAAACTCTTTGTTTTGAGAACTAGTATTTTCTTTCTCAAAAGCAGCGATGATCGCATAATCACCCCCAACTATTTCCTTGAATCTACTTTCCGTCAAATATCTTTCTTTACTTTCTGTTCTCGTAGGGTCTTTCAACATATTTTTGTTTTTTCCAGTGCATTTTGTGAAATCGAGAGCCGATGAATCCCAAGGATACAAACCACAGGCTCTGAATCCATTTTTAATGCTCTCAGGTCTCAAACCCTTCTCCATTGCCGACTGCAGTACAATTCCAAAATTTTCCTTATTTACAACTGTATCTGGATGGTTTCTTCTAAACTCGAGTACGGATGACTTCCATGCATTTTTTAATGGTTTAAAAGCTGCGACGTCTGCTGGTTGCATGATTCTCGTCGCATTCGGGTAAAGAGAAACCAAAACTATATTCAAATTTCTGCAAAGCTCACTAAGCTGGAATGTCATGTGTGTAGTGTGCCCGTCAACAAACATGATAATTGGAAACTGGATCCCTTGATCTCTTACGAAGGGGTAGAATACATTTCCAATATATTCATAAAACAATTCGTTTTTCATCCACCCATTTTCACTGCAACCTAAACCCCAATTGGATGGTACAGACTGCCTTATCTTATCAGAGATGCGACTTTGTGCATATATTATCATAGGTGGAGTTATTTTGCCTTCAGCAGAAAATGTGAACATTACGGTTATGTTCTTTTTTGGATTATGTTCTATTTCGTAAACGTTTCGTGCGCCTTTTGGAGCTAAGACCCTTTTATTTTTCGGACAAAGAAGGAAACATGTCTCATCCCCGTTGAAAATACGTGAGGGATCTTTAAGAATATCATCCAAACTCTTTTCTTCCAAATACGTCTTTATATCCGCAAACCATTTCCTGATGTTCGCTTCAGAAACAAGCGACGATGCAGAAGTAATTCCTTCCGCTGTGCGTAGAGAGATCCTTGGATGCCGCTTCAGAAAAGCTTGCATCCATCCTTTTCCCGGTAGGTTGTCTTTAAATGGATTGTTTCGTGGGTTTTCATCCAAAAATTTTTTAACTGACCATTTGATATCTTCGTCGCGGGTGGGAAAACCTTTTTTATGGCAGTTTAAAATGAATCGCTCTAGCTGTTCTTCCTCCTGATCAGTTAAAACTGGGGATGGTCCGAAAGTAGTCTTGTTCTTAAATTTTACACTACGTCTAAATTGCAAAGTCGATCTGTTAACATTATAGGTTTCCGCTGCTTTCCTTTCTGACATCCCGCCCTCTATAGCTTCTAGTGCTTTTGCTATATCTTCCTCCGAAAACTTCTTTTGATATTTGCAATTTTTTTTAACTTTTGGCATTGTATCTCGTTTGATGGAAGTTAGAACCTAAAAAGAGGACTTGTTTGTACTATTTTGCTTTTATATTCTATCTAAAAGCATGATCTTCAACTAAAAAGCATCATAAAGTTACTCCATTATGGTCAGCATTTACTCTATGGGTTCCTTAGTGTGAAAGTATTTTTAAGGACCTCAAATGTGCTCAGGTACTAGAGGCTCTTGAGGATCCCTTCACACCAAGGAATCCGCATGGAGTTAATGCAGAGCAAGTTATCATTAAGCCCTTTGATGAATGAAAAAATACAGATCTTCAATAATTATACATGTCTTTCTGCAATGACACAGTGATTGGCCAGCTCATATCTATAGTCATTGGCATATGGCCAACGACTGAAAAACACATTATTACATTATTATTTTCTTAGAAAACCTCAAAAGGAGGGTAAAACAATTAAGAGTACAACCAAAGCTGTGCTAAAAGTAAAAAAAAAAATTCATAGTGATTAGCCAGGTGGCTAATCACTATGCACCAGTAAACATAGGGTGACAGTCATAGGCCACGCCAAATTAGCGGGAAAAATATAACCTAACAATTAATTTGATCCAAATATCATTAGAAAATACTAGAATAAACTAAACTTTACCATCTTAAAACTATTTCTACTAAGTATCAACCTCTACGTGCCCTTTTAAAGAAACAATTCCTTAGCGAAAATACTAATTTTACGTACCTTTTTGACTGGATCTGGCAAGCACTTTTATCAACAACGTGTCACGCTAACGGGTATAAACGAATGCCAAACGAACTAAATTTGCGTTTATAGCGATGTTGTCAGATTCTATTGAAAATATTGCTTTTGAAGTAAATGCTTCTACATTCTTAAAATTTGCAATAATTTACCTAGTGGCTATTCACTGTCTCCCGGCCAACCACTGTAGCCTTTACCCTATCTTTTTTCCAAAATGAGCTAAAGTCGCCCTGCCGGGCCAAAGTCACCCGAGTTTACGGTACTTTTATTTATTAGTTGAAATTACAAACGACCAAGAAAAGGACTTAAAAATTACCAAGAAAATGAGTCTTGATAGTAAGATTAATGAAGAACTTGAATGCAGTACTAACAATAAAAATAAAAATAGTTGCCAGAAATCGTCACCTTCTGCACGAAATGTTTTAAATAAGTATGGGTCGTGTTTTATGCGAGATCATTTTTGTAGTAGAGCCATTTTTGGAAAATACACACAAAGTGTGATCTTTTTAAGCACAAAGACAAACGTTTTTTTGATACCTTGCGGGTATTTTAACTTTTACTCCAACTATTGTGGTTTATTTTTTTAGCCCCAACTAGAAAAAGGGCATCTAGTTCATTGAAGCAGTCTACCTTGGCTTACCTAAAAAAGAAAAATGACAGATGGTATGAAATTCGATCTAGAGAGCTTGCATTACAAGAACAAGAAAAATCACTCCAAGAAAAAAGATTTGCAGTGGGAGCACGAAAATCGAATTCTGGATAGTTTTGACAGATGAGACAGAAAATACATACACTAAACTCGTAAAATCGTACCGATTCGATTGAAATCACTCGGCAGCTATGGAGGAGTCGAGATGGGCTCGAGTGGCAACATTTTTAGGTTAGTTCTCAGAAGTTTTTGATTTCTTTCATATTTTATAATTATTTGGGCTGTTAACGTTAAATGTAAAGTGAAAATATGTTGCCGGTGTTTCATGAGGCCCTGCGGCAGCAGCAACGGCAAATCGAAAACTTGCGACTTTTAAGACTGCGGCATGCACTAAGAGTAGAAAATAATCCTTTTAATTTATCTGGGCAGCGCTTTATTGAATTATTTCGATTAAGTAAAAACGCATCTAGAGAAGTGATCGAGACTTTACGACCTCACTTACCACAAAGGCATAACATTCGAGGTATAAGTGTTGAAGCGATGGTTCTAGCTACTTTGCGATTTCTGGCGACTGGAAGTTACCAGCGTTGTGCCTGTGAAGAATATAATTTCGGTATGGGTCAGACGACTATTGCCAAATATATAAAAATAGTTATAAATATCATGAATGAACATATTGTCGACCAAAACATTCAATTTCCTCCTACACAGCAGAAAAAAATGACATTAAAACAGAGTTTTTAAACAAATGGGGGTTCCCAGGCACAACAGGCGCTATAGATGGTACTCACATTGCCATTTTGAAGCCATCGCAAGAATCCCATAATTTTCTGAACCAAAAGGGATATTGTTCACTTAATGGGCAAATGGTGTGTGACCATAGGATGAAAATTAGGAATGTGTTTGGTAATTTTGGAGGAGCATCCCATGATAGTTTTGTGTGGAGAAATTCCCAAGTGAATGAATATTTGAGGCATGCAACTGCTCATGGTGAACGAGTATGGCTTATTGGTGATTCGGGATACCCCCTGTTAAATTATTTAATGACCCCCTTTAGAAATCCAGCAAATCAGGGAGAAGAACGTTTTAACCGTATACATGCATCAGCCAGAAATGTTATAGAAAGATGCTTTGGTATTCTCAAAATGAGATTTAGGTGCCTTTTACGAGAATGAACAAGTCGTTATTCGACAAACTTTGTTGCCAAATTAGTGAATGTTTGTGCAGCTTTACATAATATATGTATTAATGCAAACCTATACATCAATGAAGAATGTCAAGCCGATGAAATAATGAATGGTAATAGAGAGGAGGTTGAAGATAGAAATGCACCGAATTTAAGACAAACAATTGTTAATAATTATTTTACATATTCCTCCGTGTACCAGTGTGTGCACCTAAATTTGTCTATCTCTTATTTGTTTAAATAGTCAGCTACAATGACATTTTTAAATAAAACGAGTTTTAAAAGCTTGATATTTTATTTAAAGCTTAAAACATAAACGAACATACATAACATACTATACTTTTAATAAGGAATGCAAAACTAACATACTTCAGTTTACTTTACAAAACGCAATTTTTGTAACAAGTAGGTACTATTCTTATAAAGAGTCAAGAATTTTTAGTATGAGGGTTCTATTGTTAAAAGGAAAGTTCAGTGATTCATTTACCATTTAATGTTTTAATAATATTTCGTTACCTTTTTGTTGTAAACAAAAAGCAGACAAATAGCAGTTTTATGGGTCCAATAACCTACAGTTTAGTCTAAACAACTTTAGTTTGTTACTAAAGTTAAGAAACGAAATTTTGTGAAATTTGTTCAAATTTTGCTGTTTGCTTTTTAATATTTTTGTCAACTTTAGGTAGTTGGGCCCAAAGGATCCTTACTTGGCTAGTTTTTGAATAAAATAAAAAAAGGTAATGACGTATTGACCAAAAAATAAAATGGCAAATGCGTCACTAACCCTAACTCTGAAAACATGGCCTAACAGGAACTGAAAAAAACTTTATATTGTTTTTAAAACACCTAACACTTTTTTGACCGTTAATTAAATTAACGGAAATATTTTTCATTAGTAATATCTCAAACATTTTTGTGCCCCAAATGTAGAGACAATACCTCATATATTTGTCCCAACATCCTATCAATAGTGCTATTAATTTCCCTTAATAAAGAAATGGTCGCTAAGTAATAATTTCCTGTATTCTCATTTTCTCTGGAAGATATTTTCTTTGCTGTACAATTGTGATCTAAACTGACTCCACTGGAGGGAACTTTCCTTTTTCTTTCATTTGCAGGTTCCATAACATATTTTCCATAGTATTTCCTGTATTGGTATGAACTAATGTACAAGGTGCAGCCTTTCTATTTTCTTTCGGGCTACTGTTAGGTTTTTCATTATTATTCTTGAAATTTAAAGTATAATAAGGTTGTAACAATGAGGGAGATGGGGGACTGTCAAAAGTATTAATGCTAATGGGTTGTAGCTGAAACAAGATTTCGGTTAATCATTATAGTCAATACTTAAATACTATCTAAATAAGGTTTACCCCACTTCTCTACTGCCAATGCCCTCTGCAAAGCTTGGTCCTAATAATTCTAGTGCCGTTAACTCAAATTCACTGAGTACTTTGGTACTTTCTTTCCCACCTCCTGTTTTCCCTAGTTCCTTTTTTATTTCGTTGGCTTTTCGTTTTAAATTATATTTAAAATCAATCCATGTCTAAAAAAATAGATATGTATAATATAACATAACATACCAACACTGGATTTTTACTTTGCTAGTGTATCGGACCCTTCGCTACTGCAATTCTATAATTTTAGTTACTTAAAAAAATATTTTTTTACTTACTCTTTGCCACTTATCCGCGGATTTTGCCCCATACCCTAAAGAATTGAGAATGTTTGTCAATTCTAACCAAATTTCCTTATGCTTCTGTTTGCCATTTAAGGAGTCACATGTACCCATTGCTGCACCTGGAAGTTTTTTCAGGTGTGACAAAATAATTTCCCAATGCTTATCAATTGGTTTAAACGACATTTTTGAAAAAAATTTGCCAACTGACATAAACCATAAAAACGTAAATCAGACGAATGAGGAATGAACCGCATGAATAAACTAAAAACTATCCTTCAAAATTCTTCTTTTATGGTTCTCTTCGTTTCTTTATGCTGGCAAAAGTACATAATACATCGAGAACCGAAGAATGCCGACTCGATCGAATTTTGTGGGATCTTTGCATATACTCGATCGAATCGAGTACTCGACTGATCTTGTGTTTCGTATCGAGTATTGTGCTCCCACTGTTGAACTAGAAAATTGGGAAAGAACAAAAGGAACTGACATGGACGAAAAAAAAATATATTGAATTAGATATGTTTAAAAATCAACAAAGATTGATAGAAATTGCATTACAAATAAATGCATAGAATGTGCGTTTATTTTGAATTTTCTGGTACTATTGTAACCATTTATAGTTGTGTTTGTGATTACTTCCTAGATGTGTTTATTTGAAGTACATAGTTGTATTTTAAAAATGTTTTTCATATTTTTTGTTCTGTTTTTTATGGAAGAAAGTTAGTTTTATCAAAGGTAAGTTTTTCAAGTATATTTTTTTGATGTATTATCTGTTACCCTTATATTAAATACAAGTAAAACACAAAATACACAAAGTGTTGTCTTATTTTAAATTTTTTTATTCTCTGACTAGACAGGTTCAAAAATAACAACATACATTTGTAATTTAATACAGGGTGGCTCAAAGTTCTGAATTGGCTGATTTATGAAATGATTACAGAAGATTGTAAAAAAATCATACTTTAAAAAATATAAAGTATCCAATTCAGAAATTTGTACACCCGTATATCCCAACTACTATTTATAATTATTAGGGTTATTATTTCCTAGATAATCTTCCAACTCTGGAGGATCTATATTGAAATAGACATGTTTCCCCTCTATATAAACAAGTATGGCAATTAGTTAAAATCATTGCCACCTTGTACATGTCTTCAATATCCTGAAACAATATTTTTTGGTTCTTTTTATAATCAAGAAATGCAAACTCTTGAATGATCTTATTGAACCCCAATCCCACAGATATTCGCAAGACACTCATCATATTGTTAAAGTTTTGGCTCTCTGGATGTCCTTCAATTTCATGTTCAGTATATGGTCTAAGGAGAAAGTTTCTTAAACCATAAGCCTGGTCTCCATAGAGAAGGAAATGTTGCTCGTTAAAAACAACATTCTGGGCAAGTTCTTCATACAGACCAGATTCTCTAAAAATTCCGGCATCGTGACGTCGTCCCTCATAAGCTTCCTTTGAACTGATGCAAATGCCATCTGGGCAAATTACCGACTGATATTTAACACAATGGACTTTCTTGTGCCCTGAATAATACCGCTCCTGGTTGATCGGGGGTCTACAAATGGGCCTTGCTGTCCCATCAATAAATCCCCAACAATTCTGTAGAGGGCAACCTTTCTGCACAAGTGCCTAAAAATAACATTTATGAAATACACTTTAAATATTGTAAGAAAATTTTATAATAATGTGATTTGACACCAATATAAAAAATCTTACTTGAGAGTATTGATTTAATTTGTGAACGTTTATATAAGGAACATTCCTCAAATTTTCTAACAAATGACCTTTGTTGTTATAAATTATCGATTCCATTAAATTTCATATATTTGAGAGTACTGTGCTGCAAATACCAAATAATGGCTCCAAATCTACCATTCTATTTGGGTAAGCTAGTCTCCGCAGTAGCACACATTTACACCTGCAAATAAAAAAATGTAATTACATCTTTGCACTAATAAGATACATATCTACTAATGTAGTGGGTCAAATAAAAATGAAGTACCCGCTTCATCGAAAAATGCATGTCAGTAATATGTTAAATAATTTAGTTAAATAGAAAATGGTTGAGCGTTGATAAACCTGAAATCACGCTAAAATACTTACCATGATGAGTTTCTCTATCCCTTGTTGTTATGGTTTTCGGTAAACCCAAACCTCTGGATAATCTATGACGATAATTTTTTTTTTCTAAATCGGAAGAGATTTTTACATTCCAAATTGGACAGATTATTCAGATTGAAATGACCATAAAGTAGACCTCTATTCCCTAAGTTTTCTTCATCATGCAGAATATGGAAAATTAAAACTTCATCCACATCATCATCATTCTCGTCATCTACTAAAGCAATTAAATCCAACACAGGCTCCATCTCCCCCCAAATAAATTCACCTTGCCGTACAACATGAAAGATAAGTTAGGTAAACTGTCAACTAACCATTGTAAACCAATGCGATATACGTTCTTGGACTGGCCTTAATTCTATTTTAGGGCGCAAGAAATACGTAAACGTATCAGGTTGTCACGGTTTTTTCCACAAAAATAAAATATATTATATAGTAATATATAATACATAATACTTTTGAACGTTGCAGCGACGGCAGCTGTTCATCGGTGAACACTAGACACATAATAATAGACAATTTTAGTCAAATTTCCACTTTTATTGAATAGTTTATAACATGACGCGTTTCGCTAACTCTATAGCTTCATCGGATGTTTGTTACAGACTAAATCTTAAACTAGAAGTTCACAAAGGTGTCATAACATAGATACAAAAATCTAGGTAGATAATGAGGTTTTAATTTAGGTTTTATTATTATACCAGTTTACTATGGGGAATTCACACTGGGCTTGATTCCTGTTGGGTAAATAAGTTTAATAAGGGTGAGTTATTTAATTATAATTGATCATTAAGTAAAATGTGGGAATCTTTCAACCGATTTATCGCAAGACTTTCAAGCAACCTTATTAAACTTATTTACCCAACAGAAATCAAGCCCAGTGTGAATTCCCCATAGTAAACTGGTATAATAATAAAACCTAAATTAAAACCTCATTATCTACCTAGATTTTTGTACCTATGTTATGACACCTTTGTGCACTTCTAGTTTAAGATTTAGTCTGTAACAAACATCCGATGAAGCTATAGTGTTAGCGAAACGCGTCATGTTATAAAGTATTTAATAAAAGTGGAAATTTGACTAAAATTGTCTATTATTATGTGTATAATGGATTTCCATCAAGTAAAGGCCGACACCATTCAAAGGTGAACACTAGGTTATGAGTTTATCAGTTAGTAGTGTGGTTCACTTTTCTAACAAGGCGCAAGTCTGTATAACTTCCTTTAAGTGAAGAATCCCCAGACTGGGAGATGAACACTGAGAAAAGAAGATGTTAAAAATAAAAAGCAGATTACCATTGACTAAATTTAATAAGTATTTTAATACTTATTTATGTTAAAAAAGAATAAATTCATTAACAATAACTAAAAGTTAACGTTTCTGATCGCAGAAAATAAATTCCTAAAATACCCGCACCCCAACTTAACTACGCATTCGCATGGTTGATTGATCAATCAAATCAGAAAAGATTTACACGGAAGAATATTTTATGAAATTTATATCATTTTAAAATAGGTACTAATACGCACAAAAATTATAAAAATAAATATTTAAGGCATGGCAGATCATATTTGAGTGATGTTACCTCATACAAATACATGGAAGATTGTCACGGGATCTTTATTAAAACACTGGTTTCATCATTAATTACTGCAGCATTTATTTATAAGTTAAAATGAATATTTATATTTTATACAACTTATAAGTACCCAAAAGAGTCCTACCTCTTAACTCCTAATTCACCGCCGAGGCGAGGAAAGTGGTTCTGGGACGTCCTCTGGCTTCGCAGCGGTCTCTCTTGGCTCAAGAATTAGGCTGTCATTTACCGCTGATCTCCCCTCCCAAGTTGACCCTTTCTCTCCCGCCTCCGGCCCGATATGCCCACGCGCGTCGAACGACGCTTATTAAGCAGGAAGGGCGACCAGGTAGGGGTGAGGGAAAATGATTTGGTGACACTCCCCCCCCCCCACGGAAAACAAAAATCCAAAGGATTCCCTATTCTATACTCTACACCAAAAAGTCTCGTTTGGGTTTAATAAAAATATCAATGTACAATTAAAAAGCTGCCTTTTTCGTTCTGGCTCTCTTCTTCCTCCTGGCGGGTCTTCCTCCCTCCTATTCGGGTGGTTCCTTAGCATTTCTGGCTCTCTCCTTCCTGCTTTGTGGGTCTTCCTCCCTTCTGTCCGGATTGTTCCTTGGTGTGGTCCCCAGGTGTTGCGGTCCCAAGGTGGGATTGTCCCCCGCTGGTACCGTCAGTGGTCCGCTGGCCTGGCAGGTCGTCGCCGCTCTCCTTGCTGGCTCGTCGACCCCGTCCACTCTGGCCAACCTGGCAGCCTCGGCTGCTACAACCCTTAGGCTCGCTTCTTAGGACCTCAGTGGTTGGTGTAACATGAAAACAAACGAACAGAGAGTTAGACGCTACAAAACTATTTACACAATTTATTTACAATTTTTTTTTATATATACAGTGATATTTATATATACAGTGTGTTTGGCCCCGTGGCCACCCAGCACGACTGTGTCCGGAACAATTACCTTTTTTCGAATATTTTCAGCCCTTAAAACTTTTTACTTTTTCACAAATTTTCCGCAAACTACTTATTTCTCCCCCTCTCCTGCCGAAAAAAAAACATGATTACTTAGAGACTTTACCCCTTACTCTTTATCCCTTACACACAAAAAAACAAAAATAACGACACAACATCATTGAACATCGCAAGATTATACGTGTTGATCAGACACGCTTTCAAGCAACGCTCGACTGCACAGAGCCTCGTGCAACTGTTCACGATCTCTCTTACTTTTATCTCTTAACACAAACGTTTAATTTTTCACTCTCTATATTTCTTTAACACTGATTACTACCTTATACCTCTTTATTACTTGGGGGAAAAAAGCAAAACACCTTTTATTTATTTTGCTACCCATTTTCACTCGTGGCAATAACAACAAAAAAAAACAATAGATGCATTGTTCCTACTACTCTTCAAAATTATATGGTTCGTGGTACGGGGCCAATCTATATACATGGACTGTTTCCTGTTTATCTCTTGCTCCTTCCCCTCTCTATAATGTAATTTACTGGCGATGCTTTTTTCACTTTTTTGTGATTACTATCATATCGGGTTTTGTCCTATTTCTGTTTCTGAGTAATATTTCTTTTCGCTTCCTGTCTGTGTTTCTCTATATTCGGGTTCGGAATAAGCATCGTGGCTGATTTTAAAAACATGGCGTCCGGTATGAGCTGTGGGTTTCTTCCAAAAACTAAATAAAATGGTGAAAACTGAGTTGTGTCCTGTTTGCTGGAATTGTAGGCAAATGTTATCATTGGTAGGTATTTATCCCAGTCATCCTGTGATATCTGCTACTGTTTTGTTAAAACGCTCAGTTAGCCCATTAGTCTGCGGGTGGTATGACGTAGTATATACGTGTTCTGAGCCCATATTTTGCACCATTTTTCTTACCAATTCTGACCTAAAAACTTGACCTCTGTCACTCAATATTTTCTTTGGTACTCCATGGATGCTCATTACTTGGTCCACCAGAAACGATGCTATCTTTTCTGCTTTTGCACTTGGTATTGCTTTGGTTATGGCATACGGGTCACATAATCTGTACAAACAACTATATTATTATTCTGGCTTTTTGTTTTTGTTAGGGGTCCTAAAATATCTATGCCTATCATTTCGAAAGGCTGCAAATCATCAATTTTTATTGGTTGCAGATCACCTGCTGGTTTTTCATTGTTTGGCCCTTTTCTCGTCTGACAATAAGGACATCCTCTAATAAATTTCTTCACGTCAAGATGCATTTTATCCCAATAATAGCGTGTGTTTATTCTGTCATAAGTTCTTGCATATCCTAAGTGTCCCGACAATGGCTCACAATGCAGCTGTTGCATCAGTTGTGCTTTTAGTCCTTGAGGGATTACCAACTTGTCCTCCTGGTGTGGGACAGCCGACTTTTTATATAGCACACCATCTGTAACTGTAAAATTTTTTGCACGACGTTGCAAATGTGAATTGCCATAATTCGGATCCTGGGCTGCCTGTAGTAAGTCTGACACGACTGTATCTTCTTCTTGGAACTCCGTGATGTCCACTAAGGGTAGCAAAAATGTGGGAATTTCATTGGCATCATACTCGTCCTTTAGTGTTGCCTAGAAACAGGGTCGTCTGGAAAGGCAGTCTGCGTCTTGATTGCAATTCCCTGATTTGTGGATTATTTCGAAATCAAATTCTTGCAGTTTGCAGCTCCATCTAGCTAATCTCCCTATAACATTTTTGAGATTCTTTAGATAACACAGTGGCTGGCGATCAGAAAAAGATTTTTATGTGTTCTCCCCAAATATAGCTTCTGAGATAAGTTAAACTCCACACTATGGCGAGACCTTTTTTTCTCCAACTCCATAATTTTTTTCAGCTTCTGTGAGAGCTCTGGGCACATAGCAAATGGGATGCCTTTCCTCGTTCATTTTTTGTAGTAGTACTGCCGCTATTCCTTGGTCTGATGCGTCGACATGTAGCTCTTGTTCTGCGTTTGGAAGGTAGTGACTTTATACTAATTTTCTTTTTAAAACCTGGAAAGCTTCTTCTTGAGCTGATGTCCACCAAAATGGTGTATCTTTGTTCAGCAAGTCGTATAACGGCCTGGCAATGACACTAAATTTTTCAATAAATTTTCTATAATAGTTGGCGAGTCCTAGAAAACTTTGAAGTGCTTTTTTATTTTTTGGAGTTGAAAAATGGTGTACTGCTTCTAGTTTTGAAGAATCTGGAGGAATACCTCGATCACTAATGGTGTGGCCTAGTACTGTTAGTTCTTTATACGCAAACTGGCACTTAGATGGTTTTAGCTTTAGACCAGTTGCTTTTAGCTTTGACAGTACTTTTCTTAGGTTCTCGTTATGTTCTTCCAAATTTCTTCCATAGACCAAGATGTCATCTAAGTACGTCATTGCTCCATTCCACTTCATGTCTCCCAAAATTGCGTCTGCCAACTGCTGAAAAGTGTTTGGTGCTGTTGTAAGGCCAAAACTTAGGCGGTTAAATTCGAACAAGCCATCGGTAGTGACGAATGCCGTTTTATGCCCGTCCTTCTCATCAATTTCTACTTGCCAGCACCCTGAAAACATGTCCAACGTAGTAAATTATCTAGCTTCTCCCAGGTAGGTCAAAATGTCATCTATGATTGGCAGAGGATACACATTTTTTTATGGTTTTTGCGTTCAATTTTTTATAGTTAATGCAGAACCTAGTCTCCTACAACACCGTCGCCTTTAGTATGACAGAGCGACGTGTTACAAGTGCATCGCGTTAGAATTTCACAGACTAAGTTTTTCAAACGTGTTCGCGCGACTAACTGTGTCACTATGAACCGTGCTAGACGGATAGTTCAGTTAGCGCTGTTGCAAGCTGATCAGGCAAATAATCGAGGTAAGTAAAATGGCATGATTTACCGCATCGCCTTTTTCCGTCAATAAAAGCTTTTTTTATAGGTCTGGAAGAAAATGAACTATCCTTAGACCTAAACGGTGAAGATCAACGAGCAGACGACCCCGAAAGTGACGCAGACAGTATGCACAGTAACTACAATACAGACACAGAGCAATCTGGCATCTTTTTTGGAAACTAGGACTACTGGACTGGAATACGGACTTACAGACTTTCTTATCACCTCATTTTTCAACATTTCTTCTACTTGTTTATTAATAATTCTTGGCTCTGTGTGAGAAACTCTGTATGGTCTGGAAACCACTGGAACGTCATCGGTCGTCTCGATTCGGTGCTTCACTAGATCCGTTTTCCCTAGGTCGCTGATGCTCCAAGCAAAAGTATCTTCAAAATCTTGAACTAACTCACTTACACTTTGAAAGTCATTTTTACACAAGTCCCTATTTACATTATAACTTTTTACTAGAATATCGTTCGGTAAAGTCACTAAAGTTTCGCATATATTTAAAGTCACTATCTGCTTTAAACGCGATGCACGTGCCTGCAATTTTTTTTGTTTTTCTACCGTAGTTTTTTATTTCGGCGTACTACGTCAAATTATCACTAAAAATTTTATGAATTTGAAGTCCATTTCTTATTAAAAAATCATAGTTCGGGGTAAAGTTTATTTTATTTTCACCCGTTTTTTTAAAGTTCACTTCGCATTTAATAACTTCTTTCGCAGTTACCATTTCACTACGCAACGTAATTTTCGCACTGTCTGTTCTGCCGTTTTCAATTTCCGTCGCATACTGCAAAACCCCACAAGTCCCAAAAATCAATTATGGAGATATTTCACTTTAAAATTTTCTATTCTAAGGAAAAATCAGTATATTATTATAGAAATTTATGATTAAATTAAATTAAACTTCCGTCGCCAAACATATTTGCATCACACTTAATCAATAAATTTTATTTTGGAGCTGTATATTTACGAATATTTAAAAAAAAATTGGAGTTAACTGATTTTAGCAGAAAAAAAAACGACAAAACGCGATTGTAACCGTTTATTACTAAAACAACTGAACAGTAATTTTCTAATAAGTACATTAAAATATATTTCAGTTATATAAACATATTAATTACCAACAGACAGAAAAAGTATTCATATTTTTAATATGAATTTATTCAGATTCAGATGCCTCGGCCGTATGAATTTCATCTATAGCGGTTTTAGATACAGGCAACATACTTGTACCATTCATGAAACTCCGCCGAAATATCTTTATAAAGTTGATGTGTGTACTGCTACATTCTTGGTGAAACTGGATTAACATTTTAACTTTTAAATGAAAGACAGAGTACTTGTTATAGTTTCACAAAATTTATTCAGTTGCCTGACACGTGTTTCGACCCTCTCGGGTCATTTTCGAAGACATAAATGTGTTGAAACATAGTTACAAAATCGTTTAAGTAGGTAGTGGAATTTAAATGGTATCATAAATTATATTGTTGTCAAAGGACCTAAATGTTTTTAATAGTGGGATTTTACAGAGTTGTTTAGTTTATGTTGATATTCTTAATTATAATTATAGGTATTTTGAATATTTATCTAATTACACTGTTTATTATGGTGTATGCATTTGAAGGTATCTCTATTTGGTTATTGACTATGTTACATTTGTTTGATTTTGCTTTTTTGATAGCTAATGTTTCGAGTGGATTTAATTTTCTGCTTTTGTTTTGGATAAATAGTGGTTTTATTTTGTTTGATATTGTATGGTTATTTAATATGCAATGCTCCGAAATTCCTGTTTTATTTTGTTTTTTTAAGATATCTTATCTATCTAACTAATAAAGCAGAAGTATTAAAGTTTTAGGATTAGTTAACATGTGTAAATACACTATTCATTGTCATCGTCTGACTCTTCTGGCTCAGGGTAGCTATCAGGCATATCACTAGTTTTAAGGTTTCTGTAAAAATCGTGAAATGTGGGCGAAATTAGTGGTAAAAGGGATAAGAGATCTTTCTTCTTTTCGTTTGATATAGGTACGGTAGATGTGTAACACTTCCTTGGGCATAAATTTGTAGCTAACTGGCCCCGACGAACAACACTTAAAGATTTAAAAGGTTCTTCATCATCGAAACTATGCTTGTAAAAAATGAGTCCAGGCTCTCGGGTATAACGTAGCCATTTAACAGATCTCCAGGTAAAAAGATTGCCTTCAGTGTCTTTTTTTCGAAATTGTAGATGTGTTTTTAAAAGGTCGGCAAAATTAAGAAAATCGAGGTGATTCAATTCTATCACTTCGAATTTTTTCTTCTTCCCAACCGAACGAACTAATTGATACCAATCATACGGATGTGATATGGGTACTTGGAGCTTCTTCTTTCGTTTTTCAATCAGCCCGTGGTCCACATCACATTCTAAATGAGTATGTCCACTTACTAGGAATTTATGGTCTACTCTTTCCAAGTTTTTATTATTTTGCAATGCTACAAGAAACATGGCAGCTACATGGGAATTTTTGTTTTGTCCTCCACAAGTATCTGAGTAAAACGTTACTTGTGATACCTGCGGAGGAAGGGTAGTGAGTTCTTTAAAAATGCATGTGGCGATTTGGTTCCCTCCTCGGCCACCTTCAGCTTCGTGCCACATGTAGCACCTTACCAGCCCTTTACTGCTCTCATGAAGAGTAAGATTAAATGTCCACAGTTGCCTTTTGTAGAAGGCAACTGAAGTATTAAGCATAGGTGTCGGTAGACATTGCTGAAGGTCAAACATATAACAACGCTTGCTTTCGGCACCTGCGGCTAGATTTTTATCTTTTCTTTTCTCTTCGTATGCCTTATCAGCTTCTTCATGATGTACAGCTAACTGAAGCTCACTATTTTTCTTTTCTTCGCCTTCAGATACTCTAATTTTCATTCGAAGGGAGTCACATGTGTTGCATGTATCCACTCTTGGTTCTTTGAAACTAAGGTTCATTTTATGAAACTCTCTTTCATAGATGTGCCTGGATACGGGTTTACCCTCGGCGCTATTTTGCTCGCGGTAAAGGTCATACATTAAACTTAAACTGAGATGTGGAGGCAGGTAACGTTTAGAACTCTCTTTCCTAGTATAGTGTGACTGGTAAAGTGGAAATGATAAGATGTGGTCTTTTATTTTTTGTACTTTGTCGTTACTATGTTTATTTGCGGGAACTGATCTTCCTCTGTTATCGTCGTGGGTAATTCCGGACATACTAGCATTCTTGTTGGAAAGGGCTAATGTAACAAACATCTGAGTTTCTCCAAGAGTTTTCATAAAACAGCCGCGACACACGCGAATTCTTTCACCATTGATAACAAAGTGGAAAGTATGAGTCTTTAAACGGAATTTTTCTTTCTCAGGGTCCGCGGTTCTTTTTCTTGAGGAAATGGGCTGTGTAGTATCGACCAATCCAGCGACAAAATTGACTCTTTTATTTCTATCACCAAGCGACCAATATTCTTCAAAGATCTTTTCTCTTATTGTGTTTTGTTCGTCCAACCTCACTTCCAGTTTTTCACTACATTTACTTCGGCAAGGAGTCAGTGGTATAGAAACTCGCTCCTTAACTACTTTTCCTTTTGCTGTTACATAGTCTTTTCCGGCATTTCTTTTTATTTTTCTCTCATTTCTTTTTTTTCTTGAATATGCCCCTTTCTCAGCACCAGTTTGTTTTTGAGTTTCAGATACGGTTTCGTTTACTGAGTTTCTAACTTTTTTTTTCCCCTTCTTGATGTCTTTTTTAATGAAACGGTTTTAAACACGTCAACTTCATTATCATCGCTTGATTCAGATTGTTCCGGTATGTAATTCGCATCAGCTATGCTATCATCGCTGAAGTCAGTAATGTCATCAGCACCTTTCTGGGAAGTACCTAAAAAGTTTGATACAAAATTTAAGAACAAAACTTCGAAAAGAAAAAATATTATTTACCTGGCATATCTATTATTGACGACTCACAGCTTTCAATTTGGTTTGCACCACTTGTTGCTTGAACAAGGGAAGGCTGAAAATCTACATCCATGAAACTCTCTTCATAAACCTCATCCAGTTTATCTGAAAATACATTAAGCATTTATGTAAAAACTCAGGAGAAAGTCCCATGACAAAGAAAAGTCAATTTGAAACTATTAAAAAGGTCATAAAATAAAACAGCATGACAAAGTAATTTTACAAATTTGTGTAAAACATTTACCTGTAACGACTAATGATGAGGTAAAATTCTGCTCTGCATTCGTCAACTGATTACAAGAGGAATGGGAAGCTGCTTCTTGCAACTGACGGCTAGTAATTTGGCAGGGTCCAGCATTTTGCTGCTCTTCTAGAAACAAAAAAAAACATATGTTCAATAAGCAATCTATTGAACACATAAAAATGTATCACAATTTAAAAGAAAATTTCATTGATATGAAAATGTACAATAGGGAACAAAATAATCATAGCAAATTAGCGCAGATCAATGTTGTTCCTGGCAATTAGAGCCTTTCCCTAACACCATGAATAAAAACGAACTAATCCCAATGCATACCCCTCCCGAAGGCGACAAGCCAGAATCTGAACAGTTAAAAAAACAAAACGAGAAAAAACCATTCCGAACTAACCCAGTATTACCCAGCACCACTTAAAATAATGAAAATAAGAAGTACTCCGAGAAAGTGTAACCATAGGTATTTTAAACTATATAATACTTAAAATAGATACATTTGTTTCAAAGTAACACTGACCCGAACTAATAACCCAGTGCTAAAAACAAAAAATTAAAAAACTATATGCTCATACAATAAAACACGCGAAATAACCAACTTACCTTGCTTCTTAAGAAGTTCAAAAATCTTTGATCTATGACTTGCCATAGCTCACTTGAAAGCACTTTCACGATTTTTTTTTGAAGCTACACGTTTAAAAATCACTTTAAAACAGCGAAATAAACACTCCGGCTCAATCAGGGACACTACTGGAATTTAGAGGTTAGGTACTAAGAGTACAAGTCCTGACGCGCCACAGTAAAAAACAGTGATCGTAATAGTATAAGGGACTTATACTGTGTTTACCAAAGGTTCAAATAAACTAAGTGGACTTAAACTATATTGATTCAGATATATTAGTTATACTATTTTGTACGTCGTATAGTACTCCTGTACTATAACGCAAATTACTTATACTCTTTTTACCAGATGGTAGAAATGATTATTGCGAGTAACCTTACTGACATATCTCATTTTGATCCTTTGTTGACTTATACTCTTTTGCCCAAGCACCCTAGATTTATGATACCATTTAAATTCCACTACCTACTTAAACGATTTTGTAACTCTGTTTCAACACATTTATGTCTTCGAAAATGACCCGAGAGGGTCGAAACACGTGTCAGGCAACTGAATAAATTTTGTGAAACTATAACAAGTACTCTGTCTTTCATTTAAAAGTTAAAATGAATTTCGACATAGCTGTAATAAGCTTTTTTATTCTTTTCTGTTATGGAAATTTGTGTGTAGGGCTTTTAGACGCAGTTCTTGAAAATTCATTGGACGTCCCTACCAAATGTATGAATTTGTCTAAATTCCGAGGAATGGTCGTACCGATATTGGTATCCTGGCTTGCTCTTTTCATACCTAAAGCACTTCACCTTCAACCAGTTGACTGTTTCTCCGTCAGTGTTTTTGTTTTTATTTTTTATTGTGCATTTTGATAAGTCACCTAAATCTTTAAAATCTTTATGAAACATTTCGCAAACTTTATAGCTGTTGGTTTTCCTTTTTCTTAGACCTTTTAACCTGGCAATTCTAAAAATGTTAAACCAATCCTGAATAGTATATACAGAAACATACCTTTTGTCAGTTTCGATAGCGCTATGCATGCTATCAACTTCCATAAAGGTATGCCCGCTCTCTAAAAATTTGTGTTCTATAATGTCCAGATTGGTGACCTGAACTAAGTACAAAAACATTGCAGCCACATTTTGATTCCTATTTTGCCCCCCACATGTGTCCGAATATAGGCAAAGTTGTTTAATGTCATCATTTAACTGCATAGCATACTTTAGCGAACAACTACCAATTTCAAAACTTCCCCTCTTTCCTTGCAATTCTGTCCAGCCGTATCAAAATGCTTCATTTGGTTCACAAAGCTCATAAATCGTAAAATTGTACATGCATATTTTAAGGCTATAGTACATGGAGCTTACATCACTTGAAGGTATCTATAAAACAGACTATAGATCAAATGTGCAGCACATAAAAGACATCTTCTTGACATCTTTTTTTATCTATTCTTTTGGCCTCATTACACTCTTCTTTTCGCCTAATGTGCTGTTGGTATTCACCTTCAAGGGACTGTTTTTCCTCAACATTTTTAATAGAATTGTACCTCGTGCACAGCTGGCATTGATCTTTCTTAGGTTTGAAGAATGATAAATTATAATCATTGCAAAAAACCCGCCTGTAAGTTATCTCACTAACAGGTTTGACATTATCTAGTAGACACTCATCTTTATACAAACTATACATTTTAGTAATGCTAAGCGGAGGGTCGAGGTATAAACGTTTTGTATCTTTTCTGGAATAATGGGATTCTAGTGTTTGAAATTTTTCAATGTGATCTTTAACTTTTTTTAAACTTTCTGTATCCGTTTTATTGTGTGGAACTTTGTTTCCCCTATTATCCTTGCCTACAAACATTTTCCCGGCTGCTTTTCCCTTATAAGCAGTGTCAATTACATCACCAGTAATACATAATGATTTAGTAAAAAACTGCTTACATACTCGGATCTTTTGATTGTCATTGCTCAGATAGTAAAGTTTGGTATCTTTTCTTTCCCTTGTTGATCCATTTTGTCTAACCCTCCTTCTTGCTGGTGGTACGCTTTCTGTAGTCCCAAGAAGAAACTCTTTTTGTTTAGAATAATCACTGTTCCAGAAACTTTTGCAAAGTGAAACCCTAATTTCTTCACTAAACTTCGTGTTTAAAAGATTTATTGTTTGGGTGTTACGCCACTCTACTGTTAAGGAAAATTAATATTTTTTAAAAATAATAAAAGTCACTGCGTTTAAACAAAAAAAACAAATACTTTTTATAATTAAAAGTCACTGACAGTGTACAGAACATTTCTTTTTTCAGGATTTGTTTTTTTGTTTAAACTCAGTGACTTTTATTATTTTTAAAAAATATTAATTTTCCTTAACAGTAGAGTGGCGTAACACCAAAACAATAAATCTTTTAAATATGAATCCGCCTCAATCATACAGACATTATTTTTTACTAAACTTCGTATTACACTGGAATATACACTTGACTATTTTGGGAGTTTTCGATTCGATTTTTGGTTTTTTTATTATATTTTTTCCATTGTGTGGGATCAGCTTTTTTCCATCTACTTCTCTTTATATCTGTCACTTGTTTAGGTAAATCCTGCTCCACGATTTCTGCTTCATTCGGGTGAATGTTAAGTTCTTCGTCAGAGTCTTCACTCTGTGGTTCAGGTTCATAATTGGGATCTTTAATTGAGCAATCCCAATCATAATCAAATACCTGAATCTCGATAGTTTTTACGGTAGTAGGGTCATTTTCTTGATTGACTATATTATTTTCAAAGGTTTGAATAGTTTTGGAAGTGCCTTGTAGATTTTTAAACGACGCGTCAGTAGGCGGGTCATTTTCTTGATAGGCTATATTTAGAAGTTTTGAAAAGTTTTAGAAGTGTCTGGTAGATTTTCAAAGGACGTGTCAGGAGGCGGGACATTTTCTTGAAAGGCTATATTTTCAAAGGTTTCAAAAGTTTTAGAAGTGCCTGGTAGATTTTCAAAGGACATGTCAGGAAGCGGGTCATTTTCTTGATAGGCTATATTTTCAAGGTTTTGAAAAGTTTTAGAAGTGACTGGTAGATTTTCAAAGGACGTGTCAGGAGGCGGTGACACCCTACGGACCATATTCTCGAAATCTGTAATTGAACAACTGCAATGATTTAACGGATATTTGACAAAATTAACTACAAAAAATACTATTTTTCCCTATGATTTAATTTAAACTGGAAACATAGGAATATTTTACTTACACATTTTAACCACGCCGCTGTATTCTTTAAATACAGGAAAAACGTAAGGCAGTCTACAGCGAAAACCCGTTAAGTCCATGATCCATTAAAAATGGGTGAGAATATTAAATTTAAACCTATAGTTTAGCAAAAAATTCTTTAAAGACCAAAAGTCAAAGTAAGCAGCACATACACTTATTTTAAATTAAGAAGTTAAGTTTAATAGTTTGTCCTTTTTAAGATATTTAAACTCCTAACCTTACAAATATTTGAAGTAAGAAATTACCAGAAAAAATACTTACCGGATTCATTTTTCTCCTTTTTCAGTTACCATTCGGGCATTTCTTGATTAATATTTGATATCCATTTTACAATATTTATTATTACAAAACAAAAACACCAGGTTAATGAACGTTTGTCAGTTAAGTTAACTAAACTTATTTCGACTGTATAATATATGTCCTACACAGACATGCAGCAAAAAGCCGTTAAGAAACTTTGGCGGGTTTTTGCAGACGAATGATACGCGGTTTTAATAATAATAATAATAATAATATTTCTTTGTGCCAGTAAACAATAAACAGTGTATAAAGTAACAATATAATATAATGCATAAATATTTTACAAAAATGAATAACAACAGTAACACACTAGTTGGCACAAAAAGGTAGAATTTTGATTATATATAATCATTCTTCCAACTCCACCCCTATTAAATAATTTTTACAATAAGTTTTTTGCCAGCTAAAAGCAGTTAAGGGCACATATCAGCTTTTGACGTATATTATTTTATTTGTTGGATTTAAAAATTACAGGCATAACCTTCCAAAGGCACTTAAGGTATTTTTGTTGAAGAAGTTAAGCAGGTTAGGAACTATTGTTTGAAGGAAATTTAGTGATAGGTAACTTAAAGTATTTTAGCTGTATAAATTATGACCCAATGGACTTAGGCAAAATATGACATTATAAAATAATGGTTTAGACGACTACCGGGACTTATATGGTTTTCGCAGTAGAAACTAGAGATGTTCTTGGACTCAGCGCTGTAAATATCAAAAAAAAAAATACCTACATGGACTTAACGGCTTTTTGCAGTAAGCCCACGATAGGTAACTCATCCCAATCACAACTATTTACATTACTGACTTGAGTATTTACAATGTCTTTGTGACTACTATCTCCTAAATTCATTGCCAAGGTAACTACTTCATTCTCATTCTTTTTCAAACTAATTTTACTCGCTTTTAAATCTATCATAGCCTCGTGGGACTTAAGAAACTCTAATCCTAATAAAACGGGTTGGGGTAGGTTTTCTATAACTAACGCTTCTAGGAAAAAGGTACAACCAATAAAACAAACATTTATTTCTGCATAACCAACAATTTTTACCAGCGAACTATTCGCTACTTTAATAAAAGGTATGCCTGTGCAGGGCTTTATTTGATTTTTATTTACAAATTTACTATCTACAATATTTTTAATTGATGCAGTGTCTATTATAACTTCAATATTTACATTATTTAAACTTCGTTTTACGGAGAGAACATCTGTTGCTGCTTCTTGCTGATTCTTGTTCTGATTCTGATCTGTTTCTGGACAGTGCTTATGTGTGTTAACACTGTCCGTTGGAGTTTTCCGACTGCCGTTGCTGTTGCCAATTTTGATACCTATTGGTTTGCTGCTCTGGACGGCTGCCATTTTGTTCTCGACCAGGTTACTTTGGCGTCCATCTTGTTTTTGGTTTTCTAAATTTCGCTGTCCCCTGTAGTTTTGGTTGTTTCGTATGTTGCGGGTTGCTAAAACAAACTCTCGCCTTGTGACCTGGTTTTCCACACTGAAAACATACTGGCCGACTGTCGGTAGTACGTGGCTGCCAGTTTTTAAAATTTCGGTTTTCTCTTCTTTCTTTGCTTTGATTATGCATAGCTTTTCCAATTTCATCTCTAACAACTTGCGAGATTTCATCCATCAAGTTCGATTTTGTTTTCTCTGGCGGAACCTGCTGACTCGTCCCTGTTACTCTGTCTGATATTGACAGCTGTGCGAAGATTTCCGAAGCATGACTTATTTCTTGTTCAGCGTCGTTTATGGTTTTAACGAGCTCCTGTACCTCTGCAAAATTTTTTGGCTGCCTAAGCTTGATTTATTAGGCGTATGTGGGCAGTAGACCTTGTTCAAAATGTTCTCGTCTGACTTCGTCTTTCATTTTTGGATCTACTTTGTCGCATAGGTACACCATTTCCCGTAGATAATTCATTACGTTTTCACGTGGCTGCTGTCTTCTATAACGTAATTTTAGCTTCGTTTCGTTGACATACGAGCTAAACGAAAATTCTTTTTTCAGGTCCTCTACTGTCGCCTTCCAATCGGAACCTGGGATTCTTATTGCATAAATTTGCAACCAAGTTTGTGCTTGTCCCAATAAATACGACGAAAAATAACACAGCTTAAGGTTGTCATTCCAGTTGTTAATCAACTGTTTTTTCATAGTCTTCCAAAAATACACTTAAATTATCGCAATCCGGATTATACGAACGCGGCGCTACAAATGGTGGAACAGCGGGTATTCTGCCTGGGTTTATTAGATTTCTCAAAGTACAGTTTAAGGGGGCATTTTTGAACAAATATTTATATCTGATTTAGGGGTTACCTGGTCGTTACTTGGCAATAAAGTTAGTGACTCGTTTGAAAAATTTTGAGAAATGGCACTATTTCTGCTATTTTCCGCTAAAATTGACGACTGTATGCTTTCGGGCGAATTATTAAATATTAATGACCTTCTAACACTGTCTTTACTATTAGGGGTTGATGACGTTTCAACAACTATGTCGTTTTCTCTAGTATCGCTTATTCCCTTGTATTCCGCCTTACTTTCACTTTCTGCTACTTTCTCATTTCTATTTTCTGCCTTTTTAGAATGACTTCTTAACACCATTAATTTCTCCATGTAGTAAGAAAAGTGGACATTTTAAAAAATAACGCATCCTTCAATAGTAGGAACCACGATCAAAAATTTATTTTTAAGACTTTTTCCAAACTAGTAAAAAAAATAAGTAGCAATTTTCATACTGCATAACTTTAATTCTGCTTACTTTTAGCATTCAAACCCAAAAAGTTTTTAAAAAAATTTTAAATAAGTTTTCTACCGGCATGAGTTACTAGGCAAAACCCAATAATTAAAAAATCCAATATGTATTTTATAGAAACCGAAAAATTCTAATGGCCAGTTGTGCCATTTACCAAAACACTGTTTAAGAACTTAATCAGTGATTAGATTCAGAAATCCGTTGCAACGCCTGGATATCAGCAATTAGGAAGGAGGAATCTTTGATTAAATTAAACAGCCATTTTTGGTTGTTTAAAATATCGATTAGTTGTAATGTCAATGATTAACGTCAAAGTGGCAGATTTTTTCTTTTCGTTTTGTATAATTTGTTTATTTCTTTGTAAATCACAATAGATTTTGATGATTTAAATGAAGATATTTTTATTAATGATGATTTGGATATAATAGACATTGTTGATTTTGGATTTCCGCGCAAAACTTATAAAAGAAATAATAATTTCGACGTTAGATGATTACACTTTCTTTAGACGTTTTCGACTCACTAAAAACACTGTATTACATTTAATAATAATTTTATGTCATGGCAGGCATCTTTTTTAAATTTGGGTTCCTGGCCTCCTCCGGTAGCATTTTTTTCTTTCTTTTCTTCCGCTGCAATTTTTCTTACTTCTCTTTTTCTATTTTCGTAAAATCTTTTTAGAACTCCCGCTGTTCTATAGGTACCATCTACTGCAGAGGAATTAACTTCAACGGAAATTCTTTCCCAAGTTCTGTTTTTTTTTCTATAGCGGATATCTGGTCAGTTTTCTTATTTTCCAAAACATGTTTATAACGCGAACATACATTTTCTATTAGCAGTTTTTCATCTCAACTGAAACTTATGCAGCATTCGCTTTTTTTCTTGTCAGAATTCATTTTCTTTAATTTACTTTGTCCAAACAGATCAAAAGAAATTGCAAATAATGAAAATGACGTTTATTTTCAAATATTATTAAAAACTGTCAAATTCGCCATTGTTACCTAAGCCAACAAACAAAAACTGCATTGCTGCCAAGTATATTCCTTGATTAACTAAACACTCTATTATTTATCACGGTGCAACACTTTTAAAAATTAGCATCCGATTAAAGATAAATCAGTGATTAATTTATCATTGTTTACAGCCACAAATGGCACAACTGGCCATTAATCATTTAAAAATAAACTAAGTTTATCCAAAGAAAACGTACTAAAAATGTAACACAAGCCAATAGAATACTTCTTGAAAAACGCTCTAAATAAATTTTAAATATAAAATAATACCGTTAAAAGCATGAAAGATTGTTCACTTCGCTCAAGGAATGTGCCTAAAATACATTCGGTCAAAAAAGCAAATAAAAAAAACGATAACCTTGACCATGACCTTTTTGGAATTTTAGCAGCAAATAGCACCTCAATAATTTCATATCTATTTCAAAAATACATTTTTCCATATAAAACAGAATAAAATATCGGTATCCTAAGCAGCTTTCGAATTTTGCATAAACTCACAAGGAAACCAAAAGGTAATTATTTACAAACCAACGGCCGTTCTGGCCGAAACACGGCGCTTCCACCAAGATTGTCATGGGATCTTTATTACAACACTGGTTTCATCATTGATTACTGCAGCATTTATTTCTAAGTTAAAATAAATATCTATATTTTATACAATTTATAAGTACCCAAAAGAGTCCTACCTCTTAACTCCTAATTCACCGCCGAGGCGAGGAAAGTGGTTCTGGGACGTGCTCTGGCTTCGCAGTGGTCTCGTTTGGCTCGAGAAGTAGACTGTCGTTTACCGCTGATCTCCCCTCCCAAGTCGACCCCTTCTGCCCCGCCACTGGCCCGATATGCCGACGCGCGTCGAACGACGCTTATTAATCAGGAAGGGCGACCCGGTAGGGGTGAGGGAAAAATGATTTGGTGACAATATACTGGCCTTTGCTATCAGCACATTTCTTTGGCAGGAAAAGATCCATAAATGCTTGTCCGGAATTTCTCAGGAACTAACCATGAAAAACGTATTATTCAGGCAGGAAACATAAGCAGGTAGGAGGAAAAACATACTTGAATATTGTACACCAGTGTACCCCAACATAAAAACTCTAAAATAACAATAAAAAAGCAATAAGTAATGGCATATTATACGTTGTTGAAGGTATCTTGCCTCAAAGATATTTTGAGAGTTATTGAATCAAAACAGGCATTTCTTGACGAAAATACACGAATTTGAAGGTAGATAAAGGCATATTCTAATGAAAGAACTGAAATAAGAAACGAATTTTCAATGATCACGAAAACGCTGGATTATGTATTTATTTATTTATTTACACATTTACCACATTCCATACAGAACACTGTACAATAGTAGCTTGTCAAATACAATTAAAATCAAAAAATAGTCTGTAAAAATACAGACATATACATCACATCGCAAACAATATAAATACCGTTTCAAAACTTTGTTACAGATGATAAATACAAACATTATACAGACAAAGAAAAATTTAACAAACTGCAAAGAACGCATGAGTCCATTTGAAATAAAAGATGAGAAGTTAAACAATAAAGGTCAACTTCCAAATTTAAAATAAAGAAAAACTAAGGTATGTCTCTACATTTCAAAAATTCGGTAACCGAATAAAACCCCTTCTTCAAGATGAATTGTTTTATAACAGATTTTAATTTATTGTAATCATATTGTCTCACATACGCAGAGAGCCTGTTGTAGATGCTCAAGTCAAGGAAGTTTCTGCGAGATCTATCAAGTCTGAAACGAGGAGATCTCAGTTGATCTGCAGACCTTGTTTCATGCGCATGCAAGTCACGATTTGCATGAAACGAAGATATATTTTTATGAATTTCTAACAGCGTTTGATAAATATAGATTGAAGGAAGTGTCATTATCCCCATTTTAGTAAAACATGTCTGGCAGTGTTCTCTGCGGCGAAGGCCCGTCATTATTCTCAGAGCACATTTCTGCTGTCTGAAAATTGCAGCAGATGAAGGACTATTACCCCATATTACAGTCCCATAGGTAAGGTGGGAGTGGAAAAGCGAAAAGTATACTAATATTAAAGTATTGAGGGTCACAATTTTCTTTAGTTGTCTAAGCAAAAAGAGTGAACTTGACAGTTTTGGTATCAGACTATTTACATGAGTGCCCCAAGTTAGCCGATCATCAATATTTATTCCCAGGAGCTTGACACTATTTCCAGTCGAAATCTTGGTGTTTGAAGATATTATAATTTCCTGGGTTTTATTTTGGTTTAATTGAAGTTTATTGGAAATAAACCAAGTATTAGCTTTATCCTGTAAATTTTGAGACTCACCTCTAAGGCATTGCGGCCTTGACACATAAGAGGTGTGTCATCGGCAATCACTGTACATTTTCCAGGCATAAAATGATAAAAAAGATCATTAATATATATAATAAAGAGTAGGGGCCCGAGAACGGAGCCCTGAGGCACTCCGTGCCTGACAATCGTTTTCTCTGACACAACATTGTTTATTATAACACACTGGTGGCGGTTTTCTAAATATGACTTTATAAATGCTAACGGAGCATCCCTGATTCCGTAAAAACGCAGTTTATTAATCAGAACGTCGTGGGACACACAGTCGAAGGCCTTCGACAAATCACACAATCTGAGAACCGTGTGCTGGCCTAATTCAAGACCCTCGACCACGTGACCCACCACCCCCTGTATAGCCTGTGTAGTGGAGTAATTTTTCCTAAATCCAAATTGACTAGGACAAAATAAATTATTTTTCTCAAAATAGTTGTACAGTCTAGCCTTAAAGACTTTTTCCATCACCTTCCCAAAAATGGGGACAATTGATATAGGGCGGTAATTGTCCATATTCTTTACGTCGCCCTTTTTGAATATAGGTATCACCCTAGAGAGTTTTAATTCATTTGGAAAAAACCCACCGAAGAAACATCTATTCACGAACACTTTGAGAGGTACAAGAATAAAATGTATTATTTCTTTTAGGATTTTACTATTAATTCCATGGATATCCAAAGAACTTGTATTATTAAGTGACATAACCGCTTCATATATTTCACGTTCAGTAGCAGGCCATAGAAAGAAACTCCCAGTGGGTTTAAATACATTATTTGTAAATAATAGACTTTCAGCCTGTATATCTGTATCAGGTAACGAGCAAATTATTTTTTCGGCGATCGTCACAAAATAATTAAAATGGTCAGGAGTACGAGACTGAGGTGTATTAATATTCGATGTTTTCTTATTTCTTTCAAAGTTTATAAGTCTCCAACTATCCTTGCTTACATTATTGGAGTTTTGTAAAAAGATTTTATACGCGTCCCGTTTGTGGGTGTTTATAGGAGATTTATAATCTTTCTTTAAAATTTTGAAGAGTGTGAAATCCTTTGTTTTATTTGAGAGTATTTTTACAGCTAATAAGCGATCCCTCATAGACTTAAGATTTTCATCATACCAGTTTACTGGTGAAATATTTTTAGATGTATCCATTTTTCTAAGTCGAAAATAGGCTTCCACTAAGGAGAAAATGGTATTTACAAAGAAATCCGATACATAACTTAAATCCAAGGGCAAATCATGCAACTGAGACCAGTCCAGTACGAACAAGACAAAATTTATCTTCTATAGATCCCGCGGATGAAGCACATAGGTCAAGAAAAAGACCAAGATGGTCAGAAAGTCCAGGGTCGCAGACTCCTGCATTAAACTTGGCTTCTATATTGGTAAAGAAATTATCTATACAGGAAGATGAGTCTTGTGTAACCCTAGTAAAATCAGATATAACAAAACGCAAACCAAAAGAAGAGGCCAGGTCGAGTAGTTCTCTCAGACCATATGAATCATACAAAAAAGTTACATTGTAGTCACCAGCCATGATAATTCTCTTGTCACCAGAACAAACATCTAGCAACAGACTCTCCATATTCCTCAAGAAAACTTCAAAATCACCCAGACATGATCTATAAAGTGATATAATAATAATATTCGAGTCCAAAAGTTCTATGCCCGAAAATTCGATGTTTATTTCAGAATTATATTTATCAAGCTGCAAGTTTTTAAACTTTACGCCATCTTTAACAAAAATACAAGAGCCACCATGCTGATGATCCTCTCTAGCAAAAAAAGGGGCTAATTTATAGCCTCCAATATTAATTAAATTTATGTTGTGACTTGATCACCAATGTTCAGCAATCAATAAAACATTATAAGGTTTATCACTTAAAAACAAGGAGATTCGTTTACTTGATTAGTTCGGAGATCGTTTACTTGATTAGATAAACATTGTATATTTACATAGAAAAGACTCACCCGTTCTCTAACAGAAGGACTACCTACATCGTTTGTTTTAAAAGTCTCTTTCGATGGAAAAAACGATTGACGAAAGTACCTGTTGGCCAAATTTTTGGATCTAAAGCCCTCTGCAGGATACTCTCGTTTATGGTTACTTTAAACGAAGAGTACAGTGCAGGATACTTAGACTGTATAGCCTCACATTCGGCTTCGGGGAAAATTGGCTTTATTAAACTGGAAACATCCGCGGGGGTTGTCTCAGGGTGCATCTTATATACATGTAAGAAAGACACTTGTCTAGGCGCTTTCAGCGTGGAACCATCAACGTTTTTCAGCTGGCCTATTATGGGAGTATTTTGCCTTCGCTTTTTGTAGACTACTCTCTTAAAATCATTGTTCTGTGAGTTTAAGTCGATGAGTTCACTCATTTTTCGTCGCGTATTCGCATCCCATATGGCAGCTGCAACGTGCTGCCGTGTTATTCCTTTATTACTACCGTCTGAAGTTTTGGCGTCAGCCGCATCACCGGTACTATCGGACCCGTTGTCATGGACAGGAACATGCGTGTGGGAGATTGCTGCAGCTGGTACGGCAGATTGTGCGCCGTATTGGGGACTACCACGTGGATTTGATGTTGGTGTTTCAGCGGTGGCGGAGCCGTGATTCCTCATCTCATCTGCCTCACGTAGAGAGGAATGGGGCCTTTGTTTATTTTGTTGATTTGATGTATGTCTGGTTGCATATTTCTCATGATGTAATGGGGCTGAATAAATAGGTTTAGGTTTTAAATACGCAATGAAATCCTCTTGTTCATTTATCCTTTTCTCCGTATCGTCATCTGAGTACTAGACTATTCTATGTCCATTTTTCTAAATTTTACAGGGGCTAAATATGAAAGTTTGGAAGCGTAGGAATCGAAATGGTTGATACTTTTTCGTACAATTATATTTTTATTAACAATTATAGGTTGTTAACTTCAACAAAAGTACTTATGTAGTTTATTGTTTTTAATACATTTTGCAGAAAATATGTAAATAAACAATTATTATGTTGTGGACATAGAATAATTTAGGTTAAAACATACCTTAGCATGTTTCCATGCTAAAATATATGAACATTCGCTATTATTTTTAAAGACTGAAAACAAAACATAATTAGCAGAATAATGTTTATTTCGATACAAAATAAATATCCTTATTTTACATAATAGTCTTAACCTGTCAATTTAATGTAATACAAACCTCAACAACCTAAATTTACATTACAGTCTAAACAAAATTAACAAAATTATTGTCTAAAACTTTTTAATGATGCATTTCCAAAACTGTAAGTCTATAGTTGATGTGATCTCTTATGGTCTTTTGGCCTCTTTAATTTTTATGTTTGTTCTTGATCCTCTCTTATCTGCATTGGGCGTTTTAGTAATTCCTGTACGTCCATGATTATGAAAATATGATCTCTCATCTGGCTAATACTTACGCCTAAGTAAAAGGCCGTGCAGACACGTATTTTCTGGTCTTTTTAAAGAAAAAATATTTAAATGAAAATTTTTTGATCGTTGACGTTCAACTAAATATCTTCCAGTAGTTTTGTCGTAGAAAAACCATTTTCCACTGTCAGTGTTATTCCAAAAATGACTGTGAATTAACGCTGCCTCCTCTTGAGTAAAATAGCCAAGACACTTAAAACGACAATTTAGACAGTTCCTTTTTGAGTCTTCAAAAGGCTCAGAAAACGACTTTTCTGAATCACTCTATTTTATAACAGTACACTAGTTTCTGTAAAAACCACTAAAACTAAACTATTTGTTGTCAAAACTCGCAACACAACAGCACAAGACCACACTATAACAATACTAATATTTACGCCAATTTAGTCTATGTCCCAACGTGATGTCAATTCCTTAAACCTCATTGGGCGAGAGGACATAGGATATTTTGGTCCGAATATTTATAAAGTTAAATGGACATAGAATAAAACTACCAGTGTGTATTCCGAAAAGTACACGGTATTTTCGTACTTGGAATATATTGGTATAAACGGTTTTGGACATAGGACAATTTGGTGAAAAAAGCTTTATTTAAGAAAAAAAATGGACATAGAATAGTCTGGTTCTCAGGCGACGATATGTCCTGCTAATCTCTTAAGCTTGCGCTTTCAGTCATCAAAACAAGTCGTTGAGTATTAATTCTTGCACACTGGAATTTATAACACATGGCGGACTGTTCCTGTACAATATCCGAAAAAACGTCTTCCATCTCGGTTTCTATATTCACTGAGGGTTTTATTAATTCTAAGACCGCACTTTTTATTGAATCATTATTCGCAAAAGCACTTGGCACTTTCTTGTAAATTATTAAGTCCACTACTATCCATTTCTAAAGTTTTGACCCCTCAGTCTGAGGGTCAATAACAAAAAAACCACGGGGCAGAATAAACTGAAAAAATTACAGCTTGTTAGAACGTTATCCAAGAGTTTCTTCCAAAAAATGTATTATTGTAGTGTAAACGATATTGAACTTATTCATAATCAAGTAGAAAAAAACGACGATTTTATTGCGTTAATACTGATAAACGATTTTCTCATGTCTATATATTGGTTAATTTTTTCCCTATTTAAATGCAATTTTGAAGGTAGATAGAAAAATATCTATACTTTCGCAAGAGATTGGTAGTATGTGTCTAAAATTGTATTTTTTTATTTTTTAATGTTGTTTTTGTATCAGCTGTTCTGTGGACAATTTAAAACCTTAAAACAAATCTTTACACTCGGCGACGTATGTATTCTTATACAAATGTATTTTATTACACAAAATTGAAAAAAGCACCTTTAGTTCTTGTAAAAATTGTAATAAATATTAAAAGCGACATAAGACAGAGATGAAAAGTGTTTTAACGTCTTTACCGACATAAACACAGTACGGGTGGCATCGTCGTAACGGCCACGCTTATCGGTATGTAGTCCGTAGGTCCATGTTTTTGTATTTTTTTAGAATTTAATCTATTTGTTATGTATTGAAAAGATTTGTAAAATAATATTATTTAGTTGATTGTGGTTGTTTATATCTACTTATTGTTGATTTAAATTTTTGGTTGTAGTGGTAGATATTAATTTGAAATTGTTTTCACACGATTTTTAAGATTATCTTGTTCGAATTTATATAAATACCTGATGTAATCTGAACCAAAAATACGGTACCAAACTACAGTCTAATAAGTTAAAATGTCTCCTCAGTGCAACGAACAACTGAAAAATATTATCGTAAAAGTCAGAGCGTACTTTCAACAAGAGAAAGACAACGGTGTGGAAAATATTTTGATTGAGCAAGTGGTTAAAAGAACGGCAGATTGCCTGGGTATTAGTGAAAGCACCGTTAATCGTGTTACTGCGGAAGAAAAAAGTTCCGGTATTATTATACCATCAAAAGGGAGAAGTGGAAGGCCCCGACTGGAATGTGATGAGATTTTGCAGGGCGTCATAAGGAGAACAATATTAAATTTTTACCTGGAGCGCCGGTTTCCTTCTATAAAATAAGTTTACCAGAAATTGAAAGAAGATGTCGATTATTTACCAGAATTTTCAGAAATGACTTTGTACCGATGGATTAAAGAACTTGGGTTTTCCTATAAAAAACTAATTAATAAACCAATTTTAATGGAACAAAACACAATTGCTGCCAGAAAAGCGGAATTCTTATACGCCATAAAGAGATATCGTGAAGATTCTTGGCAAATATTTTATACAGATGAAACATGGTGCGGTGCAAATCATTCAAGTAAGTTTGGCTGGGTTGAAAGAGTTAATCCCACAAAACGGGATAATTTTGATGAATACGCAGAGGTGGTATACAGGAAATTAATGGCTTTAGAGGTGGAATAAAACGGCCATCAGGATCAGGACAACGGGTTATTATCTTACATATTGGTAGTAAAAATGGGTTTTTGGATGGCTGCCTAAAGTGTTTCGTTGGGAAAAAAAGTGCGGCGTCAGTGGATTACCATAACGAGATTAATAAACAACATTACGAAGAATGGTTTAGAACAGTGCTTTCCGTAATACCTGACAAATCAGTAATCGTAATTGACCAAGCACCGTATCATACAATGTTGGATCCTAATTTTCGAAATCCTACAACTGCGTGGACAAAACAAAAAATAATAGAATGGATGTCCCAGCGAAAAGCAACATTGCCCGATGGATTTACAACGTTTAATGAATTAACCAAACCAATGCTTTTAGACCTATGCAAGAACTATCACTTTCCAAAAACGTATCTTTTAGATACAATTGCAAAGGAGTTGCGCAATGATAATGTAAAGCTTCTATGGTTGCCAGTTGCACACTGTGAATTCAACGCAATTGAATTAATTTGGGCATATGTGAAAAATAAAGTAGCAAAATTGAATACTACGTTTAAAATCACAAATGTACTAAATTTGTGCCTTGAAACGATGCAGAACGTGCCAAATTCTGTTTGGGAAAATTGCGTTGGACACGCAAATAAAATTGCGGACTCCTACAGAGAAAAAGACCACTTAGTTGATGTTGTAGAACCATTAATTATAAATTTAGATGAAGATGATGATTCAAATGAAGACTTTAGTAATGATGAAGAAGGGGAAAACGATCCATAAGTGTAGGTATTCTTCGGAAAAAAAGAGTGGTGTAATCCAATCAGGTTATTTTTAGTTTTAGGTTTAAATAAATTTTGTCAGGGCTTTGTACCTTAAAAGTTAAATCAGCGGTAAAATTCTGATTACTCGATTCGTTTCGTATCGATTCGAAACTTTCGAGTCGCAAGCTAATTCGTATCGAACGTAAAAGTGATTCCAATTTCATTTCGAGTTTACCCGTAGAGGACGTACGTCGTGTATTAAAAATAGTCGTAGAAAAAAACAAATATGACAGATATGAACCTAACCTTTTTCTGTTTAAATTTTTGCGCGGTTCGAATATTACATGAAAATGCTACCAATATTTGATCGTCACGTATACAGAAGAAATATTCGGGGCGCCGGGCTCAGAGATGAGCGCAAAAGAGTAAGGGAGCGTACTGACCCGTTTTCAATGCCGGAAAGGAAGTTTATAGAACTTTTTCGGCTTAATAAAGCAGCGGCCCGGGAACTCTGCAATAATTTGCGGGGTCATTTACACCAAAGTAGATATGCGAATGGCGTCTCTGTTGAAATTAGAATATTTACCGCATTACGTTTTTTTGCAACAGGCTGTTACCAAAGAGCTGTTGGGGGAGATTTTAATTTAGGAATGAGCCAAACAATGGTCCACAGGTAATCACAATTATTTTTGTAGTCTTTTAAAACCAATTAACTAAAAAATACGTATTTATATATTTTACATGCTTTTCGCCTTTTTAGATGCATACATGAAATTGCAAATGCAATCAACAATCACTTTACTGCACAAAAAATAAATTTTCCTACAACCCGGGAGGCAATGAATAGGACAAAACAAGAGTTCTTTGAGAAATTTAATTTCCCTGGTGTAATCAGTGTTGTCGATGGCACCCACGTAGCAATTTTAAAGCCAAAAGAAGAAGAGCACAATTTTGTAAATCGCAAAGGGTATCACTCATTAAATGTAATGATTGTGTGTGATGCAAATTTAAAAATTACTGGCATTAATGCAAATTTTCCGGGTTCGTGCCATGATGCATTTATTTGGAGAAGATCCAACCTACGGAATTTCCTGCTGCAACAATATCATAATGGGCTAAGACGTAACTGGGTTATTGGGGATTCTGGTTACCCTGTAGAGCCTATAATGATGACCCCATTTTTAAATCCTGAAGGGGCTCCTCAACAGCGCTATAATGAGCAGTTAAATTCTGCTAGAAATTGCATCGAAAGATGTATTGGACTCCTCAAAATGAGATTTCGATGTCTGTTAAAAGAGAGGACTGCAAGGTATTCCCCAGAATTTATGGGTGTAGTTATTAATTCTTGTGCTGTTTTGCACAATATGTGCCTGGAACACAATGTTCCAATAAATGAAGATTTACCAGAAATTGAGCACCATCCAGATGCAGTATTTGAAAATCATGTTGTTGGAGCAAATAATTTCTTTGATGAGGCCCGTCACATTAGAAATAATATTATTACAAATTATTTTCGGTAGGGATTAGTTGTAAGAATGGGGCAATGAAAGCTGATTAAATGCTTTGACATGGAGCAGTCACAGGTTATGGTAGGTAGACACAGTAAAATATTACTATGTTTATACAAAAATACCAGTATTACAGCTATTTCGGACTGTCCAAAACCGTCAGAAATAAGTCGCCCAGCTAATTCGCCAACAATGCGCCCAATAAAATGGTCTTCAACTTGGCTGCTCGACTTGTTTCTGACTGTTTTGGACCGTCCCAAATCGCTGTAGAGGTTTTCACGTGAGCTTTATGTATTATTTTTTCTGCCTTTTTCGTTTTAATTTCGTTTTAACAAATATAAAACATGCAAAAATGTTTCCACATTTTTTCTTATTTTTTTAATTTTAGGGTTTTACCTTAATACATGCATTATTGTTTTATGAAAGTTACATTAGTACCAGCTAAGCCAGCTTTATTATGCAAGTACCTGTATTACATATCTCTAGATTGCCCAGAGTAACCAGCAACACTCTTTAATGGAAAGAGAGGTGAAATAACTGCCAAATGGACGAGACAGACTCATTTTTTTTTTTTATTATTATTATATGGGCTTGCAAAACGATAAGGGTGTTATGAAGTTAAATGTAATATGATATGTAATAGTTAAATGTAAAATGAAATAATTGTGGTGAAAATTTTGCTCTTTTTAAAAATAAAAGTCGTATTATATAATGCATCTTTTATTAAACTAATAACAGACTTAAGAAACAACATAGTAATCTGTAAACTAGAAAAAAATTATTAGAATACTACGTCCATATCTCGGTCCACATACTAAACAAATTAGTATGTGCTACGACACACAAAAGAAAAAATAGTTCCACATTACAGTTGTTTATTAATACAGGGGCGCCAGGTTTTAGAAATCTCAATGGGGGCAAACATGTCAATCACCATAAACAAATTTTTGGTATTTCACAGCAAGAAAAAAAATCTTTTAAAATAACCTCAACATTTATTAAAATCAATTTAATTATTATATTTAGATTCTCATAAAAAAATGTATGAGAATTTATAAGGATAATAACTCGTCACAACTAAGTCAGTTGGAGTCAGGAATTTTAGATATTTTACGAGGTTTTAAAAGCTCAAAGTTAAATTTCTTTGCGTACAACACATAATTAACGACAGAGGTTATTTGTTTTCATTATCTGTTATGTAAGCCCTTCTTCTTGCATATGAGAAACCTAATTTTCATGTAAATTTCAAGAAGCTAGCGCTCCACTTATTTTTTTATAATAGGTATCATAACTCACTATATATGCATAACGATTTTTTTTTGATGGTCACAGATAGTTCGTACCACTTATGTTTTTCGATAGCTGTACCTCCTATATCGATATTTAGGTTTCCATGGGAAAGCCACATAAAACTGGGTGCAGAGATTTTATGAGGATGCCAAATATTCCGCATAAGTAATTCCTAACGTTTAATCAGGATGTATAAGAAGAAAATCAATTTTATGTGGATTTCCCATGTAAACCTAATTATCGAAATAGGAGGTACAGCTATCGAAAAATATAAGTGGTACAAACTATCTGCGACCGTCAGAAAAAAATGGTTACACATATATAGTGAATTATTTTTGGTTAATTATATCTATCACAAGAAAGCAAGTGGAACGCTAGCTTCTTGGCGTTAACACGAAAATTAGGTTTCTCATCTGCAAGAAGATAGACCTACCTAACAGATAATGAAAAAAATAACATCTATTGTTAATTATGTGTTGAATTAAATTTAGCTTTGAGCTTTTAAAACCTCGTAAAATATTTGGAATTCCTGTTTCAATAACCGACTTAGTTCTGGCGAGTTGTTATAAGTCCTTATAAATTCTCATACATTTTTTTTTTTATGAGAATCTATAAAGGCACAGAAGGGAAGCTAAAAAAGACTCACAACTCAAAAAATCGCGTTTTCGAAATAACCCTACCACTAAAATAGAGGCAAAGCTGCCCTTCTTCTGAAAAACCGTCCATTCTTCTCAAATATTAAAATAAAAAATAAAAAACGAGTTTATGTATGCAGACTTATTTAGAGGGAAGTCTGGAAAGATTCCTAAAGGATAGGCTGCGTTAATTACGGAAAATAAGAAAGTTTTTGAACTTCTTGGAAATAATCAGATAATAAATCACTATTTTGTTTTATAAAAGTAACAATATTCAAGGTTAATTTGCATTTTTTCACCGTTTTCTATTATAAGAAATCACTCAAAAATGACAATATATTAATTGCAATAGAAGTGTATCAACTTGAATTTTTTTCCAAAATTTTGTCAAAAAAATAAATTAATTTATTCATAAAATATTTTACAATAAATATTTAGAGCAATTCTTAAGGAAAATTTTGAATAATTAATACAAAAGTTAAATCTGTCGTCTGCTTAATAAACGTCAAAATTTCATTGTGATATAATAAAAATACTTTAAGAGAATTTTATTCAAAACAATGATTTTTGAGGTGTGACACTTTTCTAGCGGGTCTACGATTTGTTATTATTGTTAATGCATTATTGTACTGTTTAAAGGTATTTCACCATGTCAAGTAGACTACAATTCAGTAATAAGTCATTTTCAGAAAAAAGTGTCTGTTTAGCTGACCAGTTTCTCCACAAAACCCTTCAAGTAGTCGAACGTTTAAATTAATTAAACTTATATTGTAGAAGGTTAAAGAATTGGTTGTAACTCATTTTTTCTTTTGATTTTTCAAAAGGGCGTATGTTGCAAGATTTCCAATGGGGGCGCGCGCCCCGCCGCCCCCAAGGAGTCGGCTCCCCTGTTTTAATATATTCTGTTTTTTATTGTTATTAGAACAGTAACAATACATATGCCACACATTTCTTTTCATTAGTTTTGTGTAAATTAGAATAAATAAGATTAAAATCGTAATTTTTCAACATATAACAAATAATAAACCTGGGTACCTTCTATATCTATCTTTAATCATATTTATCCAATTTGAACAAAACTAATGAATAGAAAGGACATGTATGGTATATTTTTTAAATCACAAAAAGTGTTTTCAAATATTTATTGACACTTAGGGTGTACCATTAAAAAAAAGTAAGTTATGTCAATAATTTTGACATTTGACAATAATTTACAAAATTTTTTACTCAACAGCATAAAACTTAAAAAACGCTAACATTTCTTTTTTTATTAGGCCTTTTAGCATAACAGAAATATTTTACAGCTTTTTCAAAGTGAGACAAATTAAAATGAAAGCACTGTACGTTTCCAAACAAATTATGCAAAAATACAAATAAATCTTAATATCTTAATTAAATTGGGAAACCAGAGTTAATAACCGTATTTGTTTCACGAGTTTCTGACAATTTTCTCAAATTTCTGTCTAAAGTTTCATTTAAATCTTTAAAACCCTCCTTAACAGTATGTTCAATACTCTGAAATCCCCGACTAATAGTATTTTCAATATTTTTAAGTATCCCTAAAGTTTCACCGTACATCTCATCAGGCTGTTTTGATTGTGAACCAGCTTTTAACTTCTTAATTTTTGGTATATAATCATGGTCTTGCAAGGATCTATCCACTGATTCAAAATCCCGTTTCTCGTTGACTGAGGTACTCGCTGTAATATTTTCTGAGTTATTGGGAGATAACTCTTGCTGTTTAAGTTCTGATCCCAAGGTACTTGCTGTTGGTTTGTCATATTTTGAGGACACATGTTCCAACTAAAAAGGTGGTTTAAATAACTCAAGGATATGCTAAGATCTATTATCTTTATGAAAACAAAAATGTTGTAAATCTTGTAGTTTCATAATTGGTTAATGAACACATGTGTGAAGACTACAATTGTACAGATTGCAATTGGCTTATCAAAAAAGACTCATTTGATTTGATAGTTCCATTGTAATATTGGTATATACAACATATATGTTTTCTTGGATCTCTTTAATACATATATTTTTTTATATAAGTTATGTCTCTTGGGAATTAGATCCACGTAAAAAAGAATATAGGAATAAGTGAGATGTTCATCAAATGTTTTTAATGTTTCGGTCTTATATCTAGACCTTCATCAGAAATTTATTTCTAAAAGAGAACATATACATTATTTGAAAATTATTCACACTCTGATAATTATTACTAATACCTACGAACGAAGGGCATCTTATACAATTTAGTCATGATCGATCACAGTACAACAACGATCAAAAATATTATGATCACCATTAAAATTCATACATATATCTGCCTTGCCTAGCAAAGCAAATACTGACACAACCAGTGTAGCAGTACGAAATGTTTCTGGTTATATATACATATATATATATATATATATATATATATATATATATATATATATATATATATATATATATATATATATATATATATATATATATATATATATCCTCTTCAGATCGGCTTTTGCATCTCCGGAGAGCTCCAACAGTGCAATTGAAAGCTCAACATCAATAAATTCAAAAACAATACTATACAATTCTATATATATATATATATATATATATATATATATATATATATATATATATATATATATTAAATCGAGTATTAAATTTATATGACAAAGTACAAAACTTACCCCAATTTCTTTTGTGCCACATCCTTCATACGATTTCCTCCCAATAATATTCAAGGCACGAAGCTCGATATTATTTAGTTTTTTGTCTAAGGGAGGTCCGCCCCCGGTTTGTTTTTGACTGTCCTTTATCTGACTAGCTTTTTTTTTTAAATTTGACTTAAAATCAGACCATGCCTGAAATAATTAGAATTTACATATGTATATAACAAATGCTACATTAATCTACAGTGGTTCCCCACCAATGGTCCGCGGACCATCAGTGGTCTGCAAGAGCTCAAAAAAGGGCTGTAATTGGATTGTCTATTGTTATACCCGAGGTTATACCTAACTTTATATCTTTTTTATCCTTTGTAAGGATAAAAGATATCAAATTTTTCATGCAATTAGGTGTGCATATATGCACCGCCAGATTGAAAATTTGTGAATGATAAACCTTGGATAAATGGTAACCCCAGGTAAATTATAATTATCCAGGTAAGGAAATACTTACTTTTTGCCATTTTTCTGTAGGCCTTTCTCCATACCCAAGGCTATTCAGTTTTAAAGTTAGGTCCTGCCACAGCTTTTTGTAAGTGTCTCTTCCACTCGAATTATAAATAAATCCATTGGCAAAATCGCTGTGATTTTCCATAAATTGTAAGATAACTTCCCAGTGTTCTTCTTTTATTCGGAATTTAACTTGAGACATGATTTTTCTATAAACACCCTGCTGAGACTTGAATCCTACCTATCCCTTTATTTTTTTTTTAATGAAAAGTAAGGTTAGGATTCAATTTCGGCATGTCCCTTCCTATCGAGAAAATTTGACAGTTATACTCGATACGAAATGGTCGTTTCGAACGATTAGAATCGCTTTTTCGTAGAAATGTACTCGATTCGTATCGAATCGAGTAATTAGAATTCGACCGCAGGAAGTGAGTTCCCTGATATGATGTTCTTTGTGATCATGTTTTGTATAATATGTGTATAAGAGGGTAAAAACGCAATTATTTTGAAGTTTATTTTGAGGTTTATTTTTTTAAAATTTATTAGTGCAGTGTCTTACAAACTTATGTATTTATGGTCTTAGCTACATGTCAATTTTATTCTAAGTGTTAATATTGTAGAAGAAAGTAGGAGTTACAAACTATTTTTAATTCAATCCAGTGTAAGATTTAAATTGTAAATTTTAATATGTATTGTTACTTGTATGACACGATCTATACGTTAAGCGTAATTTTTGTAAAAAAAAAGGATCTAATAAAGAATAAAGTAAGTAAGTAAGTACCATGTCCCGCTATATACCACTCTCCCCTATTTTTCTTGAAATTTTTGTACATTTTTTTTTTAAAGAATCTTCAGTTCCCGATGTGTTTGAGACCAAACCAGCGTTAAAAGAGGTAGTTATAGCTGTCCAGGCTTTATTTTTTTCGTCGGTAGTAGTTCCATTAGTTTTTTTATTCTCGATGTTTTTTTATTCCTCATATTTTTCTATAAGATTTATTAACATGTCCCGTTCGATGGCTGAAAAGTTTGGCATACGTTGCCTCTTGAGTTCCTCGTTTCTTGACCCCGACATCTTTTACTACTTGCTTTTTACGTTTACGGCACAATACGGGGCCCCACAAACCCAAAAAAGCTGTCACGCATATACAAAAATGCAAAACAAATAGAAGTTTACTTTTTGTTTACTTTATAGGTTAGATTTCTCCAGTGGTACCAGTGTTATTCTCGGCCAGTAGTTTAAACAAAAACGGCAAGAAAAGCAGCGTTGTCAGATCATTTCATTTGGATAATTCGGAATTAACTAATTCGCTCTTATTTTCCACTGCTGCAAAGGGTTAATCTAATCTTAGGGATTAAACTTTAATTCTGAATTAGCTAATCTAGAATTAGTTAAAAAGCGGCGCAAATGGGCAGTAAAGAATACATTACACTTCCTTGCAGTGAACGAGTTCATGAACGCATCACATTGAAACCAACTACTCCGCGACCGAGCACTGAGTAAAGTTCTGAAATAAACGTGACTATAAATCATTTATTTTTGTGCCGTGACTACGGACACGTAGATACGCCTTCATTTAATTTAGAGAAGAGAAAAGAAGCGGTCTGTTTACAAATTTATTTTGAATATTTTGCCATTACTACTCGTTTCCTTCCGTAAATTTTTACATCTATTAAATAGGTCTCTATCTGTTTAATGTTTGTCTAATGTCTGGTCTACCCAGCTGTAATAATACAATCTTTAGTCATCAAACCCTTTTTAATTCTGTCTGTACTGTAGCTTGCATTTACCCAGGTATTTCTCTATTACACTGCTTTTCAGCTACAAGTCTGATTACTGAATTATTACACATTTGAAAAAATTATGGTTAATTAGAGAAAGAAAATATGGATGAATTAACTCCATTGTTTAATAGTGAAGATGATCTTTTTTACTTTGAAAGTGACCATTTGGCTTTGAAAGGAAATCAAGATTACTGTGATGTCCTCAAAACCTTAGTGATTTTGAGTGCTCAAAGAGAACGAGCGCTTAAGGTAAATTAAATACTAGAATTATACATTAGGTTTACATAGTAGTAGTAAGATAAGGTAATTTGTTGTAGAGGTTAATACACATATAAGTAAGTACTAGAGACTTTTTTCTGCTACAGTTAAGCGATGATGAGGATACAATAAGTTATTTGTTGTAGTATAGACATTCCTCGGCAGGAATCTAGAAAGTTCATTTTGTTTATTACCCTCATTATTCTCTTTTGAATTACAAAAACTCTTTGTAGCTCGGAGCTACTTCCCCAAAACAGTAAGCCATATCTCAGGACTGACTTAAAACTGGCATGGTACAAAATTTTTAAGGTATTTAAATTCATATAGTTCGACACTACTTGTATCCCATAACCTTTGAAAAGTGTCCACCAACTTTTTGACAATACGTACAGGTTTTATCCCGTGCAGGACATACAATACTCAATACTCAATACTCAAATTTATTCATGTCAATGTGCAAATGCACTTACATACGTCATATAACTGAACTGTTTGCAGTACCATTTCATCGCTGTAATTACGGCGCTTTCTCACCAATGTCAAGAATTGCAGCCGGTGGAAATAAAATAAGTGTTGACTTCTTCTCACATAGTTTCGATTCATTTAAACGACATGTTTCTAAACTGAAGTTATCTTAGGTCTAAATGTTATTGTTTTATGATTGTAATATTTTATTGGGTATTTTACCCGTTAATAAATAAATAAATAAATAAATAAATAAACAATAGATTTAAAACTTGGTCCACAAAAACATTTTAAAATATTTAAAAGATTTCAAAATATTTAACAATACATGAGTGTCTTGGATTTCCACAAAAGTAACATGTTTGGGAACGTATTGCAATTGCAGATGTCGATTGTTCTTGAATGTGATTGGTATCTTAATAATAATAATAATAATAATAAATATCTTTATTTCAAATTATGAACATATACAATTCTTGTGCACCCACGCCCAGAAAGATACACACACAAAATGAAATGGCGTCGAAGAAAGAGAGGTCTACTATTTTACTCTATGATTCCCAGTTTGCAAGACAATAATCATGAACAGAATATGGTTCCAATTCAATCAAAAACCTTTTCGTTATCTTTTTAAATAGTTTTAGATTTGTGATGCACTTAATATGATTTGGCAGATTATTAAAAAATTTCAGGCATGCATAACTTGGACTTTTTTCAGTCAGTGTTAGTCTATGGATTGGATAATTCACATTCATGGTTCTTGTATTATATTGATGGCATATTTGTGGTTCAAACATTTTTTTTTTTTTTTTTTTTTTTTTTTTAATTTTATTTTATTAAATTTACGGGTAACCCCATTTTTTATTACATGAATACAAAAGTATAATAACAAAACTAAAAGATGGCGATCAATTAACATAGACATCGACACAATAGTTATATCACCAAATAGTGTCACAAAACAATAATATGTATCAATTATAATATAAATATAAAATATAAATCCTTACTTTTCTAGAGATACATATATATAGAACTAATATATAACTTAACGTAATCATATTCCTCTATCTAATATGGCATATTGTAAGTAATTAAATTTAGTCAGTCTGATTATCAAGGGAGTTATGTTTGAGTTAATATAAGTTGGTCCACTGTGAGGAGAGGAGGGGATAAAAAAGGAGAGAGATTATTTTTATGTGTCAGAACCATTTCCACAGCCTCCTCGATCTTGGCATTTTTCTTATATCGTCTTCTAGTTTTTCGTGTAGAGTGGGATAGATGCAGCTCTTGTAACCATAAATATAACTGTCGTAACTGTTTCCGGAATATAAAGCATATTAAACCGATAATACTTAACAATAAAGAACCTGTGATAATACCTAATACTAAAACGCTTGTGCTAGAATTACATTTCTTAATCAAAAGGTCATGTGTACAAAGTAAGCAGTTTTTACAATCTGTGACTGAACTTACAATAGTCCCTCGACAATCTCCACATGTATATCTAATGAGGCCATACCAATAACCAGGGACAGAGGAGTAGTGGCCAGATTGCTGAACACTAGGGTCTGACAACAATAGGAAAGAGCAGTAGGTAGGAGGGCTGATGATAATTTTCCCACCTAAGGCATCTATGTTGGGACACTGCTCAGAGAATGTTGGAAGGCTGGTAATTGTAGGATTAACTCGTGAGAGATCGGGAGGTCTGGGGCTAATAATAGTAACATAATAACATAAACTATGGAATACTCCCCAATCGACACTTGAAGCCAGACAGTGTGCATCCAAAGATGTCAACATCGAGTCTATTAAGCCCTCGAAGAGTTCTATCTATGGGAGAGTGCCGTCCATAATTCGTCGAATGGAATGGAACAAAAAATAGATCGAAGCGTCGTAAAGTGCGCTCAGGTACATTCAAGCAAATTCGGGACAGCAGACGGGGACAGTCAATCAGGCCGTGAATAACCTTATAAACATAACACAAATCAAATCTTTCACGTCTTCTCTCCAGTGTCTCCAAACCGATCATCTGAAGCATAACAGATCTGTGATAGTTTTCGAAAGGAATGTTGATCCTGAAACCTGCAAAGCGAAGAAACCTGTTTTGGACTCTTTCCAAAGAATCTTTATGTGATTGATACAAGGGTGACCATACGATTGTAGAGTACTCCAAATTTGACCTCACAAGAGAGATATAGAGCAACCTAGCCACACTCAAGGAGAGCTCCCTACAATGTCTAGCCACGAATCCCAACATGCTCATGCCCTTTAAGGAAATTCTAGAAACGTGCTCCACAAAGGTTAGCTTCTCATCGAACCATACCCCCAGGTCCTTAATCAAGGCGGAGCATTTTAGGTTTTTATTACTAATGGTGTACTTGGTGTTAAATCTTTCACCTCCCCTAAAAAAACTGATATAGAAGCACTTGTCTACATTTAATTTTAAGTTATTGATCCGTGACCACTCACATAGAGCATCCAGATCGTTTTGAAGTCCCACTGAGTCCTCCCACTGCTCAACTGCCGAGTACAGCTTGAGATCATCCGCAAACATACTAACCGTAGAGTTCTTTATAATTTTAGAAACATCGTTGACAAATAGATTGAACAGTAGGGGGGCACAGTGTGAACCCTGAGGAACACCTGACAATACCTGAATGGGAGAAGAAATAAAATTATTGATTTTTACACTCTGAGTCCTCCCCTCAAGAAAGCTCTTGAATCAAGCAATAAGTGAAGGATGAAATCCCATGGCACCAAGCTTTGTCAATAACAACTGAAAATTGACTCTGTCAAAGGCCTTCGAGAAGTCAGTGTACACAGAATCAACCTGCACTTTCCTCTCGAGGGCCTCCAGCAGGTCCATCTTATATAAAAGAAGGTTGTCGGTGGTTGCCCTGCCAGATGAGAAACCAAACTGACATTCGGAAATCATTCCCTTGCACTTCCAAGCAAGCTGATCATATAACAGGCTATCAAACAACCTTGCCACTGCACTCTGAATACACACACCACGATAGTTAGCAATGTCATTAATGTTACCAGATTTATAAATCGGTGTAATGTAGGTATGCTTCCAAGTGCCTGGAAATGTAGATGTATCTAGGGACAAATTGAAAATCATTTGAAGGGGTTTGCTCAGAGTACAAACACAATTCTTGAGAAAGGTATTGGGGATAGAATCTGGTCCACATGAAAATTTATTGGGAAGCTCTGAGATTTTTTTAAAGACCTCTGATATGGAGAACCTATCGAAAGAAATGTCACATGACTGTGGAAATTGGTAATTTGGAACAGAACATAAGGAACCGTCATAAACGGAAGAAAAAAATTTTGCAAATAAATTTGCAATATCCTGACCAGTCTCAGCAGACTCATCACCAAGGAACATACTGTTCGGATAGCCATTAGACTTGCGTTTATCTCTCACATACTTCCAGAAGTTCCCAGTGTTGACCAATAGAGATCTCTCAACCTCCTGCAGATGCTGCAAGTGACAAGTCTGATATTCTCTCTTGCACTGAGCCCTATAGTTAGAAAAAATTAAATAATCATGATGTGTTTTGTTGGACATAAACCTTTTATGAGCAATCTTTTTCATGCAAATAAGATCTTTCAACGTGGGACTAAACCATTTTGGAAAAGGTGAGTCTTTAATAAGTTTTCTAGGTACAAACATAGTCAAGCAATCACCAACAATCGAGTGAAGTCTCTCCGCTGCCACGCAGGCATCAACACTCCCAAAGCACTCACTCCAATCGATCGAAGCCAGATACTCATTGATAGCAGTATAGTTAGCATTTCTAAAATCAAAAAAATACTCTTCAAATGATAGTATACTATCATTAATTGGAATATTAAAGGTATATGCTATATGATGCACACTATCTGGCAAAATGAGATCAACAGCGGGTGTCACAGATATATTGGAAACATTAGAAAAAAGCAAATCTAAATAAACTAGTCTATCATTTGGTATCGTGTTCACCTGATACATATTAGTTTAGCTTTTTAGAAAGTAAAGTTAGGGTAAATGCACCAGTAATTGCCATTATAAGAAACTGTTTTGATAAATCATGTAAGAAAAAACTTAAAATTCATCATATTTCTTGGAACAAAAAAGCAAAATACTTATTGGGGTTTCATGAAACAATATCCTTATTGAAATAGTACAAAAATATTATACTTGCATAAATAAGTATATTCTAAAAATGTTATGCTAGATCACCAGTAGTTGCCATCCAAAACCCAGTGATTGCCACTAAGAATACCAGTAATTGGCATTTTTCATTATCGCACGTAAAATTCAGGTTATTAATAATGATTCTCGCATAAATAACTATTTGTTTAAAATAGTTATGCTTAATAAAAACCGTTTATGAATGGAACAGTTTTATTACATTTATAATTCTTAAATGGAACAGTTTTATTACAGGTTTAATTCTTAAACTAACAACAATAAAAAATCATAGAAAAGTCCATTATTTTGACTTTGATTTAACAAAACGAAGGTAATAAAAAAAAAATCACTTCCCAACCCTTCTTTTGGTTTTAAATAACTTATAAGCCGATTTAATTTTTTTTATAACATCATTATCGATTGCAAATGGGTTGTTACCAATTAAATCTATTGGCCCAAAGAAAACGCGATACAAATGAACTTCATCAATATCGTCCTTAAAAGGCCAAAGAAATGAGTTGGCTGTTATTTCTTTTAAAAATTTTACAGCTGCTTTAGAATTTTCGTAGTCAATTCTAATAATTCGTCCAATAAAATATTGTTCATCGTAATACACAGCGTAATAACTCTCAGGAATTAACTTAACTTCCATATTTGACACATGGTCAGTTGATAGGATACCTAGTGATATTCTATCTTCGTCGTCTTGTCTTTCTAAATCAGAGAAATCTTCTGATGCTGAGGACGTACTATCTGCATATTTAATTGACTCGTCACCACTGCTACTGCTCTCACTGTCCCATGGACCTTTTTTCTTTTTTTTATTGGAAGTTAAGATCTTCTTTTTTTCCTTTTCTTGCAGTTTCAATTGTTTTTTCTCTAAGCGTTGTTTCTTTCTTTGCTCTTTTTCACTTTCTGCTTTTCGTTTCTTTTCTTCTTTTTCTCGTTTGTCTTTCTTCCATTCTTTTGAAGATATGACAGATATATTCTTGCCTCGGTTGTTGCTTTTCTTTTTACCGGATTTGTTATCTTTCTTGTCAGGATAAAATAAAGCTCGTTTGAAGGGTGTCCCTACACTTAAATTAGAATTGTCATTAACTAGTAACGGAGTAAAATTGTTAGGTTTGTTCGAGGGTTTATTAGAGTGAAGTGGGGGGGTCTGAAGATTTGTATCTATTAAAACTTCTGTTGTTTTGAGGGGAGTTTTTTCAATTGTGTCAGCTTCTGGTAAACTGAGGTCAAAAGTAGAAGAAGGTCCAGCAATTGGTTCAGTAGATAAATCAACGTCATTATTTCTTACAATTTTTTTACTGTGTTCGACATCATATTGCTTCTTTATCTTAAGCCAAACATTATAAAGTTCTGTCCATTTTTCTTCTCCATTCCATGTTTCCTCATCGCTACATTCCCTAAATCGATTTAAAATGGCAGAGTCAATAAATGTTTCCAAATATTTTATATGGCTAACACTTTCTTTCTGCACCTGTAGAGCATGAACGTTTAAGACTTCTTGATTTTGTTTGCTGCATCTATCCTTGATGCATTTGCTATAATCAACAGCATCAGGTGACCAGGGATACAAGCCACATTTTCTAAAGCCATTAGTTATGCATTCCTTTGTTATTCCCTTTATTGCTTCAACAAACATTAATGGGAAGTTTGTTTTGTTTAAAACTTCAATATTACAATCTAATATCCATCGATGTACAGTCTTTCTCCACTGATCTTTGAGGGGCCTAAAAACAGAAACATCACAAGGTTGTATAATGTGTGTGGCATTTGGATATAATGCCACCAATATAATTTTTTTCTCTTCACAGAATTCGCTCAGGGCCATGGTGAGATGTGACTGATGTCCATCAATAAAGAGAATAACTGGTAGCGTTATTTGATTTTTGATAAGCCAAGGATAAAAGACATTTGCTACGTATTCGTAGAATGATTCACCCGTCATCCACCCTTTTTCACTCTTTCCAAGTGCCCACTCATTTGGCACATTTGTCACTAGTGCTCCTGGAAATCGGGAATATGAAAACAGAAGAAATGGCGGTAGCAAAGTGCCGTCGGCGCTAACTGTAATTGCAACAGTTATTGATTCTTTTTCTGACCCTTTTGCTATTTCGTATATGTTTTTCCCACCTCTGGGACCAATAACTTTGTTTGACTTGGGACATATCTGAAAAGCTGACTCATCGCAATTAAAAATGCGTTCCGGACAATTTAAAATTTCAGTCAGGTTTTCTTTTTCTAAATAGCTGTGTACTTCTTGAAACCAATTTCTAAGATTTTTTTCTGTCACTGTGGCCCTCGTAGCTGACACAGTTTCAGGAACTCTGAGAGATATGGTAGGGTTTCTTTTAAAAAATGCTTCCAACCATTTTCTACCAGGTTTATCATTACGAAATGGATTTTTTCGATTGCTGCTTTTCATAATTTTTTGAACCGTTATTAATAGATCATCTTGATGAAGGGAAAATCCTCTATCGGAAACTTCAATTATCCATTTACATAGGGCGTCTTCCTCTGCTTTTGGTAAAATGGAAGGTGGACCCATTTTACGTTTTACTGGTGTCTTCCCTTTAACTTTGTTCTTTAGTGTGTTTCTTGGGACTCCATATTGCTTGGCGGCAGTTGAAAATGGCATTCCATTGCGGCAGGCTGCAATTGCCGCCTCCATATTTTCTTGTGAATATCGGAAAAAAGGCTTTTTTTCCCAACCATCTTTCCCATAATTGACACCTAAACCAGAAAATGCCATTATATTGTACCAGTAATTGCCACTTTTCGAAAGGGTGGCAATTACTGGATTTTTTAAAGATATTCGTCTCATATTTATACAGAGCAAAGTTTTCGATATGAACTTTAAAATAGTGCTGAATAACGTTATTTTAAAAATGACCAGTAATTGCCACTAGTGGCAATTACTGGGCCACTTAGTGGTTTTAGTTCCAGTAATTGCCACCACCTCTTAAATGGCAGGTTAGGATTAAAATAACTGAAATAACCATAAAATATGCATGAGCACTTACCTAACATTCGTATTGTCACAGAAAACAGTTCAATATCTCTTCAAAATTAATTATTTGGCATAAAAAACTATTTAATCTTTCTTAACAAGAATCGTAAGAAACACCTGTTTTAAGCATAAATCGCCATATTTTAAATATTAATTGACAGTACAGGAAGTGCTGCCCTCTTTTAGTACATTTTTTAATTACAGACCATAGAAGAAACACAAGCAAAACTAGAGTCATGTATTCCTTAGCAATATTTAAGAATCTAAGCTTATTTTTGAAAGTACAAATAGGAGGTGGCAATTATTGGTACAGTGACAATTACTGGTGCATTTACCCTATATGATATGACCAGTCCAAAAACTCGTCCAGATAGACTCCAAGAAATTTCGTCTGATCGACAAGCTCTATATTACCATTTTCTACTTCTAAAATTTCAGGTCTGGCAGTTTTACATAATTTAGTTCTAAATAATATAACTTTCGTCTTATCATGATTAAGTACAAGTTTATTTTCTGAAAACCAATTTTTTGCTTTTTCGAACAGATATTGGCCCCTAATTGTTAGTTCTGCAATACATCTTTCACCAACTATGAGATTGGTATCATCAGGGTCATTTTCAAAACAAGTGATTAGGAGCTGTTCCTCCTGTTTTCAAAGTAATTTGATTGTTTAGGATAGTCGGGTGCTTTAAATGCTTCATGGTATAGGTGGTCAAGCTTATTACCCCCTGGGGACCCTACAACCTCCCCCTAAAGTTTTGAGAAGCCATGTTTTTGACACATGACCACGTTGCACCAAAAACTGCCCATGTTTGATGATATTTAGAGCATGTTTTTTGACATTTGGTCAGATTTTTGCTTTATTTATTAAAAAAAAAACGGAAATAATGTTATATATTTATTTATAATAAATGTCATACATGTACCCACGAAACTAAGACAAGTGCAGAAGAGCAAAAGCATAAACAAAACACAAACAATATACTCTTAAAACTAAACTTGTTAGGAACATAAACTGAAAAATAAGTTGGCACTAAGTGCATTTTTATAGGAACAAAGTCACAACATATTAAATTTGTACTTCATAAAACAGAACAAACATTTATATTAAAAAAACAAACTCAATAGTTCTTATAAAGTAAATAATGACGTAACATTATTAATACTTTTTGATAGGAACAACTTCAAAACATATTTTTTGCGCAAGAAATCGAAAAAAAATAAAGATTTACTTAAAAGAAAATTTTTTACTCCTAAAATCAAAATTAAAAACTAGTTCTCCTCTTCTAGAGGGTGTCGGTTCAGGCAATACACATTTAATTTCATGCACTGAAACCAATGACATGTCTTCTGGCTCTGGCCAAACAAAAATGCCTGCATCAAGATTTTTTTTTCTTAGAAACTTGACAAAGTAAGACAGTTCACGATTTTCATTTTCTATTGTCAAGACATGACCCACAAAATGTTTAGTGTCTTTTTTACCTTCCAACTGGACTACTACCCATGAGCCAGTTTTAGTGGACGTTTTTAGGTCTTTTGAAATACATTTAGAAACAGAACTTTCGTTTACTGTACAAGATTTGACAATAGATCTCCTTGTGGTTTGTGGAAAGGTACACTTTTCTTGTACGGTCAACATATTTGTAGAAGAATCATTTCTTTCGGTTGTTAGTACGTTGTAATTGGGAGCAGCAGCAGTGTTTGGAAAATCATAATACCCATAACTAGTTGAGAAATGAGGGCAAATTTTTTCTAGGGGACATACCATGCAGCTAAACTGTCTTGTGAAGAGCTTGTTGGGATGGCTAGAACTCCAAGTTATTTGGTGTATTTTTGAAGTGTTTAGTAGTTTAGTACCTTCAGTACCTTTGGTACTAATAAATCAACTTCATTTATGTCTGATTCCGTGACTGTGTAAAGCCTTATATTCGTCCTGCAAAGCATTTTGATGACAAATGTGGTGTAATCTGGAATATCTTCCCCATGTGCTATTATAGAATCGGCCGTTCTTTTTATAACTGCACCAACCCCATCCACTGCTCCTTTCCCGTGACCAGATTCTGAGAAATTCCATGTTGCCTTAGTAATACCCAAATCATATACCAAATAATGTGTAAATAAGTAAAAATTACTCTTATTCTTGTATTGATTTGCAGGCCCATCACTTAAAACATGTAATTCTTTTATTGATATGTTTTTATCCAGGCAGAGTTGTCTCATAGAGGTTTTTAAGTGGGCATATATTGCTGCAGCATCGTGGCGCAAGCATTCAGATACAGAGCAGAAAGAAATTGTTTCGTTAGCCCCAGAATCATTACAGTAATAAAGAACACAAGTATGTAATGAAAGTTGTTGTCTTGATGCGCCGAAATGAACTGATTGTGCTTCGGACGCGTATTTGCATTGGAAATTTTCAGAGAAATCTATGTGAAGCAATGCTTCTCCAGGCTTTAAATTTTTCTTAAGGGAATCTATTGAGTGATATTGCTGCCATATGGTAAATGTGTGACATAAAAATGTTGGCAACATTTCAGTAAACTTAATAATTAAATCTCTTTTGGTGGACTCTACTGATTCTTTTACTGTTCTTTTAACAACTTTTTCCTTACCTTTAATCATTCGGCTCTCTGATTTGGTCATCCACTGCTTGTATGATATTTGTTCTGAATTGTCAAACGTTTCAAATTTTAAAGTTTTGTCCACACATGTGGAACATTTTCTGGTCATACAATTAACGTTCTTTGTTGAGCATACTACTGCTGTTTGAATCGCTTCAGTCGATTTTTCTTGAATTATCTTAAGCTGTCGTAGCTTATCAGTAATCAAATTGAAATTTTCGTGTAAAATGCAAAGACACGTGTCCCTCTCAGTCACCTTGGGCTGAACAATCCAGAAAGGGCGCAGTCTAGTAAATGTTGTGTAGCTTATTTTTCTTTCTGCTTGGCTGTTGTACTTTTTGTGTAGGTTTTCTAATGTGTCGCACAAGTATCGCTTTTGTTTCTTTTTGCCATTTTTTGTGATGGTGTCCTTCTTACCTGGACACATCTTGCTATTTTCGTCTTTCTCTAAAAACATACATACATCAAGTCTGTGTCTTTTCAACAAAACTTGTTTGGGAGCCTGCCTCTGAAATATTCTCTCTTTTCGTCTCATTTGCTGAAGTCTATGTATTTTCACACCTAAACCATTAATTTTTTTCTTCATGTCTTCTATTGTTTGTTTTTGTTGTCTTATGAGTAGATCCTTTGCTGTCCTGTTTTTTCTACTCAATTTTATTCCCACTTCTCTCTGTCTGCTTACAAAGCTACTTCCAGGTGATGTTGAAGACAACTCACCGCTATTGTCAATCAGATCATATCTTCTACTTGGACCAGCCACTGCCAAATCCTCGGCCAAATCATATCTACTATTCGGACTAGCTTCCTCACATATGCTACTAATACTGGTTGGTGGACTATCCTCCCTAATTCGTCGCAATAATAGATCGTTTGCCTTCTTTTTCAATCATAATTTTTGTTGCGCTTCAGCCCAATACTTGCGTCTCGCTCTTTGCTGTCTTGGTGTTAAATCATGAATTGTCTGGTTTTTCTTTTCTGCCTTCCTTTTATCTCTCCTTTGCTTTTCTTTTTGTAGATGTTCTGCATATCTTACGGGGTCCTGTTTAATTCGCTCACGTCTTCTTTTCTCTGCTTCTTTTTTCTTAATTTTTCTTTGCTCGTCAGTCATTCTTTTCTTTCGTCCTTTGCCCATCTATAAAAAACATACAAACCAATTTTAACAGTGTTCTTCACAAATTTAATCAAAAATTGAAAAGTATTTAAAAATTAAATAATTATTTTACAACAAATTAATCACGTATAATGTGATTTAACAAAGTTGCAAGTAATAAAAAATCCTATTTACAACAAAATACTTATTAAAAGCAATAAAAATGTCAAAAACGTGCTTACCAGTCGAAAACGTGTCTTTAAAATCCCACGTCTTTGACACTTTTTTTTAAGGCACGTTTTTGACATTTTTTGGCCATGCCGGCAAAACATAACCTGTACGTACTGATGTTTACCTGCAAATTTTATGGTGGTATTTTAACCCTATTTTTTATCAGATATACGAAAAACAGGAAAAAAAACGTGTGCCCTGATTTACTGCGATTGCCATGTTTTTGATGGGTTATGCTTTACCATTTTTCAAAAAGTAAATAAAAAAAATCCTACCTTTTTATACAAACCGAAGTTGACCCCTTTAACACTAAGACACAAATGGCTGATCGGTTCCCTTTGAGAGATCAGTGCTGCCAACTCAATTATTTAAATCAGACACAGTGAAAAAGGCGCGAATGCATGAATCCACGTTTTTGACACAAAAATGTCTTACACAACAAAGTGCCTTACAAAATTTTTATTATTGGTCAGATGAAACCGAAATTTTACAAACATTTAGATTAAATGTCCATACATGCCAGAAAAAGTTCAAAAAGCAAATCTATTGCTTAGAAAAAGGATAATACATGGTCAAACTTGAAATACATGATTTCTTACATGCCACGTTCCATGACATTTTGACTGAATTTAATTTTTATTTTTTTTACCAGCTACAGCTACAGCTACTAATTATGGTTGTCCAAAAGAGACCATAAAACTACAATAAATACCACTTAAAGGGAATCTAAAAATGTCTAACAGAGGCCAAAAAATCACCTCTTACAGAAAATTCCTTGTTTTGAAAATGACCCATCAGCATAACAGGTTACATATTCTTTGGAGGAGGTTATTATAGAGTTAAGGTCATTCAGAAAAATCACAAACAAGATGGGTCCCGCTATACTGCCTTGTGCAATTCCTACACTGTTTTCCAACGATTCTGACAAATAATCTTTTCCATCCCTTGTTATTTTAACTATTTGTTTCCTATTTGATAAGTATGATCTGAACAAATTGAGAGCATTTCCTCTTATGCCATACAACTCTAATTTCTTTAACAATAATTGATGATCAACACAGTCATGTGCCCTAGACAAGTCCAAACACACACCCAGAGCCATATCACCTCTCTCGATGAAACTCAAAATTTTTTTTGCAAATTGGAACACGGCCGTATGAGTTGACCTACCAGACACATACCCGTGCTGATTGCTGTTGAATAGATTACAATCTTTCATGAATCCTGTAAGACGTTGACACATTGCTGCTTCAAATAGTTTCGAAAAGGATGGCAAAAGGCTTATCGGTCTATAATTTTCCAACAACTTAGCATCGCCTTTATTTTTAAATAGTGGTTTTACAACTGATACCTTAAGCTGATCCGGAAATATTCCTTGCTCAAAAGAATTATTTATCAAATAACAAATTATATCGGGCATTGCAGGAATCGCTACTTTGACAATACTGGCTGGTATTTCGTCTATTCCACTGCTGTGCTTATTTTTAATTTTCCTAGTAAGTTCATATAATTCTTTTGAGGAAATAGGTTTCAAAAACATGGATTGATTATTACTTACAATTTGACAATTATTTACAGGCCCATTCAACTTTTCGAACATTTTAGTAACCACCGACAGCAAATATTGGTTATATTCATTAGGAATATCTCCAACATTGCCATCAATAGCCACCTCAGAATGCTTGTTTCCATTGCCTGTGACTTCCCTACAAATATTCCACATACATTTTGTCTTATTATCTGATACTCTTAAGCGTTTTTCATATTTTTCTGATCTCACTGCCTTTAACAATTTGTCATATTCTTTTTTTGTTTCTTTATACTGATCCTTGAATATGTTGTTTGATCTAGATTCTAGATAATGTTAAAAGAATGTCTAATCTGTTCTTGCACTCTACAACTCTAGGATCCGTATTTTCTTTAGGTTTATAATTCAAGTTAGTTAACTTAAGTGGAAAGCAATGATTAAAAATCGTGATAAAATTATTCATAAAATTATCCCATTGTTTATTTACATCAGTTTTTTCTACCTTATAGATCTGATCCCAGTCTTGTTCTCTTAAGAGCTCTAAGAATAAAGTTTCGTTTTGTTCTGAGAAAGTTCTTTTATATTGTAATTTATTCTGGGATGGTAGTTTTAAGTTAAAAGATATTTTTTGTGCAGTGTGATCAGAAATAGTCGTATCTAACACTAAACTTTCATCAAAATCAAAATTTACAAAAATATTGTCTATACAGGAGGATGAATTATAGGCGATTCTTGTATTTGCAAATATTGTTTGTTTTAGATTAAAGGACTCCACCAGAGACAAAAAAGTATTTTTATTTACATTGTCTTTTAGAAACTCTATGTTAAAATCACCTACAATTATGATTTTTTTGTTCTCATGGTTAACATCTGTTAGTAGTTTCTCCATTATGTGGAAAAAAGTTTTTATGTTACCTGAAGGTGGTCGGTACACTGTTACAATTAGAATGCTACTTCCGTTAAAGACAGTTTCAATGGCTGCACATTCAAACTCGTTGCTGATCGATACTTTGTTTATTTTCACTCTGACTTGAAAACTAACACTTTTATGAACATAGATGGCTGCTCCTCCATGGTGACCGACTTCTCTACAGTGGCTTGCCCCCAGTCTAAAATTTTCCAAAGAATAATATGCAATTTGATTTGTAGATTTCCAGTGTTCTGTAATGCAAACTATTTTGCAGTCAGTATGATGTTTTAGAAAATCATTAAGTGTGTCTATGGAATTGCCAATGGATTGAACATTCTGATGGATGACGCTTATTTTTTTATAGTTAGTCTCACTTTTACTCTTGGTGTGATGATTATATGCTTGATTTTTTACTCTTTCGTGTTCTTTGGCATTGTTTTTATCCCGTTTTATCCCGTGCAGGACATACAATACATGAGTGTCTTGGATTTCCACAAAAGTAACATGTTTGGGAACGTATTGCAATTGCAGATGTCGATTGTTCTTGAATGTGATTGGTATCTTGCTTTGAAAACGTAGCATTTAGTACGTTTTGAGGTGAAAAATACATATTTGATTGTTTTTGAGAACCTTCTAAAGCTCTCTACAGCGTCATTTAAAATTAGATGATTAGACTCTAATAATCTAAACTAATACTAATACAATGATCATTTTTTTTATCGTCAGTGGCAAAAAAACCTTCAAAAGATAGGTAAGAAAACTTAGTTGCTAGTATAAATTGATCAGCTCCTGGATTTTTTGAATCACCCTTTTTAGGAATCTCTGTTTTAAATGATAAAGTAGCTTGATATAAGCAATGTATTAGGAATACTTTTCCTTGTTGTCCATTTTCTATATCTGTTAATAAGGATGCACTATGGGGTTTTTGAGCCATATTTTTGGCCAAAATTAAAAACACTTTGTATCATGCAAAAAATGGATCAAAACGTAGTTGTTTCGAGTTGTTATGTAATACTGAATATAAATTTGGGTTTTATGTATACAGGGTGGTTTTCTTATATGACCTTGAAATTTATGTTGGAGCTGAAAAAAAAATCAAAATCAAAATGGGTGGGAACTATTTTAAAACCATTATAGTATATTTTCTGACTCAATATGACTTGCGGTTTCATCGAAAATTACGTCATTACCTTCTTTTGTTACTATACCCTATGTATTTTACTTCAGTCTGTTAGATTTCTTGTGAATAAAGAAATATAAGAAATCGAGCACTTAATTGGAAAAAATATTTTTAAAAAGTTATTTTATATCAGCTATTTTGTTTTGATTTTCTTAAAACGACTTTTTGAATATTCTATTAAGGCTATTGTTACTTAATCATTGCTTACACGGTTAGTTAGTTATTTAAATTATTCATGAAATTCTATATATTTTTATCTTCAGGATTCCATTATTCAAATATGGTCTATTCTTACACTAAGTACATCATCCTTTACTTTAGGGAAGGAGAAAAATAAAATTTCCTACTTTATTTTAACATTTATTATTCATTTTCTAACTCTAAGTTGTCCAGTTTATCTAAATCTATAATATTGTCCAAATCTTCATGTTCTTCATCGGTATCGGTTGATTCATCCTCAGATGAGGTAACTTCTGGATTTTCTTTGTACTCTGTATCTACATCAGGTACTTCTAATAAAGTCAAAACATTTGAAGGAAGTTTTAATTTTTTTAAGTTTGCATCTTTTATTTAAATTAATTGATGAAATTAGAGGATCGGATGTGTCCATTGCCTGTTAAATAGATCTAACAAATTGATTTGACGCCCTGCTTTCCGCGCATGATATTGCCTATCGTATTGATATATTTTATTGCGGGCTTCCGATGCTTCCTCAGTGAAGTATCCTAAAGCTTTTCTAATGACTCATCTTCCTCTCCAAAAACTGCATTCGCCTGTAGCCAAGCTATGTTTTTTGAAGCGAAATAATCTTTATTCCTCGACGATTTTTCCCATCTCTCAGACAGATATTCGCAAAATCGACAAATCTTTTTCCGAATCTTGTTTTGAGATTCTTCATCCGCTAAGGTGAACTTGTCTCCCAGTTTGTTGAGAACTGCATGAGAAACTACAGCCAACTTTGCCGTTTTATCTCCCGCTTCCAGCCACAGTTGGGCTAGCTCTTCATTTTTAAAATACTGCATGCCTGGAAGTAAAAAGAAATAAATTAATTTAATTTTTATATTGGGCTTTCGGTCAATGTTTAATACATAATATTTATTTGTTTGTTCAGGTTTTGCTTTATTTTCTTTAAACAATCACCAGAACTACATAGAAAATTTAATATTAAAAATATACGTATGAATTTAATATTTAAAACCTAAACATGCCTTATTTGTCTTTAACTTACTAACACAAATAAGATAATTAAGTATGTTTGTAGTTCTGGTGATGGTTTAAAGAAAACAAAGCCAAACGTCAACAAACAAATAAATATTTTTTATGAAACTTGGCCGAAAGCCCAAAATTAAAATTAAATTAATTTCCACTCAACGTCAGGAAAATAAACTAAAGGAAGTAAAACAGAAGTTCGCGAACATTCGCAGAATTTTTTTTCTGCATTACAATTACTAATGTTTTCTTTAGTTTCTGTGCAACTATGAAAACCGGGTTCGACCGGGTTTGTGTTTTAAACCAATTGACATATTTAAAATTTTCTTTCGCAAAGTTCAAAACAATCTCGCATAATTTAATGTTTACTGCAATGTAGATCAATTTAATAAAAAAGTAAAATATCGTTCTTTAAAGTACATACCTAGAGCTAAATCATGCACTTTTTCCGATGAAAAAATAATGATGCACCACGAAGTTAAACGCACTTGAAAACACCTTTCACACTTCACTTACAATTCGCAAATGAACTCTTACTGGAAGCGTCTACTTCCGAAACCTGCACAGGTAAAAAAGGGTCTTTTAATTGGGTTTTCGGGTGATAATTCCTTCGTTTTGAAATATTTACTTTACTACTGTAATAAATAAAAGCAAATTGTTTTACTTTCGGAAATACCTATTTTGGCCAAGAATTAGTGGAAAAAACCCCAATGTGGGATGGTATGAAATTTGGTGAAAACATAATGGATCCTTTCAAACCAATTTCATTGTCTGTAACAGGAATGTTTGTAGCATTATTTGCATATAAAGAACTCCAAATAACAAATGAGAGATGTCGGAAAGTCAGTGATAATCTTGGCAAAGTAATAGCCATAGTATTACCAGATGCTTTAGCTTTAATACCATATTTTGTCATAACAGCTGTTATTTCTGTTTTAGCTTTAGCACCTCCTGAGGTATTGTTATCTTTAATATTTGATATATTAGGCCCTCTAATATGTAGTATAGATAGGCATAAGCTTATGTCATTTACACAATCATTAGGGTAAAGTGGGGAGAGTTGGACCACATTTTGAAAAAACATCTGTAGAGCTGGTAATGTTTGGTCAAAATTAATGAAAATTTAAGGAGACATACTTTGGTCAATTGTCTTTCTGATGTGTCATTCAAAGTTTAAATAAATTCAAATGATAGTCTATAATATTGATTTTTTTAAAATTTTGTTATCTGGTCCATCTATCCCTAGGGGTAGGTAGAGATGGACCTCCATAGATGGTAGAGATGGACCGCTCCTAATTTGATAGTTATTGATAGGAATAGTATCAAAGAAAGCTACAAAATTATGAAAATATACCTTTAATAAAAATTATATTGGTTTTATTAAAATTTTAATAGAAAAAATCAAAATAACAACCTTCATAAACACAAGTCACAAAGCGCGTAAGTATTAAACACAAGATAACAAAAAAAAAACAAATCAGTCTCTCTAAAGATACCTAAGAAAAATAATATAACTCACAAAAATAATAAAAACTTCCAAATAGGTACAAAAACTCATTACAAAATATGTATTAACTAGTATAAAACTAAAAACTAATATTAATTATTTAGGTAAACTCACAAAATGAAGAGATCATGAAACAATTTAAAAAATGTGCTGTAAACCAATTACAGCTTCTTAAACTTTTTGTACTTCTTTTCAGCATTTGATAGATCATGTCGATTTAGTAAAAATGGATAAGTATTGACATGGAGTGGCCCATAAAAAATGAAGCTTCGATCTACCGTTACAATGTCATCAACTTTTGGCCAAAACCATCTTTCCAAATCAGGCTTTAGGATCTTCATAATAACCTTATTACCTTCCAAACCCACAATACGGCCGACGTAGTAGCGATCATCGTAATAAACACAGTAGTACTTTTCCATTTCAATTTTAACCAAACTTGAATCCAAATTTTCATCGTCGTCAGAGAATTCCTCACACTCAAATTCGCTGTCAAGTGGTACATCACTACTATCATCACTTTCTTCTGACTCAGACCAGTTTTTAGTATTATTTTTATTGGATATTTTCTTATTGTGCTTCTTTTCCGAGTTCTTTTCTATTTGTCTTTTATTTTTCTTTTGTTCTTTTAATGTCTTTTCAGCCTTTCTTGTTTTTAATTTCTCAATATTTCCACTGGCCGTCAAAATTGTTGCAATATTTTTCGCCTTTTTTCGTACTTCTTGCAAGCTTTGTAAATTAGGAATTGGTGAAATTTCGTCAAGGAGCGTTCCAGGGGTCTTTTTCGAACTTCTTTTGGCTTTATCCGGGGAGGGCGTACATAAAGTCTTCATGGCGCAGACTGGAGCAGTTTCCTCATCTGAACTATTAGATTCTGGAGGCAATATAGTACGAGTACACATTTTTTTTGGTGTGGTGTTCTTGGTTACCAATGAATAGTTTTCTTCGATATTCCTTTTTTTGGGATCTTTTCTTTTTGACTTCAAATGTAAACCACTAGTGCTTGGTAAATTTATATCTTCAATCTCTTCTTCAACCAATTCGATCTGACTGTTTGGAGAATTACGAGAAGAATTACTTGGAGAATTAATTGGAGAGTTATTAGTGTCATCAGTTCTTTCAACATCGCTTAGGAACGCATAATCAGGAATCTCGCCTGGATTGAATGGCATAATACCAGTTGCTTTAAATCCCGAAGCAGCATTTTGCACTGTTGCTGCTCTTGCCCAGGAAGAACCCAATAAAGCCCCGAAGTTTAATCTCGTAATTCGTCTACCAGGATTGCTTCTCATATAAGAATTGCAGTCTGCATAATAAAATGTTTTTAATGATTTAAAAAACGACCTGTCCAAAGGCTGTAAATAATGTGTAGTATGACTTGGAAGGCTTAATAGAATAATATCATTCTGTTCACAAAATTCTAACGTTTCTACTGATGTTGTGTGTGCCCATCCAACACTAATAAAACTTTGCCATGAGGTTTTCTGGGGAAAAAATGATCTTTAATCCAATTCTGGAAAATTTGTAAATTTACATAAGCCGACTTTTGGGACATCACAACTTCTGATCCTGGGGGCATCCCATCTGCAAATTCATCTTTCTTATTTTTCCCCTTAAAAATGCAATAAGGTGGAAGGAAGCTCCCTTCTGCATTGCAACAGGCAATTACTGAGATGGTCTCGCCCTTTTCCCCCGATGTTACAACAGATACACTTTTTGATCCACGCTGTGCCAAAACTTGACCAGGTTTATTGTTAAGCTGTAAGCCCGTTTCATCTACATTAAAAACGTGCCCTGGTTTGTCAAACAGATCATTAGTCATTACTTCTCATTAAATTTTCAAGTAGCTCAAAATAATTTTTAACTACAGTTTTTGATAGTCCAAGGGTTCTGGCAATTGACACACCCTCAGCCTTTCTTACTCTAATTTCAGGATTTCGTCTCAAATATGATCTGAGCCAATCCATTCCTGCTAATCTAGTCCCTTTATTAAACTTATGCGGAATCTTCAATTTTTCAGCCAATTCGAAGGCACTTGCACGAACTTCAGTCCTTGTTGGACAAAAGTCATTTCTTTGTAGTTTAATAATGTGTCGGGCCAACTTTGTTTCTGCCTCACTGCCTAAGGATGAAGATGGTCCTAAGCGATTTTCAACTGTAAAACTCTTACGTTTTAGACGCCGTTTTAAGGTTGTTTTAGGAATGCCAAACTGCTTCGCCGCTGCATTTACCCCAGTGCCTTCGCCAACGGCGTTAACTGCATTTCTTAGATCAGCTTCGGACCAAACGCCTCTTGGTTTACTATTTGGTTTTCTTTTGTATACTGACGGACTCATTATTTGTGCCTAAAACAAACAAAAAATCGATATTACCTACCTATCATGCCCATCCATGTCCAGGTTCATCTATACCCACTAGTCCATCTCTACCTACATTTTTGTGGTCCATCTATACCTTACGGTTAGGTAGAGACGGACCAGTCATTTGCAAGAAAAAAACAAGCACCGCAACAAATAAGTGAGGTTATAATCTTTTAAGTTAATTTTGTTAATATAACTCCAAAAAAGTCTGAAAACACTTACCTGTGGCTGTATTGGCACGATTTTTATAACTTCTGAAAAAAATTTGTGTTGTCTTGAAACGAATTTTCAGTTTTTTTTTAGCAAAATATGCAATGGACGTCGCGCACGTGCTTCTCTGGCAAGCTCTGGTAGGAAACTGAACCGTGTAACGAAATTGCGCATTTATAAGGCACGCCGTTTTTGCAATATGGCGGATGGTCCGTCTATACCACTGGTCCATCTCTCCCTACTTTACCCTATCTGCTATTGATTTATTAATTTTAATCTCAACTATTTTATTGAATAAAGTTTGAGGCTTAAAACCAGCATATGCATATGAATAATCCCCTGCTGCTCCTATTAAAGTTTTTAGAGAAGTTTTAAAATCATTGGATGATGATACTTTATTAAAATCATCTAATGTGAAAGACATGATGATAAATATTAAATTTACACAATTCCGAGGGGTGTCTCACTTGCTTTTTGAGCGTACATGTATTGCCAAAACTAATGTAAAGTCGAGTACTTCCACATACTGCCCCAATTATTCCAGGTACTCCTAAGTACTGCGTCAGTAATGCCATGTACTGCCAAACACTTCCATGTACTGCCAAGTACTTCCATGTACTGCCAAGCACTTCCATGTACTGCCAAGTACTTCCATGGACTGCCAACTACTTTTGAATTAAATTTTTGCTTCCAAAACATTACATTATGCAAATATACATGAACATGAAACAGGATGAAAAAAAAAATGATTGATTACATACAAAGTTTTATTATGACGTTACATATATCAGGTACCTAAAATTGAATTGTTGAAATTGATATTGTTTATAAGCTCTTTTTAATTCCCTATATTTATTCTGGATTGTTAATTTGTCGCACCTTCCTAGTGTGAACGGGTCATTACCCTTCAGGCTTAAAGGTCCTGCAAAAATGAAGTGATTTTGCACTCCACAAATTTCATTTTTCTTGGGCCATACAAAACTGTTAAGTTCACTTTTTTAAAATTTTACTCTACTTTCTTTACCATCCGTGCTAATTACCCTTCCGATATACCATGATGAGTCATAATAAATTGCGTAATATTTCTCTGCAGTTATTTCTAACTCTAAGGACGGTTCTTCTATTTCTGACTGGTTATCTTCAAAATCTTCCCCTTCAAATTCACTTTCTCTCTCATATGAGCTTTGCTCTTCAATTTCAGATTCTTCATCAGAACGAGTTTTTTGTTTTTTACTCGGTTTTTTATTAGAGCGTTTCGATTCATGTGTCTTTTTAATGGTATTTTTTTTTTGGAACTTGTGACGTACCACGAACTCTGAAAATTCTGTCGGTAAATAATTTGCCTTTTTTCTCGCTAAACAACCAGCAAAGGGTAGACTTTCGTAAAGTCATATCTTTTTTATCACCTGTTGTTACTTTTAGGTAGGCTGAATTTATTCTTGTTACTCCCTTTTTCTTGCTATAATCTTTTAGTTCCAAATAATTTTTTTTTTTTTTATTTATTCAAATTAACAAATCTCATGTTACAAAACATATACAATATCAATTCTAAAAAAAAAGTTCGTTAATTCACCCCTAATCAGCGAAATCGCTGGTAACGGGGTATGCGTCACTTAGAACATCAACTGTTCTAAGATTACCTAGTATGCCAATTAAAACACGTACATAAGTTACTACACTTTTAACAATCTTAAAATACAATACACATAAAATTTTACGTGGATATCATAATACAACTAAAATCACAGTCACCTTGGACACGGTCCTGCAACAATACCAGACCAGTTCACATCAATAAGCAAATTGCAATAAAAAACAAAAAAACAAAGAAACCGAAAAATTCGCGGAGATAAAAGTGCGATAGTTCATTCCAGAACTACAGCTTTGACTGAAGGAACCTTTTGAGCTTTAGCGAAAAAACGCTGTAGGAAGGCACTTCCCGTATGTTTTGAGGCAAAGTGTTGTACATAAGAACAGCTTGTGTCAGTGGATTATGTAATCCTTTATTTGTACGAACAGAGGAAATATGCACTTTCTGACTACCCCTTGTATTATAGTCATAGACATTACTGTTAATCACTGGTTGATAGTTACACTTGAGTATCCTATTTCTGATTTTATACACCTGCTTACATTGCTCAAGCTCTAACAAATATTTTAGGGGTTGTAACCCAGTCTGCGAATAAAGGATATCTGTGGGTGTGCGGTAATGTTTTTGAAATAAGATTTTTACTGCTTTGTTCTGAAGAACTTGTATTTTTTTAAAATTTACCACACCACATGTTCCCCAAATATTAATGAGATATCTTATATGGGATAAAACATAGGCGTTATATATTAGTTTGCGATTTATGGAGTTTAAAAAGTCTGCGCATCTATGTGAAGCTCCCAACATTGAAATTATCTTCTTCGTGATTTTATCTATGTGCCGATCCCAGCTCAACCTTTCATCGAGTACTAGCCCTAGATATTTAATTGACTGAACCTTAGAAATTTGTAGGTTGTTGATTTGCAAGCAAATGTCAGTATTATCGGTGCCTTTTTGGCGGAATACCATGTACACAGTTTTTTCTGTGTTAAGTTTTAATTTGTTATGCATTAACCATTTTGAGTACTTTACTAAGTCCTCATTGACGTCCTGCTCAAGTCTTTTAAGGCTGGTACCGCTGTAAAGAAGCACTGTATCATCCGCGTACGTAAAATAACGCCCCCCCAGTTCTGCCTTGCTTAATGACAACACCAGCAGTGAGTATAAGAACGGCCCCAAGACGGAGCCCTGGGGCACTCCACAGTTGTTCAATGCACTACCACTGCAAGTGCAGTCCAACCTTACGAACTGTGGTCGATCCCTGAGGTAAGTTGAAATAATTGAAAGCGTTCTATCACGGATACCCATGGAATACAATTTGTCAATTAGAACTGTGTGGTCAACCACGTCAAACGCTTTCTTTAAATCGACGAAAACCGCTATCACAAATTTTTTTCTTTCCATTTTAGTCATTATATAATTTATGCAGTCCGTAGTGGCACCTAAAGTGCTACTATTCTTAATAAAACCATACTGGTATTTATCAAAACCTACATAGGGTAAAGGCTATAGTGATTGGCCACTTAAGAGTTTCTCTAACTTAACCTATTATGCAGAATGAAGCTAGTGAGCTTTTTTTTATAATAAATTATGTATATAGGAGGGGAAACTCTTCCTATTTAAGAATCGATGTTTGTTTTTATCTTTGGTTCAACTATAATTTGAAAAATTCGATTCAATTATTGCAACAGCCGCTTCCATAGTTATTAGCCACTGAAAGACAATTATTGGCATAGCGTTATCGACAGTTATTGGCCACCTACATGTGCTGGTATGGTATTTTTTATATTTTTATTTTTAACATCATTTCTATAAGGTATTTAAATAAAATTTTCCTTAGATTTAATAACATTTATTGTAAAAAAATTGTTTATACCTATTTAGACATTTGGCTTTGAGGAACTTTAGTAGGTACTTGACAACTCTGTAAATTGGAATGACTTAAAACTAAAAAATAATACTAAACTATCTAGTCTTTAAAGAAAACATACTTGTATCAACATTTATTATAAAAACTAAATTTATATTTCAATATTTGTCTTTGAGGAACTATATTACTTGGGCAAATTTCCGTAAATTCGAATAACCTTAATCTAAAAAATAACCTTAAACTACCTCCTATCTAGATGAGAATTATTATTTTTTTAAACAAACATGGCACGTAAAAATGTCCACTTCAGCTGATAGTTTTTTTGCACATTCAACGTGGTATGTCCTTTCGCAAGTTGGGCATTTAATGCCTATTTTTGAATCTGACATGTTGTATGTACAAGAAAAGCACAAGCCTGAAGCAATTTTTTTATTTTTAACAAATATTATATCACACTCTTTGGTTTTAATTGCTGGCTTTAATAGAATATTTGAAATAATATTTAAAGGTTCATTTTTCTGTTTTACCACTTGCCTGCTATCCGCGTTTAGATTTTCGTCTTCTAGAAATAAATTACGCTTAGCAGCATCTATTTTCGAAATTTGGCTGGAATCTTTTGTCTTATTTCCGATTTCAATAATAGGGCTATGCTTTTTACTCAAAATAGCTTTAGTTTTTATTTTCAAGGTTCTTGTCGTTGTGTCTTCACTCTGATCAGCTATATTTTCTATTTGGTTCCTTCTAGGTTTTTGTTTCTTTTCTGCTTTCTTTGCTAATCTTGCTGCTTTCTTTTTTTCTTTAAAAAGTTCTTCTTTTTGTTTCTTTTCTTTTTTCTCCAATTCAATTTTTTTCCTGGCCGAAGATGTTAAAACAAACGGAAGCTTATTAATTTTTTTTCCCTTTCTTTCAGGAGTTTTTGGCCATGTAAAATAACTACCTATCATAACGTTTTGGTCAACTGGAATCGATGAACTAGCTTTACTGGAGGTTGCTTGATCAATAAAAGTTACCGCTAATTCACCTTTGGCGATATTAAAAAGAGGTTCTGATGTACTGGTACTGGTGTTATCTTGAGTTACAGAACTTATGTTGGTCCCATCTTCTGCTATTATTGGCAAAGTATCTATGTCAAAAACTGTTATTTCATTCTCACTTTGTGTGTCCTCTTTTTCCTCACATGTTGGTTTATCTGTAGATGTGTTTTCTTCGTCATCGTGATTTGGTAATTCAGGCACTTCTTCTATTGAAACTTCATTAGTATTCCAGTCATGATCTGTCAACTCATCATTATTATACTCTTCAGGGTTCGTTTGGTCTGTCGTCACTTCTTTTTTAAATTCGCAGAAAATTTTGTACAACATTAGAAACTCTTTGTTTTGAGAACTAGTATTTTCTTTCTCAAAAGCAGCGATGATCGCATAATCACCCCCAACTATTTCCTTGAATCTACTTTCCGTCAAATATCTTTCTTTACTTTCTGTTCTCGTAGGGTCTTTCAACATATTTTTGTTTTTTCCAGTGCATTTTGTGAAATCGAGAGCCGATGAATCCCAAGGATACAAACCACAGGCTCTGAATCCATTTTTAATGCTCTCAGGTCTCAAACCCTTCTCCATTGCCGACTGCAGTACAATTCCAAAATTTTCCTTATTTACAACTGTATCTGGATGGTTTCTTCTAAACTCGAGTACGGATGACTTCCATGCATTTTTTAATGGTTTAAAAGCTGCGACGTCTGCTGGTTGCATGATTCTCGTCGCATTCGGGTAAAGAGAAACCAAAACTATATTCAAATTTCTGCAAAGCTCACTAAGCTGGAATGTCATGTGTGTAGTGTGCCCGTCAACAAACATGATAATTGGAAACTGGATCCCTTGATCTCTTACGAAGGGGTAGAATACATTTCCAATATATTCATAAAACAATTCGTTTTTCATCCACCCATTTTCACTGCAACCTAAACCCCAATTGGATGGTACAGACTGCCTTATCTTATCAGAGATGCGACTTTGTGCATATATTATCATAGGTGGAGTTATTTTGCCTTCAGCAGAAAATGTGAACATTACGGTTATGTTCTTTTTTGGATTATGTTCTATTTCGTAAACGTTTCGTGCGCCTTTTGGAGCTAAGACCCTTTTATTTTTCGGACAAAGAAGGAAACATGTCTCATCCCCGTTGAAAATACGTGAGGGATCTTTAAGAATATCATCCAAACTCTTTTCTTCCAAATACGTCTTTATATCCGCAAACCATTTCCTGATGTTCGCTTCAGAAACAAGCGACGATGCAGAAGTAATTCCTTCCGCTGTGCGTAGAGAGATCCTTGGATGCCGCTTCAGAGAAGCTTGCATCCATCCTTTTCCCGGTAGGTTGTCTTTAAATGGATTGTTTCGTGGGTTTTCATCCAAAAATTTTTTAACTGACCATTTGATATCTTCGTCGCGGGTGGGAAAACCTTTTTTATGGCAGTTTAAAATGAATCGCTCTAGCTGTTCTTCCTCCTGATCAGTTAAAACTGGGGATGGTCCGAAAGTAGTCTTGTTCTTAAATTTTACACTACGTCTAAATTGCAAAGTCGATCTGTTAACATTATAGGTTTCCGCTGCTTTCCTTTCTGACATCCCGCCCTCTATAGCTTCTAGTGCTTTTGCTATATCTTCCTCCGAAAACTTCTTTTGATATTTGCAATTTTTTTTAACTTTTGGCATTGTATCTCGTTTGATGGAAGTTAGAACCTAAAAAGAGGACTTGTTTGTACTATTTTGCTTTTATATTCTATCTAAAAGCATGATCTTCAACTAAAAAGCATCATAAAGTTACTCCATTATGGTCAGCATTTACTCTATGGGTTCCTTAGTGTGAAAGTATTTTTAAGGACCTCAAATGTCCTCAGGTACTAGAGGCTCTTGAGGATCCCTTCACACCAAGGAATCCGCATGGAGTTAATGCAGAGCAAGTTATCATTAAGCCCTTTGATGAATGAAAAAATACAGATCTTCAATAATTATACATGTCTTTCTGCAATGACACAGTGATTGGCCAGCTCATATCTATAGTCATTGGCATATGGCCAACGACTGAAAAACACATTATTACATTATTATTTTCTTAGAAAACCTCAAAAGGAGGGTAAAACAATTAAGAGTACAACCAAAGCTGTGCTAAAAGTAAAAAAAAAAATCCATAGTGATTAGCCAGGTGGCTAATCACTATGCACCAGTAAACATAGGGTGACAGTCATAGGCCACGCCAAATTAGCGGGAAAAATATAACCTAACAATTAATTTGATCCAAATATCATTAGAAAATACTAGAATAAACTAAACTTTACCATCTTAAAACTATTTCTACTAAGTATCAACCTCTACGTGCCCTTTTAAAGAAACAATTCCTTAGCGAAAATACTAATTTTACGTACCTTTTTGACTGGATCTGGCAAGCACTTTTATCAACAACGTGTCACGCTAACGGGTATAAACGAATGCCAAACGAACTAAATTTGCGTTTATAGCGATGTTGTCAGATTCTATTGAAAATATTGCTTTTGAAGTAAATGCTTCTACATTCTTAAAATTTGCAATAATTTACCTAGTGGCTATTCACTGTCTCCCGGCCAACCACTGTAGCCTTTACCCTATCTTTTTTCCAAAATGAGCTAAAGTCGCCCTGCCGGGCCAAAGTCACCCGAGTTTATGGTACTTTTATTTATTAGTTGAAATTACAAACGACCAAGAAAAGGACTTAAAAATTACCAAGAAAATGAGTCTTGATAGTAAGATTAATGAAGAACTTGAATGCAGTACTAACAATAAAAATAAAAATAGTTGCCAGAAATCGTCACCTTCTGCACGAAATGTTTTAAATAAGTATGGGTCGTGTTTTATGCGAGATCATTTTTGTAGTAGAGCCATTTTTGGAAAATACACACAAAGTGTGATCTTTTTAAGCACAAAGACAAACGTTTTTTTGATACCTTGCGGGTATTTTAACTTTTACTCCAACTATTGTGGTTTATTTTTTTAGCCCCAACTAGAAAAAGGGCATCTAGTTCATTGAAGCAGTCTACCTTGGCTTACCTAAAAAAGAAAAATGACAGATGGTATGAAATTCGATCTAGAGAGCTTGCATTACAAGAACAAGAAAAATCACTCCAAGAAAAAAGATTTGCAGTGGGAGCACGAAAATCGAATTCTGGATAGTTTTGACAGATGAGACAGAAAATACATACACTAAACTCGTAAAATCGTACCGATTCGATTGAAATCACTCGGCAGCTATGGAGGAGTCGAGATGGGCTCGAGTGGCAACATTTTTAGGTTAGTTCTCAGAAGTTTTTGATTTCTTTCATATTTTATAATTATTTGGGCTGTTAACGTTAAATGTAAAGTGAAAATATGTTGCCGGTGTTTCATGAGGCCCTGCGGCAGCAGCAACGGCAAATCGAAAACTTGCGACTTTTAAGACTGCGGCATGCACTAAGAGTAGAAAATAATCCTTTTAATTTATCTGGGCAGCGCTTTATTGAATTATTTCGATTAAGTAAAAACGCATCTAGAGAAGTGATCGAGACTTTACGACCTCACTTACCACAAAGGCATAACATTCGAGGTATAAGTGTTGAAGCGATGGTTCTAGCTACTTTGCGATTTCTGGCGACTGGAAGTTACCAGCGTTGTGCCTGTGAAGAATATAATTTCGGTATGGGTCAGACGACTATTGCCAAATATATAAAAATAGTTATAAATATCATGAATGAACATATTGTCGACCAAAACATTCAATTTCCTCCTACACAGCAGAAAAAAATGACATTAAAACAGAGTTTTTAAACAAATGGGGGTTCCCAGGCACAACAGGCGCTATAGATGGTACTCACATTGCCATTTTGAAGCCATCGCAAGAATCCCATAATTTTCTGAACCAAAAGGGATATTGTTCACTTAATGGGCAAATGGTGTGTGACCATAGGATGAAAATTAGGAATGTGTTTGGTAATTTTGGAGGAGCATCCCATGATAGTTTTGTGTGGAGAAATTCCCAAGTGAATGAATATTTGAGGCATGCAACTGCTCATGGTGAACGAGTATGGCTTATTGGTGATTCGGGATACCCCCTGTTAAATTATTTAATGACCCCCTTTAGAAATCCAGCAAATCAGGGAGAAGAACGTTTTAACCGTATACATGCATCAGCCAGACATGTTATAGAAAGATGCTTTGGTATTCTCAAAATGAGATTTAGGTGCCTTTTACGAGAATGAACAAGTCGTTATTCGACAAACTTTGTTGCCAAATTAGTGAATGTTTGTGCAGCTTTACATAATATATGTATTAATGCAAACCTATACATCAATGAAGAATGTCAAGCCGATGAAATAATGAATGGTAATAGAGAGGAGGTTGAAGATAGAAATGCACCGAATTTAAGACAAACAATTGTTAATAATTATTTCACATATTCCTCCGTGTACCAGTGTGTGCACCTAAATTTGTCTATCTCTTATTTGTTTAAATAGTCAGCTACAATGACATTTTTAAATAAAACGAGTTTTAAAAGCTTGATATTTTATTTAAAGCTTAAAACATAAACGAACATACATAACATACTATACTTTTAATAAGGAATGCAAAACTAACATACTTCAGTTTACTTTACAAAACGCAATTTTTGTAACAAGTAGGTAGGTACTATTCTTATAAAGAGTCTAGAATTTTTAGTATGAGGGTTCTATTGTTAAAAGGAAAGTTCAGTGATTCATTTACCATTTAATGTTTTAATAATATTTCGTTACCTTTTTGTTGTAAACAAAAAGCAGACAAATAGCAGTTTTATGGGTCCAATAACCTACAGTTTAGTCTAAACAACTTTAGTTTGTTACTAAAGTTAAGAAACGAAATTTTGTGAAATTTGTCCAAATTTTGCTGTTTGCTTTTTAATATTTTTGTCAACTTTAGGTAGTTGGACCCAAAGGATCCTTACTTGGCTAGTTTTTGAATAAAATAAAAAAAGGTAATGACGTATTGACCAAAAAATAAAATGGCAAATGCGTCACTAACCCTAACTCTGAAAACATGGCCTAACAGGAACTGAAAAAAACTTTATATTGTTTTTAAAACACCTAACACTTTTTTGACCGTTAATTAAATTAACGGAAATATTTTTCATTAGTAATATCTCAAACATTTTTGTGCCCCAAATGTAGAGACAATACCTCATATATTTGTCCCAACATCCTATCAATAGTGGTATTAATTTCCCTTAATAAAGAAATGGTCTCTAAGTAATAATTTCCTGTATTCTCATTTTCTCTGGAAGATATTTTCTTTGCTGTACAATTGTGATCTAAACTGACTCCACTGGAGGAAACTTTCCTTTTTCTTTCATTTGCAGGTTCCATAACATATTTTCCATAGTATTTCCTGTATTGGTATGAACTAATGTACAAGGTGCAGCCTTTCTATTTTCTTTCGGGCTACTGTTAGGTTTTTCATTATTATTCTTGAAATTTAAAGTATAATAAGGTTGTAACAATGAGGGAGATGGGGGACTGTCAAAAGTATTAATGCTAATGGGTTGTAGCTGAAACAAGATTTCGGTTAATCATTATACTCAATACTTAAATACTATCTAAATAAGGTTTACCCCACTTCTCTACTGCCAATGCCCTCTGCAAAGCTTGGTCCTAATAATTCTAGTGCCGTTAACTCAAATTCACTGAGTACTTTGGTACTTTCTTTCCCACCTCCTGTTTTCCCTAGTTCCTTTTTTATTTCGTTGGCTTTTCGTTTTAAATTATATTTAAAATCAATCCATGTCTAAAAAAATAGATATGTATAATATAACATAACATACCAACACTGGATTTTTACTTTGCTAGTGTATCGGACCCTTCGCTACTGCAATTCTATAATTTTAGTTACTTAAAAAAATATTTTTTTACTTACTCTTTGCCACTTATCCGCGGATTTTGCCCCATACCCTAAAGAATTGAGAATGTTTGTCAATTCTAACCAAATTTCCTTATGCTTCTGTTTGCCATTTAAGGAGTCACATGTACCCTGGAAGTTTTTTCAGGTGTGACAAAATAATTTCCCAATGCTTATCAATTGGTTTAAACGACATTTTTGAAAAAAATTTGCCAACTGACATAAACCATAAAAACGTAAATCAGACGAATGAGGAATGAACCGCATGAATAAACTAAAAACTATCCTTCAAAATTCTTCTTTTATGGTTCTCTTCGTTTCTTTATGCTGGCAAAAGTACATAATACATCGAGAACCGAAGAATGCCGACTCGATCGAATTTTGTGGGATCTTTGCATATACTCGATCGAATCGAGTACTCGACTGATCTTGTGTTTCGTATCGAGTATTGTGCTCCCACTGTTGAACTAGAAAATTGGGAAAGAAGAAAAGGAACTGAGATGGACGAAAAAAAAAATATATTGAATTAGATATGTTTAAAAATCAACAAAGATTGATAGAAATTGCATTACAAATAAATGCATAGAATGTGCGTTTATTTTGAATTTTCTGGTACTATTGTAACCATTTATAGTTGTGTTTGTGATTACTTCCTAGATGTGTTTATTTGAAGTACATAGTTGTATTTTAAAAATGTTTTTCATATTTTTTGTTCTGTTTTTTATGGAAGAAAGTTAGTTTTATCAAAGGTAAGTTTTTCAAGTATATTTTTTTGATGTATTATCTGTTACCCTTATATTAAATACAAGTAAAACACAAAATACACAAAGTGTTGTCTTATTTTAAATTTTTTTATTCTCTGACTAGACAGGTTCAAAAATAACAACATACATTTGTAATTTAATACAGGGTGGCTCAAAGTTCTGAATTGGCTGATTTATGAAATGATTACAGAAGATTGTAAAAAAATCATACTTTAAAAAATATAAAGTATCCAATTCAGAAATTTGTACACCCGTATATCCCAACTACTATTTATAATTATTAGGGTTATTATTTCCTAGATAATCTTCCAACTCTGGAGGATCTATATTGAAATAGACATGTTTCCCCTCTATATAAACAAGTATGGCAATTAGTTAAAATCATTGCCATGTACATGTCTTCAATATCCTGAAACAATATTTTTTGTTTCTTTTTATAATCAAGAAATGCAAACTCTTGAATGATCTTATTGAACCCCCATCCCACAGATATTCGCAAGACACTCATCATATTGTTAAAGTTTTGGCTCTCTGGATGTCCTTCAATTTCATGTTCAGTATATGGTCTAAGGAGAAAGTTTCTTAAACCATAAGCCTGGTCTCCATAGAGAAGGAAATGTTGCTCGTTAAAAACAACATTCTGGGCAAGTTCTTCATACAGACCAGATTCTCTAAAAATTCCGGCATCGTGACGTCGTCCCTCATAAGCTTCCTTTGAACTGATGCAAATGCCATCTGGGCAAATTACCGACTGATATTTAACACAATGGACTTTCTTGTGCCCTGAATAATACCGCTCCTGGTTGATCGGGGGTCTACAAATGGGCCTTGCTGTCCCATCAATAAATCCCCAACAATTCTGTAGAGGGCAACCTTTCTGCACAAGTGCCTAAAAATAACATTTATGAAATACACTTTAAATATTGTAAGAAAATTTTATAATAATGTGATTTGACACCAATATAAAAAATCTTACTTGAGAGTATTGATTTAATTTGTGAACGTTTATATAAGGAACATTCCTCAAATTTTCTAACAAATGACCTTTGTTGTTATAAATTATCGATTCCATTAAATTTCATATATTTGAGAGTACTGTGCTGCAAATACCAAATAATGGCTCCAAATCTACCATTCTATTTGGGTAAGCTAGTCTCCGCAGTAGCACACATTTACACCTGCAAATAAAAAAATGTAATTACATCTTTGCACTAATAAGATACATATCTACTAATGTAGTGGGTCAAATAAAAATGAAGTACCCGCTTCATCGAAAAATGCATGTCAGTAATATGTTAAATAATTTAGTTAAATAGAAAATGGTTGAGCGTTGATAAACCTGAAATCACGCTAAAATACTTACCATGATGAGTTTCTCTATCCCTTGTTGTTATGGTTTTCGGTAAACCAAAACCTCTGGATAATCTATGACGATAATTTTTTTTTTCTAAATCGGAAGAGATTTTTACATTCCAAATTGGACAGATTATTCAGATTGAAATGACCATAAAGTAGACCTCTATTCCCTAAGTTTTCTTCATCATGCAGAATATGGAAAATTAAAACTTCATCCACATCATCATCATTCTCGTCATCTACTAAAGCAATTAAATCCAACACAGGCTCCATCTCCCCCCAAATAAATTCACCTTGCCGTACAACATGAAAGATAGGTTAGGTAAACTGTCAACTAACCATTGTAAACCAATGCGATATACGTTCTTGGACTGGCCTTAATTCTATTTTAGGGCGCAAGAAATACGTAAACGTATCAGGTTGTCACGGTTTTTTCCACAAAAATAAAATATATTATATAGTAATATATAATACATAATACTTTTGAACGTTGCAGCTACGGCAGCTGTTCATCGGTGAACACTAGACACATAATAATAGACAATTTTAGTCAAATTTCCACTTTTATTGAATGGTTTATAACATGACGCGTTTCGCTAACTCTATAGCTTCATCGGATGTTTGTTACAGACTAAATCTTAAACTAGAAGTTCACAAAGGTGTCATAACATAGATACAAAAATCTAGGTAGATAATGAGGTTTTAATTTAGGTTTTATTATTATACCAGTTTACTATGGGGAATTCACACTGGGCTTGATTCCTGTTGGGTAAATAAGTTTAATAAGGGTGAGTTATTTAATTATAATTGATCATTAAGTAAAATGTGGGAATCTTTCAACCGATTTATCTCAAGACTTTCAAGCAACCTTATTAAACTTATTTACCCAACAGAAATCAAGCCCAGTGTGAATTCCCCATAGTAAACTGGTATAATAATAAAACCTAAATTAAAACCTCATTATCTACCTAGATTTTTGTACCTATGTTATGACACCTTTGTGCACTTCTAGTTTAAGATTTATTCTGTAACAAACATCCGATGAAGCTATAGTGTTAGCGAAACGCGTCATGTTATAAAGTATTTAATAAAAGTGGAAATTTGACTAAAATTGTCTATTATTATGTGTATAATGGATTTCCATCAAGTAAAGGCCGACACCATTCAAAGGTGAACACTAGGTTATGAGTTTATCAGTTAGTAGTGTGGTTCACTTTTCTAACAAGGCGCAAGTCTGTATAACTTGCTTTAAGTGAAGAATCCCCAGACTGGGAGATGAACACTTAGAAAAGAAGATGTTAAAAATAAAAAGCAGATTACCATTGACTAAATTTAATAAGTATTTTAATACTTATTTATGTTAAAAAAGAATAAATTCATTAACAATAACTAAAAGTTAACGTTTCTGATCGCAGAAAATAAATTCCTAAAATACCCGCACCCCAACTTAACTACGCATTCGCATGGTTGATTGATCAATCAAATCAGAAAAGATTTACACGGAAGAATATTTTATGAAATTTATATCATTTTAAAATAGGTACTAATACGCACAAAAATTATAAAAATAAATATTTAAGGCATGGCAGATCATATTTGAGTGATGTTACCTCATACAAATACATGGAAGATTGTCACGGGATCTTTATTAAAACACTGGTTTCATCATTAATTACTGCAGCATTTATTTATAAGTTAAAATGAATATTTATATTTTATACAACTTATAAGTACCCAAAAGAGTCCTACCTCTTAACTCCTAATTCACCGCCGAGGCGAGGAAAGTGGTTCTGGGACGTCCTCTGGCTTCGCAGCGGTCTCTCTTGGCTCAAGAATTAGGCTGTCATTTACCGCTGATCTCCCCTCCCAAGTTGACCCTTTCTCTCCCGCCTCCGGCCCGATATGCCCACGCGCGTCGAACGACGCTTATTAAGCAGGAAGGGCGACCAGGTAGGGGTGAGGGAAAATGATTTGGTGACACTCCCCCCCCCCCCCCCCCACGGAAAACAAAAATCCAAAGGATTCCCTATTCTATACTCTACACCAAAAAGTCTCGTTTGGGTTTAATAAAAATATCAATGTACAATTAAAAAGCTGCCTTTTTCGTTCTGGCTCTCTTCTTCCTCCTGGCGGGTCTTCCTCCCTCCTATTCGGGTGGTTCCTTAGCATTTCTGGCTCTCTCCTTCCTGCTTTGTGGGTCTTCCTCCCTTCTGTCCGGATTGTTCCTTGGTGTGGTCCCCAGGTGTTGCGGTCCCAAGGTGGGATTGTCCTCCGCTGGTACCGTCAGTGGTCCGCTGGCCTGGCAGGTCGTCGCCGCTCTCCTTGCTGGCTCGTCGACCCCGTCCACTCTGGCCAACCTGGCAGCCTCGGCTGCTACAACCCTTAGGCTCGCTTCTTAGGACCTCAGTGGTTGGTGTAACATGAAAACAAACGAACAGAGAGTTAGACGCTACAAAACTATTTACACAATTTATTTACAATTTTTTTTTATATATACAGTGATATTTATATATACAATGTGTTTGGCCCCGTGGCCACCCAGCACGACTGTGTCCGGAACAATTACCTTTTTTCGAATATTTTCAGCCCTTAAAACTTTTTACTTTTTCACAAATTTTCCGCAAACTACTTATTTCTCCCCCTCTCCTGCCGAAAAAAAAACATGATTACTTAGAGACTTTACCCCTTACTCTTTATCCCTTACACACAAAAAAACAAAAATAACGACACAACATCATTGAACATCGCAAGATTATACGTGTTGATCAGACACGCTTTCAAGCAACGCTCGACTGCACAGAGCCTCGCGCAACTGTTCACGATCTCTCTTACTTTTATCTCTTAACACAAACGTTTAATTTTTCACTCTCTATATTTCTTTAACACTGATTACTACCTTATACCTCTTTATTACTTGGGGGAAAAAAGCAAAATACCTTTTATTTATTTTGCTACCCATTTTCACTCGTGGCAATAACAACAAAAAAAAACAATAGATGCATTGTTCCTACTACTCTTCAAAATTATATGGTTCGTGGTACGGGGCCAATCTATATACATGGACTGTTTCCTCTTTATCTCTTGCTCCTTCCCCTCTCTATAATGTAATTTACTGGCGATGCTTTTTTCACTTTTTTGTGATTACTATCATATCGGGTTTTGTCCTATTTCTGTTTCTGAGTAATATTTCTTTTCGCTTCCTGTCTGTGTTTCTCTATACTCGGGTTCGGAATAAGCATCGTGGCTGATTTTAAAAACATGGCGTCCGGTATGAGCTGTGGGTTTCTTCCAAAAACTAAATAAAATGGTGAAAACTGAGTTGTGTCCTGTTTGCTGGAATTGTAGGCAAATGTTATCATTGGTAGGTATTTATCCCAGTCATCCTGTGATATCTGCTACTGTTTTGTTAAAACGCTCAGTTAGCCCATTAGTCTGCGGGTGGTATGACGTAGTATATACGTGTTCTGAGCCCATATTTTGCACCATTTTTCTTACCAATTCTGACCTAAAAACTTGACCTCTGTCACTCAATATTTTCTTTGGTACTCCATGGATGCTCATTACTTGGTCCACCAGAAACGATGCTATCTTTTCTGCTTTTGCACTTGGTATTGCTTTGGTTATGGCATACGGGTCACATAATCTGTACAAACAACTATATTATTATTCTGGCTTTTTGTTTTTGTTAGGGGTCCTAAAATATCTATGCCTATCATTTCGAAAGGCTGCAAATCATCAATTTTTATTGGTTGCAGATCACCTGCTGGTTTTTCATTGTTTGGCCCTTTTCTCGTCTGACAATAAGGACATCCTCTAATAAATTTCTTCACGTCAAGATGCATTTTATCCCAATAATAGCGTGTGTTTATTCTGTCATAAGTTCTTGCATATCCGAAGTGTCCCGACAATGGCTCACAATGCAGCTGTTGCATCAGTTGTGCTTTTAGTCCTTGAGGGATTACCAACTTGTCCTCCTGGTGTGGGACAGCCGACTTTTTATATAGCACACCATCTGTACCTGTAAAATTTTTTGCACGACGTTGCAAATGTGAATTGCCATAATTCGGATCCTGGGCTGCCTGTAGTAAGTCTGACACGACTGTATCTTCTTCTTGGAACTCCGTGATGTCCACTAAGGGTAGCAAAAATGTGGGAATTTCATTGGCATCATACTCGTCCTTTAGTGTTGCCTAGAAACAGGGTCGTCTGGAAAGGCAGTCTGCGTCTTGATTGCAATTCCCTGATTTGTGGATTATTTCGAAATCAAATTCTTGCAGTTTGCAGCTCCATCTAGCTAATCTCCCTATAACATTTTTGAGATTCTTTAGATAACACAGTGGCTGGCGATCAGAAAAAGATTTTTATGTGTTCTCCCCAAATATAGCTTCTGAGATAAGTTAAACTCCACACTATGGCGAGACCTTTTTTTCTCCAACTCCATAATTTTTTTCAGCTTCTGTGAGAGCTCTGGGCACATAGCAAATGGGATGCCTTTCCTCGTTCATTTTTTGTAGTAGTACTGCCGCTATTCCTTGGTCTGATGCGTCGACATGTAGCTCTTGTTCTGCGTTTGGAAGGTAGTGACTTTATACTAATTTTCTTTTTAAAACCTGGAAAGCTTCTTCTTGAGCTGATGTCCACCAAAATGGTGTATCTTTGTTCAGCAAGTCGTATAACGGCCTGGCAATGACACTAAATTTTTCAATAAATTTTCTATAATAGTTGGCGAGTCCTAGAAAACTTTGAAGTGCTTTTTTATTTTTTGGAGTTGAAAAATGGTGTACTGCTTCTAGTTTTGAAGAATCTGGAGGAATACCTCGATCACTAATGGTGTGGCCTAGTACTGTTAGTTCTTTATACGCAAACTGGCACTTAGATGGTTTTAGCTTTAGACCAGTTGCTTTTAGCTTTGACAGTACTTTTCTTAGGTTCTCGTTATGTTCTTCCAAATTTCTTCCATAGACCAAGATGTCATCTAAGTACGTCATTGCTCCATTCCACTTCATGTCTCCCAAAATTGCGTCTGCCAACTGCTGAAAAGTGTTTGGTGCTGTTGTAAGGCCAAAACTTAGGCGGTTAAATTGGAACAAGCCATCGGTAGTGACGAATGCCGTTTTATGCCTGTCCTTCTCATCAATTTCTACTTGCCAGCACCCTGAAAACATGTCCAACGTAGTAAATTATCTAGCTTCTCCCAGGTAGGTCAAAATGTCATCTATGATTGGCAGAGGATACACATTTTTTTATGGTTTTTGCGTTCAATTTTTTATAGTTAATGCAGAACCTAGTCTCCTACAACACCGTCGCCTTTAGTATGACAGAGCGACGTGTTACAAGTGCATCGCGTTAGAATTTCACAGACTAAGTTTTTCAAACGTGTTCGCGCGACTAACTGTGTCACTATGAACCGTGCTAGACGGATAGTTCAGTTAGCGCTGTTGCAAGCTGATCAGGCAAATAATCGAGGTAAGTAAAATGGCATGATTTACCGCATCGCTTTTTTCCGTCAATAAAAGCTTTTTTTATAGGTCTGGAAGAAAATGAACTATCCTTAGACCTAAACGGTGAAGATCAACGAGCAGACGACCCCGAAAGTGACGCAGACAGTATGCACAGTAACTACAATACAGACACAGAGCAATCTGGCATCTTTTTTGGAAACTAGGACTACTGGACTGGAATACGGACTTACAGACTTTCTTATCACCTCATTTTTCAACATTTCTTCTACTTGTTTATTAATAATTCTTGGCTCTGTGTGAGAAACTCTGTATGGTCTGGAAACCACTGGAACGTCATCGGTCGTCTCGATTCGGTGCTTCACTAGATCCGTTTTCCCTAGGTCGCTGATGCTCCAAGCAAAAGTATCTTCAAAATCTTGAACTAACTCACTTACACTTTGAAAGTCATTTTTACACAAGTCCCTATTTACATTATAACTTTTTACTAGAATATCGTTCGGTAAAGTCACTAAAGTTTCGCATATATTTGAAGTCACTATCTGCTTTAAACGCGATGCACGTGCCTGCAATTTTTTTTGTTTTTCTACCGTAGTTTTTTATTTCGGCGTACTACGTCAAATTATCACTAAAAATTTTATGAATTTGAAGTCCATTTCTTATTACAAAATCATAGTTCGGGGTAAAGTTTATTTTATTTTCACCCGTTTTTTTAAAGTTCACTTCGCATTTAATAACTTCTTTCGCAGTTACCATTTCACTACGCAACGTAATTTTCGCACTGTCTGTTCTGCCGTTTTCAATTTCCGTCGCGTACTGCAAAACCCCACAAGTCCCAAAAATCAATTATGGAGATATTTCACTTTAAAATTTTCTATTCTAAGGAAAAATCAGTATATTATTATAGAAATTTATGATTAAATTAAATTAAACCTCCGTCGCCAAACATATTTGCATCACACTTAATCAATAAATTTTATTTTGGCGCTGTATATTTACGAATATTTAAAAAGAAAATTGGAGTTAACTGATTTTAGCAGAAAAAAAAACGACAAAACGCGATTGTAACCGTTTATTACTAAAACAACTGAACAGTAATTTTCTAATAAGTACATTAAAATATATTTCAGTTATATAAACATATTAATTACCAACAGACAGAAAAAGTATTAATATTTTTAATATGAATTTATTCAGATTCAGATGCCTCGGCCGTATGAATTTCATCTATAGCGGTTTTAGACACAGGCAACATACTTGTACCATTCATGAAACGCCGCCGAAATATCTTTATAAAGTTGATGTGTGTACTGCTACATTCTTGGTGAAACTGGATTAACATTTTAACTTTTAAATGAAAGACAGAGTACTTGTTATAGTTTCACAAAATTTATTCAGTTGCCTGACACGTGTTTCGACCCTCTCGGGTCATTTTCGAAGACATAAATGTGTTGAAACATAGTTACAAAATCGTTTAAGTAGGTAGTGGAATTTAAATGGTATCATAAATTATATTGTTGTCAAAGGACCTAAATGTTTTTAATAGTGGGATTTTACAGAGTTGTTTAGTTTATGTTGATATTCTTAATTATAATTATAGGTATTTTGAATATTTATCTAATTACACTGTTTATTATGGTGTATGCATTTGAAGGTATCTCTATTTGGTTATTGACTATGTTACATTTGTTTGATTTTGCTTTTTTGATAGCTAATGTTTCGAGTGAATTTAATTTTCTGCTTTTGTTTTGGATAAATAGTGGTTTTATTTTGTTTGATATTGTATGGTTATTTAATATGCAATGCTCCGAAATTCCTGTTTTATTTTGTTTTTTTAAGATATCTTATCTATCTTAAAAAAACAAAATAAAACAGGAATTTTGGAGCATTGCATATTAAATAACCATACAATATCAAACAAAATAAAACCACTATTTATCCAAAACAAAAGCAGAAAATTAAATTTACTCGAAACATTAGCTGTCAAAAAAGCAAAATCAAACAAATGTAACATAGTCAATAACCAAATAGAGATACCTTCAAATGCATAAACCATAATAAACAGTGTAATTAGATAAATATCCAAAATACCTATAATTAAGAATATCAACATAAACTAAACAACTCTGTAAAATCCCACTATTAAAAACATTTAGGTCCTTTGACAACAATATAATTTCTAGGGTGATTGGGAAAAAAAGTATAAGTCAAAAATACCAATTTTTGGGAAATAAAGTTTATTTATATATCATATACTAGTGTAGAACAATTTGAAATACTTTGAATTTTTCAGAAATAGCTATGAACCTAAAATATTTGTAGTTATAAAATATTACCCAAATGCAAGACAAGAAAAAAAAAACATGACTTATTCTAATTCGACCGAACAACACTCAGAACAACATAATGAGTTATACTAATAAAGCAGAAGTATTAAAGTTTTAGGATTAGTTAACATGTGTAAATACACTATTCATTGTCATCGTCTGAATCTTCTGGCTCAGGGTAGCTATCAGGCATATCACTAGTTTTAAGGTTTCTGTAAAAATCGTGAAATGTGGGCGAAATTAGTGGTAAAAGGGATAAGAGATCTTTCTTCTTTTCGTTTGATATAGGTACGGTAGATGTGTAACACTTCCTTGGGCATAAATTTGTAGCTAACTGGCCCCGACGAACAACACTTAAAGATTTAAAAGGTTCTTCATCATCGAAACTATGCTTGTAAAAAATGAGTCCAGGCTCTCGGGTATAACGTAGCCATTTAACAGATCTCCAGGTAAAAAGATTGCCTTCAGTGTCTTTTTTTCGAAATTGTAGATGTGTTTTTAAAAGGTCGGCAAAATTAAGAAAATCGAGGTGATTCAATTCTATCACTTCGAATTTTTTCTTCTTCCCAACCGAACGAACTAATTGATACCAATCATACGGATGTGATATGGGTACTTGGAGCTTCTTCTTTCGTTTTTCAATCAGCCCGTGGTCCACATCACATTCTAAATGAGTATGTCCACTTACTAGGAATTTATGGTCTACTCTTTCCAAGTTTTTATTATTTTGCAATGCTACAAGAAACATGGCAGCTACATGGGAATTTTTGTTTTGTCCTCCACAAGTATCTGAGTAAAACGTTACTTGTGATACCTGCGGAGGAAGGGTAGTGAGTTCTTTAAAAATGCATGTGGCGATTTGGTTCCCTCCTCGGCCACCTTCAGCTTCGTGCCACATGTAGCACCTTACCAGCCCTTTACTACTCTCATGAAGAGTAAGATTAAATGTCCACAGTTGCCTTTTGTAGAAGGCAACTGAAGTATTAAGCATAGGTGTCGGTAGACATTGCTGAAGGTCAAACATATAACAACGCTTGCTTTCGGCACCTGCGGCTAGATTTTTATCTTTTCTTTTCTCTTCGTATGCCTTATCAGCTTCTTCATGATGTACAGCTAACTGAAGCTCACTATTTTTCTTTTCTTCGCCTTCAGATACTCTAATTTTCATTCGAAGGGAGTCACATGTGTTGCATGTATCCACTCTTGGTTCTTTGAAACTAAGGTTCATTTTATGAAACTCTCTTTCATAGATGTGCCTGGATACGGGTTTACCCTCGGCGCTATTTTGCTCGCGGTAAAGGTCATACATTAAACTTAAACTGAGATGTGGAGGCAGGTAACGTTTAGAACTCTCTTTCCTAGTATAGTGTGACTGGTAAAGTGGAAATGATAAGATGTGGTCTTTTATTTTTTGTACTTTGTCGTTACTATGTTTATTTGCGGGAACTGATCTTCCTCTGTTATCGTCGTGGGTAATTCCGGACATACTAGCATTCTTGTTGGAAAGGGCTAATGTAACAAACATCTGAGTTTCTCCAAGAGTTTTCATAAAACAGCCGCGACACACGCGAATTCTTTCACCATTGATAACAAAGAGGAAAGTATGAGTCTTTAAACGGAATTTTTCTTTCTCAGGGTCCGCGGTTCTTTTTCTTGAGGAAATGGGCTGTGTAGTATCGACCAATCCAGCGACAAAATTGACTCTTTTATTTCTATCACCAAGCGACCAATATTCTTCAAAGATCTTTTCTCTTATTGTGTTTTGTTCGTCCAACCTCACTTCCAGTTTTTCACTACATTTACTTCGGCAAGGAGTCAGTGGTATAGAAACTCGCTCCTTAACTACTTTTCCTTTTGCTGTTACATAGTCTTTTCCGGCATTTCTTTTTATTTTTCTCTCATTTCTTTTTTTTCTTGAATATGCCCCTTTCTCAGCACCAGTTTGTTTTTGAGTTTCAGATACGGTTTCGTTTACTGAGTTTCTAACTTTTTTTTTCCCCCTTCTTGATGTCTTTTTTAATGAAACGGTTTTAAACACGTCAACTTCATTATCATCGCTTGATTCAGATTGTTCCGGTATGTAATTCGCATCAGCTATGCTATCATCGCTGAAGTCAGTAATGTCATCAGCACCTTTCTGGGAAGTACCTAAAAAGTTTGATACAAAATTTAAGAACAAAACTTCGAAAAGAAAAAATATTATTTACCTGGCATATCTATTATTGACGACTCACAGCTTTCAATTTGGTTTGCACCACTTGTTGCTTGAACAAGGGAAGGCTGAAAATCTACATCCATGAAACTCTCTTCATAAACCTCATCCAGTTTATCTGAAAATACATTAAGCATTTATGTAAAAACTCAGGAGAAAGTCCCATGACAAAGAAAAGTCAATTTGAAACTATTAAAAAGGTCATAAAATAAAACAGCATGACAAAGTAATTTTACAAATTTGTGTAAAACATTTACCTGTAACGACTAATGATGAGGTAAAATTCTGCTCTGCATTCGTCAACTGATTACAAGAGGAATGGGAAGCTGCTTCTTGCAACTGACGGCTAGTAATTTGGCAGGGTCCAGCATTTTGCTGCTCTTCTAGAAACAAAAAAAAACATATGTTCAATAAGCAATCTATTGAACACATAAAAATGTATCACAATTTAAAAGAAAATTTCATTGATATGAAAATGTACAATAGGGAACAAAATAATCATAGCAAATTAGCGCAGATCAATGTTGTTCCTGGCAATAAGAGCCTTTCCCTAACACCATGAATAAAAACGAACTAATCCCAATGCATACCCCTCCCGAAGGCGACAAGCCAGAATCTGAACAGTTAAAAAAACAAAACGAGAAAAAACCATTCCGAACTAACCCAGTATTACCCAGCACCACTTAAAATAATGAAAATAAGAAGTACTCCGAGAAAGTGTAACCATAGGTATTTTAAACTATATAATACTTAAAATAGATACATTTGTTTCAAAGTAACACTGACCCGAACTAATAACCCAGTGCTAAAAACAAAAAATTAAAAAACTATATGCTCATACAATAAAACACGCGAAATAACCAACTTACCTTGCTTCTTAAGAAGTTCAAAAATCTTCTTTGATCTATGACTTGCCATAGCTCACTTGAAAGCACTTTCACGATTTTTTTTTGAAGCTACACGTTTAAAAATCACTTTAAAACAGCGAAATAAACACTCCGGCTCAATCAGGGACACTACTGGAATTTAGAGGTTAGGTACTAAGAGTACAAGTCCTGACGCGCCACAGTAAAAAACAGTGATCGTAATAGTATAAGGGACTTATACTGTGTTTACCAAAGGTTCAAATAAACTAAGTGGACTTAAACTATATTGATTCAGATATATTAGTTATACTATTTTGTACGTCGTATAGTACTCCTGTACTATAACGCAAATTACTTATACTCTTTTTACCAGATGGTAGAAATGATTATTGCGAGTAACCTTACTGACATATCTCATTTTGATCCTTTGTTGACTTATACTCTTTTGCCCAAGCACCCTAGATTTATGATACCATTTAAATTCCACTACCTACTTAAACGATTTTGTAACTCTGTTTCAACACATTTATGTCTTCGAAAATGACCCGAGAGGGTCGAAACACGTGTCAGGCAACTGAATAAATTTTGTGAAACTATAACAAGTACTCTGTCTTTCATTTAAAAGTTAAAATGAATTTCGACATAGCTGTAATAAGCTTTTTTATTCTTTTCTGTTATGGAAATTTGTGTGTAGGGCTTTTAGACGCAGTTCTTGAAAATTCATTGGACGTCCCTTACCAAATGTATGAATTTGTCTAAATTCCGAGGAATGGTCGTACCGATATTGGTATCCTGGCTTGCTCTTTTCATACCTAAAGCACTTCACCTTCAACCAGTTGACTGTTTCTCCGTCAGTGTTTTTGTTTTTATTTTTTATTGTGCATTTTGATAAGTCACCTAAATCTTTAAAATCTTTATGAAACATTTCGCAAACTTTATAGATGTTGGTTTTCCTTTTTCTTAGACCTTTTAACCTGGCAATTCTAAAAATGTTAAACCAATCCTGAATAGTATATACAGAAACATACCTTTTGTCAGTTTCGATAGCGCTATGCATGCTATCAACTTCCATAAAGGTATGCCCGCTCTCTAAAAATTTGTGTTCTATAATGTCCAGATTGGTGACCTGAACTAAGTACAAAAACATTGCAGCCACATTTTGATTCCTATTTTGCCCCCCACATGTGTCCGAATATAGGCAAAGTTGTTTAATGTCATCATTTAACTGCATAGCATACTTTAGCGAACAACTACCAATTTCAAAACTTCCCCTCTTTCCTTGCAATTCTGTCCAGCCGTATCAAAATGCTTCATTTGGTTCACAAAGCTCATAAATCGTAAAATTGTACATGCATATTTTAAGGCTATAGTACATGGAGCTTACATCACTTGAAGGTATCTATAAAACAGACTATAGATCAAATGTGCAGCACATAAAAGACATCTTCTTGACATCTTTTTTTATCTATTCTTTTGGCCTCATTACACTCTTCTTTTCGCCTAATGTGCTGTTGGTATTCACCTTCAAGGGACTGTTTTTCCTCAACATTTTTAATAGAATTGTACCTCGTGCACAGCTGGCATTGATCTTTCTTAGGTTTGAAGAATGATAAATTATAATCATTGCAAAAAACCCGCCTGTAAGTTATCTCACTAACAGGTTTGACATTATCTAGTAGACACTCATCTTTATACAAACTATACATTTTAGTAATGCTAAGCGGAGGGTCGAGGTATAAACGTTTTGTATCTTTTCTGGAATAATGGGATTCTAGTGTTTGAAATTTTTCAATGTGATCTTTAACTTTTTTTAAACTTTCTGTATCCGTTTTATTGTGTGGAACTTTGTTTCCCCTATTATCCTTGCCTACAAACATTTTTCCGGCTGCTTTTCCCTTATAAGCAGTGTCAATTACATCACCAGTAATACATAATGATTTAGTAAAAAACTGCTTACATACTCGGATCTTTTGATTGTCATTGCTCAGATAGTAAAGTTTGGTATCTTTTCTTTCCCTTGTTGATCCATTTTGTCTAACCCTCCTTCTTGCTGGTGGTACGCTTTCTGTAGTCCCAAGAAGAAACTCTTTTTGTTTAGAATAATCACTGTTCCAGAAACTTTTGCAAAGTGAAACTCTAATTTCTTCACTAAACTTCGTGTTTAAAAGATTTATTGTTTGGGTGTTACGCCACTCTACTGTTAAGGAAAATTAATATTTTTTAAAAATAATAAAAGTCACTGCGTTTAAACAAAAAAAACAAATACTTTTTATAATTAAAAGTCACTGACAGTGTACAGAACATTTCTTTTTTCAGGATTTGCTTTTTTGTTTAAACTCAGTGACTTTTATTATTTTTAAAAAATATTAATTTTCCTTAACAGTAGAGTGGCGTAACACCAAAACAATAAATCTTTTAAATATGAATCCGCCACAATCATACAGACATTATTTACTAAACTTCGTATTACACTGGAATATACACTTGACTATTTTGGGAGTTTTCGATTCGATTTTTGGTTTTTTTATTATATTTTTTCCATTGTGTGGGATCAGCTTTTTTCCATCTACTTCTCTTTATATCTGTCACTTGTTTAGGTAAATCCTGCTCCACGATTTCTGCTTCATTCGGGTGAATGTTAAGTTCTTCGTCAGAGTCTTCACTCTGTGGTTCAGGTTCATAATTGGGATCTTTAATTGAGCAATCCCAATCATAATCAAATACCTGAATCTCGATAGTTTTTACGGTAGTAGGGTCATTTTCCTTGATTGACTATATTATTTTCAAAGGTTTGAATAGTTTTGGAAGTGCCTTGTAGATTTTTAAACGACGCGTCAGTAGGCGGGTCATTTTCTTGATAGGCTATATTTAGAAGTTTTGAAAAGTTTTAGAAGTGTCTGGTAGATTTTCAAAGGACGTGTCAGGAGGCGGGACATTTTCTTGAAAGGCTATATTTTCAAAGGTTTCAAAAGTTTTAGAAGTGCCTGGTAGATTTTCAAAGGACATGTCAGGAAGCGGGTCATTTTCTTGATAGGCTATATGTTCAAGGTTTTGAAAAGTTTTAGAAGTGACTGGTAGATTTTCAAAGGACGTGTCAGGAGGCGGTGACACCCTACGGACCATATTCTCGAAATCTGTAATTGAACAACTGCAATGATTTAACGGATATTTGACAAAATTAACTACAAAAAATACTATTTTTCCCTATGATTTAATTTAAACTGGAAACATAGGAATATTTTACTTACACATTTTAACCACGCCGCTGTATTCTTTAAATACAGGAAAAACGTAAGGCAATCTACAGCGAAAACCCGTTAAGTCCATGATCCATTAAAAATGGGTGAGAATATTAAATTTAAACCTATAGTTTAGCAAAAAATTCTTTAAAGGCCAAAAGTCAAAGTAAGCAGGACATACACTTATTTTAAATTAAGAAGTTAAGTTTAATAGTTTGTCCTTTTTAAGATATTTAAACTCCTAACCTTACAAATATTTGAAGTAAGAAATTACCAGAAAAAATACTTACCGGATTCATTTTTCTCCTTTTTCAGTTACCATTCGGGCATTTCTTGATTAATATTTGATATCCATTTTACAATATTTATTATTACAAAACAAAAACACCAGGTTAATGAACGTTTGTCAGTTAAGTAAACTAAACTTATTTCGACTGTATAATATATGTCCTACACAGACATGCAGCAAAAAGCCGTTAAGAAACTTTGGCGGGTTTTTGCAGACGAATGATACGCGGTTTTAATAATAATAATAATAATAATATTTCTTTGTGCCAGTAAACAATAAACAGTGTATAAAGTAACAATATAATATAATGCATAAATATTTTACAAAAATGAATAACAACAGTAACACACTAGTTGGCACAAAAAGGTAGAATTTTGATTATATATAATCATTCTTCCAACTCCACCCCTATTAAATAATTTTTACAATAAGTTTTTTGCCAGCTAAAAGCAGTTAAGGGCACATATCAGCTTTTGACGTATATTATTTTATTTGTTGGATTTAAAAATTACAGGCATAACCTTCCAAAGGCACTTAAGGTATTTTTGTTGAAGAAGTTAAGCAGGTTAGGAACTATTGTTTGAAGGAAATTTAGTGAAAGGTAACTTAAAGTATTTTAGCTGTATAAATTATGACCCAATGGACTTAGGCAAAATATGACATTATAAAATAATGGTTTAGACGACTACCGGGACTTATATGGTTTTCGCAGTAGAAACTAGAGATGTTCTTGGACTCAGCGCTGTAAATATCAAAAAAAAAAATACCTACATGGACTTGACGGCTTTTTGCAGTAAGCCCACGATAGGTAACTCATCCCAATCACAACTATTTACATTACTGACTTGAGTATTTACAATGTCTTTGTGACTACTATCTCCTAAATTCATTGCCAAGGTAACTACTTCATTCTCATTCTTTTTCAAACTAATTTTACTCGCTTTTAAATCTATCATAGCCTCGTGGGACTTAAGAAACTCTAATCCTAATAAAACGGGTTGGGGTAGGTTTTCTATAACTAACGCTTCTAGGAAAAGGTACAACCAATAAAACAAACATTTATTTCTGCATAACCAACAATTTTTACCAGCGAACTATTCGCTACTTTAATAAAAGGTATGCCTGTGCAGGGCTTTATTTGATTTTTATTTACAAATTTACTATCTACAATATTTTTAATTGATGCAGTGTCTATTATAACTTCAATATTTACATTATTTAAACTTCGTTTTACGGAGAGAACATCTGTTGCTGCTTCTTGCTGATTCTTGTTCTGATTCTGATCTGTTTCTGGACAGTGCTTATGTGTGTTAACACTGTCCGTTGGAGTTTTCCGACTGCCGTTGCTGTTGCCAATTTTGATACCTATTGGTTTGCTGCTCTGGACGGCTGCCATTTTGTTCTCGACCAGGTTAATTTGGCGTCCATCTTGTTTTTGGTTTTCTAAATTTCGCTGTCCCCTGTAGTTTTGGTTGTTTCGTATGTTGCGGGTTGCTAAAACAAACTCTCGCCTTGTGACCTGGTTTTCCACACTGAAAACATACTGGCCGACTGTCGGTAGTACGTGGCTGCCAGTTTTTAAAATTTCGGTTTTCTCTTCTTTCTTTGCTTTGATTATGCATAGCTTTTCCAATTTCATCTCTAACAACTTGCGAGATTTCATCCATCAAGTTCGATTTTGTTTTCTCTGGCGGAACCTGCTGACTCGTCCCTGTTACTCTGTCTGATATTGACAGCTGTGCGAAGATTTCCGAAGCATGACTTATTTCTTGTTCAGCGTCGTTTATGGTTTTAACGAGCTCCTGTACCTCTGCAAAATTTTTTGGCTGCCTAAGCTTGATTTATTAGGCGTATGTGGGCAGTAGACCTTGTTCAAAATGTTCTCGTCTGACTTCGTCTTTCATTTTTGGATCTACTTTGTCGCATAGGTACACCATTTCCCGTAGATAATTCATTACGTTTTCACGTGGCTGCTGTCTTCTATAACGTAATTTTAGCTTCGTTTCGTTGACATACGAGCTAAACGAAAATTCTTTTTTCAGGTCCTCTACTGTCGCCTTCCAATCGGAACCTGGGATTCTTATTGCATAAATTTGCAACCAAGTTTGTGCTTGTCCCAATAAATACGACGAAAAATAACACAGCTTAAGGTTGTCATTCCAGTTGTTAATCAACTGTTTTTTCATAGTCTTCCAAAAATACACTTAAATTATCGCAATCCGGATTATACGAACGCGGCGCTACAAATGGTGGAACAGCGGGTATTCTGCCTGGGTTTATTAGATTTCTCAAAGTACAGTTTAAGGGGGCATTTTTGAACAAATATTTATATCTGATTTAGGGGTTACCTGGTCGTTACTTGGCAATAAAGTTAGTGACTCGTTTGAAAAATTTTGAGAAATGGCACTATTTCTGCTATTTTCCGCTAAAATTGACGACTGTATGCTTTCGGGCGAATTATTAAATATTAATGACCTTCTAACACTGTCTTTACTATTAGGGGTTGATGACGTTTCAACAACTATGTCGTTTTCTCTAGTATCGCTTATTCCCTTGTATTCCGCCTTACTTTCACTTTCTGCTACTTTCTCATTTCTATTTTCTGCCTTTTTAGAATGACTTCTTAACACCATTAATTTCTCCATGTAGTAAGAAAAGTGGACATTTTAAAAAATAACGCATCCTTCAATAGTAGGAACCACGATCAAAAATTTATTTTTAAGACTTTTTCCAAACTAGTAAAAAAAATAAGTAGCAATTTTCATACTGCATAACTGTCATAACTTTAATTCTGCTTACTTTTAGCATTCAAACCCAAAAAGTTTTTAAAAAAATTTTAAATAAGTTTTCTACCGGCATGAGTTACTAGGCAAAACCCAATAATTAAAAAATCCAATATGTATTTTATAGAAACCGAAAAATTCTAATGGCCAGTTGTGCCATTTACCAAAACACTGTTTAAGAACTTAATCAGTGATTAGATTCAGAAATCCGTTGCAACGCCTGGATATCAGCAATTAGGAAGGAGGAATCTTTGATTAAATTAAACAGCCATTTTTGGTTGTTTAAAATATCGATTAGTTGTAATGTCAATGATTAACGTCAAAGTGGCAGATTTTTTCTTTTCGTTTTGTATAATTTGTTTATTTCTTTGTAAATCACAATAGATTTTGATGATTTAAATGAAGATATTTTTATTAATGATGATTTGGATATAATAGACATTGTTGATTTTGGATTTCCGCGCAAAACTTATAAAAGAAATAATAATTTCGACGTTAGATGATTACACTTTCTTTAGACGTTTTCGACTCACTAAAAACACTGTATTACATTTAATAATAATTTTATGTCATGGCAGGCATCTTTTTTAAATTTGGGTTCCTGGCCTCCTCCGGTAGCATTTTTTTCTTTCTTTTCTTCCGCTGCAATTTTTCTTACTTCTCTTTTTCTATTTTCGTAAAATCTTTTTAGAACTCCCGCTGTTCTATAGGCACCATCTACTGCAGAGGAATTAACTTCAACGGAAATTCTTTCCCAAGTTCTGTTTTTTTTTCTATAGCGGATATTTGGTCAGTTTTCTTATTTTCCAAAACATGTTTATAACGCGAACATACATTTGCTATTAGCAGTTTTTCATCTCAACTGAAACTTATGCAGCATTCGCTTTTTTTCTTGTCAGAATTCATTTTCTTTAATTTACTTTGTCCAAGCAGATCAAAAGAAATTGCAAATAATGAAAATGACGTTTACTTTCAAATATTATTAAAAACAGTCAAATTCGCCATTGTTACCTAAGCCAACAAACAAAAACTGCATTGCTGCCAAGGATATTCCTTGATTAACTAAACACTCTATTATTTATCACGGTGCAACACTTTTAAAAATTAGCATCCGATTAAAGATAAATCAGTGATTAATTTATCATTGTTTACAGCCACAAATGGCACAACTGGCCATTAATCATTTAAAAATAAACTAAGTTTATCCAAAGAAAACGTACTAAAAATGTAACACAAGCCAATAGAATACTTCTTGAAAAACGCTCTAAATAAATTTTAAATATAAAATAATACCGTTAAAAGCATGAAAGATTGTTCACTTCGCTCAAGGAATGTGCCTAAAATACATTCGGTCAAAAAAGCAAATAAAAAAAACGATAACCTTGACCATGACCTTTTTGAAATTTTAGCAGCAAATAGCACCTCAATAATTTCATATCTATTTCAAAAATACATTTTTCCATATAAAACAGAATAAAATATCGGTATCCTAAGCAGCTTTCGAATTTTGCATAAACTCACAAGGAAACCAAAAGGTAATTATTTACAAACCAACGGCCGTTCTGGCCGAAACACGGCGCTTCCACCAAGATTGTCATGGGATCTTTATTACAACACTGGTTTCATCATTGATTACTGCAGCATTTATTTCTAAGTTAAAAGAAATATCTATATTTTATACAATTTATAAGTACCCAAAAGAGTCCTACCTCTTAACTCCTAATTCACCGCCGAGGCGAGGAAAGTGGTTCTGGGACGTGCTCTGGCTTCGCAGTGGTCTCGTTTGGCTCGAGAAGTAGACTGTCGTTTACCGCTGATCTCCCCTCCCAAGTCGACCCCTTCTGCCCCGCCACTGGCCCGATATGCCGACGCGCGTCGAACGACGCTTATTAATCAGGAAGGGCGACCCGGTAGGGGTGAGGGAAAAATGATTTGGTGACAATATACTGGCCTTTGCTATCAGCACATTTCTTTGGCAGGAAAAAATCCATAAATGTTTGTCCGGAATTTCTCAGGAACTAACCATGAAAAACGTATTATTCAGGCAGGAAACATAAGCAGGTAGGAGGAAAAACATACTTGAATATTGTACACCAGTGTACCCCAACATAAAAACTCTAAAATAACAATAAAAAAGCAATAAGTAATGGCATATTATACGTTGTTGAAGGTATCTTGCCTCAAAGATATTTTGAGAGTTATTGAATCAAAACAGGCATTTCTTGACGAAAATACACGAATTTGAAGGTAGATAAAGGCATATTCTAATGAAAGAACTGAAATAAGAAACGAATTTTCAATGATCACGAAAACGCTGGATTATGTATTTATTTATTTATTTACACATTTACCACATTCCATACAGAACACTGTACAATAGTAGCTTGTCAAATACAATTAAAATCAAAAAATAGTCTGTAAAAATACAGACATATACATCACATCGCAAACAATATAAATACCGTTTCAAAACTTTGTTACAGATGATAAATACAAACATTATACAGACAAAGAAAAATTTAACAAACTGCAAAGAACGCATGAGTCCATTTGAAATAAAAGATGAGAAGTTAAACAATAAAGGTCAACTTCCAAATTTAAAATAAAGAAAAACTAAGGTATGTCTCTACATTTCAAAAATTCGGTAACCGAATAAAACCCCTTCTTCAAGATGAATTGTTTTATAACAGATTTTAATTTATTGTAATCATATTGTCTCACATACGCAGAGAGCCTGTTGTAGATGCTCAAGTCAAGGAAGTTTCTGCGAGATCTATCAAGTCTGAAACGAGGAGATCTCAGTTGATCTGCAGACCTTGTTTCATGCGCATGCAAGTCACGATTTGCATGAAACGAAGATATATTTTTATGAATTTCTAACAGCGTTTGATAAATATAGATTGAAGGAAGTGTCATTATCCCCATTTTAGTAAAACATGTCTGGCAGTGTTCTCTGCGGCGAAGGCCCGTCATTATTCTCAGAGCACATTTCTGCTGTCTGAAAATTGCAGCAGATGAAGGACTATTACCCCATATTACAGTCCCATAGGTAAGGTGTGAGTGGAAAAGCGAAAAGTATACTAATATTAAAGTATTGAGGGTCACAATTTTCTTTAGTTGTCTAAGCAAAAAGAGTGAACTTGACAGTTTTGGTATCAGACTATTTACATGAGTGCCCCAAGTTAGCCGATCATCAATATTTATTCCCAGGAGCTTGACACTATTTCCAGTCGAAATCTTGGTGTTTGAAGATATTATAATTTCCTGGGTTTTATTTTGGTTTAATTGAAGTTTATTGGAAATAAACCAAGTATTAGCTTTATCCTGTAAATTTTGAGACTCACCTCTAAGGCATTGCGGCCTTGACACATAAGAGGTGTGTCATCGGCAATCACTGTACATTTTCCAGGCATAAAATGATAAAAAAGATCATTAATATATATAATAAAGAGTAGGGGCCCGAGAACGGAGCCCTGAGGCACTCCGTGCCTGACAATCGTTTTCTCTGACACAACATTGTTTACTATAACACACTGGTGGCGGTTTTCTAAATATGACTTTATAAATGCTAACGGAGCATCCCTGATTCCGTAAAAACGCAGTTTATTAATCAGAACGTCGTGGGACACACAGTCGAAGGCCTTCGACAAATCACACAATCTGAGAACCGTGTGCTGGCCTAATTCAAGACCCTCGACCACGTGACCCACCACCCCCTGTATAGCCTGTGTAGTGGAGTAATTTTTCCTAAATCCAAATTGACTAGGACAAAATAAATTATTTTTCTCAAAATAGTTGTACAGTCTAGCCTTAAAGACTTTTTCCATCACCTTCCCAAAAATGGGGACAATTGATATAGGGCGGTAATTGTCCATATTCTTTACGTCGCCCTTTTTGAATATAGGTATCACCCTAGAGAGTTTTAATTCATTTGGAAAAAACCCACCGAAGAAACATCTATTCACGAACACTTTGAGAGGTACAAGAATAAAATGTATTATTTCTTTTAGGATTTTACTATTAATTCCATGGATATCCAAAGAACTTGTATTATTAAGTGACATAACCGCTTCATATATTTCACGTTCAGTAGCAGGCCATAGAAAGAAACTCCCAGTGGGTTTAAATACATTATTTGTAAATAATAGACTTTCAGCCTGTATATCTGTATCAGGTAACGAGCAAATTATTTTTTCGGCGATCGTCACAAAATAATTAAAATGGTCAGGAGTACGAGACTGAGGTGTATTAATATTCGATGTTTTCTTATTTCTTTCAAAGTTTATAAGTCTCCAACTATCCTTGCTTACATTATTGGAGTTTTGTAAAAAGATTTTATACGCGTCCCGTTTGTGGGTGTTTATAGGAGATTTATAATCTTTCTTTAAAATTTTGAAGAGTGTGAAATCCTTTGTTTTATTTGAGAGTATTTTTACAGCTAATAAGCGATCCCTCATAGACTTAAGATTTTCATCATACCAGTTTACTGGTGAAATATTTTTAGATGTATCCATTTTTCTAAGTCGAAAATAGGCTTCCACTAAGGAGAAAATGGTATTTACAAAGAAATCCGATACATAACTTAAATCCAAGGGCAAATCATGCAACTGAGACCAGTCCAGTACGAACAAGACAAAATTTATCTTCTATAGATCCCGCGGATGAAGCACATAGGTCAAGAAAAAGACCAAGATGGTCAGAAAGTCCAGGGTCGCAGACTCCTGCATTAAACTTGGCTTCTATATTGGTAAAGAAATTATCTATACAGGAAGATGAGTCTTGTGTAACCCTAGTAAAATCAGATATAACAAAACGCAAACCAAAAGAAGAGGCCAGGTCGAGTAGTTCTCTCAGACCATATGAATCATACAAAAAAGTTACATTGTAGTCACCAGCCATGATAATTCTCTTGTCACCAGAACAAACATCTAGCAACAGACTCTCCATATTCCTCAAGAAAACTTCAAAATCACCCAGACATGATCTATAAAGTGATATAATAATAATATTCGAGTCCAAAAGTTCTATGCCCGAAAATTCGATGTTTATTTCAGAATTATATTTATCAAGCTGCAAGTTTTTAAACTTTACGCCATCTTTAACAAAAATACAAGAGCCACCATGCTGATGATCCTCTCTAGCAAAAAAAGGGGCTAATTTATAGCCTCCAATATTAATTAAATTTATGTTGTGACTTGATCACCAATGTTCAGCAATCAATAAAACATTATAAGGTTTATCACTTAAAAACAAGGAGATTCGTTTACTTGATTAGTTCGGAGATCGTTTACTTGATTAGATAAACATTGTATATTTACATAGAAAAGACTCACCCGTTCTCTAACAGAAGGACTACCTACATCGTTTGTTTTAAAAGTCTCTTTCGATGGAAAAAACGATTGACGAAAGTACCTGTTGGCCAAATTTTTGGATCTAAAGCCCTCTGCAGGATACTCTCGTTTATGGTTACTTTAAACGAAGAGTACAGTGCAGGATACTTAGACTGTATAGCCTCACATTCGGCTTCGGGGAAAATTGGCTTTATTAAACTGGAAACATCCGCGGGGGTTGTCTCAGGGTGCATCTTATATACATGTAAGAAAGACACTTGTCTAGGCGCTTTCAGCGTGGAACCATCAACGTTTTTCAGCTGGCCTATTATGGGAGTATTTTGCCTTCGCTTTTTGTAGACTACTCTCTTAAAATCATTGTTCTGTGAGTTTAAGTCGATGAGTTCACTCATTTTTCGTCGCGTATTCGCATCCCATATGGCAGCTGCAACGTGCTGCCGTGTTATTCCTTTATTACTACCGTCTGAAGTTTTGGCGTCAGCCGCATCACCGGTACTATCGGACCCGTTGTCATGGACAGGAACATGCGTGTGGGAGATTGCTGCAGCTGGTACGGCAGATTGTGCGCCGTATTGGGGACTACCACGTGGATTTGATGTTGGTGTTTCAGCGGTGGCGGAGCCGTGATTCCTCATCTCATCTGCCTCACGTAGAGAGGAATGGGGCCTTTGTTTATTTTGTTGATTTGATGTATGTCTGGTTGCATATTTCTCATGATGTAATGGGGCTGAATAAATAGGTTTAGGTTTTAAATACGCAATGAAATCCTCTTGTTCATTTATCCTTTTCTCCATATCGTCATCTGAGTACTAGACTATTCTATGTCCATTTTTCTAAATTTTACAGGGGCTAAATATGAAAGTTTGGAAGCGTAGGAATCGAAATGGTTGATACTTTTTCGTACAATTATATTTTTATTAACAATTATAGGTTGTTAACTTCAACAAAAGTACTTATGTAGTTTATTGTTTTTAATACATTTTGCAGAAAATATGTAAATAAACAATTATTATGTTGTGGACATAGAATAATTTAGGTTAAAACATACCTTAGCATGTTTCCATGCTAAAATATATGAACATTCGCTATTATTTTTAAAGACTGAAAACAAAACATAATTAGCAGAATAATGTTTATTTCGATACAAAATAAATATCCTTATTTTACATAATAGTCTTAACCTGTCAATTTAATGTAATACAAACCTCAACAACCTAAATTTACATTACAGTCTAAACAAAATTAACAAAATTATTGTCTAAAACTTTTTAATGATGCATTTCCAAAACTGTAAGTCTATAGTTGATGTGATCTCTTATGGTCTTTTGGCCTCTTTAATTTTTATGTTTGTTCTTGATCCTCTCTTATCTGCATTGGGCGTTTTAGTAATTCCTGTACGTCCATGATTATGAAAATATGATCTCTCATCTGGCTAATACTTACGCCTAAGTAAAAGGCCGTGCAGACACGTATTTTCTGGTCTTTTTAAAGAAAAAATATTTAAATGAAAATTTTTTGATCGTTGACGTTCAACTAAATATCTTCCAGTAGTTTTGTCGTAGAAAAACCATTTTCCACTGTCAGTGTTATTCCAAAAATGACTGTGAATTAACGCTGCCTCCTCTTGAGTAAAATAGCCAAGACACTTAAAACGACAATTTAGACAGTTCCTTTTTGAGTCTTCAAAAGGCTCAGAAAACGACTTTTCTGAATCACTCTATTTTATAACAGTACACTAGTTTCTGTAAAAACCACTAAAACTAAACTATTTGTTGTCAAAACTCGCAACACAACAGCACAAGACCACACTATAACAATACTAATATTTACGCCAATTTAGTCTATGTCCCAACGTGATGTCAATTCCTTAAACCTCATTGGGCGAGAGGACATAGGATATTTTGGTCCGAATATTTATAAAGTTAAATGGACATAGAATAAAACTACCAGTGTGTATTCCGAAAAGTACACGGTATTTTCGTACTTGGAATATATTGGTATAAACGGTTTTGGACATAGGACAATTTGGTGAAAAAAGCTTTATTTAAGAAAAAAAATGGACATAGAATAGTCTGGTTCTCAGGCGACGATATGTCCTGCTAATCTCTTAAGCTTGCGCTTTCAGTCATCAAAACAAGTCGTTGAGTATTAATTCTTGCACACTGGAATTTATAACACATGGCGGACTGTTCCTGTACAATATCCGAAAAAACGTCTTCCATCTCGGTTTCTATATTCACTGAGGGTTTTATTAATTCTAAGACCGCACTTTTTATTGAATCATTATTCGCAAAAGCACTTGGCACTTTCTTGTAAATTATTAAGTCCACTACTATCCATTTCTAAAGTTTTGACCCCTCAGTCTGAGGGTCAATAACAAAAAAACCACGGGGCAGAATAAACTGAAAAAATTACAGCTTGTTAGAACGTTATCCAAGAGTTTCTTCCAAAAAATGTATTATTGTAGTGTAAACGATATTGAACTTATTCATAATCAAGTAGAAAAAAACGACGATTTTATTGCGTTAATACTGATAAACGATTTTCTCATGTCTATATATTGGTTAATTTTTTCCCTATTTAAATGCAATTTTGAAGGTAGATAGAAAAATATCTATACTTTCGCAAGAGATTGGTAGTAGGTGTCTAAAATTGTATTTTTTTATTTTTTAATGTTGTTTTTGTATCAGCTGTTCTGTGGACAATTTAAAACCTTAAAACAAATCTTTACACTCGGCGACGTATGTATTCTTATACAAATGTATTTTATTACACAAAATTGAAAAAAGCACCTTTAGTTCTTGTAAAAATTGTAATAAATATTAAAAGCGACATAAGACAGAGATGAAAAGTGTTTTAACGTCTTTACCGACATAAACACAGTACGGGTGGCATCGTCGTAACGGCCACGCTTATCGGTATGTAGTCCGTAGGTCCATGTTTTTGTATTTGTTTAGAATTTAATCTATTTGTTATGTATTGAAAAGATTTGTAAAATAATTTTATTTAGTTGATTGTGGTTGTTTATATCTACTTATTGTTGATTTAAATTTTTGGTTGTAGTGGTAGATATTAATTTGAAATTGTTTTCACACGATTTTTAAGATTATCTTGTTCGAATTTATATAAATACCTGATGTAATCTGAACCAAAAATACGGTACCAAACTACAGTCTAATAAGTTAAAATGTCTCCTCAGTGCAACGAACAACTGAAAAATATTATCGTAAAAGTCAGAGCGTACTTTCAACAAGAGAAAGACAACGGTGTGGAAAATATTTTGATTGAGCAAGTGGTTAAAAGAACGGCAGATTGCCTGGGTATTAGTGAAAGCACCGTTAATCGTGTTACTGCGGAAGAAAAAAGTTCCGGTATTATTATACCATCAAAAGGGAGAAGTGGAAGGCCCCGACTGGAATGTGATGAGATTTTGCAGGGCGTCATAAGGAGAACAATATTAAATTTTTACCTGGAGCGCCGGTTTCCTTCTATAAAATAAGTTTACCAGAAATTGAAAGAAGATGTCGATTATTTACCAGAATTTTCAGAAATGACTTTGTACCGATGGATTAAAGAACTTGGGTTTTCCTATAAAAAACTAATTAATAAACCAATTTTAATGGAACAAAACACAATTGCTGCCAGAAGAGCGGAATTCTTATACGCCATAAAGAGATATCGTGAAGATTCTTGGCAAATATTTTATACAGATGAAACATGGTGCGGTGCAAATCATTCAAGTAAGTTTGGCTGGGTTGAAAGAGTTAATCCCACAAAACGGGATAATTTTGATGAATACGCAGAGGTGGTATACAGGAAATTAATGGCTTTAGAGGTGGAATAAAACGGCCATCAGGATCAGGACAACGGGTTATTATCTTACATATTGGTAGTAAAAATGGGTTTTTGGATGGCTGCCTGAAGTGTTTCGTTGGGAAAAAAAGTGCGGCGTCAGTGGATTACCATAACGAGATTAATAAACAACATTACGAAGAATGGTTTAGAACAGTGCTTTCCGTAATACCTGACAAATCAGTAATCGTAATTGACCAAGCACCGTATCATACAATGTTGGATCCTAATTTTCGAAATCCTACAACTGCGTGGACAAAACAAAAAATAATAGAATGGATGTCCCAGCGAAAAGCAACATTGCCCGATGGATTTACAACGTTTAATGAATTAACCAAACCAATGCTTTTAGACCTATGCAAGAACTATCACTTTCCAAAAACGTATCTTTTAGATACAATTGCAAAGGAGTTGCGCAATGATAATGTAAAGCTTCTATGGTTGCCAGTTGCACACTGTGAATTCAACGCAATTGAATTAATTTGGGCATATGTGAAAAATAAAGTAGCAAAATTGAATACTACGTTTAAAATCACAAATGTACTAAATTTGTGCCTTGAAACGATGCAGAACGTGCCAAATTCTGTTTGGGAAAATTGCGTTGGACACGCAAATAAAATTGCGGACTCCTACAGAGAAAAAGACCACTTAGTTGATGTTGTAGAACCATTAATTATAAATTTAGATGAAGATGATGATTCAAATGAAGACTTTAGTAATGATGAAGAAGGGGAAAACGATCCATAAGTGTAGGTATTCTTCGGAAAAAAAGAGTGGTGTAATCCAATCAGGTTATTTTTAGTTTTAGGTTTAAATAAATTTTGTCAGGGCTTTGTACCTTAAAAGTTAAATCAGCGGTAAAATTCTGATTACTCGATTCGTTTCGTATCGATTCGAAACTTTCGAGTCGCAAGCTAATTCGTATCGAACGTAAAAGTGATTCCAATTTCATTTCGAGTTTACCCGTAGAGGACGTACGTCGTGTATTAAAAATAGTCGTAGAAAAAAACAAATATGACAGATATGAACCTAACCTTTTTCTGTTTAAATTTTTGCGCGGTTCGAATATTACATGAAAATGCTACCAATATTTGATCGTCACGTATACAGAAGAAATATTCGGGGCGCCGGGCTCAGAGATGAGCGCAAAAGAGTAAGGGAGCGTACTGACCCGTTTTCAATGCCGGAAAGGAAGTTTATAGAACTTTTTCGGCTTAATAAAGCAGCGGCCCGGGAACTCTGCAATAATTTGCGGGGTCATTTACACCAAAGTAGATATGCGAATGGCGTCTCTGTTGAAATTAGAATATTTACCGCATTACGTTTTTTTGCAACAGGCTGTTACCAAAGAGCTGTTGGGGGAGATTTTAATTTAGGAATGAGCCAAACAATGGTCCACAGGTAATCACAATTATTTTTGTAGTCTTTTAAAACCAATTAACTAAAAAATACGTATTTATATATTTTACATGCTTTTCGCCTTTTTAGATGCATACATGAAATTGCAAATGCAATCAACAATCACTTTACTGCACAAAAAATAAATTTTCCTACAACCCGGGAGGCAATGAATAGGACAAAACAAGAGTTCTTTGAGAAATTTAATTTCCCTGGTGTAATCAGTGTTGTCGATGGCACCCACGTAGCAATTTTAAAGCCAAAAGAAGAAGAGCACAATTTTGTAAATCGCAAAGGGTATCACTCATTAAATGTAATGATTGTGTGTGATGCAAATTTAAAAATTACTGGCATTAATGCAAATTTTCCGGGTTCGTGCCATGATGCATTTATTTGGAGAAGATCCAACCTACGGAATTTCCTGCTGCAACAATATCATAATGGGCTAAGACGTAACTGGGTTATTGGGGATTCTGGTTACCCTGTAGAGCCTATAATGATGACCCCATTTTTAAATCCTGAAGGGGCTCCTCAACAGCGCTATAATGAGCAGTTAAATTCTGCTAGAAATTGCATCGAAAGATGTATTGGACTCCTCAAAATGAGATTTCGATGTCTGTTAAAAGAGAGGACTGCAAGGTATTCCCCAGAATTTATGGGTGTAGTTATTAATTCTTGTGCTGTTTTGCACAATATGTGCCTGGAACACAATGTTCCAATAAATGAAGATTTACCAGAAATTGAGCACCATCCAGATGCAGTATTTGAAAATCATGTTGTTGGAGCAAATAATTTCTTTGATGAGGCCCGTCACATTAGAAATAATATTGTTACAAATTATTTTCGGTAGGGATTAGTTGTAAGAATGGGGCAATGAAAGCTGATTAAATGCTTTGACATGGAGCAGTCACAGGTTATGGTAGGTAGACACAGTAAAATATTACTATGTTTATACAAAAATACCAGTATTACAGCTATTTCGGACTGTCCAAAACCGTCAGAAATAATTCGCCCAGCTAATTCGCCAACAATGCGCCCAATAAAATGGTCTTCAACTTGGCTGCTCGACTTGTTTCTGACTGTTTTGGACCGTCCCAAATCGCTGTAGAGGTTTTCACGTGAGCTTTATGTATTATTTTTTCTGCCTTTTTCGTTTTAATTTCGTTTTAACAAATATAAAACATGCAAAAATGTTTCCACATTTTTTCTTATTTTTTTAATTTTAGGGTTTTACCTTAATACATGCATTATTGTTTTATGAAAGTTACATTAGTACCAGCTAAGCCAGCTTTATTATGCAAGTACCTGTATTACATATCTCTAGATTGCCCAGAGTAACCAGCAACACTCTTTAATGGAAAGAGAGGTGAAATAACTGCCAAATGGACGAGACAGACTCATTTTTTTTTTTATTATTATTATATGGGCTTGCAAAACGATAAGGGTGTTATGAAGTTAAATGTAATATGATATGTAATAGTTAAATGTAAAATGAAATAATTGTGGTGAAAATTTTGCTCTTTTTAAAAATAAAAGTCGTATTATATAATGCATCTTTTATTAAACTAATAACAGACTTAAGAAACAACATAGTAATCTGTAAACTAGAAAAAAATTATTAGAATACTACGTCCATATCTCGGTCCACATACTAAACAAATTAGTATGTGCTACGACACACAAAAGAAAAAATAGTTCCACATTACAGTTGTTTATTAATACAGGGGCGCCAGGTTTTAGAAATCTCAATGGGGGCAAACATGTCGATCACCATAAACAAATTTTTGGTATTTCACAGCAAGAAAAAAAATCTTTTAAAATAACCTCAACATTTATTAAAATCAATTTAATTATTATATTTAGATTCTCATAAAAGAATGTATGAGAATTTATAAGGATAATAACTCGTCACAACTAAGTCAGTTGGAGTCAGGAATTTTAGATATTTTACGAGGTTTTAAAAGCTCAAAGTTAAATTTCTTTGCGTACAACACATAATTAACGACAGAGGTTATTTGTTTTCATTATCTGTTATGTAAGCCCTTCTTCTTGCATATGAGAAACCTAATTTTCATGTAAATTTCAAGAAGCTAGCGCTCCACTTATTTTTTTATAATAGGTATCATAACTCACTATATATACATAACGATTTTTTTTTGATGGTCACAGATAGTTCGTACCACTTATGTTTTTCGATAGCTGTACCTCCTATATCGATATTTAGGTTTCCATGGGAAAGCCACATAAAACTGGGTGCAGAGATTTTATGAGGATGCCAAATATTCCGCATAAGTAATTCCTAACGTTTAATCAGGATGTATAAGAAGAAAATCAATTTTATGTGGATTTCCCATGTAAACCTAATTATCGAAATAGGAGGTACAGCTATCGAAAAATATAAGTGGTACAAACTATCTGCGACCGTCAGAAAAAAATGGTTACACATATATAGTGAATTATTTTTGGTTAATTATATCTATCACAAGAAAGCAAGTGGAACGCTAGCTTCTTGGCGTTAACACGAAAATTAGGTTTCTCATCTGCAAGAAGATAGACCTACCTAACAGATAATGAAAAAAATAACATCTATTGTTAATTATGTGTTGAAGGAAATTTAGCTTTGAGCTTTTAAAACCTCGTAAAATATTTGGAATTCCTGTTTCAATAACCGACTTAGTTCTGGCGAGTTGTTATAAGTCCTTATAAATTCTCATACATTTTTTTTTTATGAGAATCTATAAAGGCACAGAAGGGAAGCTAAAAAAGACTCACAACTCAAAAAATCGCGTTTTCGAAATAACCCTACCACTAAAATAGAGGCAAAGCTGCCCTTCTTCTGAAAAACCGTCCATTCTTCTCAAATATTAAAATAAAAAATAAAAAACGAGTTTATGTATGCAGACTTATTTAGAGGGAAGTCTGGAAGGATTCCTAAAGGATAGGCTGCGTTAATTACGGAAAATAAGAAAGTTTTTGAACTTCTTGGAAATAATCAGATAATAAATCACTATTTTGTTTTATAAAAGTAACAATATTCAAGGTTAATTTGCATTTTTTCACCGTTTTCTATTATAAGAAATCACTCAAAAATGACAATATATTAATTGCAATAGAAGTGTATCAACTTGAATTTTTTTCCAAAATTTTGTCAAAAAAATAAATTAATTTATTCATAAAATATTTTACAATAAATATTTAGAGCAATTCTTAAGGAAAATTTTGAATAATTAATACAAAAGTTAAATCTGTCGTCTGCTTAATAAACGTCAAAATTTCATTGTGATATAATAAAAATACTTTAAGAGAATTTTATTCAAAACAATGATTTTTGAGGTGTGACACTTTTCTAGCGGGTCTACGATTTGTTATTATTGTTAATGCATTATTGTACTGTTTAAAGGTATTTCACCATGTCAAGTAGACTACAATTCAGTAATAAGTCATTTTCAGAAAAAAGTGTCTGTTTAGCTGACCAGTTTCTCCACAAAACCCTTCAAGTAGTCGAACGTTTAAATTAATTAAACTTATATTGTAGAAGGTTAAAGAATTGGTTGTAACTCATTTTTTCTTTTGATTTTTCAAAAGGGCGTATGTCGCCCCCAAGGACTCGGCTCCCCTGTTTTAATATATTCTGTTTTTTATTGTTATTAGAACAGTAACAATACATATGCCACACATTTCTTTTCATTAGTTTTGTGTAAATTAGAATAAATAAGATTAAAATCGTAATTTTTCAACATATAACAAATAATAAACCTGGGTACCTTCTATATCTATCTTTAATCATATTTATCCAATTTGAACAAAACTAATGAATAGAAAGGACATGTATGGTATATTTTTTAAATCACAAAAAGTGTTTTCAAATATTTATTGACACTTAGGGTGTACCATTAAAAAAAAGTAAGTTATGTCAATAATTTTGACATTTGACAATAATTTACAAAATTTTTTACTCAACAGCATAAAACTTAAAAAACGCTAACATTTCTTTTTTTATTAGGCCTTTTAGCATAACAGAAATATTTTACAGCTTTTTCAAAGTGAGACTAATTAAAATGAAAGCACTGTACGTTTCCAAACAAATTATGCAAAAATACAAATAAATCTTAATATCTTAATTAAATTGGGAAACCAGAGTTAATAACCGTATTTGTTTCACGAGTTTCTGACAATTTTCTCAAATTTCTGTCTAAAGTTTCATTTAAATCTTTAAAACCCTCCTTAACAGTATGTTCAATACTCTGAAATCCCCGACTAATAGTATTTTCAATATTTTTAAGTATCCCTAAAGTTTCACCGTACATCTCATCAGGCTGTTTTGATTGTGAACCAGCTTTTAACTTCTTAATTTTTGGTATATAATCATGGTCTTGCAAGGATCTATCCACTGATTCAAAATCCCGTTTCTCGTTGACTGAGGTACTCGCTGTAATATTTTCTGAGTTATTGGGAGATAACTCTTGCTGTTTAAGTTCTGATCCCAAGGTACTTGCTGTTGGTTTGTCATATTTTGAGGACACATGTTCCAACTAAAAAGGTGGTTTAAATAACTCAAGGATATGCTAAGATCTATTATCTTTATGAAAACAAAAATGTTGTAAATCTTGTAGTTTCATAATTGGTTAATGAACACATGTGTGAAGACTACAATTGTACAGATTGCAATTGGCTTATCAAAAAAGACTCATTTGATTTGATAGTTCCATTGTAATATTGGTATATACAACATATATGTTTTCTTGGATCTCTTTAATACATATATTTTTTTATATAAGTTATGTCTCTTGGGAATTAGATCCACGTAAAAAAGAATATAGGAATAAGTGAGATGTTCATCAAATGTTTTTAATGTTTCGGTCTTATATCTAGACCTTCATCAGAAATTTATTTCTAAAAGAGAACATATACATTATTTGAAAATTATTCACACTCTGATAATTATTACTAATACCTACGAACGAAGGGCATCTTATACAATTTAGTCATGATCGATCACAGTACAACAACGATCAAAAATATTATGATCACCATTAAAATTCATACATATATCTGCCTTGCCTAGCAAAGCAAATACTGACACAACCAGTGTAGCAGTACGAAATGTTTCTGGTTATATATACATATATATATATATCCTCTTCAGATCGGCTTTTGCATCTCCGGAGAGCTCCAACAGTGCAATTGAAAGCTCAACATCAATAAATTCAAAAACAATACTATACAATTCTATATATATATATATATATATATATATATATATATTGAATCGAGTATTAAATTTATATGACAAAGTACAAAACTTACCCCAATTTCTTTTGTGCCACATCCTTCATACGATTTCCTCCCAATAATATTCAAGGCACGAAGCTCGATATTATTTAGTTTTTTGTCTAAGGGAGGTCCGCCCCCGGTTTGTTTTTGACTGTCCTTTATCTGACTAGCTTTTTTTTTTAAATTTGACTTAAAATCAGACCATGCCTGAAATAATTAGAATTTACATATGTATATAACAAATGCTACATTAATCTACAGTGGTTCCCCACCAATGGTCCGCGGACCATCAGTGGTCTGCAAGAGCTCAAAAAAGGGCTGTAATTGGATTGTCTATTGTTATACCCGAGGTTATACCTAACTTTATATCTTTTTTATCCTTTGTAAGGATAAAAGATATCAAATTTTTCATGCAATTAGGTGTGCATATATGCACCGCCAGATTGAAAATTTGTGAATGATAAACCTTGGATAAATGGTAACCCCAGGTAAATTATAATTATCCAGGTAAGGAAATACTTACTTTTTGCCATTTTTCTGTAGGCCTTTCTCCATACCCAAGGCTATTCAGTTTTAAAGTTAGGTCCTGCCACAGCTTTTTGTAAGTGTCTCTTCCACTCGAATTATAAATAAATCCATTGGCAAAATCGCTGTGATTTTCCATAAATTGTAAGATAACTTCCCAGTGTTCTTCTTTTATTCGGAATTTAACTTGAGACATGATTTTTCTATAAACACCCTGCTGAGACTTGAATCCTACCTATCCCTTTATTTTTTTTTAATGAAAAGTAAGGTTAGGATTCAATTTCGGCATGTCCCTTCCTATCGAGAAAATTTGACAGTTATACTCGATACGAAATGGTCGTTTCGAACGATTAGAATCGCTTTTTCGTAGAAATGTACTCGATTCGTATCGAATCGAGTAATTAGAATTCGACCGCTGATGTGATTCTACGTAAACAGGCCACTTTCACATATTTCTTTTATTATTAAGCAAAGGCAAATGCAGACAAACTTAACACAGCATTTGTTACAATTTTCCAAATATGCGAATCATAAAAATAAGGGAACATCAAAAATATTGTTTTTCTTTTAGGTGAATTATAAATAAATAAAGCTAATTGGCCTATTTACGTTACTCACTTTGAAGTAATATTTTTAAATTACTATTGTTCTACTACACACGCTTTGCCTATTTTATAGATCTTAATGAAACAATCGAAAATCGTTAAATACAAATAAATGTAAATATTTACCAATGCATATACTTATTTTTTCTTAATTTTATCAGTTACCTAATTTATCATATAGGGCACAAAAAAACCTTCACTATATTGCATTACTTTAATGATTATTACCTTAACATCCATACTATTGCACCTTCGACGCCCCGCTCCATCCCGCAAGCTCAATGCTGCTATCCTTTACACAAATTAATTATTTGTATTTAGGTTTATGACAACTGCCAAAACCAAATTTTCGATAAACGTAAAGTTACATCTCTTTATATGTGATACAAAAAAACAAAAATTTTTGCTGTAAGATTACTGGTAGTAATTACATAACCACAATCATTTTTTGAATATTACTACCAAACCTAAGAAAAAAACATACAAATAATATTTTTTGGGAATAAAGTAAGGTTCACTTTATCGCCTGTAAAAAAATAGTTAGGCCTGGGAGTACCAGTAAGGCACAATAAATTTTTAAAATTGAGTAATTGATGAAATAGGGAAAAAATGGTGACAATTTTACAATTACCTTCCCATTAGAAAAGCACCAAGGCATCTACGGTTACAAAGTTTTACATGTGTAATAGAGACAAGTAACTTTACCGAAATATGTGAAAATTATAGTTTTTAAAATTGTACTTTTTACTTTACAAGCTTTCAAACTGAGTGGTCAAAACTTTAGAAATGGATAGTAGATCGGATTTTTTAAGTTTATTTAGCTCGGCAATCAAAACAGACATATTAGTCGCCGCCATGTTTAAAGCTCAATATAATTAACATACCTGAATGAAGAATGAAGGCATGGAGGAATACGACTAATATACAATCTTCATCATTCAGCATCAGCACAGTGTCCAAAAAAACTGTTAACAAAGTAATAGAAACTTTTGCGACATGAAAGAACCATTTTATAATAAAAAACTTTAGATACAAAAGCACAATCTGGGTAATGGATGACTCTCGTGTGTAAAACACCACACTCGACACACGGACTTGCAGGAAGTGTCTCTCTTAGCAACAGGAAAAAAGCCCCTCTCAACATTCCGCTCAGAATACTCTGAAATGGTACCTTGATGTTGATTTATTCCAAGTTAAAAAGGATAGCATTCAAAAGCTACATTGTATATATGCATATTAACCTAAGCGACCAAATTTCTGCCAAAGAAGAGATACGCAAACTCCGTTAAATTGATTTTTCACGATATGTTTAGCATCTAAATCAATTCAAAACTATGGTGCTACGTTATTTATATATATATATATATATATATATATATATATATATATATATATATATATATATATATATATATATATATATATATATATATATATATATATATATGTATATATATATATCGAAGTTCTTATGCAATAATGACACAACTCAAAAAAAGCAATTGTTCAGGAAAGCAATTTTAAGTTTTTTGTTCAAAGTATTAACTGTTAATTATAGCATAAATCAAATATTTCGTGGTATTTTTTTGCTTATCGTATTAAGACATTTTCATTATTGTTGCATATTAATACTTTATTGACAGAAAATATAAATCATTTCTAAAAAAAAAATTAAAAGTTTTTTGTTGAAGTTATGCCACTATTTCATAGAAGTAAATAATAAGTTTGTGGTTTATTTTCTTAACAAAATATGAACGAAATGGATTAAAATAAAAACAATTAACACAAAAAAACACTTTAGTTAGCAAAAATACAAAAGATAATTCAAACAGACTAAATGGCTTTTCCGAAAACTGTGTATCTTAGTCATCAGAAATAAACAAAAACAAATTTTCTAACACAATTTTTTTTATCGAAAATAAAGATAAATTTAAAGGTTACTATAATCATAGTAAAATTTAGGGATAATATTTTTTTCCACTAATTTTAAAATTCCCTCCATTTTTTATTGTCAAGGTTTAGTGGCTGTTGGTACAATTGCCTTAGGTTTTCTTCAGCAGCCGTTGCTGTTAATCCACTACCTCTAGTATTTATTTTTTGGCTCAAAGAAATTTCGCGAAATTCTGCTTCTGCATAGCTATATTTAATTAATATTTTTTGAGGCGCGTCTTTAGTCACACGAATAATAGAGATATCGGAAACTCTAACATTTTCATTGGTTATGTCAGTGAATCCCGTAGATTTTATTTTATTAGCTAAACTTTTAAAATCTAGAAATGACTGATAACTTATTTCTCGTACCACATAGGGATTTCCCTTCTTCTTAGCTGTTCTCATCATTGAAATATATTGTTGAGGGGTATATATCGGTACACGTTTTAAAGATTTAGTAATCTCTCTTTGTATTGAGGCATGTGCACTATCTCCCTCATTCTGTGTATGCCCTTTCACTAAAAACTTATGGGTAATTGAATTTATGAACTCATATTTGCGAAGGGCATAATCATACATGAGGAATACAAATCTATTCTTATTCTGTCCGTAGCAGCTGTCAGAATAAAAAACGATATCAAGGTTCTGACCTGTGTTTCTTGCTTGGTCTTCGAGCTGCCCGATGTACATCCATATACAAGTGGAAATCTCATTTGCCCCTCTTTTTCCTTGGGTTTCATCCCATGTAAAGCAAATGACATCATTTATTTTTAAATTGCAAATGGTAAAATTAAACGCCTTGATCTTAGAAACATAATAAAACCTAGAGACATCGCCTCTAGGACACTGTAATTACAGCCTGCAGGTCAAACACTGCTACGACATAATTACTGTCTTCTTTTGATAGCTGTTTATCTTGTTCTTTAGACCGACGTGAAAGTTCTTTTTCTGTCTGGTGGTGCTCATAACCGGCCTGTAAGGCTAATTTTTCTTCGCCCCTTGCATTTTCATATCTCACACAATCTTCACATTGATCTTTCTTGGGGCTGAAGAAACAAATTTTGTATTCACTGTTAAAGGTTCTTGCATAGATCTGGTAATTTGATGGAGATAAAATCTGCCTTGCTTTACAAATGTTGAGGTAGTCTCTATAAAGATCCATCAATGTACGCCCACCTTCTATATAATCTTTTTTCGTATCTTTCCTACAGTAGTGGCTCTCCATGCGTGGTATGGAGTCTATGTGTTCGCGTATCCCATCCTTGATATTTGAAGGTGTGACGGTTGTGTTTCCCTCGTCCATCCAACTCCAAAATGCCAGTTGGTGAAAAACTTTTTTTTTCGGTCACTGTTCTTATGAAGCAATCGAAAGTGTATTTTTAAAAACACTTTGCAAACTCTTATTTTCTTATCATTTATACTGAAGTAAAAAGCATTATTAAGTTTTCGATGGCTATTCTCTCTGCGGTATACATATTTCGGCTCAACAGGCTCCAGATTGCGCAAAACAAACTCTCGTTGTCGTTGTATATTTCCCAACTTCCAAAAATCATCAAAGACTGATCTCCTTTGTTGTCTGGAATTTTGGTCGAACATTTCTGAATACATTTTTCATCATTACAAGTAGGACCGAGTGTTTTTTCTTTAACAGTTTTTTTACTTGTTGAGGTATATTCTGCCGTCATAAAAAAGAACCACGTAAACAACAAAATCGTGAAGTCGAGAAAATGAAGGAAATAGTTTAGATTATTAATAAAACGGATATTATTTGTTTTAGGTGAATCAATTTTGTAGCCAAAGTTGCATTCTATAAATATAATTAAAAGAGTACAATAATCTAATGATTTAGCAAAAAGTATTTGTTTTATAACATAAAAATAAAAAATACGGCATATTGACAGCAAAATATGATTTGTTTTTTTAAGAAAAAAGCACGTACTAGCATGTTCCTAAGGAAAAACTGCGTATATTTGGTTATACGCAGTTTTTTCTTAGCAAAATGTAAATAAATACGTGCTTTTTATTTAGTCCAACAATTATTTTGTACAATTACTTTTTTTGCTTCATTTTTAATTTTCATGTTATAAAACATAATGTATGTATTATTCTAGAAAACATTTATATAAGCACTTAGAACTCAAATAAAAAAAACGTTTAAATATGTATTCGGCACATTTTAAAATACAAAAAAATACGAAGTTGTCATTTAACAAGAAAGTTTATTTAATAATAAGGTATTATGGTACTAATTGTTACAAATAGGAATATCTTGCCAAAAAGGTAATCTGGTGTCTGGCATCAGTGGTCCCAAATTTTTTATTATGGATTCTTTTTTCTCAGCGGTTATCCCACACGGGGTACTACGGAAAGTGGGTCGCATAAGGTTATTATTTTTCTTAAATTTTTCTTGTAGAATGTCTGCTTCAATAAATAAATCATTTGGAAAAGTTCTGTATGAAAATGAGAATTTGCCTTTCGTAAATATTATTTCCGAGACTTCACGTAAATACGGCCTGGGATTTAATTTATTTATTTTTGTAACTGAAGAACAGTTTTTCCAATCTGCTATATCATTTATGTTCATACATTTAACTGTTGCGTGGCCTTTATTTGAGCTTTGGACCGCCTTAGTAAAATCGTTAAAATCATAAGTTTTTTTTTGTTTCTTAAGGCTTAATTCTACCTGATGGTGGAAACTATCTGCTGACATATAACTATGTCCGGGTTTAAAATACTTCAGGTGCACATTTTCTGTGCCACATTCAGGACTATTGAGAAGAAAAATTAAAGACGTTATAAAGGTCCAATTTTTGTTTTGACTCGTACAGTTATCTGTCCAAATTACGATCTGATGTACGTCTCTATTAGATTTTAAAAATGTATGAAAAGCACTCATAATTTCCTCTTGTTTTCTTCCTGCTATTCCTTCATGCCAAAGGACTGCTAATGGAAAATGGTTTTTCTGTGGCCCAAGAGGAACAAAACTTTCATTATAAACACTAATTCTTCGTGTAAAAAGGACCTTTTTAAACATGTCTATCCTAGGTAACATAATTACCTTTTGCAGATCAGCAGAAACTGCTAAAAAAATTGTCTGATTGGGTTCCATTTTTTTTGCCTATTCAACATCCTTTTGATAAGCCATTCGAGTATATTCTACGTATTGTAAATGAACTTTCCACATTTTGCAGATTTCACACTCATTATCCAAAGACTGTTTGGTATGAGAGCCATTGTGGAAGGAATACTCTTCGCATTTTTCACAGTCTTCGTTTCCAAGTTTGGTAAAAGCAATATTTAACTTTTTCACTTCTGTTCTGTATAAGTCATAAGAACATGAGAAGCTTGGAAATTTTTCTTTAAAGTCATTATACATTAGAGCAATATTTATGTCACATGGAAGATACAAGCGGCAAGGTGCATGTTCTCTTCGATAGTGCGAGTTTGCAGGATTAAAGCTCATTATATGATTTTTAATATCATTTCTAGGTAGTTTTTTTGAACACTCCTTTCGCCCTCTTCCATCTTTAATATTAAGCGTATCAGGCGAAGACTTACTGTATACACTATTAATTATCCAATCACAATTTTTTTTATAGCCCAGAGTTGCTAAAAAAAATGTTTTGCATACAATTTTTTTAGAGTCAGTCTCGTCTTTTAAAAAATATTGAAATGTGGACATTTTTTTATAACAATTTTCATTGTTTGGTTTATATCGCCTTTGCACTTCGTTTTTGGAAGTGTTATGTAAAACGAACATTTTTTGTTCATGCCAAGGTAATTTCCAGTAATGCTGATTAATACAATGCCTTCTCTCTTCAGTTACTAGTTCAGAACACTTACGAAAACATGACTTATTACAACCAGGAAGCAAGCCATGTTTGTTTTCGCGCAGAGTTTTCTTTTTACTTTTACGTTCGGCTGGACTTTCTGAATGAACTTTTCTTTTTCTAACTGTTTCACGCTTTGTTAAGGTTTCCGTAAGTCTATTTTCATCTGAAGATGCCTCTGAACTACCCGTATTTTCTCCTTCTATCGCAGATATCTGTTGTTCTAAAATTATATTTTCATCTTGAAGGGTAGGTTCTTGAGAAACTAGATCTATATCTTTTGCTTCACATTCTTCAATTTGGTTAAGATCTACAAAAAAAAACACATTATAAAAAAACTGAAAATCACGTACGAACCACTATTTTTCTTCGCACTTTTGGACATACATCAAATTTAAATTTTTATTTACTTTTAGCATTAAATTTGGAAACCTTTCCAAAACACATGTTATTATGTAGGCGTTTTTGAAACTATGCAAAAAACTCACCACTATTATTTAAGCTATTACATGGAAGTGTCTGGTTCTCTTGAATTATATCCGTAACTCTAATTACTTCCGAAGATGACTCTGACCTGCTCAAATTTTCCTCTTCTATCGCAGATGTACGTTCTTCTAAAATTATATTTTCTTCTTGAAGGGAAGGTTCTTTAGAAACTAGATCTGTATTTTCTGCTACACATTCGTCAGTTTGGTTGACATCTACAAAAAGAAATATCAGAATATTATGAATACTAATAACATAAATAATAATTTAATTTTATTATTTGTGTTATGTTCCAAAAGATACGTTATACCATTATTTAAGGTGTCACAAGTGTCGGGTACTCTTGAAAACATTGCGTAGTAATATTTAGACTTTTTTTATTATTACATAAACAGATATTAATCTTTTTATTTTACTTACATTCCTCCGGAAAAATGCAAAAACTTTCTGTCAATTTAAGAAATCCAACCTCGTTGTTTTCTACAAAGCACACATTTTCTGCTATTATATTAGCAACTTCAATTTGGTTTGCTTCCGGAAAAATTGAATTGTTTGTGTTGGAGGTTTTTGAAAAGAACTCAGAGGTAGAGTTTAGATTTTCCTTAAAATTTTTCTTAGGTGGCTCAAGATCTATAAAATAAAAAAATAACTATCTTGGAACACTCCCTACAACAAGGCATCTTTTAGTGATATTTTACTGCGCATCCATGTGTTCCAAAAAGCCCTACTTATTTTAAATATTTATTTTTTTACTCTACTAATCTGATACTTAGATCGCAGCATCAAATTTCCAAAAATCCATTTTATGTTTACTAACTGTGTATACCATTGGAAGGCCTGCATATCCAATTGGATATACAAAAGTACGTTAAAAGATGCCTTGTCCTACGGTCGTAATTCTAACTTAAAACAATCGTACAAAAATATTACTTTAAGTGCATGGTATAATAATAATACTATATCAGTACTATATTTTAGCTTTCAATTAAAATACTTACCTTCATTTAAGTCATATGACATACATCCAATTTGGTGGTTGTCTTCAGTAAAAATAGGTAAATCTGATACTGTATGAATTTGAAGATTATTATCGGTATTTTCTTCACTAGGTACACGCTTTTGGCCAGTCTTAATACTCGACTTTTGAACACATTCTTTTTTATTTTCTGCATTATTTAATGCCAAATTTACTAAAAACCGTCCGCGATTCATGATTAGTAATAATAATATTATAATACATGTGAGTCCGGTGAAACACAAAATACGTGTGTAAATAGCCTCTATATCTACAAGCTGTTACAGGAAAAACCGCGTAAATGTCAAATGTAATAACCACGCATACTTAAGGCCGCCTCAGACATCCATGCTTTTCGCTCGTTTTGCTTGCACAGTCTTAAGTTGCTATGCAACACTGAACGCTGACGATCCTTCATACACTCCGTCTTTAAGTACAGTTTTCTCTTCAGTCATCAGTCTTCCGTTTTCCAAAACAAACATGGACCGTCAAAAATTAGCTGTTTGTGCAGCAGCAGTCCTGATCATAAAAAAGAAAAAAAAGGTGAGACCCCGGAAAATATGGTCCAAAAAATGGTTGCTTTTGAGAGAAAAATTTACACACATTAATTTATTGAATGAGTTGAAGTTAGAACCGGAAGACTGGTTTAATTATTTACGTATGGATGAAGCAACCTACTCCGAACTACTACAAATTGTAATTCCATACATCGAAAGAAGTGACACTAGAATGAGAAAAGCAATTACTGCGCATGAACGGCTTACTGCCACGTTAAGATTTTTAGCAACGGGCAGAAGCTATGAAGATTTAAAATTTACTTGCGCCATATCTGCACCAGCTTTGACCGAAATCATACCAGACACTTGTAAAGCTATTTATGAAGGATTAAAACGAGAATATATGAAGGTAAGCATTTTTAATAGGTATTATTTACAAAAGTTAACAATTTAAATCATATTTTCCATTATTAATAACTACTTATTAAATTGTTCGTTTTGAAGAAAACGCGAATAAAAGTTCCTTACAGTTTGAGGGGATTCAGGATAATTACAATGTTGTATTGCGTTGACCGGTTGATTCTCGGGTTGGGTGGTGGGTGGGTTGAGTGATTCAGGATAAGTATAACCTTGCAGTGTATTGACCGGTTGATTTTCGGGTTGGAAGGTGGGTGGGCTGAGTGATTCAGGATAAGTAGAACCTTGGAATGTATTGACCGGTTGGATTTCGCGCTGCATGGTGGTTGGAATGGGCTGTGGATCATTCACAATACTGGAACATGGTGATAGATTTCCAAGTTGTGCTTGAAATAGAGCTTCATTTATGATTTTCTTGCAGTACATGGCCATTTCTTGTGGAAGATCACTCAGTTCCTGTGCTACATGTTGCCCATACGAAGTATACCTTCCAACTGGTTGTGTCCCTGCTGAAGTATTTGATTGTAACGACTTTGCTATAATATCCAGTACCTCATCAGAACGATCATTTGTCTTTCTCTTTAAAGACGTTGTGGCTGTTGCTCTGGATGAGGATCGCGACACAGATGGGGTCGAAGGAGGAGAAGTGTTTCTTGTCGTATTTTCGATTCCATCTATGTTGTCTTCAACATTTTCCGTATCTTGTAGAGTCTGCAATACAAATAATAATAATATACAATTTTATTTCTACAAGATTGTTAAGTGAGCAGAAGATATATCTTATTTTTTATTACAGTTTCCTACAACAGAAGAAGAATGGAAAAAAATTGCAAAAGGATTTGAAATCAGATGGCAGTTTCCGAATTGTCTAGGATGTGTAGATGGAAAACACATCAGAATAACACCTCCACCAGGAAGCGGATCTTATTTTTGGAATTATAAAGGTTATAACAGTTCTGTTCTTATGGCAATAGCAAACGCAAATTACGAATTCATATACTGTCATATGGGAACGAATGGACGTGTTTCCGATGGAGGCGTGATTGAAAACACAACGTTTTTCCAAAAACTTATAAATGGACAACTAAATATACCTAAATCTGAAACTGTTGGAAATAGTACTAAGGAGCTGCCATATGTCTTCCTAGGAGATGAGGCTTTCGGTTTGCGCCCAGATTTTTTGAAGCCTTTTCCTCATGGGGATTTGTGTAAAGAAAAAAAAATTTTCAATTACCGGCTATCTAGGGCACGCAGAATTATTGAAAATGTATTCGGAATAATGGCTGCACGATTCCGTATTTTGCACACCGCTATCAATTTGCGCCTAGACCGTATAGATCTCGTCGTTTTGACCTGTGCGGTTTTGCATAATTTTTTGCGGAGAAAGTGTGGTTCATCATATATTCCACCAGAGAGTATGGATAGTGAAAATTGGCTACAGTCTACAATAACTAATGGGTTACGAATGGAACCCAATATTGTGGCCGGATTACAGCAAGGTCATAATAGACATTTTGGACGAGAGGCAAATGAGTCAAGAAACACTTTTCTTGACTATTTTAATAATGAAGGAAAGGTCAACTGGCAGGATAAGATGATAAGTTAAATCGTATTATTGTTTTCGATATTGAACAGGCCAAGCGTTGACAGTCTTAAAATCCTACGTGATATTTAGAGTGCACCTATCAGCAATGAGGAATGAGGTTTATGTATTACAACTAGTAGTACCTATATTTTTTGACATTCAACACTTGGGTTTATCAAATACAAATAAAATTTCCTTTAATTAGAGTTTTTTTTAAGATTCACCCTAAATACGTACCTGGTTACGTGGACTCCCAATGATTTCTTCGAGAGTGTCCATGCCATCTTGTCTTGGTGTTTCTTGATCAGAAAGAAATAGAAGCAGATCAAAATACCATAAATTTGGTTTCTGAATTTCTTCTGTTCCTGATCCCGATTTTAAGGAATTATTGTACTTTTTTAATTCTTTACGGAAGCAGGTTCTCAAGGAATTGATTTTTTTTATCACCATATCCTTGTTGGCCGCCAGATCGACTTCCTTCAATTTTTCAATTAAGATATTGTAAGCAGCATTTTTTTTATTTTTCTCGGAATATTCCTTGCTCTTAATTTTCCACAAACATTCATGATTTCTATACAATTCAATGAAATCTGAGAGAAACTCTCGTGACATCAGTCTCAGATCACCCATTTTAAATTAAGTAAAAGACGCTATGCAACACTGAGAAGACCAATCAGACTCAACGTCTTCTTCGCAAGCAAGTTGGAACGCGAACGAAAAATCAACCGGCGGCTGATTGCGTTCAAGCCAGTCAATTGACGGTACACAATAAACAAAACGGAAAACTTGATGCCTCACACACACCGTCTTGCATAGCAACTTAAGACTGTGCAAGCAAAACGAGCGAAAAGCATGGATGTCTGAGGCGGCCTTTAGATTTGCTAGGAAACAACCGCGTAAGCGCTGTGTTTTTGCGCGGGTATTTCTTAGTATTAGATGGATACGTGGTTTATGCGTAGTACTTACTATTCAGTGGGGTGCAAATACGTGTCATCAAAGTAGACAGGGCGTTATTAAAATTGTAAAATACGCGCATTTTTCTTCGTAACTTTGTTTAAAAAGCCTATACAGATCCTACGAATGATATATCCCAGTTTTGATAAAATTGTGGGATACGTGGTTTTTTCTTATGACGGCAGTATTCTTTACCAGTATTTCTTAATATTTTTGCTTTTGTTCTTACCCAGCTGTTTGGATTACTTTTGCGTTTTTTAACATTTTTCTCTCTCCTCTCTTCTATAGGGAATTCTTCTTCAAAATCACTATTATTATCTGAAGAGGAAGATGATATATTATTGGAAAAAATTGGATTTTGTTTATTTCTTGGCAAAACGTAGTCCTTATCTGCTATGTCGTCGTCCTTGTCTTCTGAACTTGTAGATGAAGAATTTGAGGAAGACGAATCATTATCTGAATCAGAATCTGAAGACGAAGAAGGGTTCGATACCAGCTGAGCTTCATTATTTTGTACCACATCTACAACAAAATACATTGCATAAGGCACAGCTATGAAATTCAGTAGGCACAGAAATATTGGTAGTTATCTATAAATACTAATTAATATTATTTATTTTATCAAACGCAGTTTCCAAGAATTCAGAATGTTCAGAACTTTTAACCTGGTTCCAAATTTATCTTACTTTTGTATAGAAAAACCGAGTATTTAAATAGCCATGCTTACCAGATTTCTGAGTTTCTTCTTCACTCTTTGCCATTCCGCATCTCGAAGGCGTTGAAATTTCCTCAAAGTCTTTTGTAGGGTTTAGTGTCTCTTCCATAACTTTATCGTGCGACGGATTTTGCAAAATACTGTCCAAAGGGTGACCTAAACGGAAAGAAACGTAGTATAATATACGGTGTTAATAAAAAATAGTCAAGCGGGAAATAACGAAAAAGTTTGATGTTAAAGAAATACTCTGCCAAATTTTGGCTCTGATATACAAACAACGTGGATAAGAATTTAAAAATCTTGCATTAAACACGGAAATATCAAGAAATAAAAAAAAAGTTTATCTGAAACAAAAAATTAAAAGAAGTTTTAAAAATCTGATAGAAATAAGTCTTTTCCATTGATAATACAGCCAAAATACTGGTACTGCCTCTTACCTGCTGACATTAAATTATGAATATTCTTTGCGGTAATGTTTTCTAATAGTTGATTAGATTTTGAATTTCTTATATATTCATCTACCTCGTCCACTTTTTCTTCTACAATATTTATTGTTTTGGCATTTGCTAATATCTTAGCAGTACGGGACCACATAGACGACATCTTCAGCAGCAGTACTCCTAAAAATGCATAATTATTGCTCTGGGCTAATCTAGATACCTATATAATTAGTCATAGACAGAGAAATATTTAACGTTTATAACAGTGCCACCTTAATTATTATGAGGTCTCATATAGATACAACATAAAATCATTTAATAAAATATTGTAGACTAACGGCATAACTCAAAATAGAACCAATCGCGTCGACCAGCCCTTTTACATTTTCAAAAAGTAATAACGTATTAACTCAAAATAGTACATCTATACAATAAAAATTAATTGATTTTTTTCTGACCTTTTTATTAATATTGAGACAATCTAAAATATTTCGTACTTCTATAAGAAAAGACTCACGAATTTTTACTTCCTTATAATGAATAATGGCACAACTCAAAATAATCCAGCCTTCTGTTTAAAATCTATCACCTCATACACTCTCTATCTTTAGTAATAACGGCACAACTTGAAATAATTCATTCTTCCATAAAAACAAGAACTCATCAAGATGGCACTTTTTGACTTGTGTCGGTCTTGACCAGAAACGATAAGGCTACCGCGCGATGTCCGTGTGGCTACTGCTGTTGTGTCGGTATTCAGTATTACATTAAGCCGAGTTTCGAAATATGCAAAATGACACATCGCGCCATCTGGCAGTTGGGAGTACAAATAAAGATGAGCCGTTCTTACATATAAATTTACGCAATACCAGATATTTGATGCAGTACAAATCTAAAAGGTCAATTTTGGAGTTGTGACGTTATTGCATAATACCATCGATATACAGTGAAACCTCCCATAGACGGACACCAATGGTTCCAACATTATTGTCCGCTTGTGGGAGATGTCCGCCTACAGGAAAAATTAACTAAAAAAAATCCGTTGTATGTACTCGTGTACATACAATGGATTTGCGAGTAGTTTTTTATTTTTGTGAGTAAACAGCTGTGAAAGTAAATATTAACTACAAATACATATGTATTATGTAAGTAATACATAACTATGAGCATACATAACATACAACAGAGTTGTTTTTAAAAAAATGAGAAACTTTAAAAGATTAAAAACTTATTTTAAAAAATCAGAAATTTTAGATTGTTTTAGTCCTTGCATTTTTTGTTTCATTATGCAGTTCTGGAGATGAGTCTACATTTTTAAATTTAATGGCTGAAAGACTGCGTAATCATCTCTTGCAAATGTCTTCAATTTGCCTATTGTAATTAGCGCGTCATTGTATGATTTTATTCCCTTTGGCTTCTGGGATCATTTCTTTATCTTCACATGATTCACCCTGTATGTTTTGCAGATTTGTAACGTTTTTTAAAAAATCTTCCAATGTCGCCAAAGGTAAATCGTCTTCCGGTTCCCAACCTTGATTAACTGCGCAGTCATTTTTCTTAAAACCTGCTTTACTGAAGCAATTCTGTATGGTGGTAGGGGTAAAGCTGTTTTTATAAACTAAATCGCCTCCAAAATATTAACTGATCCGGGGAGTTCAGATGGTATGTCACCCGTTTTAGACAAAATGTGCTTCAAAATTAAATTTCTGTAATAAAACCGAAACCACTGTCTTGTCCTAAAGTCGTAGAGGGGAATCCCATGAGCATGAAACAGAGAAACGGTAAATTCTCGAATCATTGCATAAATGAAGTTGTATTCATATGCTACATATTAAGTCCGTGCCCGTTTATTAGTAAAATATGGCCATTCATTAGGGTTTCACGTCCGCATTTGGGAGACTTTTATCCACTTCGGGGACAATTATACTGTCCGAGCCCGCCCAATAGAAGGTCCGCTCGTGGGAGAACGGTCTACATGCAAAAATTATATGTCATGGTTGGTTCCAAATAAAATGTCCGCTTAAGAGAGATGTCCGCCCAAGAGAGGTGTCCGCTAGGAGAGGTTTCACTGTATATATTATAATATATATATATATATATATATATATATATATATATATATATATATATATATATATATATATATATATATATATATAATATATATATATATATATATATATATATATATATATATATATATATATATATATATATATATATACAGGGTGACGCGGATCTAAATGAACATACTTCAACACAAGACAAAGAATACCTTGGGGGTTCTTAATCACCCATCTTTGATAGTTCAATTGTCGATAGTTAATAAGATACAGGGTGTTTTATGAACTTCAGCAATTTTTTGTTCTTGTCATATTTTTTAATGCACTCCGTATAAAATTTTCATATTGGGTCAACATCTGTAACCTATCTGTCGCTTAAAATTGCAGTATCAGAAAATTTTAAATTCCAGGCCCGTATTAAAAAAAGTTGACATTTTCAATTTTTACATTTTTAACACCCTGTATATCAATTTTTTCAAAATATTATTTTTTTATTGGAAAGAGCATAAAGAATTGACCCTAACGGCATAATTTTCAAAGTTCCCGCACCCATCACTTGATTAGAATAAATGGTTGTTTTGTAAAAAATTTCAAAATGGTGCATATTTGGAAATTAGAAATTAAGAAAATAACAATAAAAAAGCAAAAACTGCTTTCGAAGTAAAAAAATAAATGTACTAAACGTTTAATAGTTTTAACGAGACTAAATTTTAGGGAACAACACAACAACAAATAACAAAGTAATAATAATAATAACAAAACTGCAAGTTAAAATCGACTGCTTAAAATCTAATACATAGAAAAAGTTTTAGCAAGAATTAATTTTAAGAGCACTTTAGCAGAACACTGTTATTTAAGAAGCTGTTCAAAATGCCCTCCATTGGCTTGTTCACATCTTTGTCTTCTGATGTTTAAATTTGACACTGCTTTTCTAATTGCGTCTGGGTTATTTTTTATTTCCTGAAAAGCATTAATAATTCGTTGCAAAAGCTCAGGCCCGTAGCCAGGATTTCTACTCGGGGGGAGCTTGCCATTAAAGTTTAAGTAAAAAAAGGTACAATCGCGTGATGTTCGGTACGTCCTTACAGAAACGTTAATGACACATTGTTGCGATCCCATCAGTAACGTTCTTGTAAGAAAACATGTACCTTATTTTAAAAACGTAAATAAACTTTAGACCAAATAAAAACATCTTTCTTATATTAAATATAATTGAAATCAGTAAAACAAAAGTATTTTTAGATTAGAAGATACACAAAAGAACAAAAAATATTTTATTTAAAGAAGTAGTCTTCTTGATTTTTTTGATGCCATAATGTCTATCACTTTATCAGGTTCCACGGAAATATCTTGATGAATTGATATTAACGCAAGACCACTCATTCTTAAGTTACCCGTCATATTGCGTGTCCAAGTTTTTACCCTCTTCAGGGTAGAAAATGATCTCTCCACACTGGACGTTGTTACGGGAAGTGTGGCTAAAACAGTAAGCAGATATCTAATGGTGGGATAATAAATCTCATTGCAAGATTCCAACACTTTTAATACTTCGGTGTTAACACTGATGCTTGCGACTTGCATACACCAAAGAGCATATTCAGCTTTGGCAGCAGAAAGAGATATGTAGTCATCAAAGTAAGGCGATAGATTTTCTAATTTATCCGATTCATTAACAGAAGCAAAGCCTGGGAGAAGAATCTGAAAATTAGGTAAAATATCTTCGTTTGATATAAATCTCTCAGATAGATTTTGAATTAAATTATCAACGCAAGGTATAAAGACGGTTACTCTATAATACTCTTCTACTGAAGAAGTTTGTGGATTTGCGCGTGATGTTTGTTTTAAAGTAAGCCTTGGAGTCCTCAGTTCTACTTGAAATATTTCATTCGCACAATGTGAAGCTCTGTTATATATTTCACTAAAAAATTGTGTTGCATCTTCTCGTGACTTTTTAAGATTACTTATAATAGCTTTAGTATGGTTTATAGCAGATGATAGATCAAGTGATTTTTCTTGAAGTGCTACGGATAATGAAAGAGTGAGACTAAAAAGTTTATCACATACGAAAAGCGAGATGATGAAATCGCTCTTTTCTACTGCCGCCAATAAGCTTGAAGCTGTTGTTGATATTTTCCAGGATTCTTGAGAAATCTTCTCCAAACTTATGCAAATGCACTGGAACAGTTCAGTAAATGTTAAAATACTCTCATGCCTTTCTATAAATCTGGTTTCGCACAAACGAGTAAGTCTTTTCTTTTTACTTTCCGGAGCGTGTAAGGAAATGGTTTCTTGAAGAGTTTTATTTGCATTTGCGCAATTTCTAAAAAAATTTGCTATTTCATTAACAACACCAAGGCAGTTTCTGATGACAGGAACAGACATCGAGTTTGATAATGCAAGATTTAAACGATGACTTGCACAGTGAACATATCTTATTTGCGGATACTGGTGTCTAATTCTCGACTGAACTCCACTAATATGGCCAGCCATATTAGCTGCACCGTCATACCCCTGCCCAATGCATTTGGACATGTTGAGGTTCAGCTCCCTACATCTTTGCAAAATTACTTTTGCCAAGTTTTCTGCCGACTGGTCATAAATAGGCAAAAACCCCAAAAAATCTTCTCTAAGCGCCAGAAATTGTGAATCCTGATCCCGTATTATGTCCACATATCTAGCACAGAGAGATAATTGTTCAGTACCTGATATGTCCATGGTCTCATCAGCCAATATACTAAAACATTTGGCATTATTAATTTTTCTCACTATTTCTTCTGTAACAATGTTGGCACACGTCAGTATTATTTCATTCTGAATGTCTGGGCTTATATATGTGGCATTTTTGCGGCTAGAAATAATGTGTTTTTTGAGATTCTCGTCTCCAGAATTTGCTCTAAATCGCAGAAGAGAGCGAAATTTTCCGTCTTTATGCTTGGGCTTTTCCAAAGATAGTGGACCACTATCATGGTCCCCTCTAAGAGGCAATTCCTGTTCTGCACAAAACAAAATAGTTTCAATTATAGGCCTAAGTGCGGCTCTATTCTCTGTTTTTTCTTTTTCCCGTTGAGAATCCAACTGAGTCATTATATCATGACATTTTCCAGATACCACTTCTAGAAATTTTTCTGCAAACACAACACATTTTTTATGGTACTCCTTGGTAGTATGTTTTAGAAATGTCTCTTTGGCTTTCTTCCAATCTCTGAAACAACTAGTAACTAATTTCCCCGGAACTTCATGGCCCCCTTTCCCTACACCCTCATGGTGAAATAAAAAACAAGGTTTACAGTAAACGCCATCTTCTTTTTTAGAGTAAGCCAGAAAAGGGAATCCTTGTACTGGGTGCGAAATCCATGTTTCTTGAAAACTTCTATTTTGCTTCTTTCCTGCAGTCACTGGAAAAGTATACGGCTGTTTCGGAAGGAGAGCCGATGATAGTATATTCTCTTTTAAGATGTCATCTATATCATCTCTTTTTATGTCCGCAATGTCAAAATTGTCTGCTTGCCAAACAAAGCTTCTGTCAGTGAAATTAGTTGACGAGGTTGTATCGCAATCTTCATTTCTCGCTTCATTTATTGTATTTTTGGTTGCAGAATCAGAGGCAGAAGACATGAATTCATTGAGAGTAGAACAATTTACCCCTGTCCCATCACTAATAGTAGGAGGAGGAGTCTTGCTGCTGCTTGGCAATTCTGTTGACAAAGAGATACAAAATTTATTTTAAACACTTATATGTACTGTGAAAGGCTTTCGCGGCCATTATCTAATAAAAGTACAGTTTTTGAGCTATTAGGCCGTCGTCGATAAGTGTTTTCTCTTGACGTTTCGCTGACACGAGTGGTCGGCATCTTCAGAAGTTGCTTGCTCAGTAGTCTGCGAGCCACTGAGCAAGCAACTTCTGAAGATGCCGACCACTCGTGTCAGCAAAACGTCAAGAGAAAACACTTATCGACGACGGCCTAATAGCACAAAAACTGTACTTTTATTAAACACTTATATTTAAATAAGCATAAAAAATGTTGCGCCCTAACTTACGTTTACGACGTAAACGCGGTAAACGTGCTTATTGATAATTCGATTAATTTATTTTAATCGAGAAAAGAAGATTCGGTAATTTACAGAAAATCCCTCTAAAAAGTGAATTATAAATCAATAACCATAAATGTGTTTATTGTTTATTTTAATAACAGAAATTATGGAAAAGTATAAATCAAGTAACGTATATCTCGACAATGGAATAATTAATAATAAATACGTATTATTTATACTCACCACTACAAACAGCATTCTCCTCAATTTCTGTTCTCTGCTTTTTGAAAAATGAATTAATAGTTAACTGACACACACGTTTATTATTATCCATTTCTTTATTCTTTGGTTTTACATAAACATAACCTTTAAATAAAAAAGTGTCGTGGTCGTGGATATGTTTCTACCGGGCGTAACTTAACTTCCCAACCAACTAGGTACGGTACGGTCATCGATAGATACAAACGGAAGAATATGAACAAATTATGATTTATAAATAGTTAATAATTAGCGTTACTGGAAAATAGAATAGAACAGAATAGAATTTATTTACGGTATAGTATAACATTTTACAAATTTTGTACAAATATAACTTATTACTTATATTTTTTCGCAATTCAATCTCAAACCGTGCAGAAGGCATGAACAGGCCAGGCTATCACTTCGGAGGGGGCTTCAGCCCCTCGAGCCCCCTCCTTGCCTACGTGCTTGCAAAAGCTGCTCCCGCGTGTTGATTTCTTCTGAATAAACCAAATTTTTCATATTCCCCCAGAAAAAAAAGTCCATAGGATTAAAGTCCGGCGACCTGGCTGGCCATAAATGGGGCCCTCCACGGCCTATCCATCTGTTAGGAAACGTAATATTTAAAAATTCAGATACAACCCTTGCAAAATGTGGTGGGGCCCCATCATGTTGAAAAAAGAGCCCTCTCACGTTAGCATTTTCATTCTGCATAAGTCCTGGCAAAATGTTTTGTAAAAAATTTAAATATTGATTTCCATCTAATCTTTCAGCAAAAAAGTGCGGCCCAATTAATTTATTATTTGTTATACCTGCCCAAACGTTTATGGAAAATTTGTGCTGCGAATGCGATTGTCTGATGGCATGTGGATTTTCTAACGACCATACATGGGAATTCCTTGAATTATTTACACCATCTCTGGTAAATTGTGCTTCATCGGTCCAGAGGATTCGATAAAGACTCCTTTGGTGTCTACTGAGCCACTGGCAAAAGAGTAACCGGTTTGCATAATCGCCAGGTTCCAATCTTTGAACTTCTTGAACATGAAACGGATGCAAGCCTTCCTTTTGCAGTGTTACATTAACTCTTTTTTGCGGGATTCCTAGACGTGTCGCAATTTTTCGAGTAGATGTTTTGGGATTATCTTCAACAAGATTTAAGATATCTTCTTCCTCCTGAAGTGGATGTCGTATTGGTTGATCAATATTATTGTCGGTGGGAAAATGTCCATGTTCTCCAGCAAATAAAAATACATTTGCAAATGTTTTGTGATATGGACATCTTCTACCCGGAAATCGCCTACGATATTCCCGAACAGCAGCTCTTCCATTACCGTTACAAAAACCGTATACAAAAATAATGTCGGCATATTCGGCATTTGAAAATTGGTAAGGCATCTTCAACAGAAAATTGCAATAATTGTTAACCGAATACTAACAAAGGTCAGACAACTGTCACATATCTGATAGTGACTTGAATTGTTGCTATGGAACAGTAACTCGATAGTCTTTGGTTTGTTTTTAAATGAGGCAAAGCCTACTTCACAAAGTTTGAAATTTCTGACTGTAATTTACGATTTTTTGTCGATGTCTAAAAAGCAATCATTATCTTGCAGTTTTGTTATTATTATTATTACTTTGTTATTTGTTGTTGTGTTGTTCCCTAAAATTTAGTCTCGTTAAAACTATTAAACGTTTAGTACATTTATTTTTTTACTTCGGAAGCAGTTTTTGCTTTTTTATTGTTATTTTCTTAATTTCTAATTTCCAAATATGCACCATTTTGAAATTTTTTACAAAACAACCATTTATTCTAATCAAGTGATGGGTGCGGGAACTTTGAAAATTATGCCGTTAGGGTCAATTCTTTATGCTCTTTCCAATAAAAAAATAATATTTTGAAAAAATTGATATACAGGGTGTTAAAAATGTAAAAATTGAAAATGTCAACTTTTTTTAATACGGGCCTGGAATTTAAAATTTTCTGATACTGCAATTTTAAGCGACAGATAGGTTACAGATGTTGACCCAATATGAAAATTTTATACGGAGTGCATTAAAAAATATGACAAGAACAAAAAATTGCTGAAGTTCATAAAACACCCTGTATCTTATTAACTATCGACAATTGAACCATCAAAGATGGGTGATTAAGAACCCCCAAGGTATTCTTTGTCTTGTGTTGAAGTATGTTCATTTAGATCCGCGTCACCCTGTATATATATATATATATATATATATATATATATATATATATATATATATATATATATATATATATATATATATATATATATATATATTTATTTATTTTTTTTTTCTGGCGAATGCGCTAGATAACTAAATAGTACCCACGTATCAATTTAAAATTAAATGTTTTAAATTAATACGCTAATTTATAATTAAATTTACATAACGTTGTAGCGAAACGCTACAAGGTTTACGTCGCACTGGTAAGCTTACGAGAAGGTGTTGCCTTATGTGTCTAATCACAGTTCGGTTTACGTAATAGTTCTCAGGGAACTAGTTCGATTTTTATACCGCTTCTTCCTTGTAGTTCAGCTTTCTCGCGACTCTCGCGCTGTTTTAACGACAACGTCGGTCCGTCACAGGTCGGTTCACTTAGGGCATGTACCGTTGTAAACTTCGGTTAGGGTTTTGTGTCCCGTCGGTAACCTGAAAAGTTGGTAAGATTGGTAACGCGGTTCCTGAAAAATATCTGTCATTAATGTCACCGAAGGAACCGATGCTTCCCCGCAGATTTTTCGGTTTGTTATGTCATTTTGTTGTTTATGTTTAAATTTTTATTTTTTCACAATTATTAAAAATCATCTGTGTTTTAAAATGTTGAAAGCAGGAAGAGAGATATGTTTTTTGCGTTGAGTCGATATCTGTAAAAATAAAACAAAAATATTTATATATTTCAGAAAGAAGCCCTTTTGTTTTGTGGGCACTGTTCTCGGCTGCTGGTGCCCCTAAATCAGGTGATAAATCAAGATTTATCAATAAAACATGTATGTATGTTTTTCTAATTTTAAAAGCATTCATGTGGATTATGGGTCAAGTCGAGTTTATGGCAATAATAATGTATTCAAAAACATCTCTACTAATATTCCCATGAATTCAGCCTTAGATACCCCTGTTGTTTCAACGTCGGTTCAGAGCCCTGATCTTACTCCATGCATTTCAAAAAATGCTTTAAATAGGAGCCCTTTACCTGTCCCGGCTACTGCTTTAACCCCTGTTGTTTCAACGTCGGTTCAGAGCCCTGATCTTACTCCATGCATTTCAAAAAATGCTTTAAATAGGAGCCCTTTACCTGTCCCGGCTACTGCTTTAACGAACTCTACTTGGACTAATGCATCAGTTACTTTACTTATAGAAACATATGTTGCACACAAAGATAAATTTTCCTCCCCATTGTACACAGTAAAAAATAGAGTGTTAAATCCAACACTCAAGAGTGGTACATATAGGTCCACACTGAAGAAAGTAAATTGACCACCTTCACCTTCGGGTCAAATCTGGTAAAAAGTACATTTAGAGTTAGTGTTAATTTTAGGTAAATCAAGTGTTAAAAAAAACATTTATATGTTTAAAATGATAATGGGAGTGTTAAATTTATTTACTGACTGCTAAAAATTACACTACAGATATGCAATATATCCAACAGAGTGTAAATAGTATTAGTCTTATAGTAAATTGACTGTATCCCGTGTAAAAGTAACACAGTAAACTGGTTAAGGTAACACTCGATCCGTTTATTTTACACTGCAGAGGAGACTAAATAATACACTACTAGTGTGAAGTTTAATCGATTCAGTGACGAAATACACCCATACAGTGTTAAAATACTACCAACTGAGTGTTAAAATTATACCTACGGGAAGGGTAAAATTCACATTTAGCGTGGTAAAAACACACCCAAATAGGGTAAAATTACACCCTTTGGAGTGTTAAAGGACACTAATAAATAAACTACACTTTATTTGAATAAACGGCGTTTATTTAAATAATATGAATTGAAAACACATTTTTTTAAACTTACTTAACATTAAATTATACTAAATAACTACAATAAGAAAAATGCCTGATTCCGTTTTGGAAAATTTTACAGCAGAGAAGAAAAAAACTGGTTTTTAACAAAGTGCAGGCTTTGGTTAAAATTTTAATATGAGGTTTAATTAATCATTAATACTTAAACCTTACATTACAATTTTAACCAAAAATCTGTACTTTGTCAAAAAACGACAAAATAACGGTTTTTCTTCTCTCCTGTAAAACTTTCCAAAACGGAGTTAGGCATTTTTCATGCTAAGGCGACAAAATATTTTAAATATTTTTTTTCAAAAATAAAATGAGACAACTCGTTTAACAAAAACTTAAAAACAGTTTATACTTATTTCGAATTAGAAAAATGTCTTGCTAACATAACTTTCAGAAAATTACAATGCTGTGCAAATGAATTGTGACTTTTAATTTTTGCTTCAAATATTAAAAAATTTCAAACTTTTTTACAAAACTGGATACAATGGTGTAGTTTTTGGTATACGCTGAAAACTTTTTTCAGTAAAATACACTGGTAATAAAAATTCCTAATTTGAAAAAAATTGCAGAATACATTAGGATGTTAATAAGTTAAGTCTTTTCTTAACACCTTGCCTGCAGCAAAATTTTTAAAAAATTAAAATTTTTTATAAAAAATATCATATCTCGTAAAATACAGCGAATTACAAAAATTTGAGAAATTATTTGTTAAAAATAATTACACTTTCTAAAATGGTATTCATAAAAAAAGTCTAAATAAAAGATATTGTATTTTCGCTGCAGGTAAGGTTTTGTCAAGAAAAAACCTATTTCAATGAGCAACTGTATACAGCATATATTTAAAATTAGGCATTTTTGAACAGTATACCAACCAGTTTATCGAATAAATTTCTAAACATATACCAACAACCGCATCATATGCGATTTTGCAAAAAAATTAGAGACTTAAAATTTAGAGTAAATATCAGGAGTTCCAATTCACTTGCACAGCAGTTTATATTAATATTTACGTAAAAATAACGATATTTTTTTTTAAAATGAAATAAACAAACCTAACATATTCATTTAATACAGGGTAGACAACGTTCTGGAAAAGCATAATGGGGGTCTTATCACAAGCACTATCAAATTTCTAACCAGTTTCCAGTTATCGAAAATTAAAAAATGAAAATTTTCAACTTTGGTTTGGAACATCTAGAAGAAGGTTTGGAAACGAGAAGAAATGGTTCCTGTCCTAATTTTAAATTATCTACTGATTCATCATAAAGTGGCATTTTTTATTATTGCAATTTTGCATTTCTCGTTTTTGAACTGTTCATTTTTTTGTAACAACAGTATATTAAAAGCCGTTATTTTCGTTTTGAAACCACTTCATAAATATTCCACCTTAAATTAAAAATATTCAATTTTTAACTGTCAATATAACTTTGAAATGGTTAGAAATTTGGCTAGTACTTATAACCTTTCTTACTTAGAATTTAAAGTAGATATTAAAAATTTTAAAAAATACAGGATGTCTCATATAATTAGGAAAGTTGACACCTGTTCCTTAAGAATAAGATACCCTCTATACACAAAAGCAGTTTTAATGAAAAATATGTAAGGGGAGAAGTCAAACAACACTTATATAAAACATTTTTGTGTAACACGTATCATAAGACCGCTAGTTTGCTTTTCCTGAATGTTTATCCAAATATGAAAACACTGTAATATCCAGCAAATGTTTTTCAAAGATATATGGTATTACACACAGCTTAATACTAGTTACATTAAGATATGTTTAGGAACAATAAAAAAATCAGTTTGAGCAAATGCTTGTTTTCTGGCAAAAGTTTCCTTAAATCTAATTGATTTTAAAGTAATTACTTCTACCGTAACCTCATCAGTGGGAGTTATTGGAAAAGCATTAAGCTTTGTTTGAAAATGATTAACCCTCCAAGGTTTTGCAATCAGAAATATTTCTCCTTCGATAGAAATAATTTTCCTTATTTCTACAAAGTTAGGGATTAAATCTGAAACACTTACGTCGGGTTGCACAAACAATTTAATCACGAATTAAACTAATAAGACACTTGTAATGTGACAGCACTTATGCTAACGTCATTGCCAAATATGGCTCTAAACGTCAATTAAATTTACTACTTGATTAAAAGTTTTGTGCAACCCGCTGTTAAACATATAAAAAAATTGGGTTTGTACATAAAGTTACAAAAAGTTACATACTTTATCTCACAGAATTCTAATACATCATCAGGTAAATCCAGACTTTCTTTTATCACATTGTAAAATTCGTATGCTGCATTAAAACAAAACTTTTGTTGTGGACCCACAGTTATTTCATCTTTAAAAGAGTTATTGGCCCATAACCTATTCATGGTAACCTGATGTCTGAACGCTAATGTTTTAGGAATATTCTTAAAGTTTCTTAATTTATTTACTAAATTTTTAAAAAATCCGTGCTTAGCTTCGAATCTCATACACCATAAATGAACAAGCGGACCCATTTGTTGTATTGCCCTGGGATAATGAATCATCATATGATGTTTTGGCAAGAGATTACCAATTTCCAAAACTGTGGTATGATGTTGATATATTAATTCTTTTAAAAGGCCAATTTGTTCATAGGGTATAGATGGGGAAAAACATATGTTTATTATCCTGAGCAACAGTTCAATCATTTTCCAATGCTGCGGACATTTGTCCAAGACGTCAGCCAACAAAAGCGGTAAATATCTTAAAAGGCACCACATTTGAGATGCTCTCTGACCAATTGTATTACTTGCCTTATCCATTTTAATAGGGCTTGGTTTATTGGTCATATCAATTTGTCCGTAATCGAAGTAAAAGATTCTATCGTTAATTTGTTGCAGGCTAATAATTTTTTCATTTATTAGAAAACTTAAAAGTAATTTTATTTCATAATGTGCAACGCCTTCCAAAATATCGTGCATTATATCTACAGATATTACTGAAGAAAATTTAAAGTATGCCAAGTTGTTCAAGCATACTTTGGTCTTAACGCCAAAATAGGTATTCGGAGGTTCTAAATCTGGCAAGTTATCATAGAATTCTTGATCGCGTAATCTGCAAAGAGGATTGTCTTCTTTTAAGGCCTTGCTAATTTCATTTTTATGAATAAGACAGACTCTGCAGTAGTAGTTCGCACTGAATGATTCCACCATTCCAAATAGAGTGTTTCCTCCCAAGTTATCATGAGAGAGCGCTACTAAAGTTCCTTTTAATTTATATGGTAAAAAGTCTACGTCTATACCCGTACCTTCCAATATTTGAATATCTTTCACAAAAGGTCTTAAAAACGAATTAATGTTTGCACACCTTTTTAAATCATTTGAATAAAATAGTGCAAGTAAATTAATGTTTTGAAGCTTTGATAAGAACTTTGGAGGAATGTTTCTAATAACAAAATAAAATGCACCCATTTTATGTGAACCAGTTTTAGAACCCAAAGGAGCTGTCGACTCAAATTCGTCAAAATATAATTGTATTTGTATTGCATTTGGATGTTGTTTAAAAAAAATACTTTGTTTGTAGCTAGAACCATCAGCAAATGTTGTATAACAATTTTCTTCTGAATTAGCATTTGGAGCAGTTAAAAAGAAAGGTTGAACTGAAGGATTTTTAAGAATTACAGATAAAGTTTCCAAAATAGGCACGTAAACAAATGTGTTGGATTTGTTTTTTTGAATATAACTTTGACTCCGTTTATCAAAAACCTGTTCAAGGCGAGTACCTACTGGTATTTCTTTTGGTTGTACAATGCAGTCTAAATAGGTTTTTCTTATTTTATATTCACTACTAAATTTTTCAATATTTTGTAAAACTTTGGAAGAAATTAAATTAAAGTTGTGAACAACGTTTTTGTTACTAGTAATGATTTCCTCGATTGGTTGAAAAATGTTATAAACAAGTTCTTTTGTACACTCGATTATCCTTACTGTAGTAGAGAGTGGAATACCAAGCGATAAAATTTCTGATAGAAATGACACCATGTACGCATCAATATCATCAGATGTAAAAGAAAAATTACAATAGTTTTCTTCGAAGTTAATGTTATTATTGTCTTTTGGCATATTATTTACAGAAGGGTCCTCTTTTATAGTTTCGTCATTTTCTTCTAGTTCAAAAGTATCTAAACGATTAGCAAAATTAACAGCATTTTGGCATCTTAGATATTTGCACTTATTTAAATGTTTTCTATACCCGCTATAAGTTCTAAAGATTAAGGAGCATTTCTGCGAACAGCACTTAAGTGCAAGACTATATTCTAGAGGAAAATGAGTTCGTCTTATGTGTTGTATGAGTCTGGACACTGTGGTTAATCCAACATGACAAACAAAACAATATAGATGAGACATTTTAATTTTTAACGCACATCAGTAAAATAAATACGATTTTTTTGAGTCATTCCATTAATGTAGAGGGCAATTAATTTAATTGAAGATCAGTTTTAGATAAATCTAATAAATATAAGGCAACAAAATAACTAAGCTTTGTTATTTTTTGCATATTTTGCAGATGAAATAGCTAGAGTCCACTTAAAATAATAATTAAAATATATAATCTTTACTCTGTATGTTTTTCGCGGTTTGAAAATATTTCCAAACGGTTTAGTAATTCCCTCATTTTTGTAGTGATTTGATTATCCTTTAAAGGAATGTCATAAAAAAAAGTCTGGATAAAATTAAAAAACACTTGTAGCCCTGGGTCATATTGTGTTTTAAACACGAAGTATGTCTTAAACAGAAAATCAAATGCATTCGAAAATTCTGACGAGTATGTATCTAAAACATTACCATCTATAACTGCTTTAAAATCCGTAACCGCACCTTTGTTCGCCCCAACTGCAATTAAATAAGGCTGGTAACCCTTTCGCCCTGAAAGAATATTTTGGAGAGGTTGGCTTGCCTATAAAATACAAAAAGATTTAAAAATTAATAACCAAACAGGTTTTTTTTAATTAAACAAAATAAACATGTTTTTTTGGTTTTAAACTTTTTAAAATACGCTATGAAAAACTTTTTTTTAAAATAAAACTTATTATTAAACAATATTCACATTCGTGAAAAAATGTAACTTTGCACACTTTTTGCATAAACAACTATTTTAAAACACTCTGTTTTTTTTTGTAAGGAAATTCAGGTTTCGATAATAATTTTTTAAACTATGTTATGCTACAGTCACTAAGAGAACATAAAATAAAATAATGTTGGGTTGTTTTAATTTGTTACTGACCGTGCAGAAGATCAATAACTTTTCTACAGATGATTCAAAGGAATCTCTTCTCCCAGTTCTTTTTCCTTTTGCAGTTGATGGAAGCATATGTAAAAGGGCCAAAGCTGCTCTTGTAGGTTTGTCCCAACCTAAAAAAAAATCTGTTGAAGTTATCCAGTCCCTAATATATTGTTTATTATCATAAAAAGATATTGTCAAACTGAATATGTTAAAATTCATAAAAAAATGCAATTGAGTATTATTACAAACCTGGAAAAGAAGAAGTTCCATTTATTTCTGGATTGATTTGGCATGCTGTACTGACATAAACATTTAATATGGTGTTAACATATAAAGTAAATTTATCTACAAAATTTCCAGCAGAAGGATAGAGGACTTGAAAGTCTTGATCAATCTAAAAAATAAAATAACTATATTATTCTGTAAAAACCAATTTTGAGAATTTATACCAGTCCTTTGGTGTCAAGAAATCTTGGAAAATGTTTTATTGTAAAATCGGTCGCCTTCCGAACTTCAATGGTGTTTTTCATTTTTTCAAAAATCTCTTCCCTTTGTGTATTACAATTAGCATTTTTAAGAAATTCTATGTCTTTTTCTTCCGTATCGCTGATTTTGCGTTCCCTTTTAGTAGGCGGCTCATTAACGCTACAGCTCTCTTGGCTCAGTTTTCTTTTTTTCTCTTTCCCCACATCACTGTTTCTGACTACAGTTCTTAATCGCCAGGCCAAAAAGCCAGAAGGAGTTCTTTTTGAGTCATCAAAAAATATTTCCTTAAAGAGAAAAAATCGGTAAAGTATTTTATTTCATACACTGTCACGTATACCTATATCTATTTATTTCATACTGTCCCATATATATATATATATATATATATATATATATATATATATATATATATATCTATTTACTGTATTAATTTGCGGCCGGTAGATGGCTCATTACAGTATCAGGTACCGACAGACAGACCGACAGACATAAATATTTTTTGGAAAATAGGGACCCTAAAATGTGGATATCTGAAATCTCGGAGGGTGATGACTAGGGCTGGGCGATTATTGGAATTCATAATCGATTATCGATTACTGAAAATAATCGATTATTTTCGATTAATAGATGATTTTTGATTAATCGGGTAATCGATTAATCGGATAATCGATTAATCGATTAATCGATTTTTTTCGATTAATCGAAACATCGATTATTTTCGATTAATCGTATAATCGATTAATCGGATATTCGATTAATCGAAAAAAATCGATTTTTCGATTAATCGAAAATAATCGATTAATCGAATAATCGATTTTTCGAATATTATAATCGAACTATCGATTAATAATCGATTAATAAACCATTAATTGATTATTTCGCCCACCCCTAGTGATGACTTATTCACGAATATAATATTTCCCTTTTATCGAGAGAAGTAAAAAGATATACAGGGTGTTAATAAAGCATGTGGCCAAACTTCAGAGGGATATTCCTTACACAATTTTAAGATAAAAAGTTCATATAAACATATGTCCTAAAGGGCTTTGTTTTTATTATAGAGGGCGTTAAAATATTAAAAAAAAAGTTTTTCCTAAATAACTAAAATACACAAATTAGTATGACGTTGAAACTTGGTGACAGTTTTTAGTAATGTACAGGGGAATATTTTAAGCTAAAATTTGTTTGTCATATTTTGCCAGTGGCGTGCACAGGGTAACACGTGAGCTTTAATTTTAGAATCGTAAAACCACTTTAAATTACGATCTAATACATTACACCATTCTCACTGTTTAAAGTTATGGCGGCTGTCAAATTTCTTTAAAGAATTGATTTTTCGTTCATTTGAATTTTTTTTATTGCTTTCAAAAGATAGCAGTATTAATGCTATGCATAACTTTATTATTGTTGCATTTTTATCCAAAACAGTTAATTTAAGCGAAAAAGTCAAGAGAAGACTTTTGTGTAGTTTTAATTGGTTAGTCATAAAATCAGATAAAATTAAAAAAAATAGTGTATTACTATAATTTTTCTAAAATTAAAGCTTAAGCGTTACCCCTGTGCACGCAAGTGGCAAAATGAGACAAACAAATTTTAGCTCAAAATATTCCTCTGTATATACACACTTAAAACTGTTACCAAGTTTCGACGTCATACTATAATTTGCGTCTTCTAGTTATTTAGGGAAAATTTATATTTTTAAAATATTTTAACACCCTGTATAAAAAAACAAAGCCGTTTATATGAACTTTTTGTCTTAAAATTTGGTATGGAATATCCCTCTGAAGTTTGGCCACATACTTTATTAACACCCTGTATAAGATACTATATCAAAAGGCAAAATTATAATACTTACATATCCTCCTTTGCTGCTTGTTGTATCTTTTAGTTTCGGAAATAATGTAACAATTGCTATTGCATAATCTTTTTTAATCTTTTTACTTAGAGCTGTACCATAATTTTCAGTCATCATTTTTACAGTTAAATTTACTAAATCTCTACGTGTTCTATCACACAATATCCCGTTTTTTTGGTATTCTTCTATAATATGTTGCCCGCCATTGGTTTTTAGATATATTTCAAGATTCTAAAAATAGAGACAACTAATTCTAAACTAAAAGATCTCGTTAAAGAAGTACCAAATAAAGAAAGCTTTATTTTTCAAATATTTTTAAAATTTATATAGCAATTTTGCAATTTACCTGTCCACTAATATTTTGATTTGGGGGGATAATAAAACCATCCTCATCAATGTTTAATACCATTGCTCTTGGAGGCACTTCGGCCGTGGAAGGATTGAGCTGGATTGCCTGTAGAGAAGTTAATGTAGCAGTATTTGTCGATGTTTTGTTCTCATTGAACGAATTCTCCTCTGATGTTCCTTCAGTTATTACTTGACAAGTGCTATTTATGTTAGTGGTGTTAGAAAGCCATTCTTGTACTTCTGGCATTGACGGAGTATTATCGTTAAATGATAAGGTTGAAGAAGAACTTTGATAATCTTCATCTATGATATTATCACCTTCTTCTACTATTTTAATAGTTACGTTGCCTTGACTTAATACATCAATGATGCAATCTTCTTCAATAATTGTATTTTCAAGGTCAGTGATGTGAAAACTTTCCTTAATGGGGAACTTAGTTTTTGCTAAAAATTATTAAAAAATTAATTGTTAATAAGCCTAGTCATAGGCTTAGGTTCCTTAATGATATGCTAATATTTAAGGAGGTAATTCTTGGACCCATTTTAACAAAAAAATTCATATGAACGTATGTCCTAAACGTCTTAACTTTTGAGATACAGGGTGGTAAAGTTTTCAGAAAAAAATCTCTTTTTTATATAATAACTGTGACACTATTATAGATATTTTTATGAAATTTGGTACACATCTTCTATGCATCAAGGTGCATTTTCTGATGTACAAACAAGTTTATTATTTATACCAGTGGCGTCCGTACGGGTTTTGCATTGAGTATTTTTGAAGAAAAAAATGGTACGCCACTGTTTTCTCTTTAAATAAAAACCATTTTTGAAATCCCCATTCGGTTTAGAGCAACTTTTATCCCTTGGCTTTTTTTCGTATGAGTTACTGTTTTGAGTAAAAAAGTTAAAACGATTTTCATGCATAGCGAAATCGCTAAAATCTACGTGTTATTTCAACTGGTGATTTTAAAATTATTTTAATACAATTTGTTGCTTTAGATTTTAGCGACTTTGCCGTGCATGAAAATCCTTTTTATTTTTTTACTCAAAAACGGTGAGTCATACGAAAAAAAGTCAAGGGTTCAAAGTTGCTCCAAACCAAATGGGGATTTCAAAAATGGTTTCTATTTAAAGAGAAAGCAGTGGCGTACTATTTTTTTCTCCAAAAATATTCAATGCAAAATCCGTACGGACGCCACTGGTAGAAATAATACAAAAATTTGTACATCAGAAAATGCACCTTGATGCATAAGAGATGTGTACCAAATTTGATAAGGATATCTACAATATTATCATTGTTATTATAAAAAACAGATTTTTTTCTGAAAACTTTACCACCCTGTATCTCAAAAGTTAAGACGTTTAGGACATGCGTTCATATGAAGTTTTTTTCTTAAAATGGGTCCAAGAATCACCTTCTTAAATATTACCATATCAGTAAGGAACACCCTGTATGTATATGCCCCATTCTACTTGGACCCTGTATATTAAAATAGTATCAAATAAAACACTTATTTTTCCGAGTGTTTTCCCAACAAGTTTTTAACAGAAGTGTCTTTTATTTTCCAGAAATATCAAAAATACCGTCTCCAGGGCGATCCTTATTAGGCTTAAATTTTTTTAAATATAATAAATTATAGTTTAAAGAACTAAACAAAAACACTTTGAATGCACTAAAAAGTATACTTACCAAGCGCCATAATTGATTGATATGTGTCTGATTCATTTATTTTGCAAAATTTGGTTTTATTCCTGTGAGATAGTTTAAAAACTATTGGCATGATTCCTAAATTATTATTTGGCTATATATACCTTGCTCACTCACTTTGTTTCACTAATTTTGAAGTTTGAAAATTAATCTTTCTGATAGATTTGGCCGGCAAATCTTCACGCTCTGGTTTACTAATTCGTACTAAAATGATGTCGTCGATGCGTCTTGTGAAACGACTAGGGAATAACGTGTTTTTAACACTGATACAATGTAGTTCACGCGCTATAGAGTATTTTAACCCGTAGGGGAGAGTGTTGTACCTTGGGTCAGTTTTTAGTTTTTCATTATTATAGTTGCCTGAATTATATATTTTCAAAATTGAACGAATGCGTTAAATACTTCAGCTATTTTGTTATGTATATTTGTTTTATATATTATTTAATACTTAGTAGTAAGTTACAATGATGAGTTTAGTTAGCCATAGCAAGGTGACCCAACGTACAAACTGGTAATGTACCTTGGACCACCATACGTTGTACCTTGGGTCGGTTATAAAAGAAATAAGAAATTAGAACATTTTCTTAAAATTTTTATTTATAAACTGAAAATATTCATGACATGACTAAAAAAGTATAAAAAGGAATAACAGCATATCGTATTTTATTTACAAAATATTATGGTTTAATTTTGAAAAAAGCATGAATTAAAATACTTATTTAACGTCATAACCGCTGAACCGAACATTAAATTGTAATTGCGCATTGTGACGTGCTGTTCCGTTTATTGTGTGCGGCTGTGGAAGCTTCCGTACAATATCGCTACGCAAAAAACCATAAGTTTCTGTTGAGTCGTTAATGAATTTATTAGAATCAGAAATTCTGCGTAAATATTTCAGTTCGTTATTAACTTCACAGTTTATTATTTCTGCCACATAATAGCTAAAACGTTTCTTTCCTGCCACTTTCACTAAAACAAAGTCCCCTTTTTTGATATTGTCACTCTCAGATAAATAGTCTAATCCTTGGTTATTTACAATTTCTTCTTTAGCCGCCATGTCTTCAAATGCTTCTGCATCACTTGAACGTAACTCGACATCATACTTAGGAACTCTCTTTGTCGCTTTTTTTATTATATCTTCTGTGGCTATTCGTTTAGTAACTGCTTGAACTTTCTCAGATGATATCTTCTTTCGAGTATTTCCCTTTTTAAGCGCTGCTACTTCTTCTTTTTCTGGAGTATCTGTAAGTATGCGTGACTTTCCTCGTGGTCTCCCTGCTTTCATTTTTCGAGCAGATGCCTTTGGATAAGGTCGCAGCATTTCAGGCGTAATAGAACTCCCCGAAGTTTCCTTTTCAACAGCATTTGAGGTAGAAGGTGTAGATAGGTCGATTCCCATAGCCATAGTTTTACATGGTTTTCCCTTTTGTTGTTCGTAAGTGATTTCACCCTGATCATCAGTCGGCTGGTTTAAAGGACGATCCGTTACGTAGGCTGACAAAAACTCATCTTCGCTAAAAATGTTCTCATTGACGGGATAAAGGCCGCTAACTTCAAAACCCTTTTGGATGTTAGATGTGGTAAATGCTTTTGGAAATGCCTTACCCATAAGTTCAGCAATGTCATAAATCGTAATTGGTTGCCCAGGATTCATAATCATCCATTCACTACAGGCAGTATTGTAGTAGGTCTTCATCGGCCCAAAAACTGTTCTGTCAAGCGGTTGCATTTTATGACTGGTATGGGGATGAAATGTTATCATAAAAATGCCGTTATTCTTACAGAAATCAATAGCATTAACGCTGACGTGACTATCGTGATTATCCAAAAGTAATATAACTGGATTTTCAACTGTTGGTTTCACGTGATTTTTGAAGTGTTCCAGATATTCTAAAAACAACCTTTCGTTTGACCAGCCGGACGGATTTGCAGCTCCTATGGTTCCAATCGGGCAACCTTTCAGCATATGCGGCTTAAAATTAACTCTCGGAAACACCATCATCGGCGGAATATGATTTCCAATTGCATTTATTGAGGCGATCATTGTTACATTTTGGCCTCGCTCACCACTCGTCATTTGGCCTAATTGTTTTATTCCCTTAGGTCCTATAATTTTAGGTGGTACATGAACAGTCGTCAGACCGGTCTCGTCACAATTCCAAATTTTTTCTGGGGTAAAATTAAAACGAGATAAAAGTTCTTTATAATTTTTAAAAAAGGAAGATACGTTTGCCTTATTAAAAGATGTTGATCTAGCCAAACTTGTGGATTCGGGTTTACGAAGAGATAAATCTTGATGTCTTTTACGAAACTGTCTTAGCCATTCTTTCCCCGCGATTTTTTCTTGGTCCCAAGAAGCAGGATGGACCTTTCCATTTGCAATAGCATACTGGTAAGCTAAAGTACGAACTTCCATTTTACTTAAACCATAATGCAGGCGTGCAGCTGTAAGAAGGTACTCTTTTAACGCAGCTTCCTCTTCGCCGTTAAAAACTTGTTTCGTATTATTGGCAGCTACATATTGAAATACTGTAAGTCCCGATTCTCTGAAGGATTTTACGTGCCTAATGAGCGTGGTTTTTGATATATTATAACGTTTTGCAGCTTCCCTTATTGATAACTCACCACTTATACATTTGTTTGCTGCTGCAATTAAATTTTGGACGTTTATTTGTTTTCTTTTGACGCCTAACTTGCTTCGTGGCATTTTTAATGATTATCTGAAATAATAAAAGTCGCGTCAGTTAACATTTACCTCCATTATTACAAATAAAAAGCGAAGCCCTATTCTGCATTCGATGTTGTGTACCTTGGTCCAGTCCAAGGTACACAACCTATCAGTGACCCGAGGTACAAAATTCAACAACTTCAAATTTTCTTTGATTTATAATTTCAGGTTATGTATTTATAATGAAAATACATGGATAATTACCTAGTCAAAACAACCATTTTTAATTGCAGTTGGTTAAAAAATAATAAAATCTACCATTGAGCCGGATGAAAACGGATTATAAATAGGCAAATAATTTACTTACGATCGAAGAAAACACAAAACACAGAACAGATCACCATGCGATAACCTTATGAAAAGTATGTTTAGCTGCCATCTACCGACCAGAAGTTATACTCATAAATCAACCTAAACGAACAGAAATCGGCCTACCATAATTGTAGAAAATCAACTGACCCGAGGTACAGACCGGTTCGAGGTACAACACTCTCCCCTATAGTCCGGGTGATAAAATGCATTAGCATTGCACCAGTGTAAAAGTCGTCTAATTTACTCTGGATTTATTAGATGTTACCGCTAGAGAGTAAAATTCACCGAAGTTTATATTAACACACCACATTGTTCGGAAGGGTGTAAAATCTTGTAAAAATTCATTTGCATGAGTGTTAAATTTAACACTCGCTAAATTTACTTTGCAAGAAATGAATTTTACCATGCAGAATTTTTTTACTGTGTATAATAAAAGAAAAGTTTGGGATCTTCTCAGTGCTGATTTGGAAAAATATGGATTTCAGAAATCAGGTACAACATGTGACGAAAAGTGGAGGAATCTACAAAAAAAATTATGATAAGGTGTTATCTGAACAAAAAAACAGGCAATTCTCCTGTCACATGGAACTTTTTCGAGCAGTTTCATGAGATTTATTACAAGGATCCTAAATTTCAACCCATTGCTACCGCTTTAAGCAGCGGGCCTTATAAAGGAAGAATAGATGATTTGGCAGATAACTCGGACACAACCAGCTCCCAAGAGTCCCAAGTAAGTACCAAAAAGTTTTCACCAGGAGAGAAAAGCAGGCCGAGAACCATATCTGCTCTTGAACTAGATCAAAGGAGACAGAAGCGCCACGAAGAAAGAATGGATTTAAAACGACAGATGTTTGCTTGGTTTAAAGAAAATTACAAGCCAAAGAAAAAAAGTCAAAACGAGAGTCAAGATGAAGATTCTGAGTAGAGTATTTCTTTTTAGATTAGTTACACAGGGTTTTTAAAATTATGCATTCAAAATGAAATTTTTGAGATATTTATGAAAACGCTTTAGTTAAATATTTTTAATTCTGAAATGTTTTTATGATAAACTATTAAGAGTGAACCTGTAGACTTAAAGTTTATGTTTATTTAAGTATAGGTATTACCATGGTGTAGAGCCAGGATTTTGCAGTTTCTGATATCTCAGAAATAAGATATTGAACCCATACCAAACTTATAACAATTATTATTAGAAAAGAAAATAAACATTGCGGTAAAAGAACTTTCCATTATAAAATTTTGGAAAAAAGTTGAATTTAAAGGGTGACCCCAGGGAAAAACATTTTCAACAATTGTTTTTAAATTTTTGTTATTAATTTCATCACATTTTATTGACAAATAATATTAAATTTCAAACAACTATTTTCATTTGTTTTGCCATAAACATATGAATTTTTATCGCAAATTTGAAAATAGAAATTGAAGACCTCGGTGCAATAACCGGGTAACTCCATTTTTATAAAATGTTGGGAAATTAAAAAAAACTTAATGGTTTCAGAGAATTTCAAGTAATTAAAACGTTTCTTATCTATTCTTTTAAAACGCTATTTAATCAGTTCTAATTGTCTACAAAAGGACATACATCAAGGTCAAAAGATCCAAAAAATATTTTGAAAAATTAGACTTACCCGATTCTTGCCCCATAAAGGTAAATTTCGGAAAACAGACTCAAAGTAATTTTTAAATTTTTTAAGTGATTTATTGAAAAAATGTTACAAAATACATTCTAGACATAGGATGAGTTACTAACATTGCCTTCATCTTGAGTGTCTTCTGGGATTTCGTCTTCGATCTCAGCAGAAACATTATTATTTGCAAATAATTCGTTGTAGTAGTTGAACGATTGATGGTACATATTTTTCCAGTAAAGCTTTAAGGTCCTTAATCTTTTTTGGATTTATTTGTAAAGTTCGTGAGTATGCTTTAATATCCGGCATTCGGAGTTGAGTATTGCCGTTTTGCTTAATACAAAATCTTGTAAAAGAACATAATCCTGAGCTATGCAAAAATTGAGAATAAATTCTAGAGAACTTATTCTCAATTTTTGCATATTTATATGTACCCCTGACAATTAGACTTTCATTCATACGTTTAATCCTGAGCTTATTGAGCATTCTATAAAGTTATTATTCCGCATATACTTCATTATCCTGTAAGACGATATGGTAATTTTTCTGCCCGACAAATGATATAAAAATTTGTTTAAATTGATCTGCAAATTGAAGAATCATATTTTGCTCCACAGTAACCACCCTGAAATTTTTCGAAGTTTCTTGAAGCAATTTTCTTCATTCTGATGGTAGGTAGATTCTTTCTTTTTTTCTTTTCTATCAGCCCAAACGACCGATCACAGGGCAAAAACTGTGTCCTTGTTCGGGGTATTGATGAAAAACCTCATGTATATTATCATTTGTGTTTATTAGAGTGTATAAATATTTTGTTAAAGTTTGGTTTTTATTTTGTGCAAATGCGTTGTCTGAAAAAAGGTACAGCGTTTTCACTGACTGAGGCAAAAATGTTTTTATGTAATGATCTAAGAAGGAAATTACTTCGTTACTCCCATTTTTAGCTGTCTGTTCGTCATACATATAAAAGGTTGATATAGGGGTGATTTTCATATAAGTGTTTGATTCTACTCTAGAACTAGGATCAAAAATAAATTCATTAAATTGCTGATATTTTACTTTTAATCTCTTGTACCAACAATTGTGTGACTGAAACTATGTTGGGCGCGCAAGATAGGCATGCGCTTGGCTGTTATGCTACTTTTGGTAGGAGAATAATTAAAATATCGTCATTTCGGTAATCCTATTTTCGGATAATAAAGCATCGTTGAAGTTTGTAATTTCCTTACTCAAGAGGGAATATTTGTACTGTCTAGGGCGGCAGTTTAAAAAAAAAATGAAAACGTACTGGTTAATGCGCAACATTTGCGAAACGACCAATAAAACAAACAAAAAAACATTTTTTTTCGAATTAATAGGACAATATTTAATGCTGATGCTTTGTAGGTACAGATAGTTGCATATTTTATGTTTTATGATATAAGATAACATCGTATCATAACCTCAAAAATTATTTTACTTAAAATAATTAGTTTATTTTAACGTCAAAGTGTATTATAGTAGAGTTACCGAAATGACTCATGTTACCGAAATGAGGATTATTTTAAGGCGGAAGTAAAAACATGACTTAAGTAAACCAAAACTTTATTGTACAAAAACAGCGGGTATTCTGTCTAAAACTATTAAAAGTACTGATACTAATACCTACTACAACTAATTGTTCTTCTTCAATGAACATGATTTACAACTAAAACCGGCCAAAGATGAGTAAGTGCTCAATTTTTTTTTTATAATACATTTTATATGGAATGTCCTTAAACATGAATTGCATTTTATTCCAAAGTTTGAATGATTTATAGAGAAGGTACATATGAAACAGAGGCTTCCGTCATACCTAACATTTGGTAAATCTTTAACGGATGACGTTTCCTTTTGCGAACATGATGGCTGAAGTAGCACGTCACTGAGGATAGTTATTTTTCCCATTTCTGATGCTATATTTGGATTAAGGAAAGAATCTGTACACAATTTGGAAAAAGTTTTTATTTCACTTAAAATGAAACGTTTTTTTGTTAGTGCCGCATTTTTATTTTGGGGCATTTTGGCAGAAACAATTTTATCATGTGTTTTATCTTTCTAATTTTAAAGTTAGGAAAAATTCGGCATAACATTAAAAGGTGTCTTAATAAAAAAAAGGATACAATCTTTACTTGCATTACTATTTACTTCGTCAGCAGCAGCTACTTTTATTGTTGGTGATGGCGCACGCTTATTATCTATAATATAAGTGATTAAGGAAGTTTATGGTGACTAAACAAAAAAATTCTTCATGGCAAAAAATATTGTTTCGAGTATGAAAAGGATACAAGTTTTTATAAATTTAAACTTAAAACTAGATGAATTTAGTTGGTGGTTACAAGCGGCAGCAAATTCACAAGAGAAACAAGACAACTGCCTTAGAAATATAAAAGCATGTTGTTTTCGTGTCCAAGATATTTGATGTAGTGTCATGATCTGAGGTATACTACTTGGTATATGGTTGGGGAATTTATTTTTAAATTCAAGCATATCATTTTCTGACACCTCCCAAATAATTACTGATGAATCGTCTTGCAACTTAACAAAATCTGCTGCAGATGTTATATCAGCACCTCCCAAAACTTTTCGATCTGCTGATCGTTTTAGGGAACCACCTACCCCATCCATTGGCCCCTTTCCATGGCCACTTTCACTGTAATTCCATGAAATCTGCTGCACATTTGGAAACAACGATGGTATGATATCTAGTAGGTAATAGATGTTTGACTTGTTTTTATATTGGGAAGATGGTCCATCCGAGAAAAAATTAATGGTGCGAATATTTGGTATGTCTGAAGAAATTTGTCTCAGTAGTAGATTTAAATGTGCCCAAACTGCATACGCCTTGTGATCTAAACTATCACTAACGGAGCAAAATGATTTTGTGGATTCACTTGTATAGTAAACCCCTGTATGTAGAGATATTTGCCTTTTTGACGCACCAAAGTGCATTGCTTGAATTTCTGTAGCATACTTTGCTACATAGTTTTCAGCAAAGTCCACATGCAAAATTAGTTCATCAGACTTGACTAATTGCTTTCTTTGTCGGAGTTCCTTAAGTTGGTGGCGCATAACAAAAACGTGTTTTTTATAGTCAATTAATTTTAAATGTAGTAAGTTGATAAGATTCTTAACAGTGCCAAACATACTTTTCTTAACTGTTCTTCTTATTGTTACTTGCTTGTTTTTTATCTCTCTTTCTTCTTTTATGTTAGTCCATTGTTCAAAATCTATCTGTTGATTCATATTTACATTATTCTTTATTACCTTCTCTTCATATTGCTTCTTACTTTTACATTCCTTGCAAGCTCCAAGCATGCACTCTTTAGAATCCTGATTACATACAATATTTTTAATAATTTCATCTGGTGTTACGAAGTTAATGCATCTATTAAAGTACAACTTTTTTACAATCAGGGACATATTAGCGTGTTTTACACAAGCACAAGTTTCTCTATCTTTATTTTTAGGATGTACAATCCAAAATGGTTTTAAGCGGCAAAATGTGACGTAGGATATTCTTGCATTGTTTTCTTGAAAAAATTTTTTGTGTAGATTTTTCATAGAACACAACAAAATTCTTTTCTGCTTTTTCAACTTATTTCTCGTCACAAAATCCTTTTTACCTGGGCACATTTTCGAATTTTCATCCCTTTCCAAGAATTCTTTAATTCTTTCAGCCATTATCATACTTCTTGCTTTATTGCGCATTTTTCTCTCATACTGGGTCAATTTATTTTTTTCTGAGTATTTTTTTTCTAATCGGAAGGGCACCAAACCTCTTACTTCTGAAACTAGTTTGTATCGTCGAAATAACTTTCCGCTTATCATTTTAGCGAACATATGCTTTTCCCTCTGTGTTTCCACTTTATTTTTATTTACTTTTATTTGTTCAAAAAGAGTCTCTCCTAGAAGAAGCTTCCTTTTAACCTGCGGTGGTACGGACAGGCCTCTCGTTATTTCTTTGACTTTAGTAAACGGCGATGTAGAGCTTTTTGGTGTACTAAATCGGTAGCATCTCTTCCTATACTTTTCAACAGATCGTCTAAGTTGTCTATTTTCTTGTTCAGTGTTAACTAATTTCCTATAAATTTTTGACCTGTTGGCTTTAACCCTTTTTCTACCGCTAGTTTTTCTGTAATTATCATGTGAAACCTCATTCATTTCCACTTCTTCATATTCTTCTGAACGAGGAGATGCTGGTGGTGTAGTATTTTCAAGAAATTCAGATGTTCTTCTTTTTAAAATTTTATTTTGTCTGTATCTTTTGCTATTTTTTTTCCAAATCTTTCTTTTTGTTTTTTGATCTCGTTTGGTTAAATCTTTTATACCTTTTACAAGGCCTTTTTCTTTTTTTTCTCTGTATCTCTCACGGTCTTTTCGCCTCTTTTCTTCTAGTTTTTCTTTTGTCAAATTAGCCCTATGCTTCCTTACCCTTTCTCTAATTTTTTCCTTTTCCTGGTGAAAACTTGTTTTTTTATTTTTTTGAACGGTTATGTCACATTTCTTTGGCATTTGCAGATCAATTTGCTTTACAGCGTCCGATTTTAAAATACTAAATTTAGAGACCTCCACAGGGCCCACGGTGGGCTGAAGGTTAACCCTTTTTTTTTCTTTTTTAGCTGCTTCATTATTATTATTATCAAATAAGTTTTTACCAATATTCATTCTGCTATCGCTTTTACTTGCTTCACTTTCCTGAATATTTTTTATTTTCTTTTCAAGTTCCTCCTTCTGCTTTAATAATTCTAATAATTCCGAATTTGATCCCGCTGGTGTTAAATCGCGAGTAACCAATAACTTCTTTCCCTGCTCATACTTTTTACGACGTTTTCTATTCTTGTTTGCTGCGCGAGCAGACGCGGCTTCCTCGCGATCAATTTTTAAACGTTCTTTAAGGTCTTTAAACCGTTGCTTCATTGTAGTTTACCTAAAAATATATTTACCATCATTTCGGTAACAAAACATCATTTCGGTAACAAACACATATGTTTCCGAAATGACTGTTGCCGAAATGACGAAATTTAAATTAAACTAGTATGGTAAGTTCAAATTTGCCGCCAGGATTCTAAAAATTCGAGGTTATGTTACTCTCGTTTGCTTTATTAATACGTGAAATAGTTTATTTAATGTAATCAGTAATCACGATATTGCACGCGTTACCGAAATGATTCTTAATAAAGGTACGCACCAAATTTCTAAGATTCAAGTTTTTTTTACTAAAAATTAATAAGAATTATTGCAAACTTACCGTTATAAACTCAACAATCACACACTTCCACTCAAATATACAAAGGGACTGTTGCTATTTGGTGCCAGTAGGAGGCGCTAATGTCAAATTTCATAGCTGTTGCCGAAATGACGGCTGGATGTTGGGACAATATTTTAAGTTTAATAAATAATACAAGATGTACAAAAACGTGGATTTTAAGGTTTAAATTTTATTCCCCGAACATATATGTTTGTCGAAAATGAAAAGTTCGGAATCATTCTTAAGCTATTTTAGATTTATTAGTCGATTACTGTTGTAAAATTCGATTTGGGACAGTTACCGAAATGACGATATCACAGTTTGAGCTGAAATAAAAAATTAGAGCTTCAGTTTGTGGGCGGGTTAGCTTTATTTTCAAAGACAATAAAGTTTATTTAAAAATGTGTACTTTTTAAATTTCTTATTTTTTTGATTTTTTACTAAATATCGCCTTGGGACCAAGATCGAACAGTTATGTGAAATTCACCCATAGATGTTTGGGCTGAATGAATGCAAAAATTGTATTGCCAAAGTTGCCTTTTGTAGAACACGTCACCTGCGGGTACAGGAGGCAGAGGTAAATTTTGCTCAAAGTCAAAACACAAGACTTCGATAGCTACGTCTTCTTTAGCGAGAGCAGTAACTTCTTTTAGTTTTTAGTAAAACATTTCGGCCTTGCGAATATGAAGGTCCTTCGCAGTCAAAAGTGATTTTTTTATTTTCAGGATCCAACTCGGCAAGTATAAGGTTCTGCAATGTCACAAGTCTGACAAGTGTCTGATCTTGGAGTACCAAAACTGATATTATGATTTGATACTAAAAATTTCGATTTTAAAAGTCATAAGTAACTCTTGGGTGTACTTTTTCCCTCTTTTGTAATAAATTGAATATTTCATTTTCGTACCTCTCTAAATACATGAGATGCATCTTTGAGATATTTAAATCTGACGGCAAATAGAACTTACGTTCGTTCTTTTCTCAGCTGTAATGCGAGCTTCTTCTCGGAAAACTTTTAATATGACTTTCTATGTTTTGTACTATTTCTTCTGGAATCCTATTGGGCCGATTTTTGTGTTTTCCCCCCATGTCAGGGGGCGCCGTGATCTTTGTCTTCAGAGAAGAGGCAATCCGATCTACTCGATGTTTGGTTATCCCATGCACAGCGTAGAAGAATTTTTTGCACACCTGATGATAAATTAATCCGAAACGAATCTAAAAAAAACAAGCATTCAATGTGTAGCAAAAACAAACAATATTACAGCGCTTTTCGTAATAACTAATTTACAAACTACAGTAGAAAAGCGAAAAGTTACATACCTTATATGGAAATGAAGCATTTTTCTCTTTCCCCAGTCCTGATGATGGACGTTTGCGCGCCACTGCTTTTGAAGGAATATGGCCGGCCAAATATATATCTTGTTTTTCTGTAGTTCCCAACTTATTAAAAGATAAAAGGATAGAATTTCTTTGCAACTCAGGTACCTTCTCGAAACTTTTACGGGGGTAACTGCACGGTGCTCCTACAACTCTTTTTGGTACGACCTTATTCACTGAGTTTATATGTTCTTCACCACCGGCTTTCAAACTCTTTCTATTTTTTCGCCAACCACTTTCATTTCTTCAACGTTTTCTACCTTTCTTTCCCCGCAATCCACAAGCACTCTTACGAACACGCCTGTCTTTGGATTTCTGCATAGTTTTATCGGGGTTCCTATTTTGCTGGTCTATACTACAACTAGCACGCTTCTTGTCTGATTTGTGCTTGACACCCTTACTTGTACTTGGTTGGTCTATATCACTTGGATAATATTCGCTATCCGAGTCTTGAAAAGGTTCGCTTTCCGTCTCCGAAGACGTGGCGTACGTCTAAAATGGCTAAATCGAACTGAACCATATGCAAAGCAAACGTGACCCGGTCGACACGGCGATCACGCCACTCAGATATCTCCCACCACATTCACACATTTCGGTATAAAAATCAGGCAACTCCGGAGATACCCGATTCTTGCTCCGAAATGTCTATTCAGACAAGTCCTTTGCTATTATAACTTAATGTAGAAGCCTTGGATTTGCCTGATTCTTACACCGAAAGACGCGCAATGTTAAATTTAGTAGGTTACATACGAAAACCCTATATAGGTTAAAAGTGGAGTTGCCCGGTTCTTGCACCGAGGTCTTCAATTTCTTTTACCTGTGTGTTAATTTTTTCTCCACATTATACAATATGATGTGTATTTGGTTTAATATTCCCTACGTAGTGCAAAAATAAAAGTCTGAAGTTGTTGTGAAATTTATTTATTTAGAAACTAGGTACGCTTAAACAATTAATTATTTCTGTTTAGAAATAACTGGGCACAAATGTTGTCTCTTTTAGCTTGCCCCATTTGCTGCAAATGCCTGTGTTCAAATTCATCGACTTCTACTTCATTTATAATCTCGGGCAACTGAGTAAAATCATTATTTGCAATGCAAATGTTGTGTAAAACACAACAAGCAATAATATACACAGGTGCCCATTCCTCTTTTTTTATGGCAAAAAATTTGAGACAACGAAATCTTCCTTTGAGAATGGCAATGACCCTCTCAATAATGCTACGAGCAGATGACAGCTTAAAATTAAAGTTTCTTTGGGCTTCTGTCAAATGCCCATGATCTTTATATGGCACCTGTAGTATCGTCGGATTAAACAATAAGAATGCCAACACGTGGAAAAAGATTTATTTTTAATTCCTTAAAACTACTGCACGAAGATGGCTTCATGGAAGAAGAGAGAGAGAGAGACCTTTTTTCTATCCTATCTACTCTAACGCATTACAAATATTACATTGCTTTTAATACAAGGCACGACATCTATTAACAAGACATCGAAACAACAACCATAGATTAAAACACACACAGAAGAGTAATACCAAAAGTCACCTAACATTTAGAGTACCAATGTTCAATATACTACAATCTACCCCATCTATAAATTTAAACGCTCAGGTGCCCTTATTTGCCTTTTTGGACGATCATTAATGTTTAAATTAGTATGCCTATTCTTACTGTCCACTAAAGAATCCTTATTTTCTTGTTGTCTAGCACAGTCTTTATTTTGATCACCTATTTCACTCTTGTTCATCGCATTTCCAGGATCAAAACTCAACTCTGCTTTTACACTTTCACTGTCACTGTTAGGTATAATATCACCAGTAGGCAAATCAGGCATAGAAACAGGTATGTACGTTTTATCACAAACAACATTATTATCATTGCTAATATTATCAGGAACATCGACAAAACTTGAGCGCTCATTATCTTGCCTCAACTCACTACTCAAAATTTGGTCGATATGCCTTTTCCAAATAAATCCCTCTTTCAGAAGTTTACATAAATAAATCCTATCACCTAGAACTTCATCAATCTTTGCTTCAGCCCATGCCTTTTTATTTGGATTCCTATAATCTCGACACAATACTATATCCCCCTCTTTAAAAATTTTATTTCTTTTACCACTGTAGGTTGAAACGTTTTTCTCTGTATTAACATTGTTCTCGGTGAGCAAATCGAACCTATTTCTAGTCTTATGCTTAAAAATTAAACTGCTCGGAGTGACACCAGTAGTGATGTGTACTGAATTTCTGTAGTGAAATAAATAACGATTCATAACTGTTTCAAATGAAACATCACTATTAGTCTCATCCTTAAATGCTTTTAAAATGCTGCTTTTAAAATTTTTCACTGCATTTTCGGCAAAACCATTAGTTGAAGGGTGATACGGAGGAGCTGTTTGATGTTTTATGCCATTAAAACTCAAAAATTTGGAAAATTCTTCCGCACAAAATTGGGGACCATTGTCCGTTACTACAACCTTGGGTATGCCAAAACGCGCAAAACATTCACGAAACTTTTCAACTGTACTTAAAGCATCAGTACTTTTCATGATAAATGCTTCCGGCCACTTTGAATACGTGTCAATTATAATTAAAATCATTTTGCCTCTAATAGGACTCAAAAAGTCAGCATGTACTCTTTCATAAAAATAATTTGATTTCGCACAAGGAATCAAAGTTGACTTATTAGGTTCTGGTTTAGACAAAGAACATATTCGACATTCAAAAACAACCCTCTCAATATCCTTATCAAGCGAAGGCCACCAAAAGTAAGACCTAGCATTCGCTTTCATTTTACTAATCCCTTCATGTGTACTATGTAATTCTGATAAAAGTTGTTGTCTTAATTTAGTAGGTACTATAACCCTATAGCCCCACATAATGGTTCCATCCTCTATCGATAACTCCGACTTTCTAACAAAATAAGGTTTAAGACACTCATTTTCAGTGTGGTTTGGAAAACCATGCCTGATAAAATTAAAAATTTGTCCAAGATTTGCATCTCGCCGCGTTTCTGACCGTATTTTGTTAGTGTCAATAGCGGTTACCGATTCTAAAAAATTTAAGTAATCATATTCCTTAACTTCATCAGAATCTGACGCAGGCAGTGGTAGTCTACTCAAAGCATCAGCCTTGACATTGTCCGTACCTTTAATATAACGAATAGTGTAATCAAAACTACTTAAAAACAAAGACCACCTTTGGATTCTACCCGCTGCCATCTTTGGTAGGCTTTTGTGTTCACCAAACAAAGTCTGTAACGATTTGTGATCAGTCACAATTTCAAATTTGCGACCGGCTAAATATTCATAAAACTTTGTAACTGCCCAATAAATACTTAATGCTTCCTTATGAACCATACTATAATTTTTTTCAGGCTTTGACAATACTCGTGAAATAAAACTTATAGGTCTTTCTATACCATCAGGCATAACATGTAAAAGTACCGCACCTATACCATATTCACTACTGTCACATGCCAAACGTATTGGTTTACTCGGATCAAAGTGAGTAAGTATGCAGTCAGATGTTATACTTTTTTTTGCAAATTCAAACGCTTGCTCACAAGCCTTATCAAAAACAATTTTTTTTTTCTTTTTCCAACAGACTATATAATGGTTTTAACTGTTGAGCTAAATTAGGAATAAACTTTGAGTAATAATTTACCATACCTACAAATGCTCGAACCTCTGTCCTGTCACGTGGACGTGGAGTTTTCAAAATTGCTTCAATTTTCTTATCGTCCTTCTCCAATCCTTTTGCTGAAATCGTATGACCTAAATAAAAAATTTTATCCTGAAAGAAAACACATTTTTTCCGATTTAATCTGAATCCGGCCCTGTCCAATCTCGTTAGCACCTCCCTTAAATTTTCTAAATGCTCAGCTTCGTCCCTACCTGTAATAACAATATCATCGAGATAATTTACAGTGCCTTTACAACCCTGTAACACCTGTTCGACAATACACTGAAAAATAGAACAAGCTGGCTTAGTTCCATAGGGTAACCGTTTTACTTTATAAATACCATAGGGTGTACTCCAGGCTAACAATTCAGAAGTCTCATCTTCCAGAACTAACTGGTTATACGCATTTAAAAAGTCTAACTTTGTAAATTGTTGTCCACCCTGTAAAGCTACAAAAATGTCCTCAATCCTAGGAAGTGGATGATTTACATCTTTTAAATATTTATTTATTGTTATTTTATAGTTCGCACAAACCCTAATATCAACGCCATTAGCTTTTACTACCGGTACTAGGGGCGTTCCAAAACTAGCATTTGAAACCTTTTCAAAAGCTCCTTCCCCCTCTAGACTTTCTAGTTCTTTCTTTACTTTGTCTCTAAAAGCGTACGGGATTGGCGCTGGTTTTCTAAAAATGGGCATAACTCTTTCATTTAATTCTAATTTTATTTTTTCATCTTTGTACGTCCCTAACTCATTTTTAAATAGCTCTGAAAAATCAGTTAAAATATTTTCCAATTTTTCATTTCTACTAATTTGACAGATACTTGCTGTGCAAGAAACTTTTTTTCCGTTTAAAAATACCTCACTTTTCTCATTCAAGTTTAAACAAAATTTTTTCCATATATCACGACCTATTAATGCCTTTGTGGCGCCCTCAACCACTAAAAATGTACACCTCTTTGTCACGCTACTAATAGTAAAATCAACCTCAACTTGACCCTTGGGTGCAACTACAGGTCCATGATACACTCTAATCATAACATTACTCGGTTTAAGTTCTACCGCAGGACAAATTTTTTCGTAAATTTCAGAAGGTAAACAAGATAAACCTGCTCCCGTATCAACCTCCAACGTAACCTGAATATCATTTATAAAAGCATTTAAAGTTACCGGAGCAACATACGCTTTATCAATATTAAAAATATCTACATTAAAAAAATCAATTTCCTCATTTTTCTCTAAATAATTGTTCCTATCAAATTGTGCTTTACATGCTTTCGCTATATGACCTTTTTTTTACATTTAGTACAAGTGTACTTGTTAAATTTGCACATTTTAAACACATGATTGTCCTCATTACAAGCAAAACAAAGAATTTTCTTGTTACTGACCTTGTTTTGTTCTTTATTTTGTATACCACCTTTAAAATGTTCTGAACGATTTCCACCATAACCTTGATTTAAAAGCTTGTTGGGGTCATTATGAACATTGAAAACATTTGACATTGGCTGTCTAGTTTCCTTTAACACTGCTTCTTTTACCAGGGCAATTTCTACCATGTCCTTTAAACTTTTTGTAGTGCGTTCTTCACAAAGACGATCTAAAATAGGTCCTGGCTTCAGGCCTACAACAAACTTGTCTAAAACTCTGGATTCTAATAACGCTCCAAATTCACATTCAGATGCTGCCTTCTTAACTTTGATAAACCATTCATTTATTGTTTCTTCTCTTTGTCTCAACACGTCAAAATTCACTCGTTTCCTATAAACAGACACTTTGGGCTTAAATTGTCCAGATAATAATTCAATCAGCTCTTTGTAACTTCTTGAACTGGGTTTTTCTGGGTAACAAACGTTTTTTAAAATCACGTAGACGTCTTCACTGACGGAGGTCAACAAAACAGAAACTTTCCTTCCGTCTTCCACTCGATTGGCTAAAAAAAATTGGTCTAGCCTTTCGCTAAAAATTTCCCAATCATCTCCGACTTTAAAGATTGCTAAGTTTGCGATGTTACCAGTGTTCACTACTGTAACATTTGCTGTAATTTCATTTGAAGTACCCTCGTTCGCCATTTTTGCGGTCAAATCTTGTGCTTGCACGGGGTAAAAAAAAAATTAACTGCTTGAAGAATCAGAACAACTTCCGAAAATGTAAAAATACCTTGCTCTCCATAATTTTAATTCTCGTCGCCAAAATGTAGTATCGTCGGATTAAACAATAAGAATGCCAACACGTGGAAAACTTAAGATTTATTTTTAATTCCTTAAAACTACTGCACGAAGATGGCTTCATGGAAGAAGAGAGAGAGAGAGACCTTTTTTTCTATCCTATCTACTCTAACGCATTACAAATATTACATTGCTTTTAATACAAGGCACGACATCTATTAACAAGACATCGAAACAACAACCATAGATTAAAACACACACAGAAGAGTAATACCAAAAGTCACCTAACATTTAGAGTACCAATGTTCAATATACTACAGCACCTGTAATTGTGGTAAACACGAATATGACTTATTAGTTATCATCAATAATATGCGTGTTATTTGGAAAGTGAACATTGTCTTATTCGGTAATCTTATTCCAAAGTTCACTCCTCTTTAATACATTGGCATCATGACATAATCCAACTTCCCCAGCCTAGCAATGTGTAAATTTCATGTTGTGATCATATAGTACCTAAAAATAATTCTTTATATTAATATCTAAAATACAAAATAATGGCAAAATACCAGTTGTATTAGCTAAGATTTTTCATACATCAAGTTATTTAAATGTAAATACCTGTAATACAATTGTTACAACTATATTTTGACCTGTATTTTGACCTGTTATGTTCTGGTATTATTGTTATAATTTGGAGACAAGTTGTCAAATAAATAATATAAATGTCTCAACTTTCTTTCCCTCATAAATTAGTAATATCTCCTTTAAGAATCCAAAGTAGTGGCATCCCTGGTAAAATAAAATGGACCTATTAAAGGAGGAAAGAAAAATAGTGAGGAAAAGCTTAGAAAATTTTTTTGAAAAAATTAACAATTTAAGAGATCAACCAGAAGTGCAAGAAGATGAGATTTTAATTCTGGATAATGACTTTTCTGGTTGGTTTGAGAGAATAATGGATCTGGATAGAAATATAGAAGAAATATATAACGAAAAACAAGAAAATAGCGAAGACTATAGAAAAGATATCGAAGAAAGCTTGAATTTTGAATCAGAGTTAAGAAAAAATAGGACAAAACTAGACATTTTGTTGAAAAAATTGACACGACCAGCAAAATGTGAAAATGGCATAATGTCACGAAAAGTCAAAACAATGTCAACTTGCCAAAACTAGAAATTAAGAAATTTGACGGCAATTTAAAAAACTGGATAGCATTCTGGGGTCAGTTTAAGAAGATTCATGAAGACAAGAAGTTATGCAGTGAAGACAAGTTCCAGTATTTGGTACAATCAATGGAAGCAGGAACTGCAGTAAGAAGAATGATTGAATCGTTTCCTCCCACAGAAAATAACTACTCAAAAGCTATTGAACAGCTGAAATCAAGGTTTGCAAGAGAAGAACTCCTTATCGAGGTTTATGTAAGAGAACTGTCAAATTTAGTTTTAAGCAAGGAGTCCAAAGGTATGTCTGTCTCTATTTTATATGATAGCTTAGAAACACAGATAAGGGCGTTAGAATCTTTGGGAGTTACAAGTGAAAAATATGCGGCAATGTTATTTCCTTTGGTAGAATCAGCGTTGCCTTTAGAGTTACTTAAATTATGGGAACGCAAGAGAAGTTCTTTGAATATCCAAGTTGAAGCTAAATTTAATTACTTAAATTATTTGTTAGATTTTCTCAAAACCGAGGTGGAATCGGAGCAAAGAATAATTTTAGCGCAGACGTTAGGAGCAAGCAGAACCAGCGCATCAGAGCAAGAGTCTAAAAACCAGGTATTAGATACTGAAACACCAGAATATACAGCTGTGGCATTATACACTAGCACGAAGCAAGGGGAATGCGATTACAACAAGACGTTTGAACATTGGGAGAGCCAAGGAATAATAGAAGAAGTAGAAGATGTAGAAAAGCACTGCCACGCTCTTTTCCGCACAGAAGTAGAATTTTACTTCTACTTACCATTCATAATTAAAAATCCAAAGGTCGGTAAAAATTTAAGAAAATATAAATATTGAGAATTTCCAAAATTGACTCACGTAAAGAGTTGAGTTGAAGGCGAGAGGCTTGCGCATGCGTGCCAAAAAAAATTGCCCTAGCTCCAATGCCGGAGAGAGGGGGGGTTTGGGGGCGCCACTGTTTTTAATGCCGAGTGAAAAACAGAAACCCTCCTAGATAGTATTGGGATCTCGCTTTCAGCTCACTCACTCACATAAAGCTACCATATTAAAAAAAAAACCAAGAAACTGCGCTGTCTGGTGAGGCAAATAAAACACTACCCTTAAAACAAATTTACAATTTATTTACACCCTAAAGGGAAATAGCTGGTCGCGTGACCACTTTGTTTACAATTTATTTACCAACAAAAAAAAGGTAATTTTTAAATTTATTTAACCCAAAAAAAAAAAAACCCTGAGGGGGAAATTAAAGAAGAAATGTAGAGATTCGAATCCATTCGATTTTAGACGCTAATGATCGTTATTGTAAATATAGACGTTATATATATATATATATATATATATATATATATATATATATATATATATATATATATATATATATATATATATATATATATCGCTTGCTGAGAACCATAGTGGCGAAAGTGAAAATAAGTGCTTTCGAGATAATCGCCTATAAAGTTTTGATTATAATTGGAAGTAGAATATTAGGTTTTAAATTGGACTTTGTAAAAACAAAATTGTTCACTAAGGCTTGTTTTTTTGTGCTGTAACTATATTCATCAATATGAAACTACAAAAATAGATAGGCCAAATTTTGAGTATGTTCTTTCGCCGTTGTGGCACAAAGATAGCGTATTTTTTGTCCCATATTTTAATTCAACAGTGACTTAAGTAGGGAATAAACACAAAATAATCAAAGTTATTGTTTATTAAACTCCAGAAAACATTTATTTATTAACATTCAATCTCTTATACAACTAATGGCAAAATTGAGGTCAAGAACACAACGCGCCCTGTCGGATCGTCCGGGCTAAAAAATAGAGTAGTAGGGCCATACGCAGCATTTTAGTTTTTCTCGTGATTCAGATTTTCGTAGAAAGGTGCATGAACGCGAGGAATGGATCTGTTTTTGACAAGAGATTGGAGGTCGTCGAATTTTTTTTTTCCAATGGGGATGGTTTGAGAATAAGCGGGCAATAATTCAAAACCCTTCACGATTTTTAAAGCCGATTTCCTAGTATTCTTCTCATTAATGACAATCACACATCGAAACTGTGTGTCGCTGTAGGAAGTTTTAAAGAAGAAGCGATCCAGGTGCTCCTTTTCAAAGCGAATAATAGAAATGTCGTTGAAGTTAAATTTGTCACCATTTGAGTCCCGGTTAAATTCATTGTTCACAGTGCCTTGATGCAAGTTTTTAAGGTCATAAAAATCACCGTGTGCCAACTCATTAACAAGAAACCTCGCACCCTTTTTTTTTGCATTGTTAATAACGGTAGCATATTGTGCGGGAACGTAAATAGGACCATTTTTAAGTGTTTTCTTGACTGCCTTTTCGATGACCGAATGACTTGCGTCTCCTTCATTCTGTCCATGCCCCACCACAAGGAATTTGTGAGTAATGCTACTGATGTTGAAATTGGCAACTGCATACAAGAAAGCGGAAATTATGAATTTGTTTTTTCCTTGTCCTCCGCAATTATCAGAATATAATACGATATCAAGGTTTTGCGAAGCAGCAGCCCCGGAGATTTGTTTTAAATAATCCAAAAGGCAGGAGCCAATTTCATTGGAACCGCGTTTTCCTTCCCCTTCGTGCCAGAAGTAGCATTGAACTGGTCCCAATGCTTTCTTTTCAAGTTGGCAAACAGTAAAGTTATAGGAATTTAAACGCGATTTGTAGTAAAAAGAATTGACGTCACCTTTTGGAGTTGGTAACGCAGCTTGCAAGTCAAAGCAAGCCACTTTATAATCATCACCGATCAATGTTTTATCCAAGTTTTTCTCCTCTCTACAAAGTTCTTTTTCTTTTATGTGAGTTTTATAACTGTCGTCTAAATCTGTTTTTTCTTCCTGATTTGAATTTTTAAATGTCTCGCAAATTTGGCATTGATCTTTTTTAGGCGAGTGAAAAGACATGTTATACTCAAAGAGAAAAATATGGCGGTACATGGAATATTTTCCTGAAGGAGTGTTACTTGCATTGCATATTTCAACGTAATCTCTGTACAGATCAGAAAGATTTTTCCCTCCATCAATAAATTTTCTCTGTGTGTTTGCCCTAACGTAATGGCTTTCTACTGCTGGAATTGAAGCCAGATGGTTCCTCATCCCATTTGTTAGTTCGTCTGAAAGCTTATTACTGGGTTTCAGCCCACGTTTTTCCCCTTCAAGAAATCCGTTGTCATTTTTGGCCTTTACAGTTCTTACAAATCTTTCAGACACGCCCAAAGTACTTCTAAAAAATTTGAAGCAAACGGAAACCTGTTTATCATTCTTTTTGAAAAAATATGAGTAATTCAAGGTGCGGTTTTTTTTTCGATTTAACACCAATCGGCGAGATGATGGCTGTATACTCTGCATGTGCCCCAAAACAAAGTTTCTCTGATCTTGCAAATCCCGCAACGCCCAAAATTTTTCGAACAAAATTTGTCTTTCTTCTTCAGGAAATTTAACAAGGCATTTGAACCGACATGTTTCCTCGTCGCATGCTTCAAGCATTTTTTTAGCTGGCTGCAATTTTCCAGTGTTTAAAGAGCAGTATTCTTTACCTGAATTTCGAAGTTTCTTAGCCATAGACTTTACCCATGTATTTGGAGTTCTCTTCCTTTTCTTTGAGTTTAGTGATGCCTCATCAGGTACCGTAGATTCATCGCTTGCAGAGCTCTCAGCAGGACAATCCTCAGTCACCTCAAACGTGGGATCACCATCATCATCGTCCGTTGGATCAAACATGCTGTTTCTGCTTTCAGAGCCTGTGCTACAAGATGAACTGCTTGATGACGATGATGAATAATGAGAATCAGGCTGTTGATCATCTTCACAAGTTGTGACATCTGAAAAAAATTAAATATTGAAACAGAATGTCAAACATGAACTTAATCAGTCAGGCTTATAAAGGTAGCGACATACTCACCATTTGCAGCAGGGTAATTATTAATAGGTTTGGTTGTGAGTGGTTCTTTATCGGATACTTCTTCGTCATAAAATTTGCTAATAGTAAAGCTAATTGTGCTTGTTTCGATTTGGTTTTGTTCAGTTACAGAATTGTTTTCTACTTCCTTGCTCTGGTGAGATTCGTAAGGATTCTCTAGCTGGGCGCTATCAATTTCCACCTGGGGAAAAGTGGCTAGTGGAGCAACATAGGTAGAAGATTCGGCAATTGTGGTTATCACGTCACAATCTTCTTGGACATCTTGAAATTTTGCCACTTCGGAGTTGCTGCTTTCACTAATACCAACTTCATTGTGACTGGTTTGAGTAGGTTGTAACCCAACTTGTGGATTTTTGTTACTGAATTGTTTAATTTCATTTTGCTCAGGTACCGGTGGTCTAATGCCTAAGGCAGCAAAAATTTTCTTTGAGCGTTCATTCATGTTCTTGTTACGCTTTTTAGCTGAAAAAACATTTTACCCAATGTTATTAGGTTATGATATCATAGTTTGGGTCTATACTTGGAATAGAGCAGCACATGCGATAGTCAATTCACTCTAATAAGAACTAAATTCCTAAGTAATTATAGTATTTAACTTATGTTGTTAAGATTTGATCTAATTTTCTCGACAAAGAAACTCATACTTATTTTGAATTAACTAAATCACTCATCTTTTATTATTATATTAATTCGTAGTAACTTACCTTTCGTCAGTAGTTTTCTATATTACACAATTCAAATTTTATGCCACAACGACGAATCATCCGTTTCGCCACTTCAAATAAAAAACGGCTAACGTTTCACTCTAACACTTGGCATAACACTGGATTCGCCGCTATTGCACACAGTTGCTTGACCATTCTGCCCCACTATAACGACTGGTGGTGCCCTCTAGCGAGTATTTAAAGAGTTATCGTTTCGCCGATAATGTACGTAATAAAGTGCGTAATTTAGAACATTTTAGTGGTCTTTTCTCATTTTTGGAATTTTTGCTGTTTCGCCACTATGGTTCTCAGCAAGCGATATATATATATATATATATATATATATATATATATATATATATATATATATAGTACGGTTATCAATCCAGATTGCTAATAATAATAAAAAGTTGCCTGAAGGGGTGTCGCCCCTGATGAAGGTATCTGGGCTCAAGGCTGAAATGGCCTAGGCCGCTTTGCTGACTCCCAGCACAAAGACAGCTTGCTCCCAGCAAAGGTGATAGCTTGCTCTGAGCAAAAGTTAATGGCTGATGTGCCTCCCAGCAAAATATTGGGTATTCCCCAGCAAAAAGAGGATCGGTGTTCCCCTGTAAAAAGACGTGGTGGGGTTGTCTCCCAGTAAAAAGACCCTGAGAGAAGAAAAGGTATGCGTCAAGGCAAGGTAAAATTCAGGTACTATGCAAATATAATTTCGACGAAATATTAAATTTATATCACAAAAAAAACTTTAAGTGGCTGAAGGCCTTAAACAATTATTCATTGGTATCAAGAAAGTAAAACCAAAGGAAATATTTTGAATTAAATAGAGACATCAAGTCAAAAAAAAATAAACAGGCAATATCAAAGCCAATTAATTAACAAATCAAAGTTAAGATAAAATTTACATGGGCGTAGCCATTGTGCGCTACTGTGCACAGAAAAATATTCATTATAAACTAATTATATTTACATAAGTAATGCAGATACAAAAATATTAAACAATTAAATTATACACTGGTAACCAAATATCCAAAATAGTTAGGTAATCGCTCAAATTACACCAAAGAAAAGTTATAGCCGCACATTACAATGTTATAAAATTTGGAACGTTAAATACAATCAAAAAGAATAATTCAGTATCACTATTACTAAGCGTATGCTTCAAAATATAGTAAATGTAGCTTAATATATGCGAATATAAATTAACAATACAGTATCTGTAAGCGTAACCCAAGAATGAACAAATGCCACCGTGAGTAGTTAACGGTACTATCCTTCACCCACCCTGAAATTTTGCAACCAGATATCATAATTAAGAATCGGCCTTGTCAATGTCATACCCAATATTAATTAAAAGCTAGTTAACACAAAAAAAATTAAGAGAAATGTGAAAATTGCTACCAAACATTTAAGTTGCCGGTCTCTAGCGCTATCAGCTGATATTCCAAAACACAAAATATTAATTTCGCCAAAATGGCTATTGATTATTAACATAATTAGTTGATAAAAAAAACATCATTAACTTCAAATTCACGGACATACGCCAATAACTAGCTCACGATGGTTTTGCTTGCAAAATAACAAAATAAAATTTAACCTTGGGTCACCCTGTACCGTGTCTTAACCAACATTATCAAAGGAATGCCGGATAGCTGACAAAAAAAAAACCGTATTAAGAAAAACTCGCAAGAATTTGACCTACGTGAAGGGCAAATATCAACCCATTTAATTCTTAAAAAAAAAACCATCTGTACATAATTTACAGAATTTACTTACCACGAAATGTAGCGATCTACTCGTATTTAGAAAATTTTTAATTACAGAACAACTAATTAAAAACGCGGACGTCGTAAAAAAAAATAGAATCAAAAGGAAATCAACAAAAATTATTTAAAATAGCAGTTTAATCGCGGAATTCGGTGTTTTTAAGGGTTTAATAGTGGCAAAAAGGCATACCTGTCGTTTTTGTGGCGGGTCTTAGATCAACCTGTCCGCTGTTGTCCCAAAATCCGACGAAAAGACGTCGTACTTCTTCTACAAACAAACTCAAAACGGTCTCCCTGGACCACAAGGTAACGCCAAAATGGCAAATAACAAAACAACGTAGAAGAAATTAGTTGTACCGCATTCACGGATCCAAATTTTTTGGGTGTCTTTCTAAAGACTTTAGAATACGATACAGTCGACGACACGATCAGTTTGTGAAAAGAACCTCTGCTCCGGTGCCACACCCAATCCTTGCCAAAAATTCCAATATCGATTTTTTCCTTCCAAAGTGAAGACACGACGGGGTTGTTTCTAAGTACACTTTGGTACTCAATTACGTACATTTTCGAAAGCTTTGGTTCGATGGTATTCCCTTCAACGCATTGGCACGATGTTCTGCCAGTAAAAATTAACTTAACCAATGAACAACGGCAATATACCAACAATCAAATACATTTTTCCGTATCCATAAACAGACAAGTCATTATTATTTAGTACAACTGCATCCAAATTGGTACAATTTTACTGGCACTAAAGGTAGAGGCACAGAAGAACATTAGAAACCTCGAAGGCGAAATCCCGAGGTTCAACTTGCGCTCCCTAGGTGGCGCATACAGAACCTAAAATTAATTGTGGAAATGGGGCTATCATCCCTTACCCATTTTAACCAAAAATTAGGAAATACGACAAAAAAAACAGCTTCTAGGCTCGTCCAAATTACTAGTGAAGTAAAACAAAATGGGCAACTAACACAGTTGGGGTTCAAAAATCCAGTACCTCGTCTGACCTCTATCGTCCAAGTCATAAAGCTGTACGAAACTAAATCCCATGACCACCTGCGATCACAGGTAGGGACCGATACCGACCACACGGCGTGAAATCAAGAGTACTAGAACTTGAAATAACAGATTCCAACGTTACATGGCTTAGACGGTCTTCTCAAAAAGTCACAGAGGGCGGCTCAGGACAGAAAACCAGGATCTACAACAGGTTCGACCAAAGCAATTACAGCTGTTCAAATGTCAAAAATGACGTGTTATTTCGTCATGTAAACAAATTCTAATTTATATTAATAGGCAAATATAGTTTTTAGGGCCAAATTCGGACATATTTCCTTAGGGATTAACTATACAGAATGAGGGAAAACAAGGCTGGATCCAAGACAGACTAGTGACGGAAAATTTGCAAAAATTAAATTCGAGGTTAGGAAAAATTTTGACTAAATGGAGAAACAAACCAAAATAAAACGTTCAAGGAATAAGTGAATATATTCAAAAAGGTAGGAAGAAATCTTAAAAATCAACTAATTGTTGCAACTGCTATAATAATCATATTTCAATTTTGTATGACAAAACAAACCGTAATAACTCCCCCTCTCCTACGAAAGGAGGGAAATTTTCTCAAGAAAATTAACCGACGATAAGTACTCCAAAAATCTACAGTATTTACAAGGTAAGGCAAAAAAAAAATTAACCACCGGAGCTCCGGGGGTATTCCCCTAGGAAGCAACGGAAGAGAGTGAAAGATACTAGTGGATCGCTACTAACAAAATATATACTCACACAACCAGAAGAATAACTAAACCAAAAAAAAAACTCTAGCATGACATGACAGGTCTGAGTGTTTCTGACGGCAGCCACCATTTCCGCACCGCAAAGTCAACTGTGCCTCAATGGTATAGTGGCCACATAGACCAAAACTGGGAAGACGTGTCCCCAGCTCCGGAATTTCCACCAAGGTCATAATTCACCCGTACTCATCATATCAGCATCCAATAAAAGAAAATAAAGAAATAAAATACTAAAGGTATGGTCTGGGTTTGGCAAAAACCTACTAAGTTAAAGTTAAAGATTAAATTCTCAAAGAAAAGTAAGACAGTGAAAAGCCAAACCGGGTTCGTAGATCGTGGCACGCTTGACGGCAGCCAAACACCTCAGCACCAAGAAAACCAAATGTGCTTTTTATAGTGTAGGGCCACGTAGATCGGTCCGGATTTGAAATCCGAGAGACCGAAATTTCCGCTAGGCCAAGCATCACCATGGCCGACAACCCTAGCCAACCAAAATTAACCAAGAAAAGAAATAAAATGAAAATTCAGGAACCAGTGTGGTTCCAATACAGACGAAAACAACCCAAAGGCATAATGAGGTAATTTCTCAAACTGCCTATAAAGACACCTACTAAAAATAATACCCGCAGCTTAGTGGATTACTAAACCCACTAACTCAGGTAATCGACAACCCAAAATAGTACAATAACCAAAATAATTCAAAATAAAAATTAACTTTGGTCCCCTCGCCGCTAGACACCCAGCGACCCCTCCAGGAGTTTCCGGGGTGGAGTAAAACTTCAGGGTGCAGGAAGCACAGCCTGGTAACATTAACCCAAAGATGGTAAGGGGGCTAGCATTGCGTAACACTCGAAGAAAGCGTGAGGTACCTCGTGTACTAGCCTCACTCCAGAGCGTCCCAAAACAGATAACCAACTGTCACGCGTCGAGTCAACCAAAGGGTGGAAAAACTAAAAAGAAAAGATAACTAATATACAACCAAGGTAATTTAAGAAGAAAAAGGGATAGCCCATATGTTCCACCGAGCATAAGGAAGTGAATTATAGTAGACACTAAACTAAAAGATGCACCGAATGGGTAGTACATCAGTCTCTGTATGAAACAAAATAAATTAAATAGGGTACTCTGAAAGGTGGCACTGCCACCGGCCTGTCGCAACCTAATAGGCCGACTTGAGCTCAGGCCGAACAAAGTAGCTTGGCAGTCCCCTGGCCCGCCGAACAAGTTCGATGGGCAAAATGTTACCCCAGGGGTCAGACTTCCGCCCCCCCCTGAACAGCCCTTCCAGTCGGTCTGCTCTCCGAAGGATCAATAGTTCCAACAAAGAACGTCGAAGCGACATTCGGTAGCACCCAACACCGCGCAGCCTATAAAAGGAGATAGGGACAAATAAGTCAAAATCGGGAAAGTTCTAAATTGTCTAGTTAAACTATAGACCAAATGTAGAACGACAAACTAGGGGTCTAGGTACAAAGACCTAGGCCAAAGTCAAATCCAGGATAATGAAAATAGCCAGTCAAATAAGACTATAACGAAATATCAAGGTCAAATTAAATTAATAATTAAACGCAAGAAAAGATAAGGCAAATCAAGGTAAGGTAAGAAACACCAAGTCAAATACTGAAATAAGACTTGGTAGATATGAAGGTAAAATTAACCGAATAATTAAACCCAAGGTAAGATAAAGTAACCAAGCCAATGACTTAAATAAGGCTTGGAAGATATGAAGATAAAATTAACTGAATAATTAAACCCAAAATAAAATAAAGTAATAAAGGTAAGGTAAGATAAGATAATCAAGGTAAGGTAAGATAATCAAGGTGAGGTAAGATAATCAAGGTAACGTAAGGTAATATAAGAAAGTCACAATAAGGACACTAAATCAGATCAAGCTAGGATAACGAAATCACTCAGCAAGATACAGATTAAGGTCATAAGTCAAATCAAGTTACGGTAAATTAAATTATCCAAAACAAATTGTCAAGTACATTGCAATCAGTGTATTACGAAATTCAAAATAGGTAAATTTAAGGTAAATTCAAATAAGGTAATTTTAAGGTACGTTCAGATAAGGTAAATTTAAGGTAAGTTCAGATAAGGTAAATTTATAGTTACTAAAAGATATTAATGAATTAATGACTCAAATAAAAATATGCTAAATTTCAGGTAGTTGAGCTAACAAATAAAATAAATCATCGCCTTAAGAGAAAACAAACTAATGACCATGTGTCACGTCTACTCCCATCTCGTCTCGCGCCAAGATGGGTGTCTGCAAGACACTGCCAAAAGAAAAAAAACTCTAAGTTAACGTTACTAATGCCACTAAACTCAAAGAAATTTAAAGATAAGGTAAAGATAGATCATACCATAAGAAAAGACGTAAAGCGATGATAGCACGTAAAAGTAGTAAAAATGCTGAAGGCAGACTTACTACGAGCAATAGCAGCAAGTTGACTGAAGGCCTAGCTTGCCACGGCTTTCGGAGGACTCCTACCTCCACTAGTTCACCAGTGCAGCACAATTCTAAGCAATAGTGTTCAAATCCATCAAGTCTCGCGCCCAGATGGATCCAAACGCCACTGCGCCCGTCACTGCAGGGCATCAAAAAAAGGTATTAAAGGAAAACGGAATAAGGTAACATTAAAGAAAAATATTTAAAGGTAAAATTAATCATTATCTGAACTCTCATTTGCGGTCGATGGATTATACAGTTTGAGATCTTTTACGTGCCAAACACCTTTACTTTGTCCTGCTCGATCTTGAAGTTCGTAGGTGCAGGACCCTGTTTTCTTCTTAATAATAAACGGGCCCACATAAGCCGGAGCCAGTTTGGCACTATAATAGTTCGCGGCATCGGAAAGACTTTTGTTTTTACGCCAAACCTCTTGTCCAGGTGCATACTCAACGGGTCGTCTACGTAAGTTGTATCTTTGTTGATTTTTAACATGGGATGACTTGATTTTGTCCTGGACTTCGCGATACAATTTCACAAAGGCGGCTTGTCTTTTCCTGACATAATCTTGAAGGTCTGCATTGGTGTTAGCAGTCTCTTCTGCAAAGTCTTGTCCGTACAATTTATGTTCTCTCCCAAAATTAAGAAAATGCGGAGTAAAGCCAGTGGTCTCATGTCTTGATGTTCGCAAAGCACAGCCTATAGAAGCTAGGTTCTCGTCCCAGGTACGGTGGTTATTGTTCTTGATATAAGCTCGCATCATGGTCTTTAAAACTCTGTTGACTCGTTCGGTCGGATCGGCTTGTGGGTGGTAAGATGCTGTGTAGAATAGCTTAGTTTTATAGCGTTGACATAGGTTCTGAAATTCCTTGGACTTCATTTGTACTCCATTATCACACATTAGGAACTGTGGTGATCCAAACATTAGGAAAATACCTTCTTCAACCTGTTTGGTGAGGGATCTAGCTGTCGCTGAACGAGAAGGAAATAAAACGGAGAATTTGGTGAAATAATCGGTAACCACAAGAACGTAAGTGTTACCTGACCTCGAACGAGGAAACGGTCCAATATAATCCAGGCTGATAAACTGCCAAGGTTGATTTATCACTGGACGGTCACCCATTAATCCGGCAGGAGGTTTCTGTTCTACTTTGTGCTGGGCACAAACTCGACAAGCTTTCACATAACTCGTGACGTCACTCCTCATCTTAGGCCAATAATAGCGTTGGCATACTTTCCAGTAGGTCTTGAATACGCCTACGTGACCAGAAGCAGGTATATCATGACAACGGGCGAGTATCTTGCGCCTTTTATCCTTAGGAACGACAATTTTCCAAGAACTGGATGGAGTACCAAGGTCCGGATGATTGGTTCTTGCATATTTATACAACATGTTGTTTTCTACACGCCAAGCAGGAAATTTGTCTGGTTGTTGTTCAAGCCTTACAAACATATTTTTATACCATCCATCAGTGGTGGAAGACATCGGAACATCACTATCCTCGGTGTCAATAGCTTCTGCGGAAACAGGAACAGATCTGGACAGAAAATCGGCAACAATGTGCTCTTTACCAGGGCGATGGATTAAGGTGAAATCATAGGGTTGCAGACGAAGCGCCCATCGCGCTTAACGACCTTGAGGGTCTTTACTCTGTGCAGCCATAGTAACGAATGGTGGTCAGTTACTACCGTGAAGTGTACCCCTTCCAAATAATGTCTCAATTTCTCCACACTCCAAATCACTGCCAAACATTCTTTCTCGGTGACTGTATATTTCATTTCTTGCTTAGTCAGTGAACGTGATAGGAAGCATTTTACTTTCTCACCATCATCAAAAGTTTGTGTTAACACTGCACCAAGGCCAAATGCGCTTGCATCGGTTTGCAGGACGAAAGGACGGTTAAAATCAGGACAGGTAAGAATCGGTGCTGTAACCAAAGCTTCCTTGATCGTTTTAAAAGCTCTATCACAGTCGGTTGTCCATGACCATCTGACATTTTTCTTAGTCAAGTTAGTTAGCGGAGCTATGGTGGATGAAAAATTCGGAACAAAGCGACGGTACCAAGATGCTGTACCAATAAATCGGCGAATTTCTGTGACATTCTTTGGTGGTATAATGTTTACAATTGCCTCCACTTTTAACGGATCTGGACGGAGACCCTGACGGTCCACAACATATCCTAAATACTTCAATTCTGGCAGGCAAAACTGACATTTTTCTAGTGAAACTATGAGTCACGCTTCATGTAGTCGGTCGAAAACTAAGCCCAACAGACGTAGGTGTTCATCAAAGTCCTGAGATATGAGAATTATATCATCCAGATATACCATGACCGTTGGTTGAAGGTCTGCTCCAAGGACGGTATCTACTATGCGCTGCCAAGTTGCTGGTGAATTGGTTAAACCAAAAGGCATGCGACGGAACTGAAATAGTCCTCTTCCAGGGACGGTAAATGCGGTATATTCACGCGAAGATTCACTCAAGGGAACTGTCCAAAATGCGGATTTAATATCGATGGAACTGAGGTAAGTTGCATCTCTCAGGCGGTCCAAAATGGCAGAAATGTAGGGCAAGGGATATGCGTCTTTCTTACTCAAACTGTTCAAAATTCTGTAATATACACAAAATTTGTAGGAATCATCCTTCTTGCCCACTAAACATATCGGACTGGACCAAGCACTCTTCGAAGGTTCGATGACTCCTTCTTCCAACATTTGTTTAAGTTCTTCATCGATAATTTTCTGCTTAAATGGAGACACAGGGTAATATCTTTGTTTGACAGGTTTCGTACCTGGCTCCACTTCAATAACATGTTCAGCTACCTTACAACATCCCAGGCCTGTACCCATTAAGGCAAGTTTTTCTTTGACTAAGTTATCAAGAGTCATTCGCTGAGCAGTAGTAAGGGTACTCTCATCCCGTATGCTAGGTAATTGAGTAGAATTCAGTTCATCTGCGAAATGCCAAACATCCTGATTCAAATCTGGTACGATTCCCATGCTCTTCCAGAAGTCAACTCCCAAAATTAAGGTATGAGCCAGTGCAGGCAGGACTAACACATCTATCATGCGGGTTTTCCCCATTAAACTAAACGGCACTTGCATGTAACCAATAGCGGAACAGCTCTCTCCATTAGCAACTGTACATCTTGTTTCTTTACCTAAAAGTTGCAGTCCCAAACTCCGTAGCAACTCATATCCAGGAAGGCCAACAAGTGTTCGAGTGGCACCAGAATCCAGCAAACCTCGTATAGGTGTGCCTATAACAGAAACTTCCAAATAAGGACGTTGATCTCCTCGTGCGTGACTAATGATGAAATCTAGAAGAATTTTGGATGAAAAATCAAAATCATTGGTCGTTACACGCTTGGTATTGGGAGAAATCGTACGACCTATTGATTCCCCCGGGAAGCGTTTCCCGCATTAGCACATTTAGGGCAAGATCTTACGGTGACATTAGGTGTTCCACAACGATAACAGTGTGTTTTTCTTGGGCTTTGACAATCTCGATTAAAATGTCCAGTTTGTTGACAATTCCAACAGACTAATTCTCTAGGACCTCTAGTGGTAGTAGGAGTGTTGACATGTCCCACTTCATTGACCTTAGTTGGAGGTAAGGCTTCTTGCATATCTGAGACGAAGGCGAAATCAGGTTCTACAAATCCTTGTCGTTTACGAGATGGCGGTACATAATGTTCTGCACGGTATTTCTTGGCTTCTAAAATCAGACACTGCTCCTCTAATTCTTCTAATGAGTTCACTATTGGTAACTGAGTGGTGTAAAAAGGAGCTAAGTTCCTACTTATCATATCCAACTTTGCATCCTCACCGAGGTAACCATAACGCCTAAACAAAGCCTGCATGCTTGAAAGATAGTCCACTATGCTTTCTGATGGGTCTTGAGTTCTCTCGAGAATTTCTTTAAAGAGACGAGCACGATAATCTGGTGGTTCAAAGTGTCTGCACAGCAGTTGTAATATATTCGGTAGTATTTAAATAAAACTCCGATATTTACTACGAACTATATCTATTTACTAGAATCAGGTTGTTAATATAAACAAATGCCTTGAGTACCGAAAAACATACTGATTCTTTAGTCGAGAATCCACGGTACCCTTTTTTTGGTACTCTACCGATACGAGGTGCAATATAAAATTAATGCCTACATATATCACACCTCCCTCCTACAAAAAAAATTATACACACATTATTTAAGTGTACACCAAACGTTCCACCGGTCTTACATTTCTTTTTGGCCGCCGCACAATTTCACTATTGGCTTCACTATTTTCACTTTGATTATTGACTGGCGAAATTGTCAAATCCACTGTTTCAATGTTTTCTGAAATTTCTGGCTGTTCGTAATTTGAATCAAAAAAAGATTTGTTGCATTTCAATTTTTTTATTTGATTTAAATGTCTTTTCCACATCACGTCATTTAAATCCGGAATTTTTACTAAATAAGTGGATTTGCCAATTTTCTTAACAACCATTGCTTTAATCCAGGTCGGATTTCTAACATTACGATAATCTTTTACTGTTACGCACTCACCAATATAAAAATCTAAACTTCTTTTTCCCCCATGATAAAATTTTTGTTTTTTTTGTTGTGTCAGAACCCGACCTTTTAAATCAGTATTAATTTTTAAATTTGTGTTTGGTAAGAGGTTATCAAACCTAGTCCTTAGATTACGTCCAAACATTAAGGTAGCAGGACTAACCCCTGTGGTGCAATGAATTGTATTTCTAAAATCAAACAGGAAATTACATAAAACCTTATTTAAATCATCAATACTATGCTTTTTATTGCCCAAGGCGTTTAGAAGTGCATTTTTAACCGTTTTTACGGCGTTTTCGGCAGCGCCGTTTGAAGAAGGATGAAAAGGGGGTGAAGTAATATGTCTAATATTATTTCGAGATAAGAATTCATGAAATTCTCGCGAGCAAAATGTGGTAGCATTGTCAGTGACAATGCGTCTTGGCAAGCCAAATCTGGCAAAACTTGCCCTTAATATATTGATGGTTGATTTGGAGGTAAGTGAATTTACAGGGAATACCTCCAGCCACTTGGAGTGCGCATCTAATAATATTAAATATTGTTTACCTAAAAAGGGGCCCATAAAATCGAGGTGAATTCTATCCCAAACTTCATCAGGATAAGGCCATGTTTCAAGAACTGCCTTATCCGGAGTTTTCTTGTTTAATAAACAACTTTCGCATGTTCGACAAATATTTTCAATATCTCGATCTAGCCCTGGCCACCAAATATATGAACGAGCTAAGCTTTTCATCTTAACCACGCCCAAATGTGACACGTGCAAACTTTCTAAAATACTGGATTGTAACGTCCCTGGAATAATTATCCGGTTGTTCCACAAAATGCATTCTGACTCAATGCTGAGTTCATTTCTAACTCTATAGAACGGTTTCATATTTTCGAGAACTTTTGTTGGCCACCCGGTAAGTAAATATTTTTTTGCACATAATAGGGTTTCATCTTTTTGCGTTTCCATTTTAACTAATTCGAAATTTATGGGGAAGTCTTTATTTTCCGAAAAATAATTAACATAGTTAATATCCACGTTTTCCCATTCCTCTTCGCGAGTTTTAACTGGTAAACGCGACAAGCAATCTGCGTAATTTTTTTCAGACTTTACAAATTTAATATCATACTGATAGTTAGACAAAATAAGTGCCCAACGACGCAATCTATTTGCGGAGAATTGGGGTATCCCCTTCTGAGGATGAAAAATTGTGGTTAATGCCTTGTGGTCTGTCAACAAAGTAAATTTACGACCGTACAAATATTGATTGAACTTACAGAGGGAAAAAATTATAGCCAATCCCTCTTTCTCTATCTGCCTCATCTTTCTTTCAGAATCAGACAGAGTTCGTGAGGCATAAGCAATAGGTTTCTCTTGGCCATCTGGAAGCACATGCGCAATTAATCCAGAAATTCCGTAATCGCTAGCGTCACAGCTAAGAATCACTGGAAAAGAAGGATTATAATGTACCAAAATGGGTGCTGAAGTGAGCAGTTCTTTTATTTTCTTGAATGCTTTGTCACAATCTGGTGACCAGTACCATTTAACTTCCTTTTTTAATAAATTGTAAAATGGATACAAAATTGTTGATAAATTAGGGACAAATTGTCCATAGTAATTTATTAATCCAATAAAAGATTTAAGCTGGGTAACATTGCTTGGTTTTGGTGCATTTTGGACTGCCGTTATTTTGTCACTGGCAGTATGCAATCCCTCCTTATTTATAACAAATCCTAGATATGATATTTCAGGAACAAAAAATTTGCATTTATCTAAAGACAATTTAAGGTTCGCGTCTTGTAAAACCCCTAGAACTTTACCTAACCTCTGAAGGTGTTTTTCGCGGTTTTCTGCCGTGATCAATATGTCGTCTAAAAAGACAATAACCCCTTCAATACCTAACAACAGGGACTCCATGAGCTTTTGAAATTTGGCGGGAATACTAGCAATTCCAAAAGGTGCCCTATTATACTGATACAAACCCTTGTGGGTGGTAATGGTACACAACACCTAAGATTGGGAATCTAAACAAATCTGTTGATAGGCATTAGAAAGATCTAGTTTTGTAAAATGTACACCCCCCTGTAACGTTGCAAATAACTCGTTTATTCGGGGTAGTGGGTATTGATCCACCTCTATAAATGGGTTTAAGGTGATCTTAAAATCCCCGCAAAGCCTTACGGAACCATCTTTCTTTAAAACGGGAACAACTGGCGTCCCCCAAGGGCTGTAATTCACTGGTTCAATCACTCCCAACTCCTGAAGACGGTCTAACTCATTTTCTACTTTTTGTTTCATCGCAAATGGTAACGGCCTTGCTCGGAAAAACTTGGGAGTTATGTCATTAGCTTTTAGTTTTATCGATATACAACCCTTGTTAAATTTACCCAGACCCTGGGCGAAAACAGAACTATATTTTTTAATAACTCAATTTACGTCCTTTGAAGCTTCCAAAAAATTTAAGTTAGTAATATTAAGATTGAACTGATTAAAAAAATCGCGTCCTAACAACGGGGGTCCAGATGCATTTTTAATAACATAAAAATTTAAATTTTGTTCCTTATTTTCAAAATCTACTTTGCATGTGATGAAGCCTATTGGCACAATTTGTTCACCATTATATAAAGTAAAACATTTATTTGTTTCGTTTAACATTTTGTTTTTAAAATATGTCCAATAAAAACGCTCTGAAATAACACAAAAACTTGAACCGGTATCAAGAGTAAAGGTAAATTCAATATCTTCTATTTTTAAATTTATTAAAATGGAGTTATTATTGAATTCTAAGTTGTAAAGGGGATATTCGTCGGCTTCTAAATAATTATGTGTGTTCACAAATGTATTAAACTTTTTAATACGCTTTTTTGGACATACTGGCGCCAAGTGGCCTTTCTTTTGACAAATATGACAAAAACAGTCTCTAAATGAACACTTATCTGCTGTGTGGTTCCCTCTACCACAAACGTAGCATGCCTGATTGATACGTGATGGGCCTGGCGCTGATTGCCTGCCCCCGCTGGTTCCACCCTGCTGCCATCCACGAGATGCCGTTCCTGCAGCTTGACATAGTGCCCCCTTATTTTTGTGAGAGGCCTGTGCAAAATTAATTTCCTGCTCCACCTTTACCAAACCAACTGACGTATCATCAATATGGGATGCAGATTTAGCTACTGCAATTCCCACTGCATCTTCCAACTTAACTTCTCTTTTTTCCTCTAATAAACGATCCTGTACCGGGCCTTTATCATAACCGACGATGAACACATCACGAAGTACGTTTTGTAAAAATTGAGTAGACTCAAAATCACAGGAAGCTGCTAGATTTCTAAGTCTAGCAGCCCAGTCTCTGGCGGATTCACTCGCGACTTTACGAGCATTATAGAACTTATAGCGCCCCGCAAAAACCGTGAGGACGGGCTTACAATGACCCGAAATTATAGCCACTAAATTAGCGTAAGTTTTGTCCTCCGGTTCTGTAGGCAGACATAAATCGCGCACTAACTGGTACGCGTCTTCGCTTAATAAGTTTAGCAAAATTGCTCTTTTCCGACCATCATCGGTAATCTCATTTGCGGTAAAGTAATTGTCAAGCCGTCTTTTGTAAATGGCCCAATCCGAGTTGACTGGGTCAAACTCACGAAGGTGTCCGACATTTTCGGCTGCCATTTTATAAAAAAAAATTGTGTTTAATTAATTAATGTGGGTTTTCACTTTTAGTACCGAGAGTTTAATTTGAAACTCCGCACAATTCACTAAAAGAGCAAACTCCTCGTCGCCACTGTAATATATTCGGTAGTATTTAAATAAAACTCCGATATTTACTACGAACTATATCTATTTACTAGAATCAGGTTGTTAATATAAACAAATGCCTTGAGTACCGAAAAACATACTGATTCTTTAGTCGAGAATCCACGGTACCCTTTTTTTGGTACTCTACCGATACGAGGTGCAATATAAAATTAATGCCTACATATATCACAGCAGTTCAGCAAGTCCTTTCCAGTTGTTAAACCGGGAACGGTTCGCTCTAAACCAATTCAATGCCTTGCCTTCAAATAAATCTATGGCAGACTCAAACAGTTCTCTTTCTGATACATTACGAGCCAACCTCAGCTCGTTTACTCTCTCCAAGAATCCATGGACTGACATACTCTTGGGATCTCCTGTAAATTTAAGGCCCCATTTTTCAATACGTAGTGCCTTGAAGTTCGACACTGGCTGTCTATTTTGGGTTGAACCATGTTGAGTTGGTCTAGGCACTTCATCTTCTGACGAATCATCAGAATCAGAACATCCCGAGCGTGCGGCATCCAATAAGACACTCAAGTTAGGATCTCGTCTGGATACTTGCTCTAGCTCGTCAAGAGCAGATAAGGTTTCTGCAATTAATATTGCTCGTGCGTCGGCATCCTCTGACGACAGTTGGCTAACTGGTACACGATCAATTCGGTTGAGAAGATGGACCAAGTGTGTCTGTAGACGTTCAAATTTGGTCTTGGCTTTTTCTCCAGAAACGGACTTAATCGCCGCTCTAGTCTTCCTTAAGTTAGTCGCCACATAAGCCTTTTCTTCAGCAAAATCCAGATCATAGCGAGGGTGACTTATAGACTTACTTACTTTCTCCATCTGCAACAGCGGTCGTAAAGACGCTCGAAGGCTATTGACAGTTGTCGTTTCATCAGCTGGAATGCCACGAACTTGCAACTCATAAATGAGCATATCCTTTCTAAGGTGGTGCACTCTCATACTGTAATCCATCGTAAGTTATTACGAGTCAAATAATACACAAGCAAAAATAAATTTAAAGAAAAATCAATAAAATATTAACACTGATTGCACTTGACACTGTAAACTGCAAATAATTTGCACAACTAAATTTTCAGATAATTTTCACAAATTAAACTTCACCAAAAAGGTTTTAAAAAAATTAACCGGTTAGGACAGCGATGTCCTAGCAGAAAGAATAACGAAAACCCGTCAGAATAGCGAAGTTCTGATGGCTACAACAAAACAATAGGTAGGCCGCAAAAAAAAATATTGCATCATCAGAAAAAATCTCATCAGAGGTAAGACAACATATCAGAAGCGCAAAAATCGATAAATGAAAAATTTAAAAAAAAAAATTTGATAATGTTAGTACCAAAGTGCTCCATCTGATCTCACCAAACGCTGTTTCTTTTTGTTTGAAAGCCCCACGTTGGGCGCCAAAATTTGCTACGCTCTTTTCCGCACAGAAGTAGAATTTTACTTCTACTTATCATTCATAATTAAAAATCCAAAGGTCGGTAAAAATTTAAGAAAATAAAAATATTGAGAATTTCCAAAATTGACTCACGTAAAGAGTTGAGTTGAAGGCGAGAGGCTTGCGCATGCGTGCCAAAAAAAATTGCCCTAGCTCCAATGCCGGAGAGAGGGGGGTTTGGGGGCGCCACTGTTTTTAATGCCGAGTGAAAAACAGAAACCCTCCTAGATAGTATTGGGATCTCGCTTTCAGCTCACTCACTCACATAAAGCTACCATATTAATAATGTCTGGTGAGGCAAATAAAACACTACCCTTAAAACAAATTTAAAATTTATTTACACCCTAAAGGGAAATAGCTGGTCGCGTGACCACTTTGTTTACAATTTATTTGCCAACAAAAAAAGGTAATTTTTAAATTTATTTAACCCAAAAAAAAAAAATTAAACCCTGAGGGGGAAATTAAAGAAGAAATGTAGAGATTCGAATCGATTCGATTTTAGACGCTAATGATCGTTATTGTAAATATAGACGTTATATATATATATATATATATATATATATATATATATATATATATATATATATATATATATATATATATATATATATATAGTACGGTTATCAATCCAGATTGCTAATAATAATAAAAAGTTGCCTGAAGGGGTGTCGCCCCTGATGAAGGTATCTGGGCTCAAGGCTGGAATGGCCTAGGCCGCTTTGCTGACTCCCAGCACAAAGACAGCTTGCTCCCAGCAAAGGTGATAGCTTGCTCTGAGCAAAAGTTAATGGCTGATGTGCCTCCCAGCAAAATATTGGGTATTCCCCAGCAAAAAGAGGATCGGTGTTCCCCAGTAAAAAGACGTGGTGGGGTTGTCTCCCAGTAAAAAGACCCTGATAAAAGAAAAGGTATGCGTCAAGGCAAGGTAAAATTCAGGTACTATGCAAATATAATTTCGACGAAATATTAAATTTATATCACAAAAAAAAACTTGAAGTGGCTGAAGGCCTTAAACAATTATTCATTGGTATCAAGAAAGTAAAACCGAAGGAAATATTTTGAATTAAATAGAGACATCAAGTCAAAAAAAAATAAACAGGCAATATCAAAGCCAATTAATTAACAAATCAAAGTTAAGATAAAATTTACATGGGCGTAGCCATTGTGCGCTACTGTGCACAGAAAAATATTCATTATAAACTAATTATATTTACATAAGTAATGCAGATACAAAAATATTAAACAATTAAATTATACACTGGTAACCAAATATCCAAAATAGTTAGGTAATCGCTCAAATTACACCAAAGAAAAGTTATAGCCGCACATTACACTGTTATAAAATTTGGAACGTTAAATACAATCAAAAAGAATAATTCAGTATCACTATTACTAAGCGTATGCTTCAAAATATAGTAAATGTAGCTTAATATATACGAATATAAATTAACAATACAGTATCTGTAAGCGTAACCCAAGAATGAACAAATGCCACCGTGAGTAGTTAACGGTACTATCCTTCACCCACCTTGAAATTTTGCAACCAAATATCATAATTAAGAATCAGCCTTGTCAATGTCATACCCAATATTAATTAAAAGCTAGTTAACACAAAAAAAATTAAGAGAAATGTGAAAATTGCTACCAAACATTTAAGTTGCCGGTCTCTAGCGCTATCAGCTGATATTCCAAAACACAAAATATTAATTTCGCCAAAATGGCTATTGATTATTAACATAATTAGTTGATTAAAAAAACATCATTAACTTCAAATTCACGGACATACACCAATAACTAGCTCACGATGGTTTTGCTTGCAAAATAACAAAATAAAATTTAACCTTGGGTCACCCTGTACCGTGTCTTAACCAACATTATCAAAGGAATGCCGGATAGCTGACAAAAAAAAACCGTATTAAAAAAAACTCGCAAGAATTTGACCTACGTGAAGGGCAAATATCAACCCATTTAATTCTTAAAAAAAACCATCTGTACATAATTTACAGAATTTACTTACCACGAAATGTAGCGATCTACTCGTATTTAGAAAATTTTTAATTACAGAACAACTAATTAAAAACGTGGACGTCGTAAAAAAATAGAATCAAAAGGAAATCAACAAAAATTATTTAAAATAGCAGTTCAATCGCGGAATTCGGTGTTTTTAAGGGTTTAATAGTGGCAAAAAGGCATACCTGTCGTTTTTGTGGCGGGTCTTAGATCAACCTGTCCGCTGTTGTCCCAAAATCCGACGAAAAGACGTCGTACTTCTTCTACAAACAAACTCAAAACGGTCTCCCTGGACCACAAGGTAACGCCAAAATGGCAAATAACAAAACAACGTAGAAGAAATTAGTTGTACCGCATTCACGGATCCAAATTTTTTGGGTGTCTTTCTAAAGACTTTAGAATACGATACAGTCGACGTCGCGATCAGTTTGTGAAAAGAACCTCTGCTCCGGTGCCACACCCAATCCTTGCCAAACATTCCAATATCGATTTTTTCCTTCCAAAGAGAAGACACGACGGGGTTGTTTCTAAGTACACTTTGGTACTCAATTACGTACATTTTCGAAAGCTTTGGTTCGATGGTATTCCCTTCAACGCATTGGCACGATGTTCTGCCAGTAAAAATTAACTTAACCAATGAACAACGGCAATATACCAACAATCAAATACATTTTTCCGTATCCATAAACAGACAAGTCATTATTATTTAGTACAACTGCATCCAAATTGGTACAATTTTACTGGCACTAAAGGTAGAGGCACAGAAGAACATTAGAAACCTCGAAGGCGAAACCCCGAGGTTCAACTTGCGCTCCCTAGGTGGCGCATGCACAACCTAAAATTAATTGTGGAAAAGGGGCTATCGTCCCTTACCCATTTTAACCAAAAATTAGGAAATACGACCAAAAAAAACAGCTTCTAGGCTCGTCCAAATTACTAGTGAAGTAAAACAAAATGGGCAACTAACACAGTTGGGGTTCAAAAATCCAGTACCTCGTCTGACCTCTATCGTCCAAGTCATAAAGCTGTACGAAACTAAATCCCATGACCACCTGCGATCACAGGTAGGGACCGATACCGACCACACGGCGTGAAATCAAGAGTACTAGAACTTGAAATAACAGATTCCAACGTTACATGGCTTAGACGGTCTTCTCAAAAAGTCACAGAGGGCGGCTCAGGACAGAAAACCAGGATCTACAACAGGTTCGACCAAAGCAATTACAGCTGTTCAAATGTCAAAAATGACGTGTTATTTCGTCATGTAAACAAATTCTAATTTATATTAATGGCCAAATATAGTTTTTAGGGCCAAATTCGGACATATTTCCTTAGGGATTAACTATACAGAATGAGGGAAAACAAGGCTGGATCCAAGACAGACTAGTGACGGAAAATTTGTAAAAATTAAATTCGAGGTTAGGAAAAATTTTGACTAAATGGAAAAACAAACCAAAATAAAACGTTCAAGGAATAAGTGAATATATTCAAAAAGGTAGGAAAAAATCTTAAAAATCAACTAATTGTTGCAACTGCTATAATAATCATATTTCAATTTTGTATGACAAAACAAACCGTAATAGCACAATAATGTTCATTATCTAACCCACCATGCAGTGATCAACGAAAAATTACATTTAGAAAACTCTCCCACATACAAGCTTTTAAATTCATTTTATGTGGATAATTGTGTAACTGGCGTAAAAAGTTACGAAGAGGTAAATAAATTTAAAAATACATACATATATATATATATATATATATATATATATATATATATATATATATATATATATATATATATATATATATATATATATATATATATAGTACGGTTATCAATCCAGATTGCTAATAATAATAAAAAGTTGCCTGAAGGGGTGTCGCCCCTGATGAAGGTATCTGGGCTCAAGGCTGGAATGGCCTAGGCCGCTTTGCTGACTCCCAGCACAAAGACAGCTTGCTCCCAGCAAAGGTGATAGCTTGCTCTGAGCAAAAGTTAATGGCTGATGTGCCTCCCAGCAAAATATTGGGTATTCCCCAGCAAAAAGAGGATCGGTGTTCCCCAGTAAAAAGACGTGGTGGGGTTGTCTCCCAGTAAAAAGACCCTGATAAAAGAAAAGGTATGCGTCAAGGCAAGGTAAAATTCAGGTAGGGTCAACTGCCCAGTAATTGACCAGCTAAGGACTTTTTTTAATTCAGTGTCAAAAATAAAATATAAATTTAATGCTAAGACTAGTTTTATCAACGGGGTAGTTATTAATGGAGTTTTTTTATTAGTATGTAAACAGTAATATTCCTATAATAATTTTTTAAGTTCATGTTAATTAAAAAAAAAGATGAATAATGCATAATTGTCCGGTAATTGACCATCATGTTTCAATATTTAACCAAGTTATTTCCAGTAATTGACCAAGACATTAAAAATACTTCAGTAGGTAATATTTTATTTAGAATGTAAGAGAAAACATGTTAAACTCTTAAGACTAAGTCAAAAAACTTTAAGAATACTGTAAAATAATAAAAATATTTTAAAAAAATTTAACAATCTAAATAAATTCTGCAAGTAGCACTGGTTCTAAAAACTTATATTTAATTCTGTCTCCTCTGCGAATTATTTCAGCAGCTGGTAATACTTTTAAGATTTGTGTTTGGTCAATCATACTTATATCGTTTTCAATACATCTGAAGCTGGTGTTATCTTCACCAAGAGGTGCCAGGGCTTGTACCTCAATCTCTTCTTCGTTATAATAATTCTGAATAATGCACACATAATTGTAATTTTTTTTCTTTCCTGGGAATGCCACCAAAACAAATTCTCCTTTTCGCCTTATGTCTTCAAAATCTTCCGAAATTTCATCACTTGAACTTGAGGCTTTCCATTCTTCCTCGCTTTCTGTATCTGATTCAATCTTTTTAATCCTTTTTTGGCCCTTTTTCTTCTTTTCCTCTTGCTTTCGTTTTCTGTTAATAGCGCGTTGCTTCTTTGCTTCTTCTTTTTCCTTTTTAATATTTTCTTTTTCATCATGATACATAAGCCATCTTTTTGACGTAGCTGCATATGGAAGTCTTTCTTTAGTTCGCTTATTACCAAGACTATTCTTCTCAGGAGTTATTTCGGGCCAAAGAATGTGATCAAGGAATGCCGTACTAATTTTATTATTAACACCAACATTATTTTGACTACTGCTTGCACTTAAGTCATGTGAAGGACTGGCTGATTTTATTATTATATTCTGATGAACTAAAATGTGCTTTTCTGGGGTTTTATGTATTGACAAGGGTTTAATCGCACTTGTTAAAGATTTGTGTGCCTCTAATTCGATACTATTTGTATTTTCTCCTGGAAAAACTTTTCCATTATTATCATGATCTTCCATTGGCTTTTCATTCAGACATACATTTTCTTTATCTTCTGTTTTCTTTTCTCCTGTTATGTCATTTTCTTCATTTTTGCATTTTGTTCGTAATTTTTTCCACACCAAAAAAAGTTCTTTGGCGGATTCATCTCCACTCCATTCTCCACCTGCTGATAAAGCTGCCCTAAATTGTTTTGCCCTTCCAGCTTTCATTGTAGATTCTAAATGTAGCAAATGTCGAATATCAAAAGCAGCAGCTTTAAAAGAATTATTTTCCTGAGAAATTGGCTCTAACACTCTAGATGTATCAGTCATGCATTTTGCGTAATCAATAGCGTTTGCATCAAAAGGGAAAATACCACATTTTCTAAATCCATTCTGAATGGTTTCTGGAGATACATTTTCGATTGCTAGTTTTAACAGAGATGGGAATACTGTCTTTGTTACAGCACTATTGTAATTTTGTCTCTTCCAATTTATTATAGTATTTTTCCAATTTATCTTTAATGGCCTGAAGAGCGACACATCTGCCGGCTGAAGAATATGAGTTGCGTTGGGTAACAAGGCATACAATAAAATACCATTATCGGCACAAAACTGGGAAACGTTTTTCGTGAGGTGTGATTTGTGACCATCGACTAAGTAAAGGATAGGCAGTTTTACACCATTTTCTTTTATTTTGGGCAAAAATGTGTTACATACGTAACTATGAAAAGTTTGGGAAGTCATCCAGCCTTTTTTAGCTCTTCCAAAAACCCAGTCAGGTGGTGTGCAGCGAGAAACTTCTGACGGTATGCGTTCATAAGGAAGGACTAACATTGGAGGGTAGAGCTCGCCACTTGCTGATATGGTAAAGAGAACCGTAATTTGTTCTTTGTCCGATCCCGACTTTACTTGATAAAAGTTTTTCATACCTTTTGGACCTAAAACAAGCCCAGATTTCGGATTGGTTTCAAACCCTGATTCATCCGAATTAAATATTCTTCTGGGATCTTCAAAAATATCCAAACACTGTTCTTCTTCCAAATACTGCCTTAATTCATTATGCCAGTTTCTTATTCGTTGTTCTGTTACTAATGCTCTAGCTACATTTATTGATTCAGCATGTCTCTGACTAAGTTCAGGGTGCCGTTTTAGAAATAGCGTAAACCATTTTTCCCCAGGTATGCTATCCTTGAATGGAGTTATGCGCCCATCTTCTCGTATGATCTCTGCAACTGTTTCACACAAGGTTCGTTTGTTGAGTGGTATCCCTTTGTGGGCATTACTTAGTACCCATCTTACAATTAATTCTTCTTCTTCTAGAGATAGGAAAGACTTAGGACCCATTTTTCTTACTGCGGGGGTGACTCCATTTAATTTATTTAAAATGGTAGAATGTGGTATGTTATATTTTCTACCTGCCTCCCTGATACCACATATTTTAGATTGTACGTCAGACAAAGCATTCTGCAGGTCTGCCTCAGTATATTTGAAGAATGTTCTTACTTTTTCTTTATTTGGCATCTTGTGTAACAACTGGAAAATAATTAAAAAAAAACATTTTACTTACACTTAAACTTACTTGCCAATGATTGGCCACCCAGTAGATGACCACCATAATATGGTGGTTAACTATTGGATGCAAATATAATAGAATTTAACTAAAAAGAGATATATGTTACTTAGAGCTTAAGTAAGTACTTTAGGAGAGAAAGAGATGAAATATCATTTATTTTTTGAAAAGCCAGTAATTGACCATTCGACCAACTAATGGAAACTTACGGAATTTGACTGCCAATAATTGACCAGTACATTATTTTTCTTAAAAAAGTAACCTCGCAAAAAATCAAAACAAGAAAGTATTCCTTAATATCTCCTTAACAAATAAAAACGAAAAAATATAAATAATCTTTTTTGATTCGAAAGATACAAACTGATTTTAACTGTACTGTTAACTTACCTTGCTAATAACAAATCGGCGAAAATGTCGTACAAAACTGACGTGTTTACACTTCACGCATTTTATGACAACTGAGACCAAAAAAGCATACAATTTTATTTGGCAAACCGATAGGACACGTTTAATGGTTGAATTCGGACCAATAGGGTTGTTTCTATATGGCGTGATTTTCTTATTTTAACGGTTGAAAATGAAATTGGACAACTACTAGCACATGGTCAATTACTAGACGGTTAACCCTACTATGCAAATATAATTTCGACGAAATATTAAATTTATATCACAAAAAAAAACTTGAAGTGGCTGAAGGCCTTAAACAATTATTCATTGGTATCAAGAAAGTAAAACCGAAGGAAATATTTTGAATTAAATAGAGACATCAAGTCAAAAAAAAATAAACAGGCAATATCAAAGCCAATTAATTAACAAATCAAAGTTAAGATAAAATTTACATGGGCGTAGCCATTGTGCGCTACTGTGCACAGAAAAATATTCATTATAAACTAATTATATTTACATAAGTAATGCAGATACAAAAATATTAAACAATTAAATTATACACTGGTAACCAAATATCCAAAATAGTTAGGTAATCGCTCAAATTACACCAAAGAAAAGTTATAGCCGCACATTACACTGTTATAAAATTTGGAACGTTAAATACAATCAAAAAGAATAATTCAGTATCACTATTACTAAGCGTATGCTTCAAAATATAGTAAATGTAGCTTAATATATACGAATATAAATTAACAATACAGTATCTGTAAGCGTAACCCAAGAATGAACAAATGCCACCGTGAGTAGTTAACGGTACTATCCTTCACCCACCTTGAAATTTTGCAACCAAATATCATAATTAAGAATCAGCCTTGTCAATGTCATACCCAATATTAATTAAAAGCTAGTTAACACAAAAAAAATTAAGAGAAATGTGAAAATTGCTACCAAACATTTAAGTTGCCGGTCTCTAGCGCTATCAGCTGATATTCCAAAACACAAAATATTAATTTCGCCAAAATGGCTATTGATTATTAACATAATTAGTTGATAAAAAAAACATCATTAACTTCAAATTCACGGACATACACCAATAACTAGCTCACGATGGTTTTGCTTGCAAAATAACAAAATAAAATTTAACCTTGGGTCACCCTGTACCGTGTCTTAACCAACATTATCAAAGGAATGCCGGATAGCTGACAAAAAAAAACCGTATTAAAAAAAACTCGCAAGAATTTGACCTACGTGAAGGGCAAATATCAACCCATTTAATTCTTAAAAAAAACCATCTGTACATAATTTACAGAATTTACTTACCACGAAATGTAGCGATCTACTCGTATTTAGAAAATCTTTAATTACAGAACAACTAATTAAAAACGTGGACGTCGTAAAAAAAATAGAATCAAAAGGAAATCAACAAAAATTATTTAAAATAGCAGTTTAATCGCGGAATTCGGTGTTTTTAAGGGTTTAATAGTGGCAAAAAGGCATACCTGTCGTTTTTGTGGCGGGTCTTAGATCAACCTGTCCGCTGTTGTCCCAAAATCCGACGAAAAGACGTCGTACTTCTTCTACAAACAAACTCAAAACGGTCTCCCTGGACCACAAGGTAACGCCAAAATGGCAAATAACAAAACAACGTAGAAGAAATTAGTTGTACCGCATTCACGGATCCAAATTTTTTGGGTGTCTTTCTAAAGACTTTAGAATACGATACAGTCGACGACGCGATCAGTTTGTGAAAAGAACCTCTGCTCCGGTGCCACACCCAATCCTTGCCAAACATTCCAATATCGATTTTTTCCTTCCAAAGTGAAGACACGACGGGGTTGTTTCTAAGTACACTTTGGTACTCAATTACGTACATTTTCGAAAGCTTTGGTTCGATGGTATTCCCTTCAACGCATTGGCACGATGTTCTGCCAGTAAAAATTAACTTAACCAATGAACAACGGCAATATACCAACAATCAAATACATTTTTCCGTATCCATAAACAGACAAGTCATTATTATTTAGTACAACTGCATCCAAATTGGTACAATTTTACTGGCACTAAAGGTAGAGGCACAGAAGAACATTAGAAACCTCGAAGGCGAAACCCCGAGGTTCAACTTGCGCTCCCTAGGTGGCGCATGCACAACCTAAAATTAATTGTGGAAAAGGGGCTATCGTACGAAACTAAATCCCATGACCACCTGCGATCACAGGTAGGGACCGATACCGACCACACGGCGTGAAATCAAGAGTACTAGAACTTGAAATAACAGATTCCAACGTTACATGGCTTAGACGGTCTTCTCAAAAAGTCACAGAGGGCGGCTCAGGACAGAAAACCAGGATCTACAACAGGTTCGACCAAAGCAATTACAGCTGTTCAAATGTCAAAAATGACGTGTTATTTCGTCATGTAAACAAATTCTAATTTATATTAATGGCCAAATATAGTTTTTAGGGCCAAATTCGGACATATTTCCTTAGGGATTAACTAGACAGAATGAGGGAAAACAAGGCTGGATCCAAGACAGACTAGTGACGGAAAATTTGTAAAAATTAAATTCGAGGTTAGGAAAAATTTTGACTAAATGGAAAAACAAACCAAAATAAAACTTTCAAGGAATAAGTGAATATATTCAAAAAGGTAGGAAAAAATCTTAAAAATCAACTAATTGTTGCAACTGCTATAATAATCATATTTCAATTTTGTATGACAAAACAAACCGTAATAGCACAATAATGTTCATTATCTAACCCACCATGCAGTGATCAACGAAAAATTACATTTAGAAAACTCTCCCACATACAAGCTTTTAAATTCATTTTATGTGGATAATTGTGTAACTGGCGTAAAAAGTTACGAAGAGGTAAATAAATTTAAAAATACATCTAGACTTTTACTTAGTGAAGCTAATTTTGATCTGAGAGGATGGGTGTATTCTGGATACAAAGATGAGTACACAAATGAGAGTGTGAACGCTAACCTATCTATATTGGGATTATCTTGGGATTATGAAAATGATATTTTGTTTCGTGATACTAGTGAGATAAATGAGATTCAAAAAATTCCGAGAACTAAGAGAGGTTTATTATCCACAGCTCAAAAAGTATTTGATCCTGGAAAATCAAGAAAAAGTAGAGAAGTTACAGTGAGAGAAGTAGTACTCATTGGTTCAGAAAACACGAAACGAAGCTATTGGCCCGTAGGAAGAGTAATAGAGGTGTGCGCGGGAAAAGGTGGAATCAATAGAGTGGCCAAATTAAAAACAAAACATGGAGTACAGGTGAGACCTCTCCAAAGACTGTTTCCCTTGGAAGTTTCCGATGAAGTTTCAGTGGAAAATTATATCGAACCAGAAAAAGCTACAGTTAAAATTTCCAATAAAGTTTCAGTGGAAAATGATATCGAACTAGAAAAGGCAACAGTTGAAGACTCGACGCGAAGATCAAGATACGGACGTTTGTTGAGAAAACCACATCGATATTGAATTACGGTTCGCGTTGGGAGGATGTTAGAACTATATTTTGACCTGTTATGTTCTGGTATTATTGTTATAATTTGGAGACAAGTTGTCAAATAAATAATATAAACGTCTCAACTTTCTTTCCCTCATAAATTAGTAATGCTCCTTTAAGAATCCAAAAACAATGCTGTAATCATTATGCCGGTTCATATCAGATAACCCGTGCTGTTTGGGTTTTGGGATATTAATATGGGTTCCATTGATAGCCCCTATAGTATCTGGAAATCCTTTTAATAGAAATCCTTGTTGAACCCCTTCAATTTCATCCCCAGTTGGCCAGTTTATGATTGTGCTACTTTTTTGAAAAATAGCATTAGCTCCTCTTCTTACAGTTCTTAACCCTGTGCTCTTCCCAATGTTAAATCTCCCACAAATTGACCTGTAAAATAAGAAATTTTTATAGTTTAAACATAGAATGTTATTTTCATTGGGCAAAATCTGTCAAAAGTTAATAAGTACTAACCGATATGTGTCCGGAGTCGCAAAGTACCACAAAGATATAAGGAGTTGTGCTTTTGCTGATATAGTGTAGTGTCCAATATATTCCATATTTGTAGCTATGTCATCCTTAATTAAATCCAAGGCTCCATTAAATGTATTTTTCGTCATGCGGAAATTTTCTTTGAATTCATCTTCAGTGTACCGGTTGTTTGGAACAGGCTTATGCTTCCTTGAGCATAGACTGCCAAAACAAACGAGGGCAAACACAAATCTTATCGTGCTGCTAACAAAGACTGTACCATAGGAAGATAAACTAAGTTTCTTGTTTTTTATTATTTATTGAACTAACAAAATTGCCATATAAAATATATAACAATATAACCTGAACCCAACATTTGTTGCACATGAAATGTTTTGAAATTAAAATACATTTATCAAACCAAAACCTAATTATAAATTAACATTCAACTGACTTATATTTGTATAAATATCTATAAATTTTGATCAATAAGTCATTACCTTAACCGCATGTTTTTATTATGAAAATTAAACCATTAAATAGCATTACAAATTACAATAAACAGTTTTATCTTTGTTGTCAAGCGTGTGTAGTAAGTACTCCACCTTTCCTATAGTTTGTTTATCCTAAATTTACATTTACTGACAGTAACATTTGCTGATAGTTGAGAATTCTGAAGCTAGTACCACATTGGCAAAGAACTATATCATAATTTTACTATTTGCATTCTGTTTAGATAAGTAGTGACAGATTAAATTTAGAGGTTACTTTTAGTTAAGAACATTGACGACAATGTCGTCCTTGGAGAGTGGCACGTTCACAAAGTCACTTTTCTAGTTACCGAGACCAAACTGATTGTTGATCGATAAGACACAAACCGATTACTGGTTGATAAGACACGAACTGATTATTATTGGTCAATGAGACACGAACTGATTTATTTGTTGAGAAGACATGAACCAAGTATTTAGTCGATAAGAACCAAAAATTCTGCTAACCAAACCTTCAGTGCTGAACGTATGGCATTCAACACAACCACTACTCCACCTAGTGTGAAGCGTACTCCTTTTTGCTACCACTACTTCACCTTTATGCAGTGTGATACCATGACTCCACCTTTGTAAAGTGTTAATACCACTACTCCTAGTGAAGCGTACTCCTTTTTTTGGCTCTTTTTGTTCGACTAAAGTATAGACTGATAGTTTGTTGGTCACTCAGACACAAATTGGATTTTTAGTCACTAGGACTCGAACTAATTTAAATCTTACCACATTGGCAAAACCTGAAGAACAAAGTTATTCACTAACTTCACAAGTATTAACCGCACAGGGTTCAAGAATTCTGATTTGTAGGTTGACTAAAAGCACGGACAAAGAGCCTGACTAATAGTCTGATGGTCACTCAGACCCAACGGGATTGTAGTCACTAGGACTGGAACCAATTTAAGTCTTGCCACATTGGCAAAACCATAAGAACAAAGTTATTCAATAACTTCCACGAATATTAACCGCACAGGGTTCAAACTTCTAATTCTAGTCACTAGGACTGGGACTAATTTAAGTCTTGCCACATTGGTAAGACCAGAAAAACAAAGTTATTCACTAACTTCGCGAGTAATTAACCGCACAGGGTTTAACAATTCTGATTTGTGTTTGTCTAACAGTGCAGACGAAGAATCTGACTGATAGTGACGTTTTCAATTCGCTTTCCACCCTTTATAGTGTACATTCTCTCTCTTCTTGACACAGCTTTCGTCACTCGTTTTCTTTCTCTTACAATTCTAGAATTTTAAAGAAATCAACCGATCAAAAAGTGTCTTCTACACCGCAGACGACAAGGTAGTACTTTCAAAGTACTTGAAATATTCCCAAAATACTTATAGGAGAGAGGGGGTTGATGTTAAATAGATCATTTCAATTGTCAGAATGCAAAAATATTAAGTAGATGGTTAAAAAATATACAGGCAGATTCTCCAACGCTAGTCCGGTCTAATTTGATAACCGAAAGTTTTAAACTGACAAGTGTAAGAATAAGACAAGAAGCTTATTTCTGAGCTTTTTCGCAAATTTATCAAAAAAGGACAATTTTAGTACGTACTTTCAACAATAATAGAACTAAATTCATTACAGCAACTCGTTCCAAGATGAAAATCATTTGGAAACCAAGTAAATCGCTTAAATATCACAATAATTCATAAGTTTTTAATGACGACTTATTACAACGACAGGACAAAAACCTGCCAAAACATAACTGATCAACTCTAAGATCTGAATTTAAACCAGTACTAAATCTTAAACTTTCTTAGTGAATCTGAATGTTAATTTTTAATCCAGAATAGGGTAGAGAGCGACACCTATGAGCCAGTAGAAGTATCCGTCACTTCAAGCTGACGTCATTAGTTTTCAATGCCATGTAGAAGTTGACAGGGGTGCATACACGTAGGAAGAGTACCTGTTCAACCAACGTGTAGTTTTGTTTATATTCCATGTTGTGAACTGTTTTCACAACACCGGTCAACAGTGGATTCTATGAAATCACGCACTTTAGGCCTCGGATCTAAATGTAGGCAATATAAAATACAAATATTTTAGAGTACTTACTATTTATTTGAGTTTATTATACAGAACACACATCTCAGTTGTGCTCGACTATTTTAGAGTACATGTAGTCATAACGTCACTTGGGCCACCCCCACCACTTTCTCTCTACGTTGTAAGCCCCGCCCACTTTTCCCTCATTACTAAGTTATCTCCTCACACTTAATAATATATTATTTAATAAATCTATATACGTCATTAAATTACTTACAAATGATTTCCTTAACTGAAGTTATGTGTATAAGAGAGCATATTTCGCTCACCGGTGACAATAGTGGCACAACTCAAAATAAAACATTATTGAGAAAACTGAAGTTAAAATTTCAGTTATTTTAATTTTTCATGTTGTAATGTCATTTGAATATCATTAATGAACTTGACTGTGATTATTGGTGGGTTTTTCAGTGCTAAATTATTGGGGACAGATAAGTTACTTTTTTGTTTTCAAAAAAGAGTTATTTGTAAGATGTACCACTATTGTTGAAACCAAGTGAGACGGTTTTGATGAAAACCTATGAAAAGTGCAATCAAAACTCTTGAGTTATTTTTAAATAAAACGAAAATATATTAGACACTTTTGCTTTATTTTGGAAAATGCTATTACAACAGAAAAATACGAAATAAAAGAAAGTTATCCTACGTTAAAAATACAACTACATTTTGTGGAATATCCGTCTTACTTGGCGTCTAATAACTTTTTTATTCAAACTTTAAACTGTTATAAAAATAAATGTGACAACTTTTAATAGCGTTTGTTCTTAACAAAAACATCAGGTCATCATATTTTGTTTTAGGAATAGGTATAGAATTATTGTAAGCTTTCTTTAGTTCAAAACTTGGAAAAGCAGAGAGGGATGTCCTTGAACGACTTTCATTAATTACTTTGACTTGTTTAAAATCTGTGTCCTTGTAAGACGTTTTATAAAAAAACGAGTCTAAGTGTCTTTTCTCTACCATAATTATTGAGGCATCAGCCATTCTGAAAATCTCGCCCATTGTGTTTTTGTTAAAATTTATAGTAGTTTGTAAATGCTTCAAGTCAAGAAAATCTTCGTGAGACATCTCTATTACTTTAAAAGGCTTGCCAGTTTTTTTGGTCGTTTGTACTGGGAGGGCGTATAAATAGGGCCGGATTTTAGAGCTCTTTTGATGCTTTTTTCGATCAAGGAATGGGCATTGTCTCTTTCATTTTGGGTATGCCCAGTAACCAAGTATTTGTGAGAAATCGTCTTAATTTTATAATTAGCCACGGCGTAGAGGTAAGCTGCAATGACGAATTTATTTTTTTGTTGGCCTGTACAATTGTCAGAATACAATACTATTTCAAGTTGGTCGGTATTACAGGCAGCAGCCTTCTCCTTCAAATAATGCAATAAGCAAGTGCCTATTTCAACTGCCCCTCTCTTACCTTGGCCCTCGTGCCACATGTAACAATTTACAACACCTTTCCCCTTTGACGTAAGATCCGACACTGTAAAATTGTAGGTAGACAGCTTCGATCTATAGTAGAATGAGGATACTTGTCCATTTGGTGTTGATAGGGAGGCCTGTAAATCAAAACACGCTACTTTATATGACGAAAAAATACTGTTTTTGTCCTTCTCCTTTTCTTCTCTGCTCAATATTTTTTCCTCAATGTGTTTGTTATGTTCCTCCTCTAATTTTTTCTTTTCTTCTTCACTTGAATTTTCATAGGAGACGCAGGCTTGGCACTGATCTTTTTTTGGAATGAAGAAGGCTATATTAAACTCATGGTTGAAAATGTTTCTGTACATAGTTAGACTAGCAAAAGGTTTTCCCTGAGTCTCACATTCGGCTTTATAATCACGATGTAACTGAGCAATTGTCTTACCTCCATCTATATAAAGTTTTTCGGAATGTGCTCGTGTGTAATGGCTCTCATTAGTTGGGATGGACAAAATATGGGATCGAACACCGTCTTTTATTTCCTTGGGAACTTCTTTATGGTCGGAATGTTTTCCTCTATTATCTTCGGCTAAAGTACAATCTTTAATTTTCGTCTTTACTGTTCGGATACAGCGCCCAGTAATTCCCAGTGCTGCCATGAAAAAATACCTACAAACTCTCAATTTCTTGCCCTCTTTTAAGAAAAAAAATGCGTGGTTTGCAACTCGACCTTCCGCATTACGCATATCTATATGCAGGAATAACTTCCTGCATAAGAGATAGAATGTAAGTGCGTTGTTTTACAACGTCTCCCATGTCCCAATACATTTTAAATAGCGCCAACCTTTCTTCTTCTGTGAATTCGGTGCTGCATTTTTGTTTGCACTTGGAATCATCGCATGGTGGTTTCATTTGTCGTTCTGGAACTGCTAATCCCTTTCCCAACGTCTTGTATGCTTTGCCAGTGTTCCTTAGGCGCTTGGCACAGAATTTCTTCCATTCAGATGGGACTGCTTTTCTTTTTCTCGTTCTTGTTTTTTGTAATATTATCTGACTGGACTGGTAGATTGACGGGATTAGATCAAACCCAATCAACTTCATTATCGTCATCAGATGAGTCTGAACTTGAAGATGAGTTGTTGGCATAATTCGGATCTTGGACTGAATCATCTGATGAATAAGGTTCCTCACAATCAGAAGAATCACTTGATGAAAGATTTTCATTCATGTCGTCAAGCCTGGCGTTGTCTGAAATTTGCATTACTTTAACAATTACAGCCCAAAAGAAGAGAAAACTTCGGCTTACCATTAGGTATAAATTGTTGTACTTCAGGTTCCATATTGTCCTTATCATTTATAATCGTAATTTGACCACTTTGGATATTAAGGTCCATATCATCATTAGCACTTAGACTAGTATGTCGTTCTTCCTTATTGGATACGCCATCTAAAAGAATATACGTAGGTACGTTGTATTATCTTATGCATTATTTTCAATAATAAATCCCATAGACAGTCCAATTTCTTTCTCAATGTGTGTGGTGGTTTGGGGATGAAGTTGGCAATTGTTGAGCGTTGAGCAAGGATGGTAAAGTGTTTGAGATGGATGACTCCAAATTAAACTTGAAGGGACGGGTTATTAAAGGTTTCTTGCAGCTAGATCAACAAGAGTAAGAGTCCCAATTAAAATGATCATTGCACAAGGAATATACGCATTCTTTGTTTTTCCACTCCTAATAAGGTGAGTGTATACTAATGCAAAAAGTAAAGATAGGGCAGATATAATAATTAAAAATAAGTCACCTCTGTTTGGCATATTAATTATGCTCGGTGGTTCTTGGGTTGGTGAAGCATATAAAGAATTCCTGTGAATCAAATCTTGTAGGTGTTGTTGAGTAATACAATTATGACAATTTATTGGATTCCGGTTTGCCCAGCATTTCATCACGGTGGGATGATCAAACAAGGTGGAAATGTGATTGCACATGAACTCTAATTGGTCCCATCCACGGAATGTTTGTTGGTCATTTCCTGAAGCAATAGTAAAATCCAATCCTCCATTTGGCGTCAGACAATTTTTGTTTGATTTCAGGAAGCAGTCCATTGCTACTTGAATTGTGTATTACGACCCATTTATACATACTGCTAAATCACAATTTACCTTCACCTTCCTTCATGCTGTTGGAAGCTGGCTTATCACTTTGGTCTACAAGTGATCCGATGGGAGCAAAACGATCTGCAAGAAATATCCACCAAGTATTATAAAAATATAACTACTAAATAGTTTAAAAAGTTAGTTACCACAATCGGACTTGTAGATATATTTCTCAATACAACAGCTACAGATCCAAGGGCTTTCATTATGAGCTGTAGCGGATAATTTACAGTGGAATTGGTAGTAAATAGTCGTAAATTAATGAAAGATTAATGAATAGTGGTTAAGGTGCATCCGTTTATCAGTCGACTTAACTTTTTAGATCGGAAAGCATTTAAAACAAAATTATGCATATTTTTAAACTACCTTTATTACTTATTATTATTATGATCCTTGGTGCATCGGATATTTTTTTTATATTATCGGTATAGGATCTAACACTTGCAGAACCATGTCTTTGATGGTCTCAAAATGTATTAATTTTGGATGTAGCGTAGTTTAAAGATATACCTTTAACTTTACAAACTACTTCTTCAGAATTATTTTTGGTGGCATGAATTTTAAAGGCATAATTCTTAGGACCCCCTGAATCAAACCTTATATACGAATTATGTCCATAACCTTCCAATTCATTAGTCAAATCCCCTACCAATTTTCCCGGTGGGAGGTCAGCTTCATCGGGTCTTGAAATGTAAATAACAGAATCTGTGTCATAGTATAAAGCTCTGTCACCAAGTTGTTCAAGATATGAATATAATTTTAGTCGAGCTTGAGCAGTTACAAATGAAGCAACGGCTACATTGACAGTAGTTAGTGCTTCATTTGTAACTGCTCATCTCTATGCTCATAACCTACAATTAATGTTTTCTCGTTGACAGGGAGAACTCCATTTATATAAATTGATGGATTGGTAAACATAGAAAACAATTCTGATGGTTCGTTTATAATCTTTGTCTTTGGTTGATTTTCTCGTTGTCCGAATTTCCCCCAGAAGCTGTTTAAAATTAGCTTTGCCAGAGACCTCAGCACCCGATTATCATTTATTTTACCATACTCATGAATAACATCTTCCCTTTCGAAAAAGTTGTTAATATAATTTTTCTTGTCTCCTTCAGTCAGACAATCAGCTGACCAACCTGTTGCTTCCTGTTTAATTTTAATGAATCTATTAATCATGCTGGTAAATAATCCTTCCTCTCCAGTTTCTTTATTAAACTTATGAATGTTGTATTTCCAAATTTCGTGGATTGTTAGTTACTATTTCATACCCTGTCTCAACTGCTTTGAGCACTTTATCCAGTACCAAGGTCCCTACAAGTACCCTTTCTTCACTGGTATGATTACGCTCATTAGGGGTCATTTTCTGTCCACATGTTCTACAGAGAACAAACATTATATTTTTGTTAATTTTAATGGGAAGAACTGGACGGTACAAGTCTACTGGAGGAAGTATTGTACATTTTATAAGACCATTTATATCATGTAGGTTTAATTGTTTACATTCTTCTCCCACAAAAACTTCAGGGTGACCAACTGGAAACTTTCCATATTTACAAACATACGGATAGAGGGAGCATACATCAGCATACTTAATTTTTACTGTATCTTTTACTTCATCATATTTCCGAACATTTCCGGTTCGGCCTCCATAAAAAGCATCTCTTGGATTTAAGGGCGTTAAAGTCATAAGCGGATGTTTTTTAGTGTATTCCTCAATCTCTGGATTATATTATAATAATTTTCTAAACTTGCACTCCCACATTTCATTCACGACAAATCCAAAATCTTGTAGTTTTGTAATTTTTGCTTGTGTCGCTTCATAACGTAAATTTAAAGTTGTGGAAATTCTTTTCAAAAGTAATATATATCGATGTTACCTTAACATTGATGTTTTAACAACGATGTTTTATCGACATTGATGCCTGCTTTTGATGTTACCATCGATGTATCGAGTCGATGTCCCAGCATCAATACTTGCATACTATATTACATTAAATTATAACTTTCCTAATCAGTAATCAATAATCAAGACTAGTGACAACCTAAAAAACGACTGATGTGGACATACTCCACACTGTGCAAATTTTACAATTTTGCGATTGAGATACCGCCGATATGACTGTATCATAAATTACGAGTATAACTATAACATCGATGTTTATTAAACATCGATGGTCAACATCGATGTTCCGCGTCGATGTCCCAGCACTAATCTAAATGTCTAGTAAACACGCGAGAGCAGCAGCAGGCAGCTAGCCCGGCAACAAAGTCTTATGTATTCTGACGTCACGGTCGACAAAAGCCGCCCGCCTAGTATTTAAAAATTTAACGTATAAGAAATTAAATAAGTTCGTTACTTTTGAAGATATCGCGATGATTTTTTTTGTGTTTGACAAGTTAAGTGAAAGACTATTAAATGGTGTTGAACTTTCTCGATATTTTTGAAATAGGAAACTTTCTAATTGTCACAATGATGAAAAAATCTTGTAAATATGCGTAACTTTTTTATTTCTGTATTTACGAGAATAAATCGATTTTTACAACAATGAATAATCTTGTACGATTCGGAACTAGTTTCGTTCTACACTAGAAACTTTACATTTTTAGGCAAGTGGGCGTGAAGGCCCTGAGGGATTTCCATTTCAAGTAGAAGTTTGGGCAGCCCGGGTCTGTGGAGGTGCTCTCATTACCGAAAATTTTGTGATAACATTTGCCCATTGCCTTATTGGGTAAGTTTCCCATAAAGAATAAATAATGTGACTCAAAAATTAAGAAATCAGTTTCCATCGGTTGCTGAGAGTTTGTTATTTAGGCGGACAATAACTCAAATAATATCTATTTCAGATACTCACCACCGGATGTGTATTTTGGATTAAAAATATCTAATGGCCACATAAAAGGAAAAGCAATTAGTATTCACGAACCATTTTATGATTTTCACGATAAAATTTATTCTTTAAACGATGTCGGGCTTGTAAAACTTTCCAAGCCTGCCGTACGAACCGAGAACATTGGCCTTGGTACGTTTTTGTCGAAATGGGAACCACAGCTCCATGAGCTTGTCAACGTAACCGGCTGGAAATACGCTTGGGATTACGTTGTCGATTCCGGAATGTTAGAGATACTAAGCCAGGATACGTGTGGGGACTTTGAGGGACCTAGTTATACAAGAAATATAAATAGGTGTGGTAAGAAAGTTTCTCCGCTAAGTTATTTAGAATATCCAGGCAATATAGTAACAATACAGGGCAAGATAGTGGGACTTGTGTCGAAAGGCAATAGTTGCACGAGAGAGGAAGTAAATTGTACAGATTATACAGTTTTCTATGACTTAACCCCTTACTTGGGTTGGATATCTCAGAAAATAGGTGTTCCTGTTGAAAAATTGACGGGGGAAAAACAACATATCATTTCCGATCTGACATTGATGAAGCCAGTAGAAGTAGGCGTTCCTGTCGAAGAATTGATGGGACAACCTAAACAGATCGCTTCCGATCTGACGTTGATTAAAGCAGAAGACTTATTCCACACAATTTTTAAAGCAAAGAAAGAGCTTCAGCAAGAATTAAATGATCTGAAAAAAGAGATAAAGGAAATCCAGGGCCATTGCTCATGTGCTAGGCCAAGCGATGTGTTCATATAAAAAATAGAAATTTCATTTTTGGATGGAAGCTTAAGTTGACAAAAACACATTTTTTGTCATAAACAAACAATTGAATGTCGGTTGTGATTCCTCCGGAGGCGAGCTTAAGTTTTTTTGTTTTAAATGGCAATCTACCAATTTTTTTTGACCATTAGATAGCTCTTTGAATTCCCTTTTCGGTGATATATAACAAGTGGTAGTTTGCTCTCAAAATGGCGGCACTGGAGGCATTTTTCTCAGTTTGATTGGATTGTAACATACTTTTAATCATTGAATAATTCGACCACACTGTTGATGGCTTTTGTTGTTGTGCCAGTTCCGAAAAATAAGCCAATAACACCGTCTCCGAGAAAGAACTGCATGTCATTTTCATCTTCCATTCCATAAATCTTGAATAAGCGGTTTCGTAAATTTTCCGCGATTTAGCTGGCAATAATTTTTGTGACGCTACTTTGGCTGCTTCTACTAACTCCGGTGGAGTCAGAGAAAACTCGGAATGAGACATTTTTTAACTTTATATTATTCAAAATAACTACTAAACAACCACTAAGTTCGCAATTTTTAAATCAAATCACAGAATTAAAATGACAGATGTTTGATTACTTTTAAGGTTTCCTTAGCAACGCAGGTCTAATTGTCGCTATAAGTACAACAGCCTACCAGTTAAAATGTGTGTCTTTGATATCTTTAAGTAATTAATGACTTGTAAAGGGATATTCATTATATTTTGACTCCCACCTACAGCTCGTATTACGAGTTATAGAAAAAAAAGCACATGAGCAATGGCCCTGGATTTCCTTTATCTCTTTTTTCAGATCATTTAATTATTGCTGAAGTTCTTTCTTTGCTTTAAAAATTGTGTGGAATAAGTCTTCTGCTTTGATCAACGTCAGATCGGAAGCGATCTGTTTAGGTTGCTCCGTCAATTCTTCGACAGGAACGCCTACTTCTACTGGCTTGATCAATGTCAGATCGGAAATATGTTCTTTTTCCCCCGTCAATTTTTCAACAGGAACACCTATTTTCTGAGATATCCAACCCAAGTAAGGGGTTAAGTCATAGAAAACTGTATAATCTGTACAATTTACTTTCTCTCTCGTGCAACTATTGCCTTTCGACACAAGTCCCACTATCTTGCCCTGTATTGTTACTATATTGCCTGGATATTCTAAATAACTTAGCGGAGAAACTTTCTTACCACACCTATTTCTATTTCTTGTATAACTAGGTCCCTCAAAGTCCTCACACGTATCCTGGCTCAGTATCTCTAACGTTCCGGAATCGACAACGTAATCCCAAGCGTATTTCCAGCCGGTTACGTTGACAAGCTCATGGAGCTGTGGTTCCCATTTCGAGAAAATCGTACCAAGGCCAATGCTCTCTCTTAGTACGACAGGCTTGGAAAGTTTTACAAGCCCGACATCGTTTAAATAATAAATTTTATCGTGAAACTCCTAAAATGGTTCGTGAATACTAATTGCTTTTCCTTTTCTGTGGCCATTAGATATTTTTAATCCAAAATACACATCCGGTGGTATCTGAAATACATATTATTTGAGTTATTGTCCGCCTAAATAACAAACTCTCAGCAACCGATGGAAACCGATTTCTTAATTTTTGAGTCACATTATTTGTTCTTTATGGGAAACTTACCCAATAAGGCAATGGGCAAATGTTATCACAAAATTTTCGGTAATGAGAGCACCTCCACAGACCCGGGCTGCCCAAACTTCTACTTGAAATGGAAATCCCTCAGGGCCTTCACGCCCACTTGCCTAAAAATGTAAAGTTTCTAGTGAACTAGAAACTAGTTCCGAATCGTACAAGATTATTAATTTTTGTAAAAATCGACGTATTCTCGTAAATACAGAAATAAAAAGTTGCGCATATTTACAAGAGTTTTTCATCATTGTGACAATTAGAAAGTTTCCTATTTCAAAAATATCGAGTAACTTCAACATCATTTAATAGTCTTTCACTGAACTTGTCAAATACAAAAAAAAATCAACTCGATATCTTCAAAAGTGACGAACTTATTTAATTTCTTATACGTTAAATTTTTAAATACTAGGCGGGCGGCTTTTTTCGACCGTGACGTCAGAATACATAAGACTTTGTTGCCGGGCTAGCTGGCTGCTGCTGCTGTCGCGTGTTTACCAGACATTTAGGTTAGTGCTGGGACATCGACGTGGAACATCGATGTTGACCTTCGATGTTTAATCCCCCCATCGTATCCTCGGTTTGGCGTACCGGAGGGGCTTGCGAGCTTCATTGACTCGGAGGGCTAGGGCAGCTAGGTTCAACCATGCTGGAAAGGTCTCTGAGGGTAGAAGCCAGACTAAGAAGGATACAACTGCACAGTGGTGCCCACACTACAACACTACACATTTAACACCAGCTCACTGCCTGTCCTGCTGCGGCCGCCCTGCGTGGTGCGGCGGGCCACAGCGGTGAGCACACAACAACACCTACACCTCACCTATATCTAACACATGCGGCTTAATCCCACGGTGTGACGCGACCCGTGCCAATGGGATGAATGGCGCCCGAGCCGTAATCAGGCGTTTCAAACGGAGCCTCCGGGATACCAGGCGACATCCCGGAGTAAGCAGCCTTACACCAGCAAGGGGGCGCTGCCGGTGCGAACCACCCTTTCCCCCGGACTCGTGGGAACAAGATAAACAAGAGTGAAAAAGAAGAACTATGGCAAGAAGAGGACTCGGAAACGAGCGACTCTTCAACTCCAGTTGAGGTGGATCCTTCTGAAGATGACACCCAGTCACCAACTCGGGGAGGTGGAAGTAAGCCGGACGACCGGCCGGCTGAAAAGACTCCGGAGGTTGCAAACAGCTGCAGGGATGGAAAGAGTTGGCCTGCAACAACCAAAACTACCCGGAGCCCAAACAAGGAAGATCCGGAAGGCAGAAAAAATGGCGGCGGGGACTTGGACAAAAGAAAAGCCCCGGCCAAAAACAAAGGAGGGCGAGAGGAAAGTGGAGGGTGCCGCCAAAAAGAGGCAGCATCCCGACACCAGCATCTCACCTTCTAGCAAACAGCCGGAGAAGAAGGCAAGGAGTCAATCGGGACAGGCTGGCAATTCTTCTTACAACAAGGCTGCTAGCGGATTAAGGATGGCGGTTATACAAAGACGCCACCCGGACACGACCCTGACTCAGGAGCAAGCTGACCTGATTCAGGCAAGACTGGTTGCGGTCTTGGACGAAACTCCCTCTGGGAGTGCGAGTTCACCGCAATTTGAAGGGAGTTGATACACGGGAGGTATTATCTGGACCACGTGTAACAACAACTCCACTAAGACCTGGCTGCAACAAACAGTTGCAACCATGGGAAGTTCATGGGAAGGAGCAGACTTGACAGTGGTTGAGTCTAAGGACCTTCCCAAAAGGCTCAAAGTCCTCGTCTGGATTCCAGAGACAGTCGAAGCACAAACAGTCAGGGCCCGGCTAGGACGACAAAACCCTGGCCTCAACACGGGAGACTGGCTGATGTTAAGCCGGAAGGTAGAAGGAAAGGGACAAACCCTGGCCTTCTATATAGACGCGGCGTGGCTTGGATGCCTTGAACGTGCTCAGTTCAAGGCATACTATGGACTTGGAAGGGTAACCTTCAGGGTTATAGCGAGCGTCGCGACTCAAAGTGAGGGTCGTGCAGGTTAACCTACACCACAGCAGGGCAGCCTCGGCTGTCCTGTGTAGAGTGATGGAGAACTGCGACGTGTCGCCCTCATTCAAGAACCCTGGGTCAAACCAAGGTACAATAAAAGGTCTCTCGGGATTAGGTGGTGAATTGGTTTACAATAGAACCACCGACCGACCGAGAACCTGCATTTGAATTAAAAAGAACATAATGATGCTGCCACTGACTAATGTCTGTTTTAGGGATTTCGTGACAGTAAGACTAACAACAACGGAGGGAGGTGGGCCGAAGAATATCACTATTGGATCGGCTTACTTCCCATACGATGACCCGGAAGCGCCACCACCCAGCGCTGTGGAGGAACTGGTGAGAGACTGCGGAGGAAGTGGATCGCAGCTGATCATCGGGTGTGACGCAAACGCACACCACAGCATCTGGGGCAGCACTAACACCAATCAAAGAGGTGAGTAAATTTTTCAATTCTTAATGGAAAATAACTTAGACATAATGAATAGAGGTAATAATCCTACTTTTGTAACGGGGCAAAGGCTGGAGGTTTTAGATATAACTATATCAACGGCTTACGTCGGCAATTATATTAAATCTGGCATGTGTCTGAGGAAGAGAGTTGTTCGGACCACAGACACATACGGTTCGAAATAACGTGTATAAAACGGGAATCTAACACTTATCGTGACCCTCGCAGAACGAACTGGGATAACTATCGGGTAGACCAAGAACGTAACTTCGGGGGTCTTAAGGATGCAATAAATATCGTGACGGACCTCAAAGTGGTAGCGGATCAATAGACGGACGCGGCCATTTCGGCATTCGCAGCAAACTGTCCTCAAACCACATCAAATTCCTCCCGGAAGGTCCCCTGGTGGGGGCCAGACCTGGAGGCCAAAAGAGGACAAGTAAGAAAGAACTGGAATCAGGCAAAACGATCAGGCAACTGGGAAGCATATAGGGCAAGCCGTACTGAATACAACAAAGCGCTGAGAAAGGCCAAGAGAGCATCCTGGAGAAGGCACAGTGAGGCTATTGAAAGCACTCCAGAATATGCCAGCCTCACAAAGATACTGTCAAAGGACACTCAGCATGCAATTAACTCTCCTGTTACTGAGAATGGAGAGCAAACATTAACGGGGAAGGATACAATGACCGAACTGCTTCGGGTTCACTTCCCTGGCTTTAAAACCATAGAGGAATCACCTGAAGCCTGGAGATTTGGAGGACCAAATGAAGCTCCCAACAGAGCTCATAGGGACAACTGGCAGGCTGCTAAGAAGGTGATATCCCCTGAAAAAATAAAATGGGCTATTAACTCATTTGAACCCTACTCCCGACGGAGTTTGTCCAGCGTTACTACAGCAGGGAACAGACCTACTTATCAGCAAGCTTTGTCACATACTAAGGGCCAGTTTGGCCTTAGGTCACATACCGAGGATCTGGATACTGACCAAAGTGGTATTCATACCAAAACATGGGCGTCCCAACTACTCGGTCGCCAAGGCATTCAGACCCATCAGTCTAATGTGCTTTATTGTAACCACACTAGAAAAACTGTTAGATAGGCACATAAGGCATGAAATAATGAGGGACGGACCATTTCATCAAGTCCAGCATGCCTACAGAACAGGAAGATCGACCGAATCAGCACTCCACCAGCTAGTTAACAGAGTGGAGAACGCGATAGGTAACGGAGAATTGCTTCTCGGAGCATTTCTGGACATGAAGGAGCGTTTGACAACACATCCTTCACATCTATAAGCAGAGCAATCAGGGGCATCGGATTAGATGATACCTGTTGCAGATGGGTAGAAAGCATGCTCAAAATCCGGGTAATCTCTACAGACCTGCTCGGTGAATCTTTGTCACCCCGGGTGGCAGGGGGATGCCCTCGGGGGGAGGGGGTTCTTTCCCCCTTCTCTGGAACCTGGTAATGGACGGGCTTCAAAAAGAACTAAGTCAAAGGGGCTATTTGATCCTGGGTTACGCAGACGACCTGGTCGTAACGACTCAAGGAAAATTCAACGCTACAGTGAGGGACTGCATGAGGAGCGCCCTCGCCGTAGTGGAAAAATGGGTAGGACAGGAAGGGCTTAATGTAAGCCCACACAAGACCGCAGGAAAAAGGAGGGGCTCGGTCCTCTAACCCTGCGAGGAGTTACAATTCCACTGCAGGAAGAAGTAAAATATTTGGGGGTAACACTGGACTCAAAACTTACCTGGAACAAGCATGTGGACAAAACCATACGAAAATCGGAAATCACCCGTGCGGTGGTCAGACGTACGTATGGAAAAACTTGGGGTCTCTCACCAAAGATGGTGCACTGACTGTATACCAGAGTGGTGAAACCCCCAATAACATATGCAACCTTGGTCTGGGGGACCGAGGCAACGCAGAAATCCATAATGCTCAGGCTCAGCCAAGGGCGTCTATATTTTTTCCTTTTGGGGGGGGGGGGGGTTCTTTCAGTGTGGGTTGAACAGGTTGTTATTTTAGCATGAAAAACTGATGGAAAATTCTGTCTCTGTCTAGCGGATCAAAATAAAATTAAGAAAAAAAATCAAAATACAAATCACACTTTAAGAAACAAATATATATTAAATTATTATATTTGAGTAAAAATCAAATCTTTTACTCCTAAGAACTTGGATATAAAAAATTTAATCCTAAAATAATTCTCTAATTTTTATTTGGTTTCAAGAGGAACTATAAAAAAGTAAAAATAAAAACTTATTAAAACAATAAACTAACTTTCATTTGGTTTTCAGTTACGAGCATGTACTTATTTACACATAATGAAAACTTAAAATAGGTAGGTACTCTGAATTAAAGAATAAAATCTAAATTCCTGTTTTTAATTTTTGCGAATCTGCCCAAGACAGCATTTATGTCGATATAAGTTATATCTCTATTTACATGCAGGAGAGCTAATCCGACTAATCTTCCCTGACTCATAGTTGCCCTAAGCCAGGTTTTTAATCTTTTTAGTGCGGAAAAACTTCTTTCCGAAGATGCTACACTAACTGGGATTGTACATATTAGATACAAAGCTAAATATACATGTGGGTATAGCTTTTCATCACATGCTTTTAAAGTAGAAATTGCATTCGTTCTCCCATTTTTTCAGCCATATTTCTATTTCAGTAGTTAACAGTGAGAAAGTAAAATCTTTGCTTTTGTTTAAAAACTTTGACAAGAAATCTGCTAAGTTCTGCTGAAAAGTTTTCATATCAGTATCGGATATTTTTGAGAAATTTAATGGAATTAGACTGTTTATGGCTAGAATATTATAAACGTCTTTATGAAAATGAAAATTTAAATCTGATATTACATTGTCTAAGAGGGGTATAAAAATGCTTCGCTTATAGTATTCCTCTGCATTTAAAGACGGGCCCGATTTATTTGCTTGTCTGCGGTTCGGGGCATTAAAACAGTCAGATTCATTTTTTCGTGCAAGTCTTTTACTTCTTTAAATATATTTTTGAAGCATGATTCTGCATTTTCTCTTTTATCATTAAGAACGGAAGTTATATTATTGACTAAACCCTCGGCTTTATTTTTATCTATGGCTTTATTTTGAAAAAGTTTACTTAAATTTGCTGTTAAACTTAAAAAATATGACAAGCAGTACAAAGATATAAATTTTGTAGTTAAAAGAGCATCCAATAAGGTGCGTGCCTTAGATGAGCTTTCTTTGTCTTTCCATTGAGTTATTGATTCTAAACATTCAATTATTTTCTCGAAACATATTTTAAACCTTAGCACAGATTCATGTCTTTCCGACCACCATGTTTCGCAAAGACTTATTAATTCTTTATTATTAATAAATTCCAGAACTTTGTGTCTTTTAGGAGATGATTTAAAAAAGTTAATGACTTCCTTTATTATACCCACAGAATCTCTAATATCGTTCACATTACTTGATTTTGAAATTGATAAATTTAAACAGTGGTTATAACACGGACACTTAACTGAATTCTTTAATGTCTTCTGTAATATCGAGACAGCTCCTTTTTGGTCCGACATCATAATACTGCAAGTGTCGGTACCAATACCCACGCAGTTTTCTGGCGGTAAGCCCAACTTTAAAATAAAAGATAAAACTGTATCGGCCAAAATCTTTCCGGTAAGAATGGGCTCCTTGGTAAAATCATCGTAGCTCTCTTCGTGGCAGTCGAGAAATCCGAGAAAATCCTCTCGAATATTAAGATTTTCATCTAGGTATCGCATTATAATGCTCATTTGGGAAGTATTACCTACATCCGTAGTCTCGTCAAACATGATACTATAGTATTTGGATGTCTTCACTTTCTCCACTATAGTGCGTAAAATTTCATCTCCGCAGCATTTAATTAACTCATTTTGGGTCATAACACCAATATATTTTGCACGAGCTGGGGCTGACTCAAAATGATTTTTTAAAATTAAATCATCCCCACAAATCTCTATTCTGTAGCGCAGAATTTCTCGAAGATTTCCCTCATCCAATTCCGACGCCTGAGTCAAGTCGGACTGATGATAATGGCCTCGGAGTGGTATGTTTTGTCGTCCTAATAAAATGACCGTATTTAGTATACCTTTTAGTTTCTTTCTATTTTCTTCAATCTGCTCTATACGCTTACGGTCTAAAATATTTAGTATTTCGTTCTCTGGAGTTTCATAGGTTTTGATGTAATTATTTGCGAAAACCATAGCTTCCTTATGATAATTTGAATTATTGTGAACTGTCAAATCGCCATCTTTCCCAAGAAGTTTCGAATATTTTTGCACACAATTAACAACAAATTTGTTTAGTGGAGTTGCCTTTTGTTTACCTCCGAATTTTGCAAACAATACACATGATTTGCAAAGCAAACCATTCAAAGTTCTTGAAAACGTTAACCACGGAAATGACTTAAAATGTTTTGCAGACAGATAACACTTTATATCTTTGTTATTTTTTCGATGGACTGAATAGGGATAGTCAAAATCTTCTCCCGGAACGAAAGCATTTTTTAATGCATTATATTTTTCAAAGTCTGTTATATTACTATTGTTGATATGGTTACTAATGTCAACATTAACTAAAATTTCACTAGAGCCAGAAGAACATTTTGGTTCGTATTTAGTATCATTACGATGTGGCGAACCCCCTGTTACCATAGGACCTGAATATGTTTGCTCAGTTATTGCTTCAAGCATCCCGAAAATTGGAGTGATTGGTGTAGAATCAGGTTCGTCATGGTAAGACTCACTTGGATGATCAGTCCCAGAAATTTTTGTTTTTTTATTTAAAAAGAAGTCCAAGGTTTGTTGACTGGCGCGTTTACTCATTGTTCTAAAATAAATAATATTATTTTTTAATTTTTATTCGAGAACAGAAGTAGGATAATTACGGAGAGTGGACTCGAGTACCATAAAAAATCTGCCATGACAATGTTTAAGTTAAATTTAAAAATGGTTTTAACTCTGTTTTTCAATGACAGAGGTAAAAAATATTACAAATCAATATTTTTAAGAAAATCAAGCTTTGCCGTAGCCAGCTTTGAGTCCCAGGGGGGCACCTACGGGCCTGAATCAATTCAAAACACAATGATATAATAGCAAGACTCAGACGCCAAACTTACAAAAAATTTGACCTAGTAGGAATTTTTTCGGGGTCCCCAAAATGTAAAAAGAAAAATAATGAAAACATTTTTAACTGATTTTTCTCTTGCAAGAGAAGAAAGTAACAAAAAGTTGATGTTGAAAAATGGAGCAACCGAGCAACCATAAATTTTACCTCGATTATTTTAATACGGCTATCGCGAAAATGTTAATTTAAAAATGTTTCAATAGATGAAAATTATATTTAATTTGCCCTTTATTCCGTTAAAAAAGTGGTAAGGCCAAATTTAGTTTTTTTTTGTTTAATATCACTAAGATATGAAGTTCATATTTTTCTGAATTTTTAAACCTCTTACGGTCCCTGATGCCTGATTGTTTTATAGTTCTTCACTTTCTCACTGTCTGTTTTCACTCTCTGTAATCACCCAATATACAAATATTTTTTAAGCAGTCCAGTCCAATGTATGTAAATATGTATAAGAACAAAGTCTGTTAACATGTTTAAATACTTTGTTAATTTTCAAATAAATATGTTAATTTTCCTTTTTATTTTTACGAAAAGAAAGAAATAAAGCTAAAATTATAACACTTCCTAACTTAAAAAGGGTTAATAGTTATTTACGTATCAAAATAAACTGAAAATTGCAAGGGGCACAAAAAATAATTTGAATACCTATGGATACGAATAGTTTTTGCTAATTAATTACCCCCATTACCCCCCCCCCCCCCCCTCATATAGACGCCCTTGGGCTCAGCAGTCTTTAAAGACTAACCTGTCTGAGTATTACAGGGGCGATGAGATCGACCCCCACCTCAGCGATGGAGAATCTCCTAGACCTTCCTCCCTTGCACCTGGTCATCCAGGGAGAGGTGAGGATGGGTCTCTATCGACTGCAAGACACTCTGCCCTCTTCATTAAGGAAAAGGGCGGGACATGAACTCATAAGAGAGAAGATTGGAGGTCCCGATTTAGAAATGAGATCAGACTACATGACTCCAAAATTCCAATACAACATTCCCTACGAGGTAATAATAGCGGATCATAGGGAATGGACTTCGACAAACCCAGAGTTTCCTCCGAGGGTCATCAGTACACCGACGGATCAAAATCCGAAGCGGGAACCGGAGCTGGAGTACATGGGGTCGGGCCAAGGAGGGACATGTCTTTTTCCTTGGGTATTCCAAGCAGAAGCCTACTCCATTTTACAAAGTGCGCTGGAGAACAATAGAAGGGCTTACTCAAATAAGCGGATCTATAACTGTTCTGGCAGTCAGGCCGCTCTGAGGGCACTCTGATGCCACAGAGTCACTTCAGGACTGGTATGGGAGTGCATAAACGATCTTGGCTCGCTTGCTGCCAGAAACTCAGGCAAGCTCATGTGGGTACCGCGACACAAGGGCATCACTGGTAAAGAAAAAGCCTACGAACTTGCTAGACAGGGATCTGCTACACCATACATTGACCCGGAACCATCTCTCGGGGTGCCTAAATGTACGGCACGAGAGGCGGTAAATAGATGGATCAAACACCAACACAAAGTCCACTGGAACGGAGTACAGGGACTGAACCACAGCAAGGCCACTATAGGAAATCCCAATCCTAGACTCACCAGGCAACTGCTAAACCTAAGCAGGATCCAGTTGAGGACAATCGTAGGGGTACTAACAGGATACATGGCTGTAAAGGACCTCCTCAACAAAATGAAACTTTACCAGGGAGACCTTAGCTGCAGATTATGCGGCAGGGATAGGGAAACAGTTCAGCACATAATCTATAATTGCGAGTCATTAGATCGCAAGCGCCACCAACTATTCGGGCAACCAAAGCTAGAACCGGATGAATTGATCACCCACTCCCTTGTGGACCTGTACAGGCTTGTGCAGGAAACTGGGATAACAGAGTGGGTGTAATAAAAGTTTATTGGGTAGGCACAATAGGCCTCTAATGGCCGCAGTGTTTCCGGTCTCGGACGGAGCCCAAGGAAGAAAAAAAAAACGAATTTATCGAATCGTAATTTAAGATACAGTCATATCGGCGGTATCTCAATCGCAAAATTGTAAAATTTGCAGTATGTGGAGTATGTGCACATCGGTCGTTTTTAGGGATATCTGTCCCTAGTCTTGATTATGAAAGGATAATTTAATGTAATATAATATGCAAGTATTGATGCTGGTCCATCGACTCGATACATCGATGTTTGGCATCGATGTTAACATCAAAAGCAGGCAGCAATGTCGATAAAACATCGTTGTTAAAACATCGATGTTAAGGTAACATCGATGTATATTACTTTTGAAAAAAATTTCCACAACTTTAAATTTACGTTATGAAGCGACACAAGCAAAAATTACAAAATTTCAAGATTTTGGATTTGTCGTGAATGAAATGTGGGAGTGCAAGTTTAGAAAATTATTAGCAGATAATCCAGAGATTGAGGAATACACTAAAAGACATCCGCTTATGACTTTAACGCCCTTAAATCCACGAGATACTTTTTATGGAGGCCGAATCGGAAATGTTCGGAAATATTATGAAGTAAAAGATACAGAAAAAATTAAGTATGTTGATGTATGCTCCCTAGTGTGGAACTTAACTGTACGGTAAAAATAAAAGTTTTTTGTTTTGATGTGTAATAGTGAAATTTGTTTTCCTTTTTGAATGCCTAAACTATCAGTAAAAAACTTTTACGGCTATTCATTTGTTTTCCGGTGCCGCACGGGCGTCAAAGTTTTAGAATCTAAATATAAAGTAACTATAAGAAAAAATGCAGCTCTTAGCTCAAATTTGCTTACATTAAGCAAATTCTACTCAGAAGTCACCACGAGAAGGTGACTACGTATCGACTTCCACCCTCCCTCCCACTCCACTTCCCACTCCCAATATTAATATTTTGAAAATACGCCAAAATTTCAATACTAGCGACAGAATTTTTTTCTTTGTCTTTTCTAAGTGTTATATATTTAGTAATATTTGCGTAAAAGCCAAAAAATATGTTCTAACTATATCATTAGCACAGAAAGATGTTACTGAAATATGACCGATATATTTTAATCCTGCTCTTGCACTAGAACCACATGTTCTTCCTTAATGATTTTCGATACACTTTTTTTCCCTTTACATCAGTTACCATGGTGTTATCTTTCCTGCCGTCAAAATACTGGCCTTCTAAAATTACCTCATGTCGTCTTTCTTGCTATTGCAAACTCTTTCATTTCCTTTCTCTTCTTATAGTCATTCTGTCAATTACTTTTTCTTTATTGTCATCAGAAATAAGACCCATGTCTTCTAAAGTAGCATTTGCAATAATAGTTGCTGCTCTGTCTGATACTCCTGTTCTTTCAACTGCCAGGGCAAGTGCAGGTAGATTAATTTTTTCAGCTCGTTTCTCTATAGTTCCACTGTTAGTTGAGGTAGATGGTTGATTTTCAAATTCAGGTTCGATAGAACTACTGAGTGCACCGATTTCTTCCAGGCTGTCATCTTCAGATTGCGAATCATCCATCAAAATATCACTTTTTGATTTAAAATACCTTTTTCTTTTTCTCTTCTTTCGACGCTGCGCATAATTTTTTTATAGACCCTATTGCCATCATCCTTTCATCCCTTTGGTCTTTGAGAAAGTTACGTTCTTGTTCTGGTACACGAAAAGCTTTGGTGCATTTACACAAAGACAAGTCTTTGCACTAACAGGAGCTTACATCAAATAGTTTCTTTGCTGATTGCCTAAAATTTTGCAATTTCATATTGAATGTGGGATTATTCTTTCTACTCTTAATACTTTTTTTAAAATTTCTACATTTGTTATGATAGTCTCTAATCATTTTCACGATTCGTGTATCTGAAACCGTTGGAATTGAAGCTCTGAGCCATATATTTTTAACTGCATCAGCAACAACCTGAGATATTTCAGAAACAGTAGGTTCCCGATTCCAGTTGTCAGATTTTAAGTTGAACTGCTCCCATAAATAATGTTTCATAATGTCTTCCTATGTTGGCAAAACACGATAGTATAAAGTTATTTGTTTTGGTTCACCGAAAACAGGACACTTTAACAAATTTCTAGTTTTAGGCAGGTTACATTTGTCACCGACTGTTTATTGAAAATAATCGAAAAAACTCATAAACACACAAACAACACTTACCTCGGACCACTAACCAAAACCAACCTGTTATGACTCGTACTCAAGTAAAACAGACACAATTCCAACGCCCGCTACGCCGACTAAGGTCAAATATCGTCACAGTGAAGTGGCGCCATCTTTTGCATAGGGTCCAAAGTAAACTACTTCTCTATTACAGGACTCCAACACTTCTTTATTTTATGTTTAGCATAATACAAACTTATTGATAAGCTTAAAATAGCTTTAATGCAATTTTTGTTTTTTTTTCATTTTTTTTAGAAAATCAGAGGTTTTGCGGCACCGGTAAATATTATTTTAAATTTAAAAGCTAAATATTTTCGTTATATGGACTGAAAAAGGAAAAAGATTTTCACTATTACAAAATAAAATTTGAAACTTCGTTTTTAAGTTCCACACTAGCTCCCTCTATCCTTATGTTTGTAAATATGGAAAGTTTCCAGTTGATCACCCTGAAGTTTTTGTGGGAGAAGAATCTAAACAATTAAACCTACATAATATAAATGGTCTTATAAAATGTACAATACTTCCTCCAATAGACCTGTACCATCCAGTTCTTCCCATTAAATTTAACAAAAAACTAATGTTTGTTCTTTGTAGAAGATGTGGACAGAAAATTATCCCTAATGAGTGTAATCATAACAATGAAGAAAGGGTACTGATAGGGACCTGGGTACTGGATGAAGTAGTCAAAGCAGTTGAGACAGTGTATGAAATAGCAACTAACAATCCACGAAATTTGGAAATGCAACATTCATAAGTTTAATAAAGAAACTGGAGAGGAAGGATTATTGACCACCATGGTTAATAGATTCATTAAAATTAAACAGGAAGCAACAGGTTGGTCAGCTGATTGTCTGACTGAAGGAGACAAGAAAAATTATGTTAACAACTTTTTCGAAAGGGAAGATGTTATTCTTGAGTATGGTAAAGTAACTGATAATCCGGGGATAAGGTCTTTGACAAAGCTAATTTTCAACAGCTTCTGGGAGAAATTCGCACAACGGGAAAATCAACCAAAGACAAAGATTATAAACGAACCATCAGAATTGTTTTCTGTGTTTACCAATCCATCAATTTATATAAATGGAGTTCTCTCTGTCAACAAGAAAACATTAATTGTAGGTTATGAGCATAGAGATGAAGCCTATGATCCACCAACTACCGTCAGTGTAGCCGTTGCTTCATTTGTAACTACTCAAGCTCGACTAAAATTATATTCATATCTTGAACAACTTGGTGACAGAGTTTTATACTATGACACAGATTCTGTTATTTATATTTCAAGACCCAATGAAGCTGACCTACCAGCGGGAAAATTTATAGGGGATTTGACTAATGAATTGGAAGGTTATGTACTTAATTCGTATATAACAAAGTTTGTTTCAGGGGGTCCTAAGAATTATGCCTTTAAAATTCATGCCACCAAAAATAATTCTGAAGAAGTAGTTTGTAAAGTTAAAGATATATCTTTAAACTATACATCAAAATTCATAAATTTTGAGACCATCAAGGACATGGTTCTCCAAGAGTTAGACCCTATATCGATAATATCAAAAAACATCCGATGCACCAAGATCATATTGTAACAACATGTCCTGGAGTCAAAATTTATAAACCAAATTCCACAAAAAGAAAATTTTTACCCGATGGCAATTCTGAACCGTATGGATATAAGAAACCACAAGCCTATTGAAATGTAGTTTATTGCTATGTAATTATACAAAAGTTATTTTGCATGGACGATTGTAAAATTTATTAAGTAATAAAAGTAGTTTAAAAATATGCGTAATTTTGTTTTTTAAATAAAAATGCTTTCCGCTCTAAAAAGTTAAGTCGACTTATAAACTGATGCACCTTAACCACTATTCATTAAGCTTTCTTTAAATTACCTATTTACTACCAATTCTATTGTAAATTATCCGCTACATCTCATAATGAAAGTCCTTGGATCTGTGGCTGTTGTATTGAGAAATATATCTAAATCAGCAGATTATAGCCCTAAACAAATATGCTCTCTTAAACACATAACTTCAGTTAAGGAAATCATTTATAAGTAATTTAATGACGTACATAGATTTATTAAATAATATATTGTCACGGGATCTTTATTAAAACACTGGTTTCAGCATTAATTGCTGCAGCGTTTATTAAATTAAAATGAATATTTATATTTTATACAATTTATACAAGGTACCCAAAGGAATCCTACCTTTTATCTCCTAATTCACGTCGGCGAGGAAAGTGTTTCTGGCTTCGCTGCTGTCTCGCTTGGCTCGAGAGGTTGACTGCCGTCGTCTGCTGGTCTGACCAGCAGACGACGGCAGTCAACCGCTGGTCTCCCCTCCCAAGTCGACCCCTTCTGCACCGCGGCCCGATATGCCGACGCGCGTCGAATGACCCTAATGAAAGCAGGAAGGGCGATTAGTTAGGGTTGACGAAAAATGATTTGGTGACAATATTATATAGGTGTGAGGAGATAAATTAGTAATGAGGGAAAGTGGACGGGGCTTATGACGTAGAGGGACTACGTTATGACTACTAGTACATATAGACTCATTATCATTGTTTATAATTTTGTCCCATGATCCTCTTTTTTTGAGTTTATTATACAGAACACACACTTCAGCTGTGTCCAACTTTTTTAGAGTGCATCCATACATATGTTATCGTTGTGATGAAATAAAACACCAAAATCAGGGAATATTCACTTTAATCCGTCAAACTCGGAAAAAAATGACATACATTGAATCGAATTATATTCGTTTTAAATGCTAAGATAATACTGACTCAACACGACGCAGTTCGTGGTGAGAAATCAATCCTATCGCTAAGACTGATCTTAATAACAATTTCAAGAATAATATTCTCACAAATAAAATGTTTACAATAGGCAGCAATTTACAGATCAGTCAGCCGTCTAGCCAAGATTTTTTATATTGACACAAACAAAGAAGAAATTATTACCGCGGCTTTCCCACAATAATGGCATCACTCATGGCATATGTGATATATCAAAGATTAAAACTAATTAAGATAACACAGCTCCACAAAAAAAATTCGATAAATTACCCCTGGAATATGACTACCATATGTTTTTGGGGTCGCTGAATCCAAATTCGGGGTCCATTTAACCCCATCACGTCAGGATTTTTCATAACCTCAAAAGAAAATGCCGAATCCTCAAAAAATCCTCTATCCATTGGTCACTTAATCCCAATAACTCCATAACTGCTTTATTCCTTCATCCCTTAAACTCTTAATTCCTGAAACCCATAACCCCCGAAACCCAGAAACCCCAAAACCCATAAACCCACACACACTTTAATAAAGCACCCCGAACAGTGTGAGGCAAGGGAAACACACGTTAATAAAGCACCCCAAAGGGGCAGAAGCCTACTACGTCCTCGTCGTTGTTCCTCGGTTCGGCAAAACGTAGGTTCTCCCTACGGAAGTCTCGTACTCATCGGATTTTGGGGTTTTGGATTTATAGAGTTATTGAAAAATGTGGGTTTAAGGCTTAAGGAGCATATATCTGTTTCTACGCGCATATGTTTCTATCTTGCCGGGTTATGGGATTTCGGGTTTATAGAGTTTTGAGGTTTATGGGATTCACGGGTTTATGGGTTTCGGGGTTTATGGGTTTATGTGTTTTGGGGTTCATGGGTTTTGGGGTTTATGGGTTTTGTGGTTTATGGGTTTTGGGGTTATGGGGTGTATGGGTTTTGGGGGTTATGGGTTTCAGGAATTAAGAGTTTAAGGGATGAAGGAATAAAGAGGTTATGAGGTTATTGGGATTAAGTGATCAATGGATAGAGTATTTTTTGAGGATTCGGGTTTTTCTTTTGAGGTTATGAAAAATCCTGACGTGATGGGGTTAAATGGACCCCGAATTTGGATTCAGCGACCCCAAAAACCTTTTGGTAGATATAGTCATATTCCAGGGGTAATTTATCGAATTTTTTTTGTGGAGCTGTGTAATCAACCAGTAATGTTTCTAAATAAAAATATTTTGAAAAGTGCAACCACTAAGGTTTAAAGTAAGTGACATGACCAACCAGTAAAGGTCCTAAAGAAAAATAATTTATAAATACCAGCCACTAAAGGCCCAAACAAATTAATCTGGCCAACCAGTAAAGGTCCTAAATAAAAATTTATAAACTTCAACCATTAAAGAGTCAAGTAATTAACATGAACAACCAGTGAAGGTCCTAGATAAAAAATTGTAAATTTCAACCATTAAAGGTTCAAAATAATTAACATGACCAACCAGTGAAGGTCCTAGATAAAAATTTGTAAATTTCAACCATTAAAGGTTCAAAGTAATTAACATGACCAACCAGTGAAGGTCCTAGATATGAAGTTTCTCCTCCTTCGGGCAATGCCCTCAGATGTTCATGAGCAGCGGTCTTCGTTACGTTACTTCTTTTATTTAGCCTTTTAAGCACGTATCTTTCATTGTCAAGTAGCTTAATGACTTTATGTGGCCCATCAAATCTTGCCTTCAATTTACCCCCAGAATCTTGGGTATTCTCTACAACTACTTTATCTCCAACACCATAAAGTTTAGCGGCAGCTCTTTTTAGGTTAAAACGTTTTTCTTGTCTTTGTCGGCCCTTCTCTAATCGTTCAGATACTTTCTCTCTGACATTTGACAAATCTTCAGTCGAGCGTTCTGGAATTTCTTCTAGTATTACTGCTTCTGCTGGTAGTCGACTTCTTCTGCCAAACATTAACAAATTTGGAGTACACCCGGTACTTTTACATTCGGTTTCGTTTAAAACTGCCTCTATTTGTGGAATAACAGAAGTCCCCGAGGACTCCTTTTTATCGTTCAAAACGCTTCTCATCAAATTAAATAGCGTCCTCATGACTCGCTCCACTTGTTCATTTCCCCTTGGCATACCGGTGGCAATCAAATGCAGGTCTACATTATTTTGTGACAGGAATTCCTTAAATTTTGTTGAAACAAACGCTCTATCTGCAATAATTCGTTTCGGTTTACCAAGCTTTTGGAAAACTTTTCCTAACGCCACAATGGTATATTACGGTTTGTTTTTGTCGTACGAAATTAAGATATTATTATGATAGCTGTCGCAGCGATTAGTTGATTTCTAGGATTTAGTCCTACCTTTTTGAATATATTCACTTATTCCTTGAACGTTTTATTTTGGTTTGTTTTGCCATTTAGTCAAAATTTTTCCTAACCTCGAATTTAATTTTTATAAATTTTCCGTCACTAGTCTGTCTTGGATCCAGCCTTGTTTTCCCTCATTCTGTATAGTTAATCCTTAGGGAAATATGTCCGAATTTGGCCCTAAAAACTATATTTGGCTATTAATATAAATTAGAATTTGTTTACATGACGAAATAACACGTCATTTTTGACATTTGAACAGCTGGAATTTTGTTCGAAGCCTGTAGTCTTTGGTTTTGTGAGCCGACCTCTGTTGCTGTTAGTGAGAACGTCGAGGCCGGGAAACCATGGAATCTGTTCTTTTCGAGTTACAGGATCCTTGGTTTTGAAGTTCGGGTTCGGTATCGGTCTCTATATATGATCACAGGCGGGCGTTTCGTGAAATAGAAAATATGGGATTCAGTTGCTACAGCTTCATGAGTTGGACGATAGAGGTCAGACGAGGTATTGGATTTTTGAGTTCCGATTGTGTTAGTTGCCCATTTTGTCTTATTTCACTAGTAATTAGGACGAGTCTAGAAGCTGCTATTTATTTAAGGTCGTATTTCCTAACATTTGGTTAAAATAGGCAAGGGATGACATCCCTTTTTCAACAATTAATTTTAGTTTGTGCAGGCGCCATCTAGGTAGCACAAGTGGTACCTCCGGGTTCAGCATTCAAGGGTTCTAACGTATTCCTGGTTGACGAAAATCGTAAGTTGTTTCCAATTGTACAAAGTATAATGAATTGTACAAACTATTAATGAATGTCGGTTTATGGACACGGCAAAATGTATTTAATTGTTGGTATATTGCCGTTGTTCATTGGTTAAGTTAATTTTTACTGGCAGAACACCGTGCCAATGCGTTGAAGGGAATACCATCGAACCAAAGCCTTCGGAAATGTACCTGACTGTGTACCGAAGTGTACTTGGAAACAACCCCGTCGCGTCGTCACTTAGGAAGGAAAAAATCGATATTGGAATTTTTGTTGAAGATCAGGTGTGGCACCGGAGCTGAAATTCTTTTGAGAAACATATCGCGTTGTCGTCGGTACTGCCATTTTGCAGTCTTTTAGAAGACACCCAAGAATTGGGGTTTTGAAATACAGTACTAATAGTTTCTTCCCCTTTATTGTGTTGTTTGCCTTTTGGGCGTTACGTTGATTAGTTCTAGTGAGACCATTTTTGGTTTTTGGGCCGAAGAATTTCAACTTTTTAGTCGGATTTATGCGATAAATCGCCGATATGTTAATTTAGACCCGACACAAAATTGACAGGTAAGCCCTTTTGCCACTATTAAACCCTTAAAAGCACAGAATTCTGCGTTTTAGACTTCTATTTTAATTAATTTTCGTTAATTTCCTTTTGATTCTAATTTTTTTTACGAAGTTCATGTGTTTAATTAATTTTTCAGTAATTAAAGATTTTCTTTTAATACAAGTAGATCGCTACATTTCGTGCTTAAGTAATTAATTATGTACAGATGGGTTTTTTTATTATTAAGAATTCAATGGGTTGATATTTGTCCTTCACATGTGGTGTAGGTCAAATTCTTGTCAGTTTTTTTTAATACGGTTTTTTTTGTCCTAGCTTGATTTACTGCATTCTTTTGATAATGTTGGTTAAGACTGTAGGTTAAATTTAATTTTGTTATTTTGCCAGCAGTGCCATAGTGAATTAGGTATTGGTGTATATACGTGAATTTGAATTTAATGATGGTTTTTTGTCTACTAATTAGGTTAGTAATCAATAGCCATTTTGTCAAAATCAATATCTTGTGTTTTGGAATATCAGCGGATAGCGCTAGAGACCTGCAATTTAAATGTTTAGTAGTGGTTTTTCATATTTCTTTTTTTCTTTTTCTCTTGTCAGCGAGCTTATAATTAAGATTATGTATGACATCGGCAAGGCTTATCCTTAATTATGATATTTGGTTACAAAATTTCAGGGTGGGTGTAATATAGTACCGTTAACAGTGTTTAATATTTTTATATCGGCATTACTTATGTAGATGTAATTAGTTTATAATGAATATTTTCCTGTGCACAGTAGCGTACAATGGCTACTCTTATGTAAATTTTATCTTAATTTTTTTTTGTTGTCAATTCATGGGCTTTTATAACGCCTGTTTGTCTTTTTTTTTTTGGACCTGATGTCTCTATTTAATTCAAAATATTTTCTTTCATTTCACTTTCTTGATATAACTAAATTTTAAGGCCTTCAGCCAGTAATAGTTTTTTTTGGGTATTATTTAAACTTAATATTTTGAAATTATATTTGCATAGTACCTGAATTTTACCTTGCCTTGACGCATACCTTTTTGTTTTATCAGGGTCTTTTCACTGGGGAACTACGAACTTCTTTTTGCTGGGAGACAACCCCACAGCTTCTGTCTTTTCACTGGGAGACTCCAGGCTGTCTTCTTACTGGGGGACACCCAAGGTTTTGCTGAGAGGCACATCCGCTATTAGCTTTTGCTCGAAGCAGGCTGTCTCCTTTGCTGGGAGCGGGCTGTCTTGGTGCTGGGAGTCAGCGAAGCGGACTGGGCCATTCCAGTCTTGAGCCCGGATACCCTCATCAGGGGCGACACCCCTTTCAGGCAACTTTTGATTATTATAACTGATTTTGTTTGATAGCCTTACTATACGCATATATGTATCTATTCATAATGACTATGGTTAGCGCTTAAGGTCGAATCGATTCGAGAATTTACATCTTTTTTTTTTTAATTTCCCCCTCAGGGTTTCAGTTTTGCATTTAAAAAAAAATTGGTAAACGTCAACGTGGTCACACAACCCACAATATTTATTTTCTTAAACATTTGTAAATATATCGTCAACATGGTCACACGACCCACAATATTTATTTTCTTAAACGTTTGTAAATATATTTGTAAATTTGTTTTAACTTCGTGTTTTATTTGTCTCACCAGACAGCGCAGTTTCTTGGGTTCTGTCTTGATTGATAATATGATGACTTTAGTTTCTGAGTGAGTAGAAGGCGAGGTCCCAATACTATCTAGGAGGGTTTCTGTTTTTAGCCCGTCTTTAAAAATAGTGGCGCCCTCAATCCACCCCTCTCTCCGGCATTGGAGCTAGGGCATTTTTTTTGGCACGCATGCGCAAGCCTCTCGCATTCAACTCAGCTCTTTACGAGTTAATTTTGGAACTTCTCGATATTCTTTTTTCAACTTTTACCGAACTTTGAATCTTTAACTATGAAGGGTAAAAGTAAAAGTAAAATTCTTCTCCTGTGCGGAAAAGAGCGTGGCACCGTTTTTTTATTTTTAATAGGACAAAACCTTCAGTATTTCCAATATGCATAGACTATGACCACGATTTGAGTACACCTGTTAGACTCAATTAGTGGACCGGCATGATCTATATGCCACACTTCAAAAGGCTTTGTCGCCTTTTCGCCTAATTGATAAAGGCCAGTGTTCTTTCCCGTATGGCTCTTATTCACCGTGCATATTCTGCAGTTTTTAATATATTTTTTTTTAAACTTGACCCATTCGAGGCCAATAGAGTTCTTGTCTATGCCGTGCTATTGATTTATCCCAACCTATATGGGCTGCATCATCATGGTAAGTCTTCATGACAGCTAACCTTGCAGATACTGGTACGGAGCCTCGAAGTCTATTATCAGTTTTGATAGGCTTCTTGGCAGCATAATAAACTAGATCATTTTCTTTTGAAGATCCACCCAACAACTTCTTATACAATTGCTGACAAAAAACGTCCTGTTCTTGATATTGTTTAAAGGTCTTGGCTTCACTAACAGTAGCTCTTCTTTTAACTGGTAATGCTGTCGATACTGGACACCTGCTAATATAGTCAACATGACCCATTTTACAGCCTCGACGATATTCAATTTTAAAATTAAAGTCTTGCAAGCGGATCTGGCCACCCGAGGGTGAAGATTCTTCTTAAGGGCAGTTGCTCGCACCGAGTTACAGTCTGTGTAAACATTGAAAGTAATACCATAGAGATACACTCTGAAATGCTCAACACCCTCTACAATGGCCAACGTCTCAAGGTCATACGAGTGATATTTTGATTCGCAAGATCTTCTACTGAAATAAGCAATAGGGTGAATCATTCCATTTTCTTTTTGCATCAAGGTGGCTGCAATGCCTAAAGAGCTAGCATCAGTATGGAGCTCCGTTGGTTATTCTGGGTCAAATATTTTTAATACCGGTTGAGTAGTCAATTTCCGTAATATATCTTGACGGATATTTTCATGTTCCTCAGTCCAACTAAATGCAGTATTTTTCCTAAGCAGCTGATTAATGGCAGCGGTAAGAAGAGATAAGCCTTTGATAAATCTACGAAAATAACCTGCTAAGCCCATGAACTGTCTGACACCCTTAACATCCCCTGGAGGACATGTTCTGGTCAAAGTTTCTACCTTTCGAGGACTGGGCTTAAGGACACCATTTCCCATTATTGTCCCGAAATATTCAGTTTCAGTAGCGAAGAATGTACATTTTTCCCAATTAAGAGAAAATCCTGCTTTTGTCAGTGCCTCCAAAACGATACGCAGATTAATGAGTCCTTCATCAATTGTCTTTGTTGCAACAATCACATCATCTAGGTAAACCCAAGCAAACCCAACCTGAGCAACCTTATCCTTCAAGTCACCAAGAGCTGTATTTATTGCCCGCTGGTAACAGGCAGGTGCATTTGCAAAACCAAATGGCAAACGATTGTACTCATAGTGGCCAGCTGGTGTTACGAAGGCTGTGTATTTTTTCGATGCCTCATCAACTTCTATTTGGCGAAACCCAGCCTTCATGTCCAAAGTCGTAAAGTACCTCGCTTTGCCTAGGGCGTCCAATTGGTCATGCATTTTGTAGCGGAAATCTATCTTTAACTGCTTTTTGGTTTATAGCACGGAAATCGCAACATAATCTCAATGTTCCATTTTTCTTCTGAACTATAACAATTGGACTGGCGTATGGTGATGAACTCTCTCGAATAATGCCTTCTTCTAACGTCCTTAATTATAGTTTTCACTTGAGTACGTTCTGCGTAAGCTAAACATCGTGGTCGAAATGCAACGGGAATATCGTCTGTCAGTTGAATTTTTAATTTACCAGTGGTCACCACAGAAGGTGAAGAGGTCCGGGCATTCTCCAAAATTTCACCTAAAATCTTCTTCTGCCGCTCGTCCAGTCCTGACATATCAATCTTGGGCACAAGACAGACTCGGGTTTCAAGAGAAGTTTTAAGTCGAAGATCTATACCATGGTATCTCCGAAAATTTCTAACCCAGGCCGACTTATTACTTCCCATCCTATTAGAACGTCCAGTGCTGGAATTGTAGAATTAGGAAAACCACAACAAAATCCACTTCAAGTGTAACCTCTTGGAGGGAAACCAGCAGAGTGCATTTTCCCAAAATGGAAATTGCCATTTCACCAATACCAGACACCGTCATGCTGTCGAAAACTATGTTTCCATTAACCCGACGAACAACATTTTCATGAATAAGTGACATATCAGCACCACTGTCAACCAAATAAGAAAAAGATTGAACTTTACCATTGTAAGGAACTGTAGCTTTGGGCATTATTGCACATCGTCGTATGTTGACATACAAAACTTTCGGCTTCCCATTTTTCTTCCAGCAGTTATTTTCTTCATGGCCCATTCTCTTAGAAATGTTACATTCACTGGTACTTTTAGAATGCTCCTTCTGGTTGTTTCCTTTAACGTTAATCCCGGAATTGGACGACAAACTACGACATTCTTCTTTCTTGTGTCCGGTTTTCGCACGGTTGTAGCATTTCCCGGAAAATCTGTTTTCCAAACGACGGCGTTTTATTGGACTTGAAGTGTCTACTCAATTGTTCTTACGTTTAATAGCCTCGTGACGTCTTAATATTAACATTAATTCAGTTAAATTCGAAGGATTTTGTAATCGAATACCTTCATAAACTTCATTACTATTAATTTCATCAATAACTATGGATAAAACTTTTTCCCAAGGTAAATCAGAATTGAAGCGATACAAGTCTCTAATTTTAATTCGCGCATATTCACTAAATGTCTCAACTTGCGAACATATAACTTCATAAGCTCTTTTAAATTTACTACCCCAGGATTCATGATCGGGAAAAGCTGCTAGCAGATCATCTTCAAAGCTAATCCATGTCCGGGTAAGTGGAGCCCAACCTTCATAAAACCGTCGATCTTCACCCCGTAGAGCCTCACCAGCTTTTAAGATTGCCAAACAGTCATCTACTTTATACTCATTTCTAACCCTATTAACTTCATTAAGCCATTCTTGTGTTGGGTAGTTGCTTTTATTGGGATCAAAACTGGTAAGACTAAGTGATAAAGGTTCCCTTACCTCGGATATTGTTGCACTAGTTTCTGGTAAGCTAACATTACTTACAGCTCGCTGAGTCAGAGGAACACTAGCAGAAGACTTCAAATTGGCTACTTAAGATGCCACAGTTTGCAATGTGGCTTGCATGCTCATCAAGGTAGAACCCAATAAACTGTTTGTATCCAGTATTTGAGATCACCACTTCCGCGAGCACCATCACTAGTTTGCGAAAGTTCATTCGACCCTTCCGTTTCGGGAGCCCGCTTTTCATTATCACCCATTATCCTTTATCACGTTATACTTAGTTATTGTATGTTGTAATTACAAACAAAAAACAATTGTCCCAAGAACCCGATAGCTATACTACGCATGCAAAGCTACCAAATAAAAAAGTTTTTGCATTACTAAAAACGGTCATAAAACAAGTTCAAATCACTGTCCCTACCTTAGCATGTAGTATCTTAGAGTGTCCTGGCACAATTTAAAACACAAAGACCACTTTTATCCACTGTCAAACAAAATCTTTTTTTTACACAAAATAGAAAAAAATGCAGTTTATAAGCACACAGGTCTATCCCACTTCTGATGTTATCGTTGTGATGAAATAAAACACCAAAATCCGGGAATATTCACTTTAATCCGTCAGACTCGGAAAAAAATGGCTTATACATTAAATCGAATTGTATTCGTTTTAAATGCTAGGGTAATACTGACTCAACACGACACAGTTCGTGGTGAGAAATCAATCCTATCGCTAAGACTTATCTTAATAACAATTTCAAGAATAATATTCTCACAAATAAAATGTTTACAATAGACAGCAATTTACAAATCAGTCAGCCGTCTAGCCAAGATTGTTTATGTTGACACAAACAAGGAAGAAATTATTACCGCGGCTTTCCCACAATAATGACATCACTCATGGCGTATGCGATATAATAATATTCTAACACATATAGACTCATAATTGTTTATATTTTTGTCCCAGGATCCTCTTTTAATAATCTGAACACTATAATAAAAAAAACTTACTCATAGGACCTCTGCTAGCTGCTAGTGCCCGTTGATCTGCGGCTGGAACCTGAACGCCAACGGGTCCTCTCTTCGCGATCCCTGCTTGTGGTAGAGGTGGTACAAACTCTTTTTTTATATATAACAGTTCCGTTTCGTACCTGTTTCGCTTACGGAACCTGTTACTTTTTAAAAGTTCCAACGTTGGAACCTTGAGATTCTCGGAATAGCTTGTAACATGCAACGGTATTGAAATTTAAAATCAACAGAACGCGAAATAGGAATAGTACTTATATAAAATTACGACGGATGTATAAATAACATCGGATTTAAAATTCTTCAGGTTAAAAAGGAGTATATTGTTACTTGTCATGTACATACATATTATGTGTATATTATTCGAATTGTTTCGTGAATTAAGTCTTAGTACTGTTCTGTCCTCCTTAGTGAAAACGACTATTTATTTTTACGAATGCTAAATTGGACGTTCTAAACTATGATATCAGACAACCAATATAATATGTATATAAGTCGAAAATGGAAAAAAAGAAGTTAGGACGTTTTAACTATGGAGGGCAGTGTTTTTCAAGTATAATAATTTAAGGTAATTAATTTTTTTTAAATAAGAAATAAATTTATAATGATATATTGTTACGTATAGGCCTAAAGACACAGGGCTTCTCCACCAAATGTCACTAAGGGTCGTAGGGGGTAGGTAAATTTTGCAGCGGTTTACCAAAACACTTATATTTTTATCAGGTACAAACACAATACACTTACGTGGCTAGGGATACTAGCGTAGGGGCAGCTACTGACGGGGTAACTTGTTCAGCCCAAAGGGCTGGCGCTATCGGTACTACTAGCGCGACCACCAACGATATGCAATTGTAGCACGTAGGGTGGTTTCCGAAATATTAAATAAATAAATGTATAAAACGGATAGAAATTTGGAAAATTTACGAATAAAAGGGAAAATATGACAATATCCAAATAATCTTTTATAGAAAATAAATAACAAAAATGAATCAACAATATATACAAAAGTGATACAGAAAAATCAAATCGATCATCCTAACAGAAAACGTCTAAGTACTGAAAATAACAGATGAACAGGAACAGGCCAATGTGCGCTAGCCGGAGCCGGCCGATGAAATGAAGATGAGCAACTGTTGCAATTTGCTATGCTGCCAATTGAAAACGGTTTCTTAATACAGAACGTCCGTTTTGTTACTCGGAACAGTCGAAGCCTTGGAACAGGTATTTTATTAAACTGATAACTGTTGTAATCTGTTCTGCGTTCGTAACTGTTCCAAAATAACTGTTCCTAGTATTTTGTATCATCTTCAGCTTGTGGGAGAACGCGAGCGGCGACTAGATCTTGACTTTGTACTAACACACCGTTGCCGCACAAGCTTTTCTAAACGTTTTAACAAAGCTTTCCGAGAAATATGGTATTTCTTTGATTTTCCCATGATCGAATGTCTAAAAAAGTAATATTGACATACAATATTAGAATGTACTTGCAGGTGAACTGAAAACAAGAAATATCTGCATTACATTCGCCACAAACTCACAGAAAGACCACCATACGGTGGGCAAACACAGAAACGAATAAAGGTAACAGCGGGAGATACAGAGAGGCAGGGTGGGATATTTGCTTTAAACGGTGTGATTGATCCAACCGGACTACATAGTAAGAAAATAAACTGATGTCCTGGGACCAGATTACGAAAAATAATCATAGTTAAAGCTCGTGCGTCAGACGAAACGTACGTTTAATTTTTAATCGGGCTCAATCGGCTATACTAATACGTAACTGCCATTGTTCGGTTCGACACTTTTGCGTGTTTAAGCGACGTACATGTCCGTACCTTTACGTCAGACGTATGTGCCGACGCAATTAATTTGTTACTGGGCATGCGCAGCTGTCATTTTCTACGTTTACGTATCTTTCATTTCTTTAAGTGTCTGATATTTTAAAATGGTGGCGTAACGTTTTACAGTTTCGACAAGAAAATATCCTAATAAAGTAAGTAAAAGACAAATGAACAGGAGCCACCTCCATCAGAAAGTCAAGCCAAAACCACCACCAGACACTAACCATCTTACGGAGATTTGTGGGAATATTATAAACAAGTATCATAAGGAAAGGAACAATAAAACAGTAAAAAATAATTTCCACTGTGATGAGTGATGTAAACGGGGACTCGGTTAATGTGCTTAAAAATTTAAAATTATGTAATATGTATAAATGAAATAACAAAATTATCATATTTAAGACATTTTGTTAAAACTCCATCTTTTAAGGAAATAATTTCGTTATTTCGGACAAGTTAACCAACTATGTTACAATAAAATAATTTTGATGGACACGGCTCATCAAAATAGTTAGTAAAAGACGTAAACTTTTGTAAATCATTTCCCCTTGAACATATTTTTTTTTAATTTTGCAGGTTCATTAGACTGTTTTAAATTAAAAAAGGAATTGTATCCCTCACTGTTAGACGAACACCATGAAAATGAATAGATCCAAAATAATTTATACGTTCTACATTACTATTGACCTTAAAGTCAAGTGATTTTGGAAGTTCTATATCTGTCTTGTTAATAAAGGGTTTTAATGAAAATGAATTATATTCATTAATTTTGTTGACAAAATGTCGCGAGGGAAACTTTGTGTTTTTTAAAGACATTATCATTTGCATCCAATTTTCAAATTTAAAACAACTGAAGTTGTCAAGTGGTCCAAATTTAAGAACATCTGCCGGTAAATGTATTAAATTATGCACATTGTAGTTAACATACTCATCACCATAATATTCGCCAAAACGTTGAACAAATTATTTAAGTAAATCTGCTGCAACCTGAGTATATTTGATGCATAAATCCTAAGTCGATAATATTCTCATTGCAGTGTGTAAACACATAAAATGCATATTAGTTACTTATATTATTTTTTAAAAGTATTGGTCCATAGTACAATAAAAATTGCCTGAATTCTGTTGCTTTAAATCTTTCAATTTTATTAAAATGACAAATTCTAAGATACTTTTGGAAACCTTTGAATTAAATCATTAATGGTATGAGTTGGGTTGGATTTAACCTACCAGACTGATTTCCCTTAATCCAAAAAAGTAAGAGCCTTTTGGTTACCCCAAGACATACTAAGTGCATGTAGTCAAGAGGCACCTGACTAATAAGCGCTATATTTAACTTTTGCATTGAAGTCGCCATACCCCTATGGAAATCCTCATCAGTCATAATTTTAAATGAATCATCTGTTCTCAATGGTGAATTAATTTCTGGGTATGTAATTCGGTTATTTATAACCCTCTGTAAAACACTTTGTACAACCAAAATATGCATTGTGGTTCATAATGTTCAAAATAAATGCCTTCGCAGGAGCGAAGATCGCAAAGAACTTTAGTTATTTGTACATGTATAGGGGAAGTGTGCCGTTGATGGATCCATTAAGGAAATTCTCTTATAACATTCTTGGTTACATTTCCATTAAAGTGAGCTAGGTAAGTATTTGATTCTTAGTGTTAATAGATTTACCCTAGCTGCAATGTTCTTTTTAGAACAAATACAGAAAAAAGTCTGTTGTACGTTTTTTTAAAATATGCCAAAGGGTCCATCATAGGCGTATATAGTCCTATGACGGACTCTGTAATAAAAGTAAAAAAAAAATCATTTAACTGTCCAAAGATTTTTATTAAACAAAAAAAACGCTCTGTAGGTAACTTACTAAATAACCCTGTATATATACTTATATGTATTTCAAGTACAACTTAACGAAACAAAAGAAAAATTAGGTGCACAATTCACAAACAAATTTTTTGCATTTTCCGCTAACACCGGCGCATTCATCGTGCCTCCAAGAACTGCATGCTTGGCAGCGAATCCACTTTTCTCGTGCTCTTGAGTGTGAAAATAGTTCGTTACAATAAATACAAGCAATATCGTCCTCTGATCCATCATCTTCAAAATCGTCGATTATCTCGTCCTCGTCGGTATCATTGCCATTAAACATTTTTTTGCTTTCCTAGCTTCTTGTTTTCTTATTTTGGCATTTTTTTCCGCCGAGTTCGTTAATTTCAGGGGTCGAATTTAAGTACCCGGTTTTTCCACGTTTTCTACTTCTTTTTTGAACAAACTATAGGTGGAGGATGAATTTCTTGAACTGACACGTTGAGGCCTGATGATGATGAAGAATTGTGCACACCTGATCGCCCTGGTGTAGATTTCTCGTCAGTTGGTTCTTGTGATCAATTTTCAAGAGCATGTTCTGATTGATGGTTGGTTTCTGTTGGTTGTAGTTGCTCTTCAGGAATGTCAGTATTTCCTTGCGTAGTCTGCTTGTCTGTTGATAACGATGGTGAAAACTCCCCATCTTGAAACACATCCGGGTTAAATGGATAAATTCAGGTTTTTTTAAATGAGTTGATAGCAGTTAAGTGTTTCTACTTAGTAGTAAGTTAGTGCACTTTTTAAATAGGCTTTGCCAAACAGACTTGCAATTTTAAATTGCGTCACCGCTTTGCCCGGATTCTGGCGTAACCATAATTGAATTTCTTCACCATAATATGTGTGAAGTGGTCTAAAAAAACGGGCATCTAACGGTTGGACATGGTGCGAACAATGAGCTGGAAAACAAGAGATGACGATTCCGTTCTCCTTTGTAAATTCCATAGCTTCAAGTCCTTTGTGGCTGTCATGGCCGTCTAAAAGTAGCAGAACTGTTTTTTTATGCCTTTGTATACCTTAGAAAATAATCAAACCATTTCCTAAAGATTTCTTTTGTCATCCACCCTTTTTCCTGCGCAAACGAGATACTTCCAACGCAATAATCATTCATTAATTCGCGGAAAAATAAGAGCCGGGGGCACATATGTTCCGATTGCATTCCTAGCACACACGATTGTAACAAGCTGGCCACGTTCAGCGCTGCTGAGCGCACCAACTTGTTTCCTACCCTTGGCAGCGTAAATTTTTTGCGATTTTGTCTGGACTGTAGTTAAACCTGACTCGTCCATATTATAATTAATATTCTTCTCCGGAAGAAAATCGTATTTATCCAAAACTTTAGACAACGCTAAAAAATAAGCAGATGTTAGGCTTATTAAAAGCCTGAGCTCTGGCCGGCGAAGTGCTCTCAGGCGTTCCCAGTGATATACGTGAGTTTTGGTTCAAGAATCCTCTAACCCATTTCCGTCCGGTCAGTCTGGTTTCATGATTAAACGAATGCTTTAATCCATTTTTTTCAGCTAGCTCAAATACCAATCGACGCAAATCTTTGCTGGTAAGACCAAAGAACCGCGTCTCCATATCTATAATATGGTCACTTATGGTACATGTTCAGGAAACATTTCTCTTCGTCCTCGTAAGTCACCCTTCGAACTTCCTTGCCGTTTTGTAAATCGAATGACCCGCGTCGTGTTAGGGACATTAACAGCCAGATTCTCCAACGCTAGTCCAGTCTAATTTGACAACCAAAAGTTTTAAACTGACGAGTGTAGGAATAAGAGAACTAAGATTTATACTATTAACTTATTTCTGAGCATTTTCGCAAATTTATCAACAAAAGGACAATTTTAGTACGTACTTTCAACAATAATAGAACTAAATTTATTACAGCAACTCGTTCCAAGATGAAAATCATTTGGAAACCAAGTAAATCGCTGAAATATCACAATGATTCATAAGTTTTTAATGACGACTTATTAACAATGACACGACAAAAACCTGTCAAAACATAACTGATCAACTATAAGATCTTAATTTAAACCAGTACTAAATCTTAAACTTCGTTAGTGAATCTGAACGTAAATGTTTTTGCTTCTAATCTATACCCTATACTTCCTTCTTGTACGCTGGTCAGAGCTTGCTGCATGTCATGCTCTGTCCACTGTTGTCTTTTTTGTGTAGCCATATCTATAGTAAATAAAACTTAGATAGAAATAGTAAGACTATGCAATAGTATCTACTTTCTTATGAATGACCCCTGGTCCATCAATAGATAACGCTAGGTGGTCCATCATTGGCAAATGTGCACAGTATCGCTTAAGCAACCGATAATCTTGTTTTGTTTATTCTAACCTAAATTTAAATATAGCATTTGATGAGCAACACACAGTCCTACCTTACATATTTAAAGCAACCGTTAGATAACTATATTCTACGAGAAAATTGCAATAAACCAAACCTGATTTCTTACATCAGGACTTACCAGTTTCAATTTGGGCACGTAATTTCACTCAAACGATATACATACGTACAACAATTCGCAGCCATTGATATAAGAAGTTCGCTCACCAGCCGAGCGTAGCGCTGGTGCGCTAAGCGCGCAAATTTAAAGTATATCGATGGTGGCCCATCGTAGGCAGGGGTCCATCAAAGGCGCACTTCCCCTACCTTTATCTTTATATTTAAAACCTTGACTACAAATCTCTGAAAAGTCATGTGCAAAATACTTTAAAAATTCGTTAGGTTCTACAGGCTTATTAAATCCATAATAAACAGCAACAGGAAAAACGAAATCATTACTGAGATTTTCAATATTACATAGAATGGGCCAAAACTGGCTTCCACTACTTTTTGCAAGTGGTAACCCATCTACATTTATTTGTAACTGTAATTCTTCAACTGGTGTAAAGTTAAATCTTTCTAACACTGAAATAAAAGACTGTTGTAATCAAAAATGGTAATAATATCCAGGCAACATATAGTGAGTTTCATAAGGGACAACTGCTTTTGTTTTCAAAGCAGTCCTTGCATCCGTAGAAACTGGCAGATCGAGATCTTGTTTTAATATACGTAATAATGTTGTGTATGTATTTTGTGGTACCTACTTTACAATCAACGACCCAGGTATTTAAATGAGATAAGAACGTTTTAATTTTTTCTTGAGAAAACTTGTTGCTTTTGCAACACCCACCACTGATTCCTATCTCTCCTTGCCTTATCTGGTTGGACTCTAATAAAAGTGAGTTATTCTATAACTCGAGGTATATTTAGGCAAGAATTCACTGGCCGGTTAAGCTAAACGACGTATTAACAACACAAAAACTTATCATTAATGGAAACAATCGAGCTACTGCATCCCGACCGTTCAAAATTCCCCCAGCAGAGCCCGACCACTGCCGCGATTAAAAATGTTTTTAATTAAATGGATGCGGCAAATTTGAGGAGTTGTCGGCTGAAGAGACAGAGCCGGATTCTAGCACCGATTGGGTGCCACCACCGCCGCCGGAAGATCATGACGGTCCTGCTGATTCGTCCACTTGGTGGATCACAGACCATCAGGATGAAGATGGTCCAGCTGATTCTACCAACTGATTCGCCTGTCCCCGGAACCATGCCCTCCCCGACCTACCCCGACAAAATCAGCCCTTTTTAGGGCTACAAAATATTTGATCGTAGTTTGGAGTTCATTCATGTCACATTCCAAGTAACATGATATTTCTCAAGAATTAATTTCTTTTTGAAAATATTGTGTTACTCTGTAAACACATGTTCGTTCTTACCATACGTTAGAATTAGCTAAATTTCTGAGCGGTAACCCAGGAACACAGCTGGCGGTGACAAGAAAAACTTTTGCGTGGAGTCCGGAAGAGCCCCGTGTCAGCTGCTGTTAAACCACCTATTAATTTAATCCCTTATCTAGCCTTGCAATAGACTTCTTAACAATTTATTACTTACTGCAGATGATTTTACACTAAACCCGATTTTAAATGAGATTTTGACTTTTATGTATATATTCTAACTAATTTCTGTGTTTTCCTGTTCCCTAACAGTAAAACGCAAAATTCTGGATCAATTACACTTTTATTTCCACAAGCGCCCTTACTTTTTCACTTATATTTCCGCGCTTTTTGTCAAGAAAATTCGACGAGCTCCAAAACTTCCGACAACACCGTATTTTTTTGTATCCAGGCTTTTGAACTTTCCCGTGGACAGAATTTCCCGCTATAAAAACCGGCAGCTTTTCAGCTTACATCTCATAAAGTCTAACTGTACTGACTTTCCAAGCAGGCGTCTTCCCGCTTAAATAGCCAATTTTCCCATAAATCGTTCCCCGTTTACGACCCCTTTGGTAGAATCGAGACCATACAACAAGTTTTGCGACCGGCTTCCTCGGAAAAGTTGACGCGTGGGTAGCCTTGTTTTTCAACCGAACAAAGGAATTTGCGTGAATCATCAAGCTTTTATTACTTTTATTGCAAAGGGGGCTGTTTTCCCTCCCTTCTTTGACATTTATGGGTTACAGGTGTTCCTAACATGTTCACAACAAAGCTATAAAATTATCTAGGCCATCATATTGTACAATCTTTCGCAATACGGCAGCTGGATCCATGTCTGTAAGTACGTCACAGGGCGTTTTTTTTCGTAAGCCAATCAGAAAAGACAAAGCACCGATTTATTTGTCTTGTTAGGGTAATTAAAAGATTTTCTTTATTAAGAGGGGGAAAATTTCACCATTTTGAATAGCAGAACAAAGGGTAGTTTTATTCCGCCTTAGAATGTTCGGTCAATTAGAATAGTATATTGTACAACGAGCATGGAATGACATGCATTTCCTACGAGTATGACATTTGCAGCATGAGCCGCAGGCGAATGCTGCAAATCATACGAGTAGGAAATGGCCATTCCATGCGAGTTTGACACTATAATTTTTCTACGAATGTTACTGTTACATAAAATGGGATTAGTAATATTTTTCCTTTTAAGATGTCAAAAAATGTCAATCTGACATTCCACAAATAATAAAGATTTTGGATGTCAACGCCACCTTTGTAAAAAATACCCGTGCACAATGGGAACTTTGTAGTTCAATCACCATGGTGATTGAAGCACAATGAAAATGTGTAAAACACAATGCACCATGTTCCGAAATTACTATTGAACATACAATAAAGGTTTTTATTGACATTCGTAGAAAAAAGATTTTATACTTCTTGGTGAAATTAAATTCATTGTTCTCAATTGAAATTAAATTAAAGTGTTTGTTCTCTTATTGACGTAAGTTAATTTGAATAATTATTTGATAATTTGGTTAAAGCACTTCATATGATCAACTATTTGGCCACTTAGTTATTTAAATAATTTTAAATCAATTATTTCTTGATAGAACTTCAACGTTTCCTTTGTGTGAACAATTCTTTACTAACTGTATTTATTAAATTTTATCTAACTTGCAAGTAATTAATTTATTTTAAACGTTTCCCTTTTGTGTCAAAAATTGTATTTCTTTAGAACTCCTCCGATTAATTTTTATAAATATAATCTAGTTTAAATATTTTAAAATTTTAGTTTCCTTCTTTTATTTAGTATGCGCTATCCCCGTTAAATAAATGCTTAAAGGCCGTGTCATTTCACCACTCCCTCCACAAGTACATAACGTACATTCCAAATAAAGGTACTTTATGCTTTGACAGATGCCTAGCATCTCAAATAAACTTTACTGGGTCACCGTACCCTAGGTCATGAATTAGGCTATTAAACTCTCGGCGGGTTCGTTAAAGACGCGTGCTCGTATGGGTCATTCTTTCCGTTAAGTAAAAAAGTAGGTGCTTATTAAATTCTACAAAATACATATACATTTTCTACCTTGATATTCAATGTGTTACCCTTCTTAATCTACACATGAAGTTTTATATTGAAATTTTTCTTCGAGGAAACTCTTTCGTTATTTATTAAAATTTTCATTAATTAACTTATTTCGGCCCTCATTATATCGTTAAATTCTCATTTTTTAACATTAACTTTTAAGACTTTTAATCTTTATTTAACCAATGGGTCTCCTTATAATTCATTATAGCAATCAATTTAAATTACAACGTTTTTAATAATTTTAAATGTTCAGTTCTTTAAAATTTTCATATCTTTTCATGATTTACAACCTTTATTTAAATTTCTTAGCCTACTTTATTAAATTTGTCATACTCTCAATATATAATTGAATGGTGTCAGGTGAAAACAGGGAATGTCCTCGCGACAAATGTTAGAGTAAATTCAATTTTAAAGTTTAGAAGGTCACAGTTCAATTTTTTTAACGGTAATAAAAGCATGTTTTTTGAAGAATAACTTATATTTATTGAACAATTAAAATACAATCCATCTTGAACTTAAAAGTGAAACTTCTGTCAAAAATAGCAGTAATATTGAGATAACGTCTGCCTATTTTGTTTGAAAACAGGGACTGTCCCGTCGTATGTACCTACTTGTTTAACTGTTTTGTTCTTACCTAAGTATGCAAGGTTTTCCCATTGATTGATTTCTTGGCGGTGAGAGTCTTCTTAGATGTAGCTTTACTTCCAGAACCAACTGCATCCTGTTCGGTAGAGGGACCTGCATGATCGATATCTATCCTTGTACGTTTCTGACTTAATTTTTCAGCATGTGGAAGACTGGCATAATGTTGTTTAATTTCATCACACTCGCAAAATTTTAATAATGACATAAGATCTTTGTGTTTCTTTGTATCTATAGGAATTAGTTCGCAATAAGACTGGGAAGGCAATTCAAACTCAAAACCTCTGCTACTTGGGTTGATGTCACTCGAGAGAATTCTGTTACACTGCTCTGCAGAGAGGAGGGGAGATTCCAACATCGATCCATTGTAAAAATCACGATGCAATATAAGTCGTATATACCCATTAGTCAGCCCGAACTCTTTCATTTTTTGAATTGGGAACGGACACTTTTTTGCGTATTTTGTACAGAAAAACTCAGTCCACTTCTTAACATAACTCTGGTCTACCAAAACTACAGTAAATGGTGTTGGTTTTACTCTAGATGTTAAAATAGTTTGTTCCCAGTCTCTGGGAGATTCCATTCTTAATTTGTATTAATTAATCCCATGTTCTTGTCGCACTCTATATACGAGTGCCCGCGAACTGGATATGTCACCTGAATAGAGTTGAAACGTCTTATAACATTTACCATGTAGTGAGTAAAACACACAAAAGTGTGGTTCTTATTTTGCTCCCCTGCGGCATCGCAAAAAATATGCAACTTTTCACTTCTCTGGCCAAATGATTTATACAAAAATCGAAGAGAAAAGAACACACCTCATCGGCTCCTTTTTTTCCAATGTATTCAGGATATGTATAAAAATATGACTGAGCGTTGGAAAGGACGTGAATATTAAAGGAGAACATGGAGAGTTGACGCTTGTAATACACATCATTGGTAGATATGTTCGGAAGGGAAATGTTTTTTGATAGTCCATTGTTATGGCTTCAAATTCTTTTTCTTTTCGAGTTCTCTTGCGGGCAGCTGTTTTTCGATCGTAAAAATTTTGCGCCTTTCGCAAGTGAAGCTCGTTTTCAATATTCAGCTTTCTAACATCCGGATTATCGCTTGTAGGGCCTTTCTCAGCAGCTTTTATTTCACCGAAAACTGGTCGCACGGACTGCAAGTATCGGATCTAGGATATCCAAATCCAATATTAAATTTTTTCCTAAATACCTCCCTATAAGACTGATAACATGCTTTTTGATTTGGGTAAAGATCTTTGAACATCCTGTACATTTTTTAATGTTAAGATCATCCGGCAAATATGATATGTTTTTATTATCCTTTAAGCTGTAATGACTTTGCCTTGTCTTGTAGGAAGCTATGTGCGATTTAATGCATTAAAGGTACTCGCACACTTGTACACTTTTGTGGCGCAAGTTTTTATTGCGCAATTATAAAATTGCTCGTATCGTACTATAGTATGGCTGCTCATTTTTTTGTAATTTTTTCCTCCAGGCTTATCTTCTGGAGCAATACCAAACTTTTTTAAAACTTTACTATTAGAAATTCCATGTACTGCCTTAAAAAACTTTGCGCATACTTCTACTTCTTCAACAATGTTTTCTGTTTTAATTCTTACTCGACATTTGTAGCTACTGTCATGATACTTCGCTATATTTTCCGATGCCCTTGACCTTCGCTGTTGTATGGTAGTTATTGATATCAGCGAGCACAAATAGGGATTTTGGTCATTGTTTGCCTTCAGAGAGTTAAAAGAATTAAGAATAGCTTGTCTGTCAATCGGATTTACTTTCTCCATGCAGTCTTTTACACTCGCAGAACGTTCCAAATTCATGCGATTGTAAACGTAGTTTTTGAGCTACTTTATACATTCTAACCAGTTTTTTATTTTTAGAGTTTTCAACCATTTTCGTAACAAAGCGCAAACAATGAGACAACGTGCTATACTCCACATGTCACGTTCGCTACTGAGAAAGAGGAAATTTACTATAGCCTAAGTATTATTATTGTATTTGAGAGCAAATAACCAGTTCCCATTGGACATTCCCGGTTTATACGTTTTCTGTTGGACATTCCCTGTTTTTCTCCGTATATAGCATTTTAAAATAATGTAGTAGAATATGACGCTCCACGTTTTCTCCTGATCTGTACAAAGCAGACACACGAGGACAGTCGCGTTCCTTCCAAACCACATCTGAGTTCGATGCAAGTTACGACATATTTCGGACTTGCGGTCTGTGTTCTCCTCATAATTTTCAGTTAAAAACGTCAGTTGACGTAAGGTCGAAAGGAACTGAAATGAGAAGTGCGCCTGCGCGCCATTTTCGTTTATTCCGCCCTGTCGTTAGCCGGTTGGACGATTCTTTTTATAACAAAATCTTAGCTGGTAATTTTTAGTTTTGTATTTCAGGCAGATGCAGCAAAATTATTGTCGACTCTTGCCTGCGAAGTTTTTATCTAATGACATCTTCCATTAACAGCTCTGTGAAAGAGTCCAATATTTCTGTTGCATGATGTTGACATATAAACAGAAGAGATGAAAATACTCTCAGAGCACTCTCGGTGCGGCAAAAACAGCTGAATGGAATATGTTATAAGATTTGTATGTGAAAGGAACACAGATAGTGGCAACATTCTGATGGCGAAATACGGTTGGAATAGCTAGTCCGCTCTGTCTTCTATCTTGTTTTATCGGAGTAAAATAAAAAGATGCAGATACACTCAGTGCGCATTAGTTTTTCCAATGTATTTCACCATAAATAAAATTGTTAAGGGTGCCTTCATATAAAACCAAGCCTATCGTTTGTCGCGATTATTGGGCAGAGTTTTGAGATAAATTTTATTTTTACCGTTAATTCTGTGCACAGAGAGATGCAATTCGAGGCTAAGGTTAGAATTAGTAGGGGAGACCCTGGTTGGCACACTTTTTAAAATTAATTTTTTTATCTAACTACAAAACATTTAAATCGAATTACAGAACATACATGATATATAACAGTATCATTTGCCTACAATTTGGGGTATTTACAACAAGTGTAAATATTGTTATTAAAATGTTATAAATTTTTAAAAACATTGGTGCAAGTGTGCCAACCTACCCCAACTTAGGGGTTAGTTGGCACACTGTGTGGGTTAAGTTGGCATATGGGAGACATGTTAGTAAAAACATGTATTTAAAGGTGTTCAATATTTATTTATAAAAGTACAAAAATATGCCGGTAAAAGTAAAACTTACTAAAGCCAATAGGTTAACGGTTATTTAAATAAAATCAAAACAAATCGAAAGTCAGAATAATCTGAGTCACAATTGGGGCAAATTTAACGTGATTCCTTATTGGTTCATGCTTTATGAGGCTACATATGGCATGCAATGCACTGAACCCATTTCTCCCTTGGTGCACTGTTAGAAAATGTATCCATACAGACAATACAAAATACTTCTTATTCGTCTTCATAAGAATCTTCCGCACAAACATGTTTGATGGACCTATTTTTCTTTTTTTTTTCCTTTAGCTTTAGGTTCTCTTCTTTACCAAACACTTTCCTGTTAGCCCTTTCCCTCGCAGACCCTTTTTTTTTTAGACGTATTCTCCTCTTGTTCCAACGCATCTTTGACTGGAGTATCCGTAAGAATTGCAGTGGATCTTCTCTTTCGGTAAGTGATTTTAGTTTTTCTGGGTGGCGCTTTAGGAAAGGGGCGAACTTGTTCTGGTGTACGCGGAGGAGGTGTATCTCGGCCTGGAGGTAACGTTGCTCCAGGAGAACCAGCCCAAGAAGGTCCTGGATATCTTTCGGTGGGCGCTTGATTAGAAGGAGATTTTTGTAAACTATTATCAACAGTCACAATATTCGGTAAAGGCTCTTCAACATCGTTATTGAATGAAACTGGTCTATCAGTAGAATAAGATGGCATAAATTCTTCAGGGGGAAAAATATCTTTATTGAAAGGATATATACCACTGACTTGAAATCCTGCTTTTATATTTCCTGGGGTTGCTGCCAGATAAATGGGCTGACTTATGATACCGGGAATATCATATATGGACATGGCTTGACCAGGATGGTTAGTAATCCATGCATCATGGGTCCGAGTTGGTACGACGCCAGCTTTGCAACCGAGAGGCGCGGGTTCGAATCCCGATTCGACCATGGATATTTCGTCGGTCTAATATTGGTTTGTTCTATCTTCACAAAATTAACATTTGAATATTTAGCAATAGAAATTTTTCTTTTGGTTATTTATTTATTTTAGATAAATTGAGTTCAGCCAATATTTTCTGGGATAGTTATTGACAAATACCACCAATATTTAAACTTAAATTGCCGAAATTAGGTAAGGAAAATTAAATAAAAGCCAAAAAGTATTTGGAGATAGAACAAAATGTTTTATTTTTTACTTTCAAAATAAATATTATCGGAGATAGCATAAAAAGATTTTGAGAAATGGATGTGACACAAACCAATAATTTTAGTTAAATTAGTCAGTTTTATCTCATTAAAGGTATACAGAGAATTAAAAGTTACAATATTGAGTAAAAAATTTTAATTATTTGAAATACAAAAATGATTTTATTGCATTATATTATTTAATTTTATTCTTGGGTTGAAAACTTTTTAAAACTGTATTTTTTAAATATTCCTGGTCTTCCAGATCCATAGTATTTAACATGGAATACAAAGCATTTTTCTTTTCTTCGGATATTTTGGGAACTAGCTTCATTAAAGGAGCGGCTGGAAATACATTTTCTTGTTTTTTTTGAATTCGCAATTTGTTCTTCTCCACGGCATGTAAAGAACATATTTGAAAATCATTTTCAAATGAGGTTCTGTATTTAACTGCAAACATATTATTCTTTATCATATATAATATTCTTAATTTTGGTGTACGGAATCAGATTATACCTTAGTTTGGCTAATTTAGGTGTATAATTACGATAATTTGCGCTATTCATTTGTAGAATACGATACTTCAGTTTACCATCCGGTATTTTCAGAAGTGCGCGTACCAGCGAAAGGGGGCTGTGTATATCTAAGAATGTTATATGCTTTTCTATAACACTATGTGCAGAATCGATTTCTTGCAGTGTACTGTGAGCTGGTTCAGAAAATTTTTGCTCTATTGTCTTTAGGTTGTTCTCCGTGTTAAGAAAATTTTGAAGGGCGAACGACATTATTGAATTTTTATTTTGGGGGACACAGCTATCCGACCAAAGTATTATTTGTGTTATTCCCTTAATGTCTTGTAAAATCTGGGATAAGATTTTTATAAGCGCGTTCGACAATTCAATACCACCTCTACCAGTCATTCCCTCGTTCCAGATACTGCAATAAATAGTCTTATTAAGATTGCAGTGTGCTGTTAAATTATAACAGTTCAGTTTTTGTTTATAAAAGTGGGAAGACACATTAGATTTCGGTAAAGAAAATACATTTTCCAAATCAAATGTTACAATGGCGGTATCTTTATTCGTATTTTGGCGATCCAGATCCCTTTCCTGTTTTCCTCTTTCCTTATTTGCAATATGATTTTCATAAGTCATTACTTCCCCTTCTGTAGGATTAGATTTTAATCTAAATTCAACACATTTGTCACAGATATCCTTCTTAGGCTTATGAAAAGATAAATTAAATTCAAAGTTGAAAATTTTTGAATATACCTACATGAAATTTCAGGGGCTCTTTTACTTTAAGACAGTAAAGTCTATACATCTTTGTTAGATTTAAGTTACTCTCTAAATATGATTTGTTGGACGATACTCTACAGTAGTGCGATTCGACTATGGGAAATGAACGAATATGATCTCTTATTTCATCTTTTTTTACTTCGGGAAGTACTTTTTTGGTGTTTTTTCCTTTCAGTGGAGACCTTGGGAGACCAGTATTTTTATTATTAATATTTGTATAGTGGTAATAAATCCTTTGAGCGCTAATGTCCAAAGTTCCCAGGAAAAAATTCTTGCACACTCTAAAACTTTTTTCATTAACCTCGAAAAAATATTGAAATGAAAAGGATTTCCTGTTAGTTGAACCTCGACTCCGTGCTTTTGGTGTTCTAATTACATATTTGCTGTAAAAATGACCCTTTTTGGAATCTGATAATTTCCAGTATCCTGTATGTATCTTCTTTCGTTCTTCAAAAGTAATATTACTAGCACACTTAAACTTGCAAGTTTCATTTTTACAGGCAAATTTTATCAGTATATTCTTGTCCAGTCTCTCGCTTTTTCTTCCTTATATTCATTTTCCAATTTTCTGGATTACGCGACCTTTTCCTAGTAATTTTTTTTACAGCTGCATCATTATTAGAATTTTTTTGTGTTAAATCATTTGTTAAAGCAACAGTTCTTTTAGTTTCGGTAATTTCAACATGCTGATATTTTGTGTCCTTTTCAGAATCCTGGATTGTACACGAATTTCCATAAATAAGAGTTCCATCCTCAAATTGTATATCCATGGAATTAATATCATTTGTAAATTTACTTGGAGAACTTAAAACAAGTTCGGCTGGAAAAAGTTTTCGTTTTGCATTTTCTAGAAGGTCTTTTTCAAATTTACGTAGATCAGTATCATCTATTGGCGACACCATATTATTAAAGACGTCATCCATTAACCTAAAATATTAGCACTTTCTAGCAAAATTTTGAAGCGTAGGTACTGTTTATTTATGTTTTTAAAAAGCAAAACAATTTAACTTAATATTAGTTATTATTTAGACCTTCATTTTCTTAAGCATTCCTAATTTAGCCCCCTTAAACGAGATGATTCTTTTACTCAACATACATTTTTTGAACTAGTCGAATTAGTACCTACATTATTTTTTCTTTGCGGTGGTGCTTACATAAAAAACGTAATATTAAACTCATTTTTAATTAAATGTTTTTTTACGAAAGATTGTACTTTTGTGTTTCTATCCATTAACCATTTCGATTCGAATATGTTGTTAAAAAAACGTTTTCCATTTTCCTATATAATAACAAACAGTTCCTTAAAAAGTTTAGAGCAAGTAAGGCACTATACATTACACAATAGTTTTTTATTTTGCATTAAAGATGAAATTTTGCCAACAAGACCATAAACAAAAAGTGACAATTATTTTCGTTAGATTGTAGTAAAATTAAATTTAAAAAATAATTTTTGATTAACTAAAGATGTTTTCATATTACCTACTCCAAATAACGCGTCACATACGTAAAAATTATTTCATATTACAGAACAACATTTATTTAGTGGTGGCATCGATAAAAACAAATTAAAATTAAAACTTTCAGAATAAAAACGATAACGATACGTTATAAACACGTTACAAATTCGAGTATCAAAAACTCTTAAGAAATTAAGGTTAGGTTTTGATTTCATTCCAACAACAATTTTATACTAACTGGATAAATAAAATTTACTTACATTTGCGCATGGGGAGACAACTCAGGTGCAGGAGAACTAACATCACTCATACTAAGTATCTTTAATAGCGATTACAATATTATATAATTTGATAACACCACTCAGTTATCTCCAGAACAAAAGAACTAAAAAGTCTGTTATTTTACCGAGCAGTAGTATTCGCAGCCTCTCATTGGTTAAAATGGAGATAGAACAATAAAGGCATTTTTGCAGCCATATGTTAGATGACATAAAAATGTTACTGAGAGGCACTTAGCACAAACCAATATTACATTAACAAAAATTAAGAAGGCTTAAATAGACTTAATATGAATACGGCGGGAGATACAACAAAACAATATTTCAACTTCAATACACGCCAGGGAGATACACCATTGTAATTGGATTGATATTAAAAATACTATACTTATCTTAGTGGAGATAGAACAAATGCATTTTAATAATAAAGAATATGTAAAAATCTCAATATATGAAAAAAATGGAGATAGAACAAACCAATACAGGACCGACGATTTTGTGATTTTTGTTGGGAGGTGGTAGAGGAATTCTTCCTCGACCGAGGTGGTACCACCCCACACATCCTCTTAAAGGGCTGGTGAAATTTCTACGGATGTTTCCAGCTCTGGATGTGTGAGTTGATTCCCCAGTACACCCACGTTACATAGTACTTAGACTTCACTCTTCGTGGACTGTCAGAATATAAAAAAAGGAAGGTGGTAGAGGATTTCTTCCTCGACCGAGGTGGTACCACCCCTCACATCCTCTTAAAGGGCTGGTGAAGTCCCTACGGCTGTTTCCAGCTCTGGATGTGCGAGTCGGATTTCCCCAGTACACCCACGGTACATAGTACTTAGACCTCGGTCTTCGTGGGCTGTCAGAAGATAAAAAAAATATTTACCATATCAAGTCTTTTCGGGGACCCTGTATTGTAACATATTATGACTTTTAATAAGATATTGAACTATTTTACCAATATAAACACATTAATAAAGAGTTTTCATATTTGTGACCGCTTTGGTTCGGCGGCCAGAGCTAGCTGGACTCACACTCAGTCGTGGGCTGTCAGAACATAAAAAAAAATCACAAGCCGAATTTACATATTTTTTAAAGATCCATATACGCTTCTATCTAGCGGTTGCAGTTTGTGACTGCAGTGGGGGGGGGGGGGGGGGGGGGAATGACAGAACCGGTTACTCCATTTTCTTTCAAATAATCTAAGGTTGCTACGGACAAATGGGAATCGTGATTATCTAATAATAAAAGCGTCTGCCTTTTTTTTGATGATGAACAAAATGTTGTGCAAATTTTAAAAAATGCTCTGATTTCATCCAGTCTGATGAATTTGCATCTCCTGCACTACCCACTGGGGCATTATGTAAAAAGTGGTCTCTAAAGTGCACCCTCGGAAAAATAAAGAATGGTGGAGTCGAATTTCCAGTTGCTGAAACTGCAATTGCTAAAGTAACGAGTGTACCCCGTTCTTCTGAAACAATCCTGCCAATCTGCTTATAACCTCGACGTGCCACAATTCTATTAGGCCTTTGAACTGTGGTCACCCCTGTTTCATCCATATTCCATACATCACCGGGTCCTAACTTAAGCCTCTCCAAAACTGTTTTTAAATTGTCAAAAAATGCGTTAACGTTGTTTTGATTAAAACTGGAAGCCCTGGCCATGCTGGTCGCCTCTGGTTTTCAAATAGAAAGTGTAGGGTGCATTTTTATATACCCGGAGAACCAATCCTCACCAGCAATTTTTTTGTCTTTCCAGGATTGTGGAATATTTAGGTTTAGGGCAGTTGCATAGTGAAAAGCAAAGATTCGCACTTCTCGTGGTGAAAGTTCGTAGTAAATATCAGCCGCTTTTTTGAGGTAGGCCTCCAAAAGGTTTTCTTGATCTGATGCAAAGACCTAAAAAAAAAGAGGGTAAAAAACTTTAAATATGTTATTAGATCTCTTGGTTGCATATTTGTATTTTGGATACCCTGTATATTAATAGAAGAGAAAACAACTTACCAGTCTACTTTGAGTGTAACCAACTTTTCCAATTTGTTGATTAGTTGCTTTTTGGCAGTATCTGACTAAAGTTCGAAATTTTATGTCGAAGTTTTGGGCTACACTTCGAATCGATCTCCCTTCGTTTTTAAACATTTATATGGCCCGCAACATCAGATCAGTGGGTGTTGTGCCCCAATCGGTCTTTCTTTTGTAATTCCGCATATCTAAAACAATTTTTAAACAAGTTTTAATTTTGTAAATAAAATACAATCTATACGGGGTAAGTTGGCACACCGTGCCAACGTGCCCCGCAGTGAGTGAGCCAACCTGCCCCGGCATTTAGGTTTGTTTACTGTTCTAGTGCGCGCTTAAAAGGTTTTTTTTGCAGTAAAATACATTTTTATAGTGATTTAGTGGATGTATTTACCAGACAATAATGCCGGTGACTTGTCTTGCAGTCGGTTGTGGAACTAGCTCCAACAGAGACCAGATTAGTTTTTATTGTGTGCCTACCATCTTAAAGCATAGGTTTTAACTAGTAAATGATTTGTCCAAAAGACGTAGGGAACGATGGCTGGCTGCTCTCAAAAGGAACAATCTTAACAGAGTCTATGTTAAATAATCAAAGAGTTTGCAGCAAGCATTTTATAACAGGTTAATCATTTCCAAGTTATTTTCTCGTTAACTTAACTACTTTACCTAGAAAAGTTTAAAAATAATATTCACTTTTTTTTAACAAATAACTTTTAACTTTAATATGCCACCCAATATCAACAACCAAGCATTGTTTTTCAGTGTTCGATAATGTTAACTGAAAACTAAACCTTGATTTTTTTGGTGGTACTCCCTGGCCCCTGGTAAAAATATCAGCTTATTCTATTGAAAATTTATTTTATTTTTTGTAACATTTTAATTATTAACTTGGTAATAACTAGAAAATTGATCTCGATGTCATTTATATTCTAACTGAAATGTCTTTCTAGTTAAAGCAAATGTAGCTATGCATACCAACATATTCCATAAAAAATACATACATATAAATAAAACATGCATTATTTATTTCCCAAACTACAATACAAACAATAATATAGAAATAATACAAAATGACAAAAATTATAGATTATATATTTGTACAAATCGGATGTCAACGGCCATATATGAACAATGTGCTGTACATATGCTTTCGTCTTGTGCCATAATACTCCACACATCTAACGGTCTTAAGTTTGCTCTCTGAGAACGTCTTACCTGAAAAAGAAAACACTCTGTAAACAGTATCCTTCTATTTTTATATTAAAGTTACTGAAAATTAAACATTAAGTACAAAGTTTTAAGGATCTAAAGAACCAATGAGTTTTAACTTCTGTAGATAGCTGAAAACATGAAACAGTTGATTATTTTCAGAGAAATACATTTTATAATACATTACATAATCATTTTAAACCAGCTTTAAATACAAATAATTTCAACTTACCTCTCGTCAATGTCATGACTTTCTGCTAATAAATTCTGCATTGCTAAATAAACAAAGTTTAGGGTAGACAAGTCACGTAAAAGATAAATAGCACAAATTTTAAGAAACACAACTCTCAAAAGTTTTCAAAAATAATATCCTTTTTCTTAACTGTTCATATGGCAAACAACTATGTTTGCCCACAACCGCCATATTGGATCACGTGGTTTGGATTCCCTAATATCATATACGTATTAAATAAATATACCTCGGGTTCCCCATTTACCCAATGTGCGGTTTTTGATGTCAACAATGTGAAATGGAGATATATAATCTCGCATAAGTCTATCCTTTATTCCGATATTTCGTAAACTGCGATTGCGCTAAATTTTGTGTTGCTATTGGCAGTCTAACGGCGCGGCGCCACGCTTCATAAGTTTCTTGACAGGGCTGGTTTTTTAGTATAATTGAACTAGTTTATTACTTTTTGTACATCGGGGCATAAGTTAGCACACTTCAAAATAAACCACAAGAACACCGAATACAAAATACAACACGACACAAAGAAAAAATGGCGAATGGCGATCCAACTGTAAACCAAAAAATCCAGAAAGCTGAAAGAAGCCGAAATAGACGCACAACAGCGGATGATTAGTACAATTCACCATCTAATTCAGTACAATGTCTGACTAATGAAAAAATTCGTATTAACGCATGCGCATATACAGAAATATCAGCCTAAAGGATAGACTTATGCAGAGAAGAATTGCAGACAACCCGCGGTATATTTATTTAATACGTATATGCCTAACATACTAAATCTATTATTTTTAGGTTAGGTAGAAGGAGAAACCAAGCGCCACACCCAAAACCTATTTTAGTTTATCTAAATAGAACCGGTTCCCTGGATCCGTTTAGATAAATAAGAAATCGGTTTTTAAGCGAAAGGCGTTTGGCTCGTTGGCTCATAGATGGCGCCACAGTAATTTGTTCCGTATGAATATTTTACCGAAGATAGAAACCAGATAATCAAGTCGCTTGGTTCTATTAGGTCAATTTAGCTTTTTTTTAGCTTGGTTCCTTTTATATAAGCGGTATCCAATTAGCAGTAAAAGGGATAAAAGTAAAACATTATTCAGAGCCGGATTAAGCCAGCGCGGGGCCCGTAGCAAATGCTAACAAGAGGCCCTTGGTTTGTTTTAGGTCCTAAAGTTTGGGATATAAAACAATACAGCACTTTTACAGAAAAACTTTTCTCGATTTAATGTGGGCAAATTTAGAGATAACACTATTCATATTGATTTCTCTGAGCAAATCATATTCTGTTCATTAAGGTGAGGTCATTTAGACGTTCTTGTCCCATCGTGTTCCTTAACTCATTTTTAATGCGCTTCAATGTTGAAAAAGAACGTTCGCCACTGCAGTTGGTGATCATCAACGACAAGTAAATGCGCAAGACTATTTCTACATTTGGGAAACACAATTCTAATGAATTTTCCATTAAAAGTTTATAAAATTGCAATTCCAGAGCCTCGTGCTTTTTGCTGTCAATAGCAGCAGCCACATCTGTTTTGAGCAGCGCAGCGAACTGCGCCAGTTCGTCGCCTAGGCTATCTTCCAAATCGTCTGCGTAATCACTGACGATAATTGGAGTTTTTTTCAAAATCTCTTCTGCTGTAAGAGATTTTAATTGTCGAAGTAGTCCAAAAACACTAGTCACTTGATGGTACGCTTCCATGCGTTTAGCTAATGCAGACAGTACATTATCAAAAATGACAATAAACACCTGAATTTCAAAATGTTGTCCAGGTGTTTGATTTTCAACAACTTCATCGAGTGTAGTAGAGCCGCTGAAATGGTCGTACTTTGTATTTCGCTTGCGTCGTCTTGAAGTCTGTTGCTGATATTCTTCACAGCCGGTCAGGTCTTTGGCTTTTGCCTCAATATCTGAAAATGTGGACCGCATTGCTTGGATGTACCCGTTTAACGATTCATAAATGGCGTATCCCGTGTTAAGGTCTTGATCAGACGGCTGCAGCGAAGCGCTAGTTGCTTGCAAGCGTTCTAGGATTCCGTTCCACGCAATAGTCATTATTCCCGTTTCTAACTTACACACTCTACCTTTTGATCCATATTATTGGATATGCCATCCAAAACTTGCTCAATAGTGTTAAAACCACATAAAAGTGCCTTCGTAGCATCATCTCGGGCCGACCACCTAGTGTCCGACAACCTTTTCAAAATCGTAATTTGCTTTCAATGCTTTCGTAAGAAGACCCCATCAATAGGTAGAAGCGGAAAAAATGTATAGAGGCTTTCAACGAAATCGAAGAAAATTGTTGCTTCTGTACAGCACTCTGCAGCGCACTTGGCAACCACATTTAATGAATGTGCAAAGCAGGGAATATATTCTGCGTACTTATTTATCTCCTTAATTCGTGCTTGTAAGCCGCTGTACTTCCCGCTCATGTTGCTGGCATTGTCATAGCTTTCCCCACGACAATCTTTGATATTAATATCATTCTCATTTAAGAAATCTAGTAAACTTTGGGCGAGTTTTTCAGCAGTATGGCCTTCCATATCCAAGAACTTTACAAATCTTTCCAGTGGTCCAGATGGCAGGACATAGCACACTATCAGAGTCTCAGTTGGTCTATAACATGCGATATATCTGGAGTAGAATCCAATGATACTGAATAGTATTTGCATCTCTTAATTTCGCAAATAATATGATCCAGTATGCTTGATGCAATTAGATGGATAAATTCCTCGCATGTTGTTTTTGACAAGTATGACGTATGTCCCTTTCCTTTATTTGCCTGAGTATGTATATGTTGAGTCAGAAAAATGTCAAATTTGGCTATTAATTCTAATGAACCTAAATAATTTCTATTATGAGGTGAGCCAATAATTTCATCACCACCCCGAAATGCAAGACCTCGTTCTGCTAAAAGCTTTATAACTGCAATAATTCTTTCCAAGAGTGTCCGCCAATACTTTTGTTCGGGCTCAATTTAGCTCACAAGATGAGAATCGACACGCGCATCCTTGTTTTTGCGAACTAACAGCGAAATTACCGCTTGCCTAAGCGAAGTGCTTTCTTCATGTCTTTTCAACACAATATTCGCGTTCTTCCACTCATCTAATCCGTCTTTCGTAAACCGTGCCGAACCATCTGAATCCGTACCTTTGCAAACAAAACATAAAAGTTGCCCTTTAGTTTCTGAATAACACAACCAATCTCTCACGTGAGTTTTATTCGTTGGTTTATGTTTATATGTGAAAAATGACTTTTGACAGAATCGTGGTTTATTTTCTTTGTCGTACATTTTCTTTGAAGACAAAAAATTATTGTTCATATGTTGCAATTCGCTACTTCCTTTCGCAATCCAATAATCTCGATCGAAGTGGCTCGGCCATTGCACCAATATCGTTGGAGTACATTTTACTTTCGTTTTGTTTTTGTCTTGTAGAAGATGTAGTAACATCGGAAGCATGTAATATGCCTTCGACCTCTCTTTGGCTTGAACATGACGTCTCTGGGTCGAGAGGACTTGCTGTCCGTTCGACGGCAGTATCACTTGTAGAAAATGTGGCTACATCGGAAAGAGTTTCAGATCCTAATGGACCTTCTATAGTACTGCCATTATCTGTACAATGAGATGCAACTTCTGTATTTTCTTCTTGAGTTTCTGTAGATTCAGCAACATCACTCTGAACTCTCTGAACATTAAAAAACTCAGACAGCTTACGTGTTTTTGATATAACAGCTTGGTTCTTTTTTTCCTTTTCCTCTTTTGTTTTAAGCTTTGCACTTCCAGAAGCGTAGTGTCGGCCTATATCTCTAGGTCTGCTGCTCATGTTGCGTTACTTCGTGCTGTATATAAGGGAAAATAAATTACAAAATAAAATAAACGTACAAACTGCTTAAAAAGAATCTTTTATTTAAAAAAGTATAAAATAATATTTAGGGCCCATCCGCACAGGTGTTTCTCGGCGGGGCGTGTGTACCGGGGCCCTCGAAATCGCTAAGCACCTGCTGAAAAACACTGAGAATCGCCGGGCCCGGTTGCATCCGCCGCGATTCGCAGCGGTTACTCGGCGGCAGACCGTGTAACATGCCCTGTACTCACCACACATATCTTAAACGATGAAATCTAATTTGCTAATAATATCAATCTACGATACACACGATGTACCTGCAAGTACTCTAGTTTAACATCTCTAAAATATTTACTATAACATAGTAATACTAATACCTTAATTATTATTACGGTACCTCGTGTGGTGGTGCGTACATGACAAGTGACATAGCCCGCTGGCGGGTGCGAGCGAGCCCGCGCGTGCCCCTGGCGCTGGGGCGGGCGGTCCGCCCCGGCGAAAATCGCCGTAAAATGCCGGCGCCTGTGCGGATGGGCCCTTAGTAAAATTTAACTTGGTAGAGTATAATATGAATAAAACAAATAGCTTACCTTAAACTTCGGTGCTTCTCGTTTTCCTCCGCAATCACTAGATAAAATTATACTTCACTCTCTTAATATCTTCTACTGTTCTAAAACAGTAGTATTGTTTATTGTATTAGTCCACATCCACAGCGACCGGCAAGGAAACAACAACACAATACACAAACAAAATTCACTCTAGATAATGGCTTATATCAAAAGTACTATTAAGTATTTCGTGTCAAAAGTAAGAGAAAAGTAAATATTACAAAAATAAATATCCATTAATTACTTTCTTATTGGTAAAGGTACCCATTCACGTTCAGTCGGCCGGCAGTCCATGGACTGTCAGTCCTGGCCGGACGGCCGTTATCGATACTCAAACTGCACTTTCAGTTTGTTTCCCCTATTTGCATTCGACAGTTTAATGCCGGTTTCGATAATGGTCTTATGGTACCCATTCACATACAGTTCGCCTGCAGACCCAGGACTGTACGATCTGAACTGAATATTTAAACTTTCTTGAGACACACACCATTCAGTTTAACTCAAACGATGCGGCCCTCAGTTGTTGGACTGACAGATTTTTAACTGCAGGAGGACTGCGCTTTCACCACACACACAAGCGTTTTGTCAGTGCTGATCGAACGATTCCTGGTAGTGAACAATAATATTTTTAACTAATAATTTTAGAAAAAAAAGCTAGCAGCACTTCTTGTACTTTTATTATTACAAGAGCCAATAACAAAGGCAAAAAAACGATTTTGGGTAAAAGATTGGTTGTTGCAACGTGATACATTATCTCATATGACATTGGTGCGGAAGTTGAGAACTAGTGCCACAGATGACCTTAAGAACTATCTCAGAATGGATGACACATGTTTCAATGAACTTTTAGCGTAGGTGAAGCCCTTAATATCAAAGAAAAATACAAAAATGAGAAAAGCAATTATAGCCGAAGAACGATTGATAGTGACACTTCGATATTTGGCCACAGGACGAAGTTTGGAGGATTTGAAATTTTCTGCTGTTATTTCACCTCAAGCCCTTGGAAAAATAATACCAGAAACTTGTAAATGCATTTATAAGGCCTTAAGGAAAAATATTTGAAAGTAAGTAAAAAATTAACAAGCAAACTAAAAAAACTAATGATATCTTTATTTTTTTTTCAGTAATTGTTCATACAAAAAATACATATTTATATCAAAATGTGTTAATTTTGGTGCAGTTTTACGTGTCCGTGGTAAAACACCCTTAATTCATTTTTTAAGGTTGTTTAAAATTAACAATTCCGACAATTCCGGGTTAACATAACTTTGGCGAGGAACCTGATTATCTTGGGCATAGTGAATTGCTGCGACTTTGGAAGGTCCTGCTGAATTTTGCTCATAGTTGTAGGTTGCTTGATTTTGATTCAAACTTGTGTTTTGTGCATAGGTGGTATAGGCATTTGCTTGATATAGATTGGAACGTGGATAATTCAGGGAAGTGTTAGTATGAAATGATTTAAGATTATTTGTATTTAAAACAACATCACTATAATCCCCTAATTTGTTTTGAATTCCAAAGAAATAGTTCTATTTATTAAATGCTCCGCATATGCTCTCAGATTTTCATTCATTCTACGTAATTTGCAAGCTACATTATTTCTAATTGCATCAAATTCGTCTTGGTAGGGTGAATATAGGGTTTCGCATGCTTTTTCGATTAGGCTTTCCCTTGATCTTTTTTGGTTTGTTCGATTAGTAGTAAATCAAATCAAATCAAATCAAATCAAATCAAATTCCTTTATTGCCATAAATCTTAATACAATAAAAAAGAACGGCATCGTCAACGGGGGGGGGGGGGTGTTATAGAAACACATCTAAAATACAAAAAGGAGACCACACAGCTACAGTTAAAATCTACACAAAACAAATCGTATTAAATTAAAATAACAATATAAAAGAGAGGAGAAAATGTCACAATCTTTACAATTTTAAAATATCAAGGTCATGCTCCAATCGAGCGAGAAAATTTTCACTCCATTAAATCCTAAAACTCTAACCAAAACTTAAATGTGTATAAACATTTTTCAATTAAAAAACTGATAACAGAGCTTCTGAACACTCTCTCAGATACAATGTCTTTTATATTCCCCGGGAGCAGGTTATAGGCCTTTACAGCTCTAGAGTAGGAACCTCTATCAAAGAAAGCTGTATTATGAAGAGGTGTTCTCAAATCATGTGCGTGCCTAGTCAGGACTCCCATGTCCACAGCGTACAAGTCCCGGTTTGTCCGAAACAGCCCCCGATGCTTTCTGACAAACAGTACAAGGTGGAGAAAATAAAGTGATGGGGCGGTCAATATGTGCAGGTCACGAAACAGGGGCCTACATGAAGTTCCAGGACGCTGCCTCAAGATGGAACGAATTATACGTTTTTGTGTTAGAAAAATTCTTTGCGCCCGCACCGATGACGCCCAAAAAATGATTCCATAAGACATCCTAGACTGGAAGTAGCCAAAGTAAAAGACTCTTAAAACATCCACTGTGACCCGATCCCTCAAGACTCTCACAGCGAAGCATGCAGAACTTAGCCTGTTGTTCAGCTGCATTATGTGGTCGTCCCATGATAGAGAGGAATCCAACAGAACACCCAGAAACTTGACACTCTCTGCCACAGGCACAGATCTCTGGTTTATGCCAACATACACACTTTCAGAAACATTCGACACTTTCCGAAACTGCAACAGGGCAGTTTTATCCCCATTCAGACGCAAGCCGTTCTCACCGCACCACACTGCCATCCTTTCCGCCACCCCCGAAAGATTGCGGGAGAGTCCAGACAGAGCTCTATCAGTCATAATGACAGAGGTGTCATCAGCAAACTGAAAAACAGAGCCCGTACCTAGACTGTCCCCCAATCCATTCACATACAGCAGAAAAAGCGGTGGTCCCAGAATTGAGCCCTGTGGGACACCCTGCCTGATGTCAGAAGCCCGAGAAAAGTATTTTTTTTTATCCACATCAATGGAGACCAACTGCCTCCTGCCCGTGAGATATGAACGCAGAAGGTCTAAACACTTACCCCTTACCCCATAGTTATACAGTCTGATATAAAGAATCTCGTAATTGATTGTATCGAAGGCCCTTGAGAGGTCAAAAATCAATCCAGCTGCTATATTCTTGCTGTCAAGTGCATCAGTTATAAGGTTAGTTACCTTAAATATTGCCAGTTCAGTTGACATATTGTCACGAAAACCAAACTGGTGGTCCTTCAAAATCCTATTAAAATTGAGAAACGATATGATTCTGTTGTAAATTGCTCTCTCAAAAACCTTCGAGAAACCCGGCAGAAGTGACACAGGCCTGTAATTGGACATATCATTCGCTGGTCCCTTTTTATGTATTGGTATAATCTTTGATGTTTTCAAAGCATCAGGGAAAACCGAAGTCAGAAAACACTCGTTTATAATATCCTGTAATGGATGACAAATATATGCATTAGCTATTCTTACTATACTAGTTGGTATCTCGTCTATCCCTGAGGAAGTTTTGTTTGGTAAGCATTCGATTATATTGCAAACCTCATTTGCAGTTACTGGACCAAGAAAAATACTTGGAATGTTACTAGACTCTACTGGTGGAAGAGACATTTGGCCTTCCGGCAACAATGTGAACAACTCATTGAAAGCATTACAGATCTTTACGGGACATGATAATTCCTCATCACTTCCAGGCTCCCTAAAATGAGGAAATTTGTTACCCCTTTTCTTACCTGTGATATCATTTACCAAACCCCAGACTGCCCTAGATTTATTCTGAGCTAAATTTATCCTATTGTTGTTATTTTGAATCTCTCTTACTGAGATAAAGGCTTTTAGATTTTTTTTCTGCCTTATATTGTCTCAAAATGTCCCCACACCCAGTCCTCCTATATAGTCTATACAAATCATCAATATAATCAGAATAAAGTTTAACTTCAGTTGTCACCCGTTTTTTTTCAGTTGATTTTATTTTATAGGAAGTTAGCGGAAAACATAAGTCAAAATAATAATAAAATGCATCAAAAAATATCTGAAACTTCTCATTCACCCCCTGCGCACCAATGACCTCAGTCCACCCCTCCCAATGTTCGAGTCCGTAAAGAACCTCTTGACAGCAAATTTAGGGGCCTGACACCCCGCTACCATAGCACCTTTTATGGACAAAGCAACACAGTGATAATCAGAAAGCACCGTGGGCTCTATACTTCCACTCACAAGTTCTGTATTACAATAATTAGTAAATATGTTATCTAATTGGCTACTAGTCTGCCCTGTAACACCCAGCCTCGTAACTCCACGGACATGGGAAACCAGCCCATAGGATAGCATAAGCTGGGTCATCTGTAACGGCTCGTCACTCTCCTGCAAAAAATTAACATTAAAATCTCCGCATATTATTATAGTATCATTTGGGTTATAGAGTATATCCAAAAGCTCCGCCAGTCCACAAGTAAAAACATCGAAATCAGCTCCTGGGGACCTGTACAAAGAAACAATTTTAAAACATTTTCCGCCAAAACAAACATTTTCACAGCAATATTCAAAATGCTTTTCTATAGGTACTACATTTATCTTAATATCACAACAATTAATATCAGATCGCGCATATATAGCAGTTCCACCGTTTTTAAATTCAGTTCTACAAAAGTAAGTAATAAGCTTATAGCCTTGTAGGGTTATGCAGTTGATATTATTTTCCCCAGCCCAGTGTTCTGATATACAAATGATATCCGATTTGCTACTACTTAAGAACAAGTCCACAAGTAAAATTTTATTATTAAGGCACTGCACATTAAGGCTACAAATTTTGAAAGATGAGAATTTGTTTGAATAACATTTACTACTATTGTCTATAAAAAATTACCCCCTGTCTGTAAGAAGTCTCTATGCTTATCAAAATGGAACCTTTTAATGCCAACAAACTTGGGCCAGAAGCTGGTCTCATACATTTCATCCTTTTTTTCAATTGGAGCAGTAACCACAAATCTTTTGAGACGATTTTTTTCTGTTGGAATTTCCTTAACATCAATTTTTTCTGTTTGAAATCCTTGTTTCTTCCTAATATATTCTTCAATCATAGTCTCCGTCACATTAGTAGCTGTTGAAGTTCTGCTAGGATTTCGGGATGGTATTTCAACTGTTGAAGTTCTGCCTGGAGTTGGAGATGGTGGTTCAATTGATGGTGTGCCAGGCGTTTCGAGTAGCGAAGAACATGTATTGTCGTCGTCCATATCAGTATTATAATCAATATTTGCCTGTTCATCATTTTCCCTCTGAAACAAAATATTAAAAATTTAAAAAAATTGTTGCCTAAATACATATTTTTTATTACAGTTTCCAGATACAGCTGAAGCATGGCAGAAAATTGCACGAGATTATAACAGTAGACGGAATTTCCCTAATTGTGGAGGCGCCATCGATGGTAAACATATAACAATAGTCAAGCCCGCCAACAGTGAATCCTATTACTTTAATTACAAAGAGTATTATAGTATCGTTTTAATGGCTGTCGTAAATGGAAATTATGAATTTATTTATGTGGATGTTGGCTGCAATGGAAGAATTTCGGACGGAGGTGTCATTGAAAACACAAAGTTGGGAAAAGCACTTAAATTACCTTCGAATGATAGAACAGTTATCAAAATGAATTTTGTTTTTGTAGCAGACGATGCTTTTGCTTTAAACGAAAATATTTTGAAACCGTTTCCTAATAGAAACCTAAGTAAAGAACAAAGAATATTTAACTATCGCCTTAGTCGAGCTCGCCGCACAGTAGAAAATGCTTTTGGAATTTTATCCAATAGATTTAGAGTGTTTCACACGGCAATTCATATGAAGCCTAAAAAAATATCCAAATAGTATTAGCGGCAGTCGTTTTACACAATTTTTTGAGACGAAATACAAACAATTATTACATTCCAAAAAACTACGTTGATTTTGAAGTTTTAGATACTGGTGACATCGTGATAGGCGATTGGCGCAATGGAATAATGCTGGATGGCTTGCAGCCCATTTTGAATCGCAATCCATCGCGCGAAGCTAAAGACAACCGAGAGCTGTACAAGAATTATTTTTCAGGTTTAGGAACAGTTCCATGGCAAGAAAACTTCTCATAAAATAATTGAACGTAAAAATAAACCAATCTTTGATGTATTTTTGTAAGGAAAACGTTACAATAAATTCGATTTAGAAAGTATTTTTATTTTGTGTTAATTGATTTATTCTGTACTGATTTTTCATAAAATCCCTATATCTCTCCGTTTTCTCAGTTGCTGTAATTAAACTGTACTGTTAATATAGCTTACCTCAATTTGAGTTTCTTCATCGCTTTGAGTATCGTTTGATACTGACGTTCGAGGCTCTTTTTGATCCGCCGTAAACATCAACAACTGAAAATACCACAACGTAGGTACATAAATGTTATCAGATGCTTCGCCTGATCGCTTTGATTTTCTCACTTTTTTTTAAGATTCTAGCAATTTTTCGTAGGCTTTTTTTTTGCGCGTCTATTTGAATAACATTTACTCTTTATTTTCCACAAACAAGGCAAGTGTCTATACAAATCAATGAACTCGTTTAAAAACGCAGTACTGTTGCACGATTCTGTCATTTTGCTACACAAACTAGTACGAAATCTTCCAACAGGTTTAAAGTTAAGAACTTAAGATTCGAACTGCCGATTTTTCTCCATACACATCAGTCTATCGTGAGATTCAAGCAACCTGCAGGCTCAGACCTGTCAACGGCCTGTATGTGTATTGACAAATTTTAACTGACGATATGCAAATCGGCAGTTCTGGACTGCAGGCGACTGTATGTGATTGGGTGGGGGGAGGTCCCCGAGATCCGGACACTTAAGGAATACAAAAAAAAATTTTAAAAATGAGTAATAGTCTAATTTGTTTATTTCACTTTAATAAGCTCTCTACTATATTCCTAAGCAACACAGATATATCAGCAGTCTCAAATGATACTTTAAATGTAGGAGATACTAAGGAATAAGTAATATAGGAAAAAAGACGTTTTCAAAAAGGTCCCTTAATGACGGACAGTCAACCTTTCGCTCATTTTTCAACTTAAACATGAGTTTGAGAAACGATCCATAACAATATCGATTACAATAGAACCAATCAATTGTTAATAAAGAAAACTGATCTTAATTCTAATGAACTTTGGTCATAATCAGGAACATTTTTTATAGAATCACACAACTTTAACTTTAGAGCCTGCAAAAATCACAAATGTAGCTATCTGAGCCCTCTTCAACATCAGCACACGCTTCATGAGTCCACTGAGTGCAAGCTTGACAGAGAATCCAATCTTCATCATTATCTGCTTGGCAGATTAAACAAGTTGTTGCATTTTCAATCACTGATGTTGATGATTTTGATGTTTGAGATAGCGTTGTCTTTGGAGTTGCAGTCGATTTCTTGGTGCTTTTTATTTTAGTCGGGTCGTTAGTTTTCTTGCCTTTCAGCTGTTGTATTTTAACTACAGGAGGCTTAGCCTTTGTTGCCTTAGTATTTTCAGTTAGCGCCTTTGTGTAGGAGGGGGATGTTATAATCTCACTTTTCTCAGCTTTTCGTCGTCGGCTCATGGCTCTCTTTACTGCGCTAGGGACTGGTGATAGCTGATGAATTACAGTGATAATTTCTTTGCTTGTTGACGGTTGAGGATCAACATTCTCCTTTTCATTGACGTTGAAAAGCTCCTGAGGCAGATCTTCGGGTGTACCCGTATTGACGTCATTGCAAATCTTCACTTCAGCTGCTGAGATCTGATGCTGAAATTCAGCATCAGACTGCATAGGCACGTCGGTTGCAGCTGATGGCAGAAAATCTAAATCTGTGAAAACATTTGAATTTAGAGGCAGAATTCCAGTGCATTGAAATCCAGATTTTGCTATATCCAAACGTGCAACGCGAGTGAAAGCTTGCGACACCATTGCAGCTATTTCATATTCTGTTATTCGTGCACCGGAGTTTGCCCTCATCCACAACCCACGGGCCTCAAAATATGCATCTTTGAATGGCTTCATAAAAACCCTGTCTAAGGGCTGCAGTTTGTGGGTCGTGTGTGGTGGGGTGCCTAACATGTGCACATGGTTTTCTTTTGCGTAACGTATGACAGCAAGAGCTTTATGACTGCTATGGCCATCTAGGATCAAAAGGACAGGCTTCTCTTTAGATGGCTTAGAGAATTTCACAAAGTGTTGAAGCCACTTTAAAAAGAATTCTGCGTTCATCCATCCGTTTGGCTGTGCCAAGGCTACACTTTCGGATGGAGCACCAATCATCAACCTTTCATTAACTCTCTGCCTGGGAAAGATAAATAGGGGTGGGGTAAAATATCCAGCAGCACTCATGCAAAACATAACCGTGACATTTTTTCCTCTCTCAGCAGAAGTCAACTTGCCAACTTGACGATTACTTTTGAGTGTCATTACTTTAGCCTGCTTCTGGACAGTACTGACCCCTGTCCCGTCGCAGTTATAGATGTCCGATGGGCCAAAGTTATATTTTACGCAAATATATTTTAAATTGTTGAAGAACCGTTCAACTTGAGGCCTGTTAAAACCAACAGCTCCCATCAGGCTCGTTGACTCAGGCCTTCTCAAGCTGAGATCTGGATGGCGTTTGATAAAATCGTAGTAAAAATGTTTACCAGCACTTTTCTTGGCCATGTTGAATCGATGTTTCAGTTTTAATTGCTCCGCGAGATCGAAAGCCAATTTCAGAAATTCTTTTCTAGTTAAAGGCATGCACCTATTTGACATATCCACAACGTGTGCAATTAGAGCTTCTTCGTACTCTTCGGTAAAAGTTGGGTCAAAGCTTCCTTTTTTGAGTGGTAGTTTTATTTCTCCACCTCGTTTTAAGTTTGTAATGTAGTCGAACAGCGTACTTTTTGGCACATTGTAGACTTCAGATGACTTTCTCAGGGAAAATTTTTTTGACATCACCTTATCGATGGCTTTTTTCAGTATTTCATGTTTGGGGGTATTCTTACATCTCGGTTTGGGTTTAGCCATGTTGAATCTGAAAAACAAAATACAAAAATAATGACTAGAATAACAACGAAATTGCTGTAAATTGTCCGGTATTAGGGGACTTTGAGAGTGTCCGAACTTAGGGACCCTTAGGAACATACAAGAAAAATTCTCATTCACATTGTGTGTTATGAATCACAAAAAAACGCATGCCTTACAATAGCAATCATAATTAATAACAATCAGTACCGTCCCATACTTTAAATACTGTTTACAGACCCCAAAAAATTACTTGGAACAACATTTTTACTAACCTCAAAATTCGCTCCACGACGAACGAGTCAGCACTGGCTATTGGCACACCGCCCCTACACGTCACTTGGGAGAAGCTTTCTTACCGTGGCACAAACAACAATTGGCGCTCTTCTTCGCACTGATTCAAATTCTGTCCGGCTTTAGGAGCCGTCCGGACTTAGGGGACTTCCCTCTACCTTTATTACGTTTTTTATTATTTCACTATAAGCGTGCCGTTTTTGATCGACCGGCAGTTGAAACATGTCTCAAGAAGATTGTGCAGCAGCAATTGTTATAATAAATCACGAGCAGAGAAAAAGAAAAAGAAAATCAATTTGGATGAAAGAGTGGTTAAAAATACGTAGCACTTTGTCTCACATGGAGCTTATACGAGAGCTCCGACAATAGAGTGCAACTGATTGAAAAAACTCTATGAGGATGGACGACAATTGTTTTTAATATTTACTGAATTTAATAAAACTGTACATTACAAAAAATGACACTGTAATGCGCCAAGCGATTAGCGCAGAAGAAAGACTTTTAGTGACTTTAAGATTTTTGGCAACAGGACGCAGTATGGAAGACTTAAAATTTAGCGCAATTATTTCACCACAAGCTTTGGGTAAAATCATTCCAGAAACTTGCAAATTTATATACTGCGTCTTGAAGGAAGAATATTTAAAGGTAAGGAGTAAATACATATAGGAGCTTATTTATTTCGTTTAAACATTAATCAACATTAAAACATAAACTAAATTTAAAAACAACAACAAAGAACATTAAACTTGTTACAAACTAGATTGGGGTTTTTTCTGTGAGCATATATAATTCTCTTCATAGAGAACGTTGTTGTTTTCATTTAAATGCTACATTGATTGAGATTGTAAATCAGTATATGTCTGTTGTGGTGGGGGAGAGTATGACTGAGTATGAACTTGACACTGATGTGGTGTTTGTGTTTCTTGTTGTGGCTGGTAACATAATAGTGGCTGAGTAGAATACGGTGGTACTTGCAGTGGATTTGCCGATTGTGGCTGCGTAAAATGTGGTAACTGTGATGGTTGAGTACCACTGAATACCATCTGCGAGTTAATCTGATCTTGGCTGTACCTATTGTATGCTGCATTACAACCAAATGGAATTGGGGGATTTACATTTATAGTTACATTGTCGGTTAGTTTTTTAGTAATCCCATAATGCAGAATATTATTTATTAAATGTTTGGCAATAATGCGCTGATTTTCTTCCATTCGTTGAAGTTTCCATGCAACGTTTGCTCCAACAGTTTTAAACTCGTTGTCACCCCTACTTAATAACTCGTATGCTTTTTCGACCATCACATCATTTCTTGTTCGTTACCAGAGCGAAGGAGTGTAAATCTCGTCAGCAGAAGAACCGCTTCTTTTTGACATTTTCACCTTTTTTAATTCTTTTCTGAAGGCACTTCTCATGTTATGTATTTTATTTTTAGCAGATTCAACAGTGGCCCTAGCATCTACTGTTTTATACAGTTGAAGTAATTCTTCATACGCCTTTGCTCGCAAATCTCTGTTAGTATAGAGGGCATCTTATATTTTACATAAACATTTATGTTTACGGTATACTCTTTACAAAATTCACAAATCTTTATCAAAATTTGGCTGATTTGCCATTTTGTACCCGACGTCGTCAAATATAAAACTCACAAATTTTTGTCTGGAGTAAAGTAAGGCCTGCAGTCCGATGCCGGCCGGCGAACCACAACACACGTAAAGTTTTGGCGATCAACAGGTCGCCAGCAGGCCGTGACTCGTCGAATATCTTTGTGTGTGTAGCGCAAAATGGCCGGCAGGCAACGGCCTTTCGGCAAATAATATCGGCTGGCCGACTGAACGTGAATGGGTACCTTAATCAATCTACTGAAAAAAAGAATCTTTTGAAAATGAATACGATTTTAATCCAAAAGCTTCCAGCTTTTAAATAGGTCCAAATGCGACCTCTCTTGGTTTAAAGCCGTAATTCTCTTTCTATAGATATCCATAAAAACTTGAAATAAATGACTAATCTCTTTGTTGAAAGTCATTTAGTACTTGGCTCAAGACCGCTACGTAAAGATGCTCTTGACCCAAGAGTGTTTGTTCTTAAGCCGAGTGCGTTTGTTCTTGACCAGAGTGGTTGTTATTGACCCAAGAGTGTTTGTTCTTGAGCCGAGAGTGTTTGTTCTTGAGCCGAGAGTGTTTGTTCGTATCCCAAGAGTATTCGTTCTTAAGCCAACACTGAAAAAACATTGTGGGACATTTCACTACAATTGTGTACCTTTTTCTAACAATTTGTTCTCAAAAACGTCCAAGACCAATTTGTAACAAAATTTGCTACAATTGTATGAACATGTATAAAAACTGTTGTAACTAATAATCCAATTAGAGTAAATTGCTCTACAAAGACTTTGCTACAATTTTGTGTGAAAAAAAGTCCAAACGATTTTTTCAGTGAAGAGTGTTTGTTCTTGAGCCGAGAGTGTCTGCTCTTGACCTGAGAGTGTTTGCTCTTGGGCCGGGAGCGTGTGCTCTTGAGACAAGAGTGTTTGTCCTGGAGCCGAGAGTGTTTGTTCTTGAGTCGAGAGTGTTTGCTCTTGAGCTAAGAGTGTTTGTTCTTGACCCAAGAGTATATGTTCTTGAGTTAAAAACGGATTTCTCTTTGTCCAACCACAGGGCGATTGAAATTATGTGCGCATCATTAGTAATTTCGCTATTATTAAAGATACAGAATCAGTTAAATTAGCAAACTAGTGGATTTTCTAACTCCTATTAGTAGGAAATATAAAAAAAAAAAATAGTCACAGCGGGTTGCACAAAACTTTTAATCAAGCGTTAAATCCTAACTCTTCGTTAAAAACAAAAGATGGTCAGTTTAACAGAGCGTTAAATTTTTTTTCTTTCTGAAACAGTCCAAATTTTGAGCTAATCCGTGATTAAACAGACAAATGCCACTAAAAAACCAAGGTGTTGTTTACTTCTTCATTTGTTTTTAACGAAGAGAGCACTTAACGATGAATTAAACTAATTACACGATATGCTGTGATTAAAGTCATGTTTTTCGCAACATTTTTCATAAAATATTGGTTACTTTGGCAAAATTTGATGTTCCAATACAAGAGATTGAAAGAAAACTCCTTCCTTCAATATTTTAAAATAAAACTATATACACTTTTATTGCAGATGGGCATCTTATTTATCATAATGCTTAACTAAGCAGGTACCTACCTTTACAAACACATAAAAAATGTAGGAAAAATAAAGATCATCTGTAACGTGGATTTTACCAAAAATATACCTTTCATCTTCAATACCATAACAAAATTACTCTTTATAATATTATTTTGTTGTTGGACTTATGCAAACATAATATTCTATTGCTCAAATAATAAATCCATGGCTCAAATTCTTGTGTTGGTTATAAACTATTCTTATGGCTTTATATTAAAACAGTTTTCCTACAGTCTTCTATAAAAATATAGATATTCTGCTAAACTTCCTTTTGCTTACATTTCTTCAATCACACAGTTTTCTGTAACACCTCTCTTAGTTTAAATAGCAAACCCTTTTGTGGGTTTAAAAATAATAACTATAACAACTTGTAGAGGTACCTAGTTATTTTCTGAATTAATTACTTTCGTCCTAACGTCGAAAATTATCTTATTTACAGCAAAACACTCGAATGCAAGCAAGTTGGTATTAATTATTTATTTTATGTTAGTCACGGCTCTCTCGATAACAGACAAACAAAGGGCTTGTACGTAAACAAAATAAAACCTAATTTTTAAAAAACAAAAAACTGACGCATGACTGACAACTGACGTATAACCTAACCTCAAATTTTTGAAGTACTTCACCTCCGGATCTGAGGCGTATCGACAAATGCATCGATCCGGATCAGTTTACGAGCTTTAAGCGAATGTACAATAATAGGCGATTTTAAATCAGTGACCTAGTCATGACTACGTCACCTTATTAAGACAACGTTGCTCCAGATCCTCAGTGTTTAACCTAAAAAATCAAAGTATTAAGATTAAATGAGACAGTGTTGCCCAATCGTCTGACTAGATCATGATTTGGTCACTGATTTAAAAATGGCTCTTAATTTAAAATGAGGTGTCAGATAACAACAAAATCATTTTTAAATCAGTGACTAAATCATTACCCAGTCAGACCATTGGGCAACACTGTCTCATTTAATCTTAATACTTTGATTTTTTAGGTTAAACATTGAGTATATGGAGCAACGTTGCCAAATAAGGCAACGTAGTGATGACTAGGTCACCGATTTAAAATCGCTTCAAATAACATTGAGGTATCCTGAAGTGATCCCGAGTAATCTAATTTTTGTCAATAAAATACGGCTAAGTTCATGCACTTGAAAAAAATGCGAATTTGTTTGGAGTGCATAATATTCAACTTTCTTAAATTTAAAAATAACATTAATGCCACAGATCAAACTTAAAAAAAAAGCATTTCAATTATTTTAAAAAAATAATAGTTTTTATTTTGGAATATTTATCTAGTTTTACAAATTTTCAGGGAATAATGAACAAAGATATAAAGTAACTGATGTAAACTTATGTTTTGAAAAATCACAAAACACAATTTATTTATGTAAATAACACATTTTTATTTAAAAACTATTTTAGCATTGATTTGATTTGATGTCACCAGTAGGTACTTTTTAAGCCTATATTCACATTAAAATATCTGCAAGGTTTTTTCTTGTGACTTTTCTGGTGCCTGTAACAAAAGAAAACAAAGCAAATAAAGTAAAAAAATTACACAATTACATAATAATTTTAATAAAAGCACAATGTTCTACTGTCTACAGCCCAAGTAAATAACTTATTTATAGATATCTTATTCTAAATAGTGACAAGTGTTGGGGATATGGGTTTTATATTCACATGATAAAAATGGTAGTTAAGTAAACGTGCCACAAAAAAAATTAGAGTTAATGAATCATGAGCAAAGAGAGAAAGAGCAAAATTTTACTTAAACGAAGTTGAGGTGGCTTAAATAAATACTCTACAGTTTGCTCGAGTTTGAGCGTGACACATTAATTATTAATCGTTATATAATCGTTATACTACCAGCAATTAGGTTTACAAATTGACCAGTATACCCACCCAGACAAAAATGTTTTGTTAGCTTAACTGGACAAAAATTATATAGTATGCTATTACGGGTATAAACACAGAACTTGAGGTAAAAATAAGAAACAAAATTGTACTCAAAAATTTTGTAACGTAGGTAGTGATAGCTACATATTTAACTAAGATATTAATGACAATATTTTACCTTATCAAGAAAATAACAACAAAGGTTTCGTTTCCAAATTTTTTCCTTGGCAGTAAGGTACATTGCCGAATATTGATTGTCTCTAGGATAACCTCTCAAATAACATTCATTTAGAACTCCATTCCTTACATGTAGGTTTATCAGGAAGTATGTTTTTGTGCTTTATCTTCCATCAAAAGTTCGATTTTTAGGGTTAGGAATTCTCATTCTTTAGAAATATTAAAATCTTTTGAATGCACCTAAAACAAACACATAAATGGATAATAATGACAAGAGGATAGTAGTTAAGAAAGCTGAAAAGCAGCAAATTTTTTATGTAAAGCATTTTTAACGCAAATCTTAAAAATTAACAGAAAAATTATACAAATTTGGCAGGTATCTGTACAGTATTTTATGGTTCAATGGTTTCATACAACTTACCTTAGAAATACATATACATATATATGTTCAGAAGTTTATTTTCTTCTATATTTGTGTAATTTTTCTATTCGCTTTGAGTATTTTCCCAAAAACATTTTTTTTGATTCAAAATAACTTCGCTTTACAAGAAATACAAAACGCTTTGTTGACATTAAAACCTGACGTTTATCGTTCAAGATTTCCCGAAACTGCGACCGCTTCCAAATCTAAGAGCCCATGTTAAGCGATTGCTGTTTCAAGTAGGCCTGGGCCGGCTTTGATTCAATCTTAGGTAACTTGACCAAAATTTAACAACGCAATAAAATTTAACACGTTGTTAGTTAATCACGAATTAAATATTCTTTCTGCAACCCGCTGTCAGTCTGCTAATTCAACTGATTTTCTATCTTTAGTAATAACTTACCAATGGTGCGCACTTTATTTGGATTACCCTGTATGGAAAACTAAAACGCCTTAGCAATTTTTTTGCTGATACTTGATGACACTGGAAATTGATCTGAATTTTGTTAACCGTTAGTTTCAATTTTTCTATAACCATTTTTTTATATTGCTATGTTGAGGCGCATATACATAATATACGCATTAATACTTTTCCATACAAACACAATAGTTTTCTAATAGCATTTAAAATAAAAATGCAGGATATATAAATTTATTTAATATAAAAGATTTTGGAATTTTTATATTGTAGACATGGTACATGTTAACATGTACAGCTCTAGATGCATAAAATAAAAACTTAGAATTGAGACTAGACCTTTTTAGAAAATAGAACTTTCATCAGAATTCAAAATTCCAATTCCATATAAGTATCTACTGTTGTATTAAGAAAAAATGCAAAACTTTTATAACACTTTTTTATCTACTCTGTATAACTAAAAATTATTTAAAATGTGTAATGTCGGTCTACTTGAACTTGACCATATAGGCATAAAAAATAAAATAATATCAAATATGTACAAAATATACCTAGATCCCAGCCCTTCATATGCAGTAACAAAATAGTGCTGGTCATTTTGAAAAAAAAATAGATTGGTTCTCACTCAATTTCAATGGAAAAATAATGTACATGCAGGATGCATTCTCAGAAGAAGTTGGCAAAAATAAAAATTCATATATTTAAGAAATATGTCAAATATATTAAAAATCATATAACACGTTTATAACAAAACATATCACAAGATCTAATCTCAAGAAATAACAAGAATTCTATCAGTAACATCAACATCTCAAACTTATTTTACTAAATATAAACTGACATATATTATGTTGCAGAGTATACATCACGTATATATAATATTTTCAACGAATGCAGAAACGGTAAGGTAAATCTATACAGTGTGGTCCATTAAGCGTGCAACATAGGGGAATTTCCCTGTAAAAATGGAAATATTTTTAAAATGTGCATCTTCTCTATTAAAAAACCTTTTCTATTTAAAGTTTTTTCTATGTAGCTCTAGTAACTAACACGATACATTATTTAAAAAAAACAACATATATTAGAGAAAAAGTTTATTTCTTGAGACAATAATTAATAAAATAAAAGGAAATATTCCTTGTTAAGTCAGTGCCGTTACAGTAGGGTCTTGGGCTTGCAAGGGAAGCAAATTTAATCATAAATAAAAAATACTTTTAATATAAGTAATCTTAAATATACTTACATGGTATTCACACTTAAGGCTGCGAATTGCTTTCTTCAATCGAATTCTGTCCCCTATGTTAGGGGCTAAAACGTTTATTTGCTCTTCGTTTAAATCTTCTAATAGAGAAATATCATCAATTTTCTGGTCTACAAATACACATAGGCACGTTAAAGTAAAAAAAAACATGGGATTTTCTTAAGGTCAATAGCGACAATAAATTAAATTAAGTCGGTAGAAAATGTTCCAACAATTTTCTAAAGTTAAAAAAAAGTAAACTAAATTATTATACTTGTTGGGTCTATCTTGTGCTAACAAAATATCGAAAATAAGATCAAATTACATGCGTATAATGATATAACTTTATTTTCAACATTCATAATATACATACTAAACACAACAGCTTATATATACCTGCCATTAGTTAATATCTATTGAGTTCTGACCAAAACCGTGCGTCAAAGATTAGAGAAAAATCTAGTTAGTTTATTTTTAAATGTGTCTAATTGAATAGGGAACATTTATCTTCCTCTTTATTAATTTGGTTCAGTTTAACTTTGGCTTCATAATTCCTCCCTAAGAGAAAATTATATTGTCACAAAACCTTAAGGTTTTAATTGAAGCTATACCGGTTTTGTTACAATACCATTCTATTTTAAAATCCAACAGTAGGGTTTTGGGCTAAGTACAATTTATCTTGGCTCAAGATATCTAATCTGCTTGCGCCCAAGTTACGAGTTAAATATATTTTTGACCATTTACACTAGTAAGACTGGTTATTTGTAATGATAGATTGCCCTTGTTGGCGTTTCGGCAAACACGGAATTGTTTAATCTTTTGGAATAACGACCTTTACAAATGGTGAACTGCATAATATCTTTTACCTATAACTCTACATAAACAAAAAAAAAAGAAAAGACGCCATTTTTAATGTAAATATTTCAAACAGCCTAAAAATAAAGCAGGCATTTACGCACCTCTTTAAAACGATACCGACAAGATACGTTAACATAGGACACTTTTTGGAACAATTTGATTGTTGTCAAATAAAATAAAAACGAAAGACGCCATTTTAGTGTATTGCAAACAGCCTAAAAATAAATTACACATTTACATGCCTCTTTAAAACAATACTGGCAAGAAATGAAATTTGATTTTTGTCAAATATGTAATTATACGTATAAAAATAAGGCATATAAATAAAGGATGAACTTACCTTCAAAAGTTTGAAACAAATGGCTTAAGTTCCATTTATCTAAAATTTGTTTCACCTCCATTATTGAAAACAAATGCGGATAAAGCGTACCCGTACATACTAGACAACAAAATAACCCGAATCCTATCACCCGGATCACGCCGCGCCGGATGCTTCCGGCTGCTGGGCTTCGGCGAATTAATTACTGCTCTTGCGTGTCTACGGATAAAGTTGTCTCGTCGCATCGATGCTATTAGGATAATTTCTTCAAATAAAGATTCGAAGAGAAATAATATCTTTTATGCGAAGAGATACATCTCTTACGTTAAGAGATGTATCTCTTAAATAAAGTGCTTAAATAGTGTAATTTTATAGCTTTTGAAACAAGATAACTTGCATTTGTTTAAAGAGCTAAACGCCCAAGAGAAATTAGAAGATTTTTCAAGAGAACTATGTTTCTTAAACGAAGAACTTTTTTCTTGTAACAATAAAAATTCTCTTACACACAGATATTTTCTCTTGTCAGTAACAATTAACGTTCAAGAGAGTTCAGTACTTTGAGCCAAGAGTGCCTATTTTTTCAGTGTAAAACCCTATTCTAATTGGTCGGGTTACGACTAGCTCGAATACAACATAAGGACATAAGGGAATTCCCCTGTTAGTTTTACGGTGTTGTCAACTTACGTGCAGTGCGACACATAATTTATGGTGTGTCCAGCGCTCACTTTTAGAAATGTGCGAAAATTATTAATAATCCTTGTAGATTTGGACACCACCGTCTTTCCATTGGACGGCAGCGGGAGGTGGTATATACCATATCTATCTTACTTGATAGATTTTTTTACGCCCCGGCGCGGGGCCCCCCAATTCGCGGGACCCGTAGCATTTGCTATATACTCCTGCTACGTGGCTAATCCGGCACTGACATTATTCAGTTTACGCCAATTTGCCAATGCTTGAATACTATTCATTTTTTAACTTTTATTATTCTACTGACCTAAAACACCTAAAACACCTAAAATAAGTGAACATGTAACCATAAACATACAAAGTAAGGTTAAAAATAACACGACATCGGACAAAAGTTAAATGAATTTTAACTTTACCCGACGTCGTACGAATGTTAAAATATTCGTATGAAAAAGAGCGCGAAATTATTTTGACCAATTGGAGCTTTGTCGGACCGTCGGATCATCGAAAATCGGACGCATGGGACGTCGCGTCGGCTGACGACTAACCAGATGCCTTGCCAGATGAATTTTTCAAGAAGCGGTTGCACTTGGCCCAAAATAGCGGTAGTAAAAGGTAGATTGAGAAAACGGTAGACTGAGAAAACGGTTTGGTTACAGCTCCCTCTTGAAGCAAGTCTAGTGTAACAGTGTGAACTAAATAGTATATTCCTATCGTTCTATCTTGTTTCTTTTTATAGAGATAGAGAATACGAATGTATGAAATATATTCACTGCACTTTGGATTTTTTAATTAATTAAAATAGACTTTTAATAACTATAATTTAAAACAATATATATTGATATGAAAACTACTTAAAGGACTTCTTGCTGAGATGTAATTATGAAATAATACTCCACCTGTTTTAATGTATTCTATCAAACAAACATAAACAAGATTTTTAACACAAATACTATTATTTTATATTATAATATCCATATATTATTTTTTAAAAAGTCATAAAAAATTTGGTAACCACCAAAGTTATTTAATAATTTTATTTTAGGTACATTAAAATATTTTAATTTTTGTAAATATCTTTGGTCATTGGCCGTCTTAATTCATTGTTTCCCTTAAAATTAAAACAAGAACTTGTAATAAGCCGCTTGCTCAGTAATATTTCCGTTATAGTACCAGTACTTAAACGAGTTCCTTGATTAGTTGTAAACAAATTTTTAGTTGAAAAACTCTCTCAACATTAGCACCAAGAGATGGCGCTAGCTAATTTGCATACAAACGAAAAAGCGGTATTTCACAGAGCTAAAACTGGAGAACGGTAGATGACTCTCTAAAGCGGTAGAAATACGGCTTTAGCGGTAGTTCGGGCAACGCTGCGTGCACGACCAACGAGCCAGTGTTGTCAATCCAGAGTAAAAAAAAACCCTTTATGACCTCTAGAAAAATCCCTAGAAATCCATAGTTTTAAAAAATAACACAATAACACTTGAAAAAATATATATTTTTCAAAAAAAAAAAACAATGAAACTAAGCAGATATTTGGTTTAGCTAGGTAGGTACAATATGTCCCAAGAACTAAAAACTAAAATAATATAGGAACAAGGAACCATGCAAAAATATCATATATATAAAAAAACAAATCTCTTATGAGTACCTTCTATAACTATATCTCTGTTAAATAATAGGAATAATCAAATAATAATAATAATAAAACACTAATAATAATTTATATAGGAAAAAACAGCTGTTTTACGACTTAGGACCTAATATCTATTTTTCATACACATTCTCCTTTTTCATAAGTTTAAAGTGGTCATGCATTAGTAACTTAAAAATTTCCACAACAATTAGTTTCGCCCGAAAAGCGAATCACAGAGACCGCATTAATGTTCATTTGCGCCGCATGACATAATCCGAGATTAGCGGCTAACACTTGATTAAAGTCGACAATTTATTTGCGCCGTTTTATTAATTCTAGATTAACAAGATAATCAGCGATTAAATTTAATCTGTCCGGAATGAGGGATTATTTCTGAGTTAGAGTTAATCTGCCAATCCCAACCTACAATTTGGTTGTATTTTTTACAGTACTTTTCCAATTTTTCATGCAAATATGGATCTAATGGATCCAATGATGAACTATGTTTTTGAGAATGCTTTAAGGAAAAATACGGCTTATCACGGTCTCACCGAAATAGAGGATCAACTGGAATATCCCCATGACTGGTAAGTAGTAGCAGTACCTAGCAATAGTGGTAGTCGTAGTATTATACATGTTGTGGTAGAAGAATATATAAAATCATATATACATACATTGTTTTCAGGAATGACAGCATCTCACCCATGAACCAGCTTTTAACATTAGGTACTAAGATTTTTTGCTATAGGGGGCCATGTATTATCTGTAGCAGATTACATGGGGATGCATGATCTACAGCATCACGAATAATTTCAAAAGTTTCAGATGTTATTACAAGGTTAAGACCCAGATATATCAAAATGCCAGAGAGAAATGAAATGTTGGATGTTCAAACCGATTTCTATAAAATTTCAAGGTTTCCAAGGGTAGTCGGTTGCATCGATGGTACTCATATTCGTCTACAGTCACCAGGTAGACATAATAATGTGTGCTAAAACAGTATTTTTCACTAACATATAGTTTTCACACTTTTTTTTATAAGTATAGAATTCTGTATGGTTCACTCAACAAAAATGACCCGTAGCTTTGTGTAAATGTAAAGTCTAGATAATAATTATAATAATAATCCTGTATTTGCTAACAAAACGATACGGAGATCACAAAGTAATATCACAATACAAATAGTGTACGTTAGACACTTAATGAGGACAAAAACATATATGTTTAACAGATACAAGTATACTGGTCTCCACAGTGACCAGATCGATCTAACTTAATACCTATACTCTTTTCCATGAGGATACGAGCCATGATTTTAGGACTAGCTCATAAACAGTAATAGTTCTTTTGAGGTGGACATGATGCTGAGCTCTTTAGAAATCGAGAGGGGTATTTTTCTTTGAATACACAAATTGTTGGTCACAATAGTTTAAAAATTAGAGACCTTGTGGCTAGATGGCCCGGATCGACACACGACAGTACTATTTATAGTAATTCAAGGATACGAGCAAGATTAGAGGCAGGAGAGTTTCCAAATACTACAATTCTAGGTAAGTTCGGGAAGTAAACGCTGATGAACACTAGCTTTAAGGTTCACAACGTTCATCGAGGTGTATATCAGTGAATTAGTTAACATTTTCATATTATTCTTGTAATTTAATCGCGTTCAGAAAACATCAGTTTGCCTCATTGGAAGCCATTGCTGTTGTAGGAAAGTTGATAGAAGTATTGATACAGTGGCTAGTAATATTTTTTAATTTCTGAAATGTAACCTCGCTTGCATTTTAGGGGATAGTGGATATTTTTATCTAATCATGTATTAACTCCAGTTTTAAACCCAAGAAACCGAGCTGAACAATTATATAACAAAGCTCACATCAGAACACGTAATAGCATTGAGAGGTTTTTTGATGTATAGAAACGTAGGTTTCCCATACTGGCATATGGAATGAGAATAAAACTCAGTACTGCACAGACAGTAATAGTTGCTGCTGGAGTTCTTCATAATATTGCAGTCGAAATGAATGACGGTGACCCACCTGTCCCAGAGGAGCTTAAAATTCATCACTTGAATGATTTAATTCAAATGGGAGATATTCCAGATTTTAGAGAAGCACAAAATGTAGATGTTGCCTCTTCAAGAAATATTTTAATTAATAATTATTTCGCAAATATATAACTATGTTGTAATAACTGTTTTTGCATTAATGTTTTTTATAGTACTTACTAGTTGTCTGATTAAAAAGAAATGAAAAAAATAAAAGCTGCGGTTTACTTTTATTTATTCATAAAGGATTGACAATTTCTCTAGTACTTAGTACTGTGTTAATGCAAGTACCAAAAAACTCTAATATTTAAAACATAGATCATTTTAAAAATAGTATTTTAGATATTTCAAAAATATTTGAAGTATATTCTCAATTCATACTGATTCAGCAAAACTAATTAACAGAATCTCGTTAGGTAGTAACTAACAATCTTAACTTTCATTATATTAAAAATTTTACACAAAAACTTAAAATACAAAGAAAATTACGTTGGGTCAAGTCGGTTAGGTTTTCCAAAGTATTTAATTGTTTTTGTTTTATTTCAATATCTAATTGTAAAGCGGTCATTCGTAATGTATGTTCTTCTTTTAAGCAGTTTGCACGTTCAATCTTTTTATTTGCTAATTTTTCATATTTCTCCCCCAATACTGAAGATGTCATTGTTCTTATCAATGCTGTTGATCTACCATCGACTAACAGAGAGAGCCCTTTTTGGTGTGGTTTCCTAAAAATGTTTTAAGAACTGTAAGGACTCTCAGACACTCTTTTCAAAATAAAATTCCTTAATTTCTGTTGCACACAGATGGAAAAAAATCTACACATTTGTATGTTTTTGGGATTAATAAATGTAAAAAAAAACTGAAATTTAGATATTTTTAGTATGTCATAGATTTTTGCAATACAAACCTTCATGGATATACAGGGCTGTGCTGCAAGTGATTGTGCACCCAAATTATGTATTATACAAAAGGAATAAACTATTTTACATAGATTTTTATGTTTTTTTAAAGTACAACTTCTTAACATTAAAATATTTTTTTATTTTCCACATGAAAATTCAAAATCAAACACACAATTGTCATTCATTACGAAATATCTTACTATTAATAACTAAATAAAAAAAATCCAAAACCTGGCCTAAAGAAGAGCAAGTAAACTGAAAAGGCCATTGCAAATGTACGAGTACATTTATTTTAACAAATTTAGAACCAAATAGTGTTTTGGAATACAAACCTTGTGTACTGACTGATTGTGGGTTGTTTGTGGACTCTCATTATCCTCCACAAAAACTATTTCAATTTTATCATCATTTCTCGACACTATGGAGTCCTGAAAATAAAACACATTGAATATTAATTTCATAATAATAATAATAATAATAATAATAATAGTAATAGTAATAATAATAATAATAATAATAATAATAATAATAATAATAAAAATATTATACACTGATTTGTTAACATTTTTTTTGCAGTTAACTAAACATAATATTTAAATGATGTATCGTCACGCAGTAGTGTTTAAGCACCATTAACACCCCCTTTTGTGTGAACAGGAATTTACAGTACAATTTTTTTTGTCTCAGAAGTCAATAAGGCATATTATTCCTCTTGCCAAAACATTATTAATTTACATTATAGGTACAGTAGAATCTCGCTAATCCAGCGCCTTCGATTGCAAGTAGTTGCCGGATTACGGAAAACGCCGGATTATTGGAAAATTTTATAAAATTATTAATACGTACATATTATGTATTTTTCTATTATTTCAACCATATATTTTGCTAACTAAAAGCCTTTCATACATATTATGTATTATTAATATTTAGTATGTACATATGTACATATGTACATATATACAATAAAAAACAAGACATCTTCAAATGTATTTTATTGTGATAATATAGGTACATATTTTATATTGATGTACATATTTAATCTACTTTCATAAAATAAGACGTTATGGGTCAATCTATTCAAGTGGGGCCAAATGGGTCTTTGAATTAATTTAATTTTTTTCCCCTATTTTGACCTCAATCTTTAAATTTAAATTACTTTATATTTTATCATTAGTATTTCATTAGCGGTCATACATTAAAATAAATTTTGGGACAAAAAATATAAAAAAACAAAAATGAGTTTCACGGAGTTGAGGTATGTGGTAACGGTACTGAGAAATTTAAACCCAAGTATTAATATTATCTATATTACTTATATTATAATTATTATTGTTAGTAATATTATCATCAGAATGGGAATAAATAGAAATAAACCTATGGAAATAAAGGTTCATACAATGTTTTTATTCAAACATGTTTAACTAATAATTCTAATTATTAGACAGTAAACAGACTGTAAACAGCTGTTTTGGTTTTTAAAATTCTGCTTAAGTTGTGACGTCAATACTTCTCCAACTAACAAATTTCTTTTAATAATAGGAGTTACTAACTGTCCCTGCAATATGTCTTCAACATTTTTATTGGATTTATTTTTTTAACACGTAGTATTTTTTTATATTTAATTTTCTTAGCTGTTTCTTTTTTTAATTTCTCTTCAAGCGCAGATATTTTATGCTTTAGCAAATCTTTGTTTCTCCTTCTTCTTTTCTTGCCTTCATCTTGTCTGCCATAAGACCATACAGGAGTTTCCTCAATAAGCATGGGATTCTGTTGGTAGATCCCTAAAGGATTTGGCACGAGATAAAGGTGCTTCTTGGGGATGACGGAGGTGTCAGTTGACATAGTCTGTTTTCATCTTGCTTTCTGTTCTTTTTTAAATCTTAACACTTTTTACTCTGTCTTGGCCAATTCTTCCTTACTTTCATCTGTTGTCGTTCACTAAGCTCTGAAATACTTTTAATTTTTCCTTCTGCTTTTCTTTTGTAGTACCTTTCCCTCTCCTTTCTTTTTGTTTCTTCATATCTGCCAGGATCATTTCTTATTCCCTCCCTCAGCCGTCGCATACATTTTTTATTTTTCTCATTTTGGTCTTCCTTACTATTGCCTTTTTGTTTTGGACCGTCTTTTACTCTAATTTTCTGGTAAAAAATAAAAACGTATATAAATAAAATAGTTCAGATATCATCTAGGAATACTTAATTTATTGTATTATAGATAATTTTATTAAATTTTTCTATATCCACTTATTTATTGTCGACAATTCCGCTTAAGGCCAACTTAACTGTAAGGCACAGGGTACATATTACATATATTTTAAAATATCTCCTTAAACAACAAATAAATAAATATGTTTATAAAACCTATTCGAGCCGTTTTCATCTCCGTGAAAATAGTGTCAGCTCCATTACCCTAGTACAGTAACGGAACTGAGACCACGGAGATGAGGATTTGTAACGTTTTTTAAGGATATCTTGATTAGTAATTAATAAAGAATTAACATTATTTTTGGTTAATGTTTAGAATATTGTTTAAAATGTTAAGTATAACTTAAAATAAAATATTATTATAATTAAGGTAAAAACAAACATTCACGAAATTGAGAAAAATGAATAACGAACTTACCCTCATCGTGGAAACACAAAACACAAACTAAAGTAACGTGCGAGACGTCGTTTACGCACCACGTGCTACCAGCACCTGAACGGTCGGATCTCCAAACTCGAATAAATATATACGATATTGCCCTTTATTGGATTTTACGGGCATTAAAATCTGTATTCACGGAGCTGAGAAAATTATTGGGGTCATAGGACTTTAATAAAATATCAACGCTGTTTTAAAATTTTTTAAAAAAATTCCTTTGGGTGGTTGTTTTTTTTTGTATTGTTATTTGTCTGGCTGAAAAATTATTGCCATAATGGGTTTAGTTTACCTAAAATTTCTTAAAAAAGTACCTAATCCGGGGTGAGGGACATGACACGGAGCTGAGAAATTAAGGTTAAAACAAGAAATATTTATGTCGGCGAAAAAGTTATATATTCTATATTGAAGAAAATCAAAAGCTAAAAAAGCAAAATAGTATTTACTTTTTTAAAATTATTTCAACTATTTCTGATATTAAGTGGAGACCATGAATGTCCCGGTTTGAGTAGAATGACCGTTATCTGTTTTTGTTTTTTTACAGTAAAGGATTTCCTAAAACATGTTCACGAAGATTTCGCAATGTCATTATATCTCCCGCGGAAACACTGTTTTCTTCAGCCCATTGAACAGATGTGTTAAAACTGTAGTCCTCACAAAGTTCTCGATTTTAAGGCGGTTTTGACGAATATCATGAATTGTAGCCCGTCCAATATTGTAGCACTTTGCAAGTTGACAAATCTGTTCGCCCTTATCAAGCCTTTTCAATATTTCAGCTTTTACAGCTAAAGTTACTGTTTTATGTTTACGTTTTGATTGACTCGACATTGCGCGACCGTACGACCGTATCAGTCTGAAACAATAGAATGACAAACAACAAACAATTACTATATTGCGCAATACATATTTTACAACATTACATCAGGTTACGCCAGTAAAACGTTCATTTGGAACCAAATGCAGGATTGTAGAATATTAGGACGTGGAAAACGCCGAACTGTAGAGGCTATAGACAGGGCTAGCCGGATTAATGAAAACTTGCATACATCAAATTATTTGTCGGATTACTGACAGTGCCGGACTACTACATGGCCGGATTAGCGAGATTCTACTGTACTTACAATATTGTTCATTAGAGATTCATTCATTGGCTTTTTAAAATCAGATGCCTTTCTGAATTTCTTACATTTATTTTCTATATCTTCAACTGTGTCCTACAAACAAGAAAGAGAAATTAGCTACTTATAAGGCTTTATTTAACCAAAAGTAAAGCTACCGAGAACAGAATGGAATCAGCTATTTAAAAGAAACAAACTCCAATTTTGGGTTATCAGTTTATTTAAGTTTATTACTGGTACAGCGAGTCTTGAAAGTAATGTTAAGGTGCAGGTAGTAGATCCACATAGAACGACAAATCTATGCTGGCATATACATAAAAGCTCTCCCATTATATATGAACCGATTACCTGTCCCCTACCATTACCTTTGAGACTGTACATTACGACTAAATGGCCATATAAAAAAATATCCATAAAATATCAACAACATGTCTCATAGGTTGTAAAAGTACAATCAGTAACTTTGGAGCCACATTTGCTTGTAACAGCAAAAAATATAACCTGATTTAGAACTCGCTAGTTAATTTGTGTTTTATGCTTATCTGTATGTCATGATCCAAGACATCTTCTTTTCCCACATTGTCAGAAGTTGTTAGAAGACCATCACTGTCATACTTATTATTTAATCCAAAAATAGATTAAGGATTAATATAATTGATAAAATTATGTTCTCTTCATCACTTAAATTAGTGGGTTCAGGGCCCACCCGTTAAATATGTGGCTTTCCTCTGTTCGGCTGCTTTTTTCCTAATATTTGTCTTTAAATTTTTGTAATTTTTTTTAAAGAATCTTCAGTTCTCGATGTGTTTGAGACCAAACCAGCGTTAAAAGAGGTAGTTATAGCTGTCCAGGCTTTATTTTTTCTTCGTTTTGTTATTTTCGATAATGCTTTCATATTTTTCTATAAGATTTATTAACATGTCTCGCTCGATGGCTGAAAAGTTTGGCATACGTTGCCTCTTGAGTTTCTCGTTTCTTGACCCCGACATCTTTTACTACTTGCTTTTTACGTTTACGGCAGAATACGGGGCCCCACAAACCCAAAAAAGCTAAGTCACGCACATACAAAAATGCAAAACAAATAGAAGTTTACTTTTTGTGTTTACTTTACAGGTTAGATTTCTCCAGTGGTACTAGTAGTTTAAACAAAAACGGCAAGAAAAGCAGCGTTGTCAGATTATTTCATTTAGATAATTCGGAATTAACTAATTCGCTCTTATTTTCCACTGCTGCAAAGGGTTAATCTAATCTTAGGGATTCAACTTTAATTCTGAATTAGCTAATCCAGAATTAGTTAAAAAGCGGCGCAAATGGGCATAAGGGCCTCACTGCCAAGTTTATTCCTTGTTTGTTCTAACGTCAGTCACGACAGAAAAAACTCTTTCGGTTTCTGCTTTGCTATGTGGCAGGGACAAGCAAAGAGATGCCAAATAACAAATGTTTTTAAATTGAAAGTGTCGTCAAAATCTTTTATGGTTTTTAATGACCACCAAAAGTTTTCAATAGATTTTTGGAGAAAATATTCTTTTTCTGCCTCATCAAAATATACCGAGAGCCGATTCCCTTATCTGTCTAGTTCGTTTGTATTTATACCTTCCACGCCATACTAACACCAATACAAAATCCTCTTCCCAACACCCCAGAAGAAAGATTTAGCAATCACTTAAAATCAGTTAGAAGCAGTATTGAACGCTGTATAGGGGTATGGAAAACCAGATTCAGGTGCTTGTTAAAGTACAGAACTGTACATTATGAACCCGAAAATGCTGCTAAAATTATTAATGCATGCGCCATTTTGCATAACATTTGTGTAAATAATAATGTGCCAGAGCCTGAACATGATGTTAATTTGGACTTGGATTTAGGTGATAATGAAGTTAATCGGTTTCACGAAAATGTTGTAGCAGGTGTAAATCCAGAACTGGCAGAAGTCAGACGCTTAACCATTATATTAATTAAATTTATAATAAAATTGTGTTCATATAATTTATTTTAATAATAAATTGTTACCATTATTTTTCTGAACATGTAGATATTAATTTAACAGAAATATATGTTTGCAATTAGTTCATTTATTTTCTTACCCAGTAACTTTTCCTAAAAAAATTAAAAAAAAAAAACCAAATCAGATTTTGTAACTTTTAGGGCAGTATTTGATATTACAAATTACATTAACAAAACTGTCCAACTGTAATTAAAGCTTGAATTAATGCCAAATATGTCGCACTTGTATTTCTTATACACTGGTAATTTTAGTTTTTATGATGTGATATTTTGGTAACTCTTTAAAATTAAAAACGATAGAGTAACTAATGATATTTATTAAAGATCTAGAGTATCAAAACCAACTAACAATTTTTTAAATAATAACTAGTAACGTATAACCTACAAGGGCTGTGACACCCTAAACATAAGAGTACAATATCAAAAAGTTAACATTCGCTTGTCCCTTCAGTTGTTTCTGTCGAGCTTGAATATAATTGTCTACACTGACATTGTCATTTAAAGGATTTTAAGGTTTTCACTAATTCCAAATTAACTTTGTTACTTTCTTGTAATACCTGCAACTTCTGAGTCTCATATTTTTTCTTGTGTTCGTAATATTGTTGTTTTGCTTCATAAGAATTTTCCATGATACATGTCCTTTTATCCATGATACTTGTGGCTCTTTGACCTAAAGTTAGGGCTGTAGTCAATCTTCTGGTTTTTGTAATTCTCTTTTTTGGTGTTTTTTCATTTCTTGTTGATGTGCTTGTAGGTAGTATCCAATTATATGTATGGTCTTCGCATGGTAATACTGGGTCTTCATTCTCTGTATTTTTATTTTGCTCCTCAGTATCTTGAAAATGAGATACAACCAAGGTTGCCTAAAAGATTATGATGATTACAAAACAATTCATTTAAAAGCAATTTATAATGACTAAAATATTAATAAAAATACATCAACAATAATACTCCTTTAGGAAAAAGACTGAACTCCGAAAAACAAGGAGAAATTAAAAAAAACTAGCATCTTCGGTAAAACCATTTTCCTCTTGATCTTCACCAAGAAAATTCACACAATTTTCTTCAGTACTGATACTAAAACTGAACTGAGCTGCTGACTCATGAACACTACATAAACCATCTATTGACACGGGAGGCATTAAATCTAAGATGTCATTTTCCACCTTGTTTAGAACCTCGTCAGCAGGAGGGCCACCTCCTGTTTGAGTACAGTTTGTCTGTTTGTTGTTTTTGGCTGCTTTTGATTTTGCAGTCTTTTTCAAATATTGCCATGTCTAAAATTGAAAAGAATAAATTTGTCAAATACCTACTAAATTTTACCATAGTTCTTAGCTTATATCGGTATTGATTATTTAATTTTTTAATTTGGTTATATTACATAATTTTTTTCCCTTAACTGTTATTAAAATCTATATCATGGAAGCTATAAACACATAAGTTCATGACCATCATACTTATTTTATCTTACATAAATTTCAGTTTACACTAACATCAATCTTTATTAAAGCTATTCAAGATTACCTTTCTCCACTGTCTCCAATTTTTTACAGAGCCAATGGGAACTGAATTTAATTTCTCAGTAATTTACTCCCACAATTGCTGGGCTTTTTTAAATGTAAAATCGTTTGTAAATCTGCACGATTTTAATTCGGGATGCTTTTGAATCCATTCCACCAATAAATATTTTTGCAAATTTGTTATTGCGCCACTTCTTATTTTTTCGCCCCCATGCTCAGATTACATCAATATTTAGTTTTCACTTTTTACCACAAAATAAAGATAGAAAAATATTGCAGATTGAGAAGAAAATGTCACTGTTTAACCTCAAATTACAAGCATTGACAGATGTTACTCGCTCAAACGAGATGCTAAATAGCCATCGCTCGAATTTAAACCAACGTTGCCAAATCATGCTTAAGTTGTGACCTTTGTTTCGTTCAAATTATTTTGAGAGGAACTTTTGAAAATGGTGTACTGGCGCACCGCACAATATAGAAATACCTTGTATTGTGGTCTCAGGGACAATAATAATTTAATAAAAACAACATAAAATACAAGGACATCGGTTTTTCGATGCTCGATATTTTGTGAGATGACTATAGGTAAACTAAAATCGTAAGCTAGCATAAATACCTACTTTTCACTAAAAAAAAAAGATATTTTTTAGGTAAGTTTTCTATTTATGAGATTGTGTTTTTCAATAACTGGAAAATGCCATTGGGTAAATATTTAACCAAAAATAAGCAGCAACTAGATACCTGAATAGGTTAAATAAATTTAATAAATTCTTTATTTGCAATGCAAAGTTAGAGAAATACATAAGTGTCTTCAAGATTAGGTAGGTAGATACACTATATCTCCTTACAAAAAATTAGATCCCAATATAATTAGTACAAAAAATCTATAACCAAGGCAAGTCTAAATAGAAGCAAGATAGAGCAATGCATTGGCCAAGGTATAGAGGGTATATGAATACCAAGAACCACCAAAGATTGAGCAACTGGTGTATAGGATACTTAATAAGAAACATAAAACCAATATAAGCATTATATTTACAAATAATATACAAACATACTTATAGTACAAGAACACTCATCATGTTGGGTGAATAAATAAAAATACTGAAAAAAAAACTAATTAGCAGTATGTGTGATCATAAGTGGGTGATACTGATATAAAAAAATTTAAATTTTCTGCTATTTCTAGTGCTTCTTCACTAGTGGGTTTAGCCAAACTGCTAGCAGCCTTAACTTTTTTCTTTCTTGTAGAACTGAACCTTAGTTGAGGCTGTAGAGTCCTATTGGATGGTAAATTTTTTGTTGGACAATAGTCAATTACTTTATCCGTATTCTGACATTTCACTATATTGTTTGCGATAAGCAAATAATGGTGAAGTTGATTCAATATGGAATCACCAAGGTCCTCATAATTAGAAGCATTTAACTGGGCCAACAGAAATTTTATTTTATCTAACCATTTGTTTCTAGTGCTTAAAGGCTCGTTAGAATTTTGGGAAAATGCATTTAAATGATTTAAAAGTAACTGAGTTTTATTGCTATCTGTACTAGGTAATTCTGAAGCTATACTGCAGTCTGATAAAGACTCTTGAGAGCTATTTGACTTAGAATGAACCATATGAATGTGTTTGCATATTGTCGGTTTTCTTTTACAAAATTCACAGCTACATGTAAACATGTGGATACATACTTGACAAATAGTACATGTTTGTTCACAACATTTAGTGTTAAGTTTTTTATAAACTTCATATGTTCCATCATTTTTATTTTTTATTATTTTCCAATAGTTCTCAAAATTCAAAGCAACATAACCTATACTTTGTACGATTGCTGCCTTATGATAATGTGATATCATTGACGTTTGCCTTGTATGCTCTCCTTTAGTCAATCTAATTATTCGTTCAACACTTTTGTCTCTTACATACTGCAGTACCGCATCCGCAGACCTTTATCCAAACGTTTATTGTTTTTCTTTCGAGATAGAAATATTTGATTACTTTATGCATCGATTCAAGGTGCATGTTGGTATTTATTAGAGATTTATCTCTAAAACAATATGCCCATTTCAGGAAATTGTGGGTGTACATATTTTTAAAATATTCTCCAAATCTTTTAGTATCATTATCAACACACATTTGATGCACAGCATTCTGTAAAGCGGAATTGAAATCCTCCAAAGATATACTTTGTTGCAAAGTTTTCAACATTTTATATGTCGATGTACGCTTTTCCTTGACATTTATTTTAGTTAGGTTACTCTGCCAGGCCCTATCTACGTGCCATGAGCAAAATAAATGATTGGCCTCGAGATCCATAACCATACACCAAGCATTAAAAAAAGTTTCATCCATATCTGACATAAATGTCTTACATCGAACAGTACCTGAAATCAAATCCAAAATTAAATAAACAAGCTAATCTGTTTAAGCTCTTTAAAGTAATATTTACCAACGGTGTTTTTAATTACTGAAAAAAAAATTTCTGCACAATTGTGTCTTTCCTATTTGCAAACATTTCGGCAGCAGGAAAACCATGGCCAAACTCGTCAATTACCATTATGGTGGTTAGCTGGAAATCATAGGCATTGAGGCCATGTGTGCTGTCAATAGTTACTATAGCTGGAAAGTCTTTAAGCATCTGTTGTTGAAATTGGTTCATTATAATTAAACAGAAATCATGATCCCCCAAAATGTCATGACTTGTCCCTTGCGGTTTGTAGAGCAGTACTGGGTTTGTTTCCTGGTTCATAACCTCTCTAACCCACAATTCAACTGAGAATGCATCATTTGGGTTCCTTTTACCATCCCTAACTTCAACACCACAAGCGGTTTTGATATTCTGAATATCTTTTGATGTTACAAGGTCAATTCTTTTGATATTTGGAGTGATGTTGTCCCTATGTGTTTCAAGTATTCTACAAACAAAAGTAAGCTTCCTATATTCATAAACATTACACTTGAATTAAATTACCTTCGGGATGTAACACCATTTATAAGATTTGAGGCTATACCAAATCTATCAGATTCGGGAATTCTAATATGTTGCAAATCTTGTGTGTGTCCATAATGCATTTTTTGCCATTTAACAAGGATATTTTGGTTTTCTTTCTTCATTTTGATGTTACTTGTGCAAATATAATTCAGTTTGCAGCTACCTTGACTTTTAAGCAGCCTACTCCTTTCGCAGTTAGATTTTAAGGTGTAATCTAAAAAGAAAAACACTAGAATAACATTCAAGTCACATACAACACTTTGCAGTAAGTACTTTGGTCTATTCTAATATAGGTAGTAGCTGGTAGTAGATAGTTATCAAATTTGTCTTAGATAGGTAGATGAGGAAGCCTCAAGAACTAGGACTAGGCATATATTTTACTTGAACACACTTACTTGTTCTACTTCTATTGCAGCGATAATACATTGTTTCGCTGGTTCTATTAGTCCTCTTATTGTTTAACACATAACAACATTTATTCGTTCTCTCAATTTCTGCTTTCCATTGAACAAATTCTAAAACAATATAAATTTAAAAAAAATAACATCACCGGTATTATTTGGCTTTAAATATTTTAAATTATTTTATTATAGTGTATGGGTTACACAAATTTGGACACAGTGTACACACATACCTTGCCAAAGTTGGAAAGATGTCAATTCGGTTTCAAAATGCATTCCATGATCAGTAGTTAAATGATTAATTAGCAAATCATTTGTTTTGAAATCTCTATTACAAGCAATTATCTGATTTTTCTCCAGACAACGATGATGAAACTGAAGAACTGTCTAAAAGAACTTATTAAAGAACTTGGATTATACGGTTTATGAATATCGATAACTTTAGCAAAATACTGTTTGGCTGAAACATCGAAAACATCAGCGCTATCCCTAACCGATCCACCTGACGCACCCGAGGCCTCAGGCTGTTCTTCTTCCTCCTGTTCGTCCTGTTGATCCACCTCTATCTCCTCCTGACTTACAGTTCCTTCCGGAGATCTTCCAATGCTACTATATTACCTAAAAGCTGTTGTTCCAGGCCTTTTTTCCTTGTCCGTTCCTCTAACGCTGTCATCTTCTTGGCTCCTTTTATGTATTTGGTTGGTATGCCTTTTCCACAAATTACCATCCTCTATTCTACATAAATATGTTGTCTTACCAATTTTCTTTTCGATCCGAGCTTCTGTCCATTTTCTCTGGTTCCTGCTCCTGTAATCTACCACCATCACTCTCTCTCCCACTACAAAATCTCTTGTCCTTCCTGTGTAATTTATTGTCTGTCTTTCTTGGGCTCGTAGTTGTCTTTGGAGAGGTTTCACTTGTGTTTTAGGTTGGCTGATCGATTCCTTTTCAGTACCTTCTCTTAGTACATCCATTCTTGTTCGTAATTCCCTGCTTAACATCAACTTTGCTGGTGTTTCTCCCGTGCTATAGTGTTTCGATGCCCTATAAGCGAATACAAATTCTGAAACTAACATAGATATATCTCCATTCCTGTTTGCCGGGTCTAAAAATCTTGTCTTTAAATTTGCTTTAAAAGTTTTTACTGCGTTTTCTGCTAAACCATTCGATTGTGGGTTAAAAGGTGGTGAAGTTACATGTTTGATTGCATTTCTATTTAAAAACTTTTATATATTTGCCGCTACAACCGATCTACCCACTTTGTATATGCATCAATTGCTATTAAGAACATTTTTCCCATTATTGGCCCACAAAAATCCATATGTACCCTATTCCATGGAGTTTCCTCCACTCTCCACGGAGTTAGCGTACTCTTCGGTGGTGCCTGTTTGTTTTGCAAGCAAAAAGAACAAGATTTACATTTATTTTCTATATCTTTGTCTATATTTGGCCAATAAACGTATGATCTTGCCAAGCTTTTAGTTTTCACTATGCCAAAATGATTTGAATGAAGCTCTGATATTTTCTTACGTAACTTTTCAGGAATTACAATTCTATACCCCCACATAATTATACCTTTTTCAACTGTCAGTTCATTTTTTCTGTTATACTAGGGTAAAATTGAATTTGTTACCTTCTCTGGCCATCTTCCTGTCTCTACATATTTTCTAACCTTTCTCAACTCTGCATCTGCTGCTATTTCTCTCCTTATCTCATCGTTGTTGATAGGCCAGTCATCTAAGCTGTCCGTGAAATGCAAATATTCGCCATTTGAGCCGTCCCTAGAACTTACATTCGCCTTTAAAGGAAATCTCGACAAGTAATCACAAATTTTATTGTCTGAACCTTTGATATAACTTATCGTATCATTAAAACTTGACAAATATGCTGCCCATCTTTGGAGTCGGCTCGCATACATCTGAGGTATACCCTTATGCTCTCCATATATAGTCAATAACGGTTTATGGTCAGTACGTAAAACGAATTTCTTACCATACCGGTATTGATACCACTTGCAAGTTGCCCAGTATATTGCTAGCGCTTCCAAATGACAAGTTGGATATTTTTTTCTGTTGGGGTTAGGGCCCTTGAAGCAAAGCAGACAGGTCTCTCTTCACCATTTTTGATCCGCTGCGACAAGACGCCTGCAATCCCACTCTGGCTTGCATCACAGGTCAATATCAGCGGTAGGTCAGGATCAAAATGCACTAAAATCAAATGAGAAGCAATAATTTTTTTTTTATCTCAATAAACGCTTTTTCACTCTTTGCTCCAATAAAATTTTACATTTTCCTTTAACAAATTGTACACCGGGGCCAAAATTCTGACTGCATTCGGTACAAATTTGCCATAATAGTTAATCATACCCAAAAACACTCTAACATCTTGTACATTTTGGGGCTGAGGCGCATCTACAATTGCCTTTATTTTGTCCTCCGACTTTTTTAAACCTTTGGAAGTGATCTTAAAACCTAAATACTCCACTGATTCTTTAAAGAAATTACATTTATTTAATCTCAAGGTTAGACCTGCTTCTTTTAATTTCTTACACACTTTTCTTAAAGTTTCAATATGCTCTTTTTCCGAGGCTCCCGTTACCAAAATATCATCTAAAAGCAAGAAACATTATCTATATCCTTAAATAGACTTTCTATATGCCTCTGAAAAATAAAACTTGATATTGTTAAACCAAAAGGTAATCTGTTCATTTCATAGAAACCTTTAGGCGTTGATATACATGCTATTTTTCTAGATTCTTTATCCTCTACAAACTGATTATAGGCAAAAGCCAAATCTAGTTTTGAAAATGTCTGTCCTTTATGCAGTTTTGCAAATATCTCTTCGATCCTTGGTAAAGGGTAGTTGATCTCTTTCAAGTGTCTGTTGACGGTCACTGAATAATCTCCACATAGTCTTAGACTTCCATCTTCTTTTAATATCGGTACTAATGGAGTCGCCCATTCTGACGTCTCTGTTGGGGTGATGATGCCGCTTTTTTCTATTTTCTCCAATTCTTCATTCATGAGCCTTCGATATGCGGACGGTACTGGCCTTGGCTTGCAAAAAATAGGTGTAACATTCTCCTTCAAGTGAAGCTTAATTTCAGCAAACTTGAATTCCCCAATATCTTTACTGAAAACTTCTGGAAATTCACGAACCAAAAGAGTGTCCACTCTCTCGTCGGAAACCTTGTTGAGTAGCCCAAACCCTACCTCGAAAGCGTCAAGCCAATCACGACCTAAAATACACACATTTGCATTAGCTACTACAAAAAACTTAATATATGCCGTTTTGTTCCGATATCTCACCAAAACTCTTGTACCGCCCCAGTCAAACTCCCCGCCTGGCAATGTCCTCGAATCAGATCACACGGTAGCATAAAACGGCACCCGGAGAACCTCACGCAAACGTCAACGCGATGGACGGCGCGAGCCGCCCGCGTACATCGACGCAGGCACGGCTTCCGAATGCCACTCTACGTGCTTGTCTCTTCCCTTGTCACTACGGTCCCACACTTCCTGCCATTCCGGCTTTACCCTCTCCCACACCCTTTTTCTATCTTTCTCCTTGCAATAATCGTACCTACCTGTCCACGTCACCTCCTCACTTCTCATTCCGCAACCAGCTGCCCAATGGGCCTTTCTGTTGCCTTTGTTCTCCCTTTCGTGCCCCCTTCTCCATATCAGTCCCACCCTCTCCCCCCGTTCCTTACGCTCCTCAACCATCTTCTGTATTATTGCACATTTTTTACTTACTACCCTGTGCTTTTTCAGCGATTCCACTGTCACCTTGGAGTCGCTGACGATCATAACCCCCCTTCTTTCCCATTCATCCACTCGCCTACCCAGCACTCTTTCTATCGCCATCATTTCCGCTTGATTGATGCTGTCACTATCCGCCAGTCTTTCCCATCCTGTTATCAATTCCCCTCCCGTGACATAGGCCCATCCTATTCCAGTTTCCCCATCGTTTGCCCTACCGGCATCAACAGATACCTCCATCATCCCTTCGTCTGTCATACACAGCGCTCCCACATTCCAGGGAAGCACTCTATCACTGGTCCTTATTCGACCCTCAACCTTCTCCCTTCCATTCGCCACCCATTCCTCGTATCTTACCCTAGCCTCGATGTGCAGGGGCGCCGTCCCCACTAACGTGCACATCGCCATACTAGACGTGGTCCTATAAGCTCCACTAACCGCGAGCATAAATGGCCGTTGAATGGCCTCCATCTGTTTCCACACTTCAACCCCATACAGCACCGCTGGTTTAATAACCCTGTCATATATTATTCTGATGCATTCTTTCCTAATTCTCATATTCCGGCCTGCCCACCTTCGCAGTTTTCCCGCGGTTGTCCCCATTATTTTCCGTACCTCCTTCAAGTGGTCTATAAAAAGCAAGCCCTTGTCGACCACTATCCCGAGGTACCTCACATTCTCCTTGCATTCAATCACCCTGTCTCTCATCCTTACAACAGGCCTCCTTTCAAGCCTCCTTGACGGTACAAACATCCCCTCAGTCTTCCTCTCATTATATCCCAGATTCATTTCTTCCTCCCATTCCTCGCACTCCTTCCATACTAATTTCGATTTTCGCTCCAGCTCCTTCACCGATGGTCCTTCTACAATTACAAGCTGGTCATCCGCGTAAGCTTGCACCCACGCGACACCAGCCCTAATCCTGTATTCAGCTGGATTGTTTCCATTCACCCGATCATAGTCTCTTTCATTCATAGCCTTCATTCTTTCAAATCAACCTTCCATAATCAAGAGCCACAGCGTTGGCCCCAGACTGGATCCTTGCGGACATCCCCTGTTGACCTCCACTGTGACTCTTCCACTCACTACTTCCCTGCTTCTAATGAAGCTTAGGCACGTCTTACCCACGTTCTCCGGAAGCTCCATTCGCCTCATCATCCTATCCATGGATGGCACCCAAGCCGTGTTAAATGCATTGGACAAGTCCAATGCCACGACCAAGCTGTGCCATCCTTCCCTCTTATTCCTCCTCATCCTTTCAGCCATTCCCTCTACTGCTCTAACTGTATCCATTCCCGACCTAAAACCATGCTGGTTGGCCTCACGCGCACACCACATTTGCATCCTGGCATTGAGTAGTCTATCTAGCATTTTGCCCAAGGCCGGTAGAAGGCTTATCGGCCTTGGGTTGCCATCTTTCTTCGGGATCCATACAACTTTCACCTTCTTCCATACCTTGGGGAAATACCTCATTCTCAAGCATTCATTCATTAGGACCAGTCCAGGCTGTATGGTGGTGGCCACACGCTTTAGCACCTCATTCGGCACCAAATCGCCTGCAGTGGCGTTGCCACACTCCAGGTTATCGATCACCAGCGCGATCTCTTCCCCCGTGAACTCCCCTTGATTTGGCCCCCACCCTTCTTCCATACTTACCCTTATCCCTCGTCGTACTTCGGTGTCCTCCTCTTCTTGATCTGTAGGAAAGTATTTCTCCAATAAGAATCTATTTGTGTCCTCCACCCCTGTCGTATATGTACCATCCCCTTTGTCCATGGTCCCAGGAATTTCCGCTTCTCTATCCTTGCCCAACAATTTGTACACCCGATCCCATGGGTTCTCATTCTGTAAACGTTCCATCTTATCCTTTAACCATGCTACCCGTACTTCCCCTATCATTATTTTATATCTCTGCCTCTCCCGCTTATACATTCTATTCCTCCCCCGTCTCCTATCGCCATCTCGTTCCCTTTGAAATTCCCTTCTCAAATGCCTTACCTGTCTTCGCTTTTGTTCCAACTCCCCATTCCACCACTCATTCCCCTCCCGTTCAAGAATGTCATTTTTGGAAATACAGTTCCCACACGCGTTCATTAATGCCTTCTGCATCTCCCCCGCCTCCCTTTCAAGCTCCACCTCATTATTGATCTCCCCTATGTGGTGGTGTCCGATGTCTCTCACCATCCGGTCCCAATCAGCTCTTAATAGGTCCATCACTCTTCTCCTCCTAGCTGTGGGTCCCTCCGGCATGTTAAACACGATCATTCTGTGGTCGCTTAGTGTTTCCTCCTCAGTAACACACCAGCCCTCTATCTTCACCCCTACACAGATAGTTACGTTCACCCAGCTTTCACCCCTGGCATTGGAGAACGTCGCTATACAGTCGCTGTCGTTTACTATTTGGTAACCCTTCCCAACCACCCACTCTAGCAGCTCCTCACCCCGCTCATCTGTTGCCTCACCTCCCCAAGCCGAGTTCTTCGCATTGAGATCCCCGACCAGGATCTTCTTACCCTTCCAACTCTCAAACACCCCTTTCACCTGCCCTAGTCTAACATTCCTTCTTCCCCCTGCTTCATCATACGCATTCATAACCATGCAACCATTTCTTTCATCCCCACCATCACAGCCACCACATTCGTACTTCTTACATTCATGAGGGCCATGGAGGGTATTTCCTCCCTTGCCCATGTCCTTACCTTGGCTCCCTCTCCACAGTCATGCCTTCTCCACCCCTTCCATGCTCCTTCCTGCCTTGGTGGTTCCTGCATGCAAACAATCGTGGCTCCTATCTCCTCCGACCGTTTTCGGAGGAGCGCCGCCGTATTCATCCCTCTTCCAACATTCAACTGCAGAAACTTAGCCATAAATGACACGTCGTTTCTGCAGATCCATTCGTCTCATTAATACCGGGCATCTAGGGTCCAGGGCCGGGTGCCTCTTTTCTTTCAGCCCCACTCTCATACAATTCACACACTTCATTGGATTCTTCTGCACGTCGCAGTCCTTCCCTTCATGCGCTCCCCCACACTTACTATACGCAGCCTCCTCTCGGCAGTTCTTGGCAACGTGCCCATAATGGCAACACCTATAACACACTGCCACACTCACATGCTCTTCTACGTAGATACTTACCAGGTCCAGGTACACCGTTCTCATTCCCATCAATTACCTAAATATCTTCGCATTAACCTCCACTATCCAGTTCTCTTTCCAACTGTTCCTACATGTCCTCTTTGCCAAAACCCTCATACTCTCTATGCCCTCTTGTTCTAAACCTTCTTTGAACCTCTCATTCTGTCTCAATATCGTTTTCACCAACTCATCCTCTTTATATCCCTTCTCCACTCCAGTAAACATCAACGTCGGTTTTACCCCTTTCGTTTTAATTTCCATCTCGCTCTCTCTACCTAAAACATTCACTACCTGTTCTTTCACTCTCTTGTCTTTCGCTTCCACAACACTCTCTCCGTTCCTAAGCCTTCTCACTCCTACCATATCTTCTTTAATTCCGCTCTTCACCAAACAGTCCCTAATTTTCCTTGCCCCTGCCGCTGCCGTATTAACCCCTTGCACCTGTATTATAACTTCATTGACCTGTTCTGGCGTCTTCCACCCTGGTCTCTCTGGTCTGTCGGCTGCCGAAATGCTTGCATATGTTCTCCGTTTCGTTCTTTTGCTCCTTTTTCCCACCTCACTCCACCCCTCCGTGTCGCTTTCTTTGCCTCTTTCTGTTTCCGGACCAGTCGTTGTCGCTTCCGATGCCGCGATCAATCGCTCCGGTGCCCTCCTCGCGTCTCCCATTACCCTTTTCACAGTTTCCCGCTTTTTCCCAAAATGCACAGGCCTTCCATCCTCCTTTCCCGTCATTCGTTCTGCGTCATTCATACTTATCATTCTCTCTTTTTCATTCCTATTTCCACCAGTTACCTTTCCTTTTTAATCGATAATCTCCATTCTTTTCCTCATTCTTCCCATTTGTTCTTGCACCCGGTCCATTACTAACTCCAATCTCTCCACCTCTTTTGCTCTCATCTCTGTTTCCCTCATACGTTCTTTCATAAATTTTACCCTCTCAGTCGCATTCAGGCATCTCATTCTCTCCTCTGTCACTATCGCCGTCCATTCTAAAAACTCTCCCATCATCGCACCCAGGTTAGCTTTCACTATATTGTCACGGGATCTTATCTAAAATACTAAAACCCTGGCTTCATTATTAATTATGCAGCTATATTTATTAATTTAAAAAGAAATAATTTATATTTTACACATTTCTAAAATAATTCAAAATTAGGCCTACCTGTATACTGTCTAAAAGCGCGTGGCCGGAGGAAAATGGCTCGGGATGTCGTAGACTCGCTTGCGTCGAGGTAATGACTCACGTCCTACGGCTGTTCGCTGCCTCGAGGTCGACCACTTCCAGCCCTACCGCCGGGCTGACGTATCGACATGCGTCGAACGGTGCGTAGGAAGGGGTGACCCGGGAACGAGTGAAAAGCAATTTTGGTGACACTTTCCCCCTCCACGGAAAACAAAAATCTGAAGGATTTTTGTGTCTCAATTCCCTAATTCTATTCTCTATTACAATAAAAAAACAATCTCCTTTGGGTTTAATAAAAAAAATAAGAATATACAATTTAAAAAGCTGCATTTTTGCGTTTGTCTTCATTCTTTCTCTTCTTCCTCCCGGCAGGTCTTCCTCCCTCTTGTTTGATTTGTCCCTAGTGTGGTCCGCATGTGTTGTGGTCCCAGGGTGGGCTTGTCCCCCGCTGGCACCGTCAGTGGTCCGCTGGCCTGGAAGGTCGTCGCCTTTCCCCAGGTTGCGGTCCCAAGGCGTTGTGGTCCCATGGTGTTGTGGTCCCAAGGTGTTGTGGTCCCAAGGTGTTGTGGTCCCAGGGTGTTGTGGTCCCAAGGTGGGCTTGTCACCCTCTGGCACCGTCAGGGGTCCGCTGGCCTGGCAGGTCGTCGCCGCCCCCTGGTTGGCTCGCTTCTTAGGACCTCAGTGGTTTGTGTACATGAAAAATAAAACAGGGAGTTAGACGCTATAAAAACTATTTACACAATTTATTTACAATTTTATATCTAGTGAAGCAGTAATTTCATTCCCGTCCAACTTCCGTGTTTGGCCCCCGTGGCCACCCAGCACGACCGTGCTCGGAACAATTACCTTTCTTTAAATAATTTCATCGCTTAAAACTTTTTACTTTTTCCAAAAATTTCAATTTTCCATTTTTCAAAAATTTTCCGCAAATTTTCCGCAACTTACTTATTTCTCCCCCTCCCCTACCGGAAAAAAACACGATTATTCAGAGGCTTTACTCATTACTCTTTATCCCTTAACAACACAAAAACAAAAATAACGACACAGCATCATTGAACATTGCCAGATTATGCGTGTTGATCAGGCACGCTTTCAAGCAACGCTCAACTGTACAGAGCCTCGTGCAACCGTTCACGATCTCTCTTACTTTTTTCTCTTAACACACAAACGTTTAATTTTTTACTCTCTATATTCCTTTAACACCGTTTACTACCTTATACCTCTTTATTACTTGGGGGAAAAAATCAAAATACTTTTTATTTATTTTACTACCTATTTTCACTAGCGGCTTTCAAAAACAAAAAAAAATAACTATATGCATTGTTCCTACTACTCTTCAAAATTATATGGTTCGTGGTACGGGGCCAATCTATATACATGTACTGTTTCCTGTTTAGCTCTTGCTCCTTCACCTCTCTGGATAATGTAATTTACTGGCGATGCTTTTCTTGCTATTACAAATGGTCCGTGATACTTGCACTGCAACTTGTCACTTTTTCCTTTCTTTCTAATGTAAACTCTAAGTTTGACTTTATCTCCAGTTTCATATGTCACTTTTTTGTGGTTACTGTCATATCGGATTTTGTCCTTTTTCTGTTTCATAGTAACATTTCTCTTTGCTTCCTGTCTATGTTTCTCTATATTCGGGTTCGGAATAAGCATAGTGGCTGATTTTAAAAACATGGCGTCCGGTATAAGCTGTGGGTTTCTTCCAAAAACTAAATAAAATGGCGAAAACTGCGTTGTGTCCTGTTTACTTGAATTATAGGCAAATGTTACCATTGGCAGGTACTTATCCCAGTCATCCTGTGACGTAGACACATACAGGCTCAGCATATCTGCTACGGTTTTGTTAAATCGCTCAGTTAGCCCATTAGTCTGCGGGTGGTATGACGTAGTGTATACATTTTCTGCGCCCATACTTTGCACCATTTTTCTTACCAATTCTGACCTAAAAACTTGACCTCTGTCGCTCAATATTTTTTTTGGTACTCCATGTATGCTTATTACTTGGTCCACCAGAAACGCTGCTATTTCTTCTGCTTTTGCACTTGGTATTGCTTTGGTTATTGCATAACGGGTCACATAATCTGTACAAACAACTATATTATTATTTTGACTTTTTGTTTTTGTTAGGGGTCCTAAACTATCTATGCCTATCATTTCGAAAGGCTGCAAATCATCAATCTTTATTGGTTGCAGATCACCTGCTGGTTTTTCATTGTTTGGCCCTTTTCTCGTCTGACAATCGGGACATCCCCTAATAAATTTCTTAACGTCAAGATGCATTTTATCCCAATAATAGCGTGTATTTATTCTGTCGTAAGTTCTTGCATATCCTAGGTGTCCTGACAATGGCTCACAATGCAGCTGTTGCATCAGTTGTGCTTTCAGTCCTTGAGGGATTACCAACTTGTCCTCCTGGTTTGGGATAGCCGACTTTTTATATAGCACACCATCTTTCACTGTAAAATTTTTTGCACGACGTTGCAAATGTGAATTGCCATAATTCGGATCCTGGACAGCCTGTAGTAAGTCTGACACGACTGTATCGTCTTCCTGGAACTCTGTGATGTCCACTAAGGGTAGCAAAAATGTGGGAATTTCATTGGCATCATACTCGTCCTTTAGTGTTGCCTGTACACAGGGTTGTCTGGAAAGACAGTCTGCGTCTTGATTGCATTTTCCTGATTTGTGGATTATTTCGAAATCAAATTCTTGTAGTTTGCAGCTCCATCTAGCTAATCTCCCTGTGACATTTTTGAGACTTTTTAGGTAACACAGTGGCTGGTGATCCGAAAAAATTTTTATATGTTCTCCCCAAATATAGCTTCTCAGATACGTTAGACTCCACACTATGGCTAGACCTTCTTTTTCTCCAACTCCATAATTTTTTTCGGCTTTTGTGAGCGTTCTAGACACATAGCAAATGGGATGGATTTCCTCGTTCATTTTTTGTAAGAGTACTGCTGCTATCCCTTGGTCTGATGCGTCTACATGTAGCTCTTTTTCTGCGTTGGGAAGGTAGTGGGTTAACACTGGAGGCGATTCTAATTTTCTTTTTAATATCTGGAAAGCTTCTTCTTGAGCTGATGTCCACCAAAACGGTGTATCTTTCTTCAGCAAATCGTATAACGGCCTGGTAATGACACTAAATTTTTCTATAAATTTTCTATAGTAGTTGGCGAGTCCTAGAAAACTTTGAAGTGATTTTTTATTTCGTGGAGTTGCAAAATGGTGTACTGCTTCAAGTTTTGAAGAATCTGGAAGAATACCTCGCTCACTAATGGTGTGGCCTAGTACTGTTAGTTCTTTATACGCAAACTGGCACTTAGATGGTTTTAGCTTTAGACCAGTTGCTCTTAGCTTTGACAGTACTTTTCTTAGGTTCTCGTTATGTTCTTCCAAATTTTTTCCATAGACTAAGATGTCATCTAAGTACGTCATTGCTCCATTCCACTTCATGTCTCCCAAAATTGCGTCTGCCAACTGCTGAAAAGTGCTTGGTGCTGTTGTAAGACCAAAACTTAGGCGGTTAAATTCGAACAAGCCATCAGTAGTGACGAATGCCGTTTTATGCCTGTCTTTCTCATCAATTTCTACTTGCCAGTACCCTGAAAACATGTCCAACGTAGTAAAATATCTAGCTTCTCCCAGGTAGGTCAAAATGTCGTCTATAACTGGCAGAGGATACACATTCTTTATTGTTTTTGCGTTTAATTTTTTATAGTTTACGCAGAACCTCATATCTCCTTCTTTTTTGGGAACTAGGACTACTGGACTGGAATACGGACTTACAGATTTTCTTATTACCTGTAATATATTGTACTATGTTTGGCAACAGTGTAAAAGACACATGCATATATGGGACGAAATAGCAACGGGCAGTATTGCAGTAATAAATAAGGTCTTACAAGCAACGGTTGTATATTCAATTAGTTCCCAAAACCTACGGACATGACATAAGTGGCGACGAGGATTTTAGTGAACAGTGAAGCCGATTTTATATAAAATATAGTTTAAACTCTCGTGTCACGCGCCTAAAAGCGTTTTTTTTTTAAATGACTACTGGGCCAGTTGGACATTTGCGCGAGTTTAACCTGACGGACTCAGATTGGCCTATTTTTAAAAGGCGGCTTGAAAACTATTTCTCGGCTAATGAAATCACAAATAATGAACGCAAAAGGGCTATATTGCTCAATGCGTTGGGGGAAGATGCTTATAAATTATTGCATAATTTATGCTTACCGGAGGAACCGGAAAAAAAGAAATACAGTGATCTTCTTAAAATATTTTCGGAATATTTTAAACCCAGTTTGTCAGTGTTTGCGTCTAGATATAAATTTTATACCGCTAGCAAATTAGCTAGTGAATCCGCAAGAGAGTGGTGTGCACGACTACGCGAGCTGGCGTCGACGTGCGAGTTTGAAGCGGAAAATCTTCGGTGGATTCTAAGAGACATATTGATTACGGGGTATGAGAGAGGACCAGTTCAAGATCGTCTTTTCGAGGAGAGCAAGACGGCGACCTTGGATAATATTTTACAAATTGCAGTGGGCAAATCGGTAATGCATCCTTACTCGGTAAGTCCTAGTTATGATTTTCCTATGAAAACTGAACCAGAAATCCATTTTGCTGGGAGTTCTTCTGTCCAAAGGGCCAATGTTTACGAGCGAGGAGTAAATACTAGCGGCAACAGTGTGCATAGAAAGACGTCAGCAACTCAGGTAGCTTCCGCCCGAGAATTTCAGCAGCGGCCAAGATGCACAGTTTGCGGGAGGCGAAATCACGACAAGGATAAGTGTTCGTTTCGAGAATGTATATGCCATGTTTGCCAAAAAAAAAGGCCACCTAGCACCCATGTGTCCGCGTAAAAACGTAAACAATCAACATTTTTTACAATCGTCAGAGGCAAATTTGTTTAGCTTAGAAGCTAAAGTAAATCCTATTGAAATCGAATTGTTAATTGAAAGTAAAGCCTACTTTTTTACGCTTGACACAGGGTCAACATACTCGGTTGTTTCTGAAAATTTTTATAGAGACAATTTTGTCCACATTCCTTTAAAAACAACTAATAAATTTTTTAATTTATATGATGGAAATAAAATTTTTCCTCTGGGTTTTTTTGAATGCACAGTAAATTTTCAAAATATTGGAAAAAGGTTGACAATATTTGTAATAAAGGATGGCTTTGGACCACCTCTACTGGGCCGTGATTTTTTTAACTTATTCGAATTGAGTATATCCAATATGGAATTAAATTTTATGGAAGTACCCAATGATCTTAGAATTTTATTAAAGCATTACAAAGAGGTTTTTTTGCCAGGACTGGGTACTTTTACGAAAGGATGTATTTCAATAAAACTTAAATCAGAAACGGTTACACCCAAGTTTGTTAAAGCGCGGCCGCTACCTTTCGCGATGAGGGAAAAGGTCGAGGCGGAGTTGGAAAGAATGAAAAATTTGGGCGTTATTGAACCGATTGATTATAGTGAATGGGGTACCCCGATTGTGCCTGTCTTGAAACCGGGAGGGGCTGTAAGAATATGTGGGGATTTTAAATTAACAGTAAATCCCCACATAGAAATTGATAAATATCCACTCCCAAAAGTGGAAGACCTCTTGGTTAAATTGCAGGGGGGAACCCACTTTACTAAGTTAGATTTATCTTCAGCTTATCAGCAGATACTGCTGGATAAGGAATCCAGGAAACTGGTAACCATTTCCACACATAGGGGTTTATAGGTATACCCGAGCTCCTTTTGGAATTGCAAGTTTACCTGCAAAATTTCAAAAAATTATGGACTGTCTGTTACAGGATATTGACGGTACAGTGGTATTTTTGGATGATATTTTGGTTACTGGGCCAAATAACGACAGTCATATGGAAAGATTAAAACTCGTATTAGGTAGGTTAAAAGAGGCTGGGTTTAGACTTTCTTTATCCAAATGTGATTTTTTTAAACCCGAAATTTCATATCTAGGGGTAGTTATAAATAGCGAGGGCATACACACTTCTGAGGATAAAATATTAGCTATTAAAAATGCCCCGGAGCCGCAAACGATTACACAACTAAAATCTTTATTGGGACTAGTCAATTTTTATGGTAAATTTGTACCTAACATTGCTTCAATATTATATCCTTTGTATAATTTACTTAAGGCAAATGTAAAGTGGAATTGGTCGGAGGAGTGTAAGATTGCCTTTATTAAAGTTAAAGATCTGCTAATGTCGGCCAAAGTCCTTGTTCATTTTAATCCGACTCTACCAATTCGATTAACGGCAGATTCGTCAAGTTATGGTATCGGAGCGGTGATCAGTCACGTAATGGTAGATGGATCTGAGCGACCCATCGCTTATGCAAGCCGTACCTTATCGGATTCAGAACAAAAATGGAGTCAGATTGAAAAAGAGGGCCTCGCGATCATATTTGCTGTTACTAAATTTTTTCAATACCTGTATGGCCATTATTTTACTCTATGTACCGATCATAAACCTTTAACATATATTTTTAACCCAGCGAAAGGAATTCCTCAATTTTCGGCAAACCGTTTACGCAGATGGGCCATCATTCTATCCAATTTTGATTATAAGATTCAGTTTGTAAAATCAGACCAAAATTGTGCTGATTTTTTTTCGCGTCTCCCTATAGCAACTACAGACGATGGTGATGTGGCTGAGATAGATTTTATAAATTATTTTTCAGAAAATAACAATTTTCCTATTAACTTTAATTCCGTGCGCGCAGAAACACTCAAGGATGAGTTATTACAACAAGTTAAATCATTTGTGGAAAAGGGATGGCCAAAAAGGGTGGATAAAAAATATTTGCAGTTTTTTAGAATTAGAAACGAACTTAATTTGGAATCAGATTGTTTATTACGGGGAACCAGGATTGTTATTCCCAAAACGCTTCAACAAAACATATTACAACAACTGCAATTTTCTCATATGGGCATAGTAAAGATGAAGAGCTTGGCACGCTCATATCTTTGGTGGCCCGGCCTAGATAAAAACATAGAGCAGGTTTGCTCTAATTGCGAAAATTGTTTACTTCAAAAGAAAAGTCCAAACAAAGCAATTTTACATCCTTGGCCGTATCCCGATGAAGTGTGGTCACGGTTGCATTTAGATTTTATGGGTCCTTTTCTAAATAGGCAGTTTTTAATTGTTGTGGATGCGTATTCCAAATAGTTAGAAGTATTTCCAATAAGTTCAATAACGTCCAAAATGACCATCGACATTTTGAGAACCCTTTTTGCGAGATATGGATTAGTGCACACTATAGTAACTGATAATGCCACCACATTTACTTCACAGGAATTTAAAACTTTTTTATCTCAGAATGGCGTCGAACATGTAACTTCGCCTCCGTTTCACCCATCGTCTAATGGAGCGGCTGAAAATGCGGTAAAAACGATAAAAAATGCTTTGAAAAATGCTATAGGTGAAAACAAAAAAATTGATATAAACTTAAGTCTTAACAATTTTTTATTTGATTATCGGAACACTAACCATTGTACTACGGGCGTCACGCCCGCAGAGATAATGTTTAATCGCAAACTGCGTACCCGTTTCAATTTATTGCAACCCCGTAAAGGTATTTCAAATCCAAATCCAGTTTTAAAAAGTCGAGTTTACGTAGAACAAAATAAGCAAAAGTTAAATTTCAGAGGTACCAGATTTGTAGAATTTATTATTGGTGAACAGGTTATTGTAAGAGACTATAGAGAACCCCAAAAAAAAAGGTGGATTAGGGGCAATATTTTCAAAAGAATCGGACGTGCAACATACCTTGTTACAATTCCAGACCTTCAGGGTGTGAGGTGGAAAAGACATCTCAATCAAATTCAAAAAATGCATTTCACCCAGACTATTTATGATGAGTCAGAAAGGAACAATAGTAACGTCGATTCTACTGAAAATAGTGCCAGTGTTGAACAAGTGGTAGACAATCACAGTACTGCGGGAGAAACAAGTGTTGTCCGTACCGATAATGAAAATGTCCAGACCAATAGTGATATAGATAGTGACGTTTTTAAGACCGATCGACCAACCCGAGATAGAAAGCAAGTGGATAGATTAGTTTACACAAAAATGTAACCACATTCATGTGTTACTGTATAATATGTATATACGAAAACCTCTGTAATTACCATTTGGTACTAGAATTAAATTTTTTTTTTGGCTTTTTCCTGTAATTAACTAAAAATATATTGTTATTTTTTTTAAGGGGAGAGGTATGTAATATATTGTACTATGTTTGGCAACAGTGTAAAAGACACATGTATGTATGGGACGAAATAGCAACGGGCAGTATTGCAGTAATAAATAAGGTCTTACAAGCAACGGTTGTATATTCAATTAGTTCCCAAAACCTACGGACATGACATAAGTGGCGACGAGGATTTTAGTGAACAGTGAAGCCGATTTTATATAAAATATAGTTTAAACTCTCGTGTCACACGCCTAAAAGCGTTTTTTTTTAAAATGACTACTGGGCCAGTTGGACATTTGCGCGAGTTTAACCTGACGGACTCAGATTGGCCTATTTTTAAAAGGCGGCTTGAAAACTATTTCTCGGCTAATGAAATCACAAATAATGAACGCAAAAGGGCTATATTGCTCAATGCGTTGGGGGAAGATGCTTATAAATTATTGCATAATTTATGCTTACCGGAGGAACCGGAAAAAAAGAAATACAGTGATCTTCTTAAAATATTTTCGGAATATTTTAAACCCAGTTTGTCAGTGTTTGCGTCTAGATATAAATTTTATACCGCTAGCAAATTAGCTAGTGAATCCGCAAGAGAGTGGTGTGCACGACTACGCGAGCTGGCGTCGACGTGCGAGTTTGAAGCGGAAAATCTTCAGTGGATTCTAAGAGACATATTGATTACGGGGTATGAGAGAGGACCAGTTCAAGATCGTCTTTTCGAGGAGAGCAAGACGGCGACCTTGGATAATATTTTAAGTCCTAGTTATGATTTTCCTATGAAAACTGAACCAGAAATCCATTTTGCTGGGAGTTCTTCTGTCCAAAGGGCCAATGTTTACGAGCGAGGAGTAAATACTAGCGGCAACAGTGTGCATAGAAAGACGTCAGCAACTCAGGTAGCTTCCGCCCGAGAATTTCAGCAGCGGCCAAGATACACGGTGCGTAGGAAGGGGTGACCCGGGAACGAGTGAAAAGCAATTTTGGTGACACTTTCCCCCTCCACGGAAAACAAAAATCTGAAGGATTTTTGTGTCTCAATTCCCTAATTCTATTCTCTATTACAATAAAAAAACAATCTCCTTTGGGTTTAATAAAAAAAATAAGAATATACAATTTAAAAAGCTGCATTTTTTGCGTTTGTCTTCATTCTTTCTCTTCTTCCTCCCGGAAGGTCTTCCTCCCTCTTGTTTGATTTGTCCCTAGTGTGGTCCGCATGTGTTGTGGTCCCAGGGTGGGCTTGTCCCCCGCTGGCACCGTCAGTGGTCCGCTGGCCTGGAAGGTCGTCGCCGTTCCCCAGGTTGCGGTCCCAAGGCGTTGTGGTCCCATGGTGTTGTGGTCCCAAGGTGTTGTGGCCCCAAGGTGTTGTGGTCCCAGGGTGTTGTGGTCCCAAGGTGGGCTTGTCACCCTCTGACACCGTCAGGGGTCCGCTGGCCTGGCAGGTCGTCGCCGCCCCCTGGTTGGCTCGCTTCTTAGGACCTCAGTGGTTTGTGTACATGAAAAATAAAACAGGGAGTTAGACGCTACAAAAACTATTTACACAATTTATTTACAATTTTATATCTAGTGAAGCAGTAATTTCATTCCCGTCCAACTTCCGTGTTTGGCCCCCGTGGCCACCCAGCACGACCGTGCTCGGAACAATTACCTTTCTTTAAATAATTTCATCGCTTAAAACTTTTTACTTTTTCCAAAAATTTCAATTTTCCATTTTCCAAAAATTTTCCGCAAATTTTCCGCAACTTACTTATTTCTCCCCCTCCCCTACCGGAAAAAAACACGAATATTCAGAGGCTTTACTCATTACTCTTTATCCCTTAACAACACAAAAACAAAAATAACGACACAGCATCATTGAACATTGCCAGATTATGCGTGTTGATCAGGCACGCTTTCAAGCAACGCTCAACTGCACAGAGCCTCGTGCAACCGTTCACGATCTCTCTTACTTTTTTCTCTTAACACACAAACGTTTAATTTTTTACTCTCTATATTCCTTTAACACCGTTTACTACCTTATACCTCTTTATTACTTGGGGGAAAAAATCAAAATACTTTTTATTTATTTTACTACCTATTTTCACTAGCGGCTTTCAAAAACAAAAAAAAATAACTATATGCATTGTTCCTACTACTCTTCAAAATTATATGGTTCGTGGTACGGGGCCAATCTATATACATGGACTGTTTCCTGTTTAGCTCTTGCTCCTTCACCTCTCTGGATAATGTAATTTACTGGCGATGCTTTTCTTACTATTACAAATGGTCCGTGATACTTGCACTGCAACTTGTCACTTTTTCCTTTCTTTCTAATGTAAACTCTAAGTTTGACTTTATCTCCAGTTTCATATGTCACTTTTTTGTGGTTACTGTCATATCGGGTTTTGTCCTTTTTCTGTTTCATAGTAACATTTCTTTTTGCTTCCTGTCTATGTTTCTCTATATTCGGGTTCGGAATAAGCATAGTGGCTGATTTTAAAAACATGGCGTCCGGTATAAGCTGTGGGTTTCTTCCAAAAACTAAATAAAATGGCGAAAACTGCGTTGTGTCCTGTTTACTTGAATTATAGGCAAATGTTACCATTGGCAGGTACTTATCCCAGTCATCCTGTGACGTAGACACATACAGGCTGAGCATATCTGCTACGGTTTTGTTAAATCGCTCAGTTAGCCCATTAGTCTGCGGGTGGTATGACGTAGTGTATACATTTTCTGCGCCCATACTTTGCACCATATTTCTTACCAATTCTGACCTAAAAACTTGACCTCTGTCGCTCAATATTTTTTTTGGTACTCCATGTATGCTTATTACTTGGTCCACCAGAAACGCTGCTATTTCTTCTGCTTTTGCACTTGGTATTGCTTTGGTTATTGCATAACGGGTCACATAATCTGTACAAACAACTATATTATTATTTTGACTTTTTGTTTTTGTTAGGGGTCCTAAAATATCTATGCCTATCATTTCGAAAGGCTGCAAATCATCAATCTTTATTGGTTGCAGATCACCTGCTGGTTTTTCATTGTTTGGCCCTTTTCTCGTCTGACAATCGGGACATCCCCTAATAAATTTCTTAACGTCAAGATGCATTTTATCCCAATAATAGCGTGTATTTATTCTGTCGTAAGTTCTTGCATATCCTAGGTGTCCTGACAATGGCTCACAATGCAGCTGTTGCATCAGTTGTGCTTTCAGTCCTTGAGGGATTACCAACTTGTTCTCCTGGTTTGGGATAGCCGACTTTTTATATAGCACACCATCTTTCACTGTAAAATTTTTTGCACGACGTTGCAAATGTGAATTGCCATAACTCGGATCCTGGACAGCCTGTAGTAAGTCTGACACGACTGTATCTTCTTCCTGGAACTCTGTGATGTCCACTAAGGGTAGCAAAAGTGTGGGAATTTCATTGGCATCATACTCGTCCTTTAGTGTTGCCTGTACACAGGGTTGTCTGGAAAGACAGTCTGCGTCTTGATTGCATTTTCCTGATTTGTGGATTATTTCGAAATCAAATTCTTGTAGTTTGCAGCTCCATCTAGCTAATCTCCCTGTGACATTTTTGAAACTTTTTAGGTAACACAGTGGCTGGTGATCCGAAAAATTTTTTATATGTTCTCCCCAAATATAGCTTCTCAGATACGTTAGACTCCACACTATGGCTAGACCTTCTTTTTCTCCAACTCCATAATTTTTTTCGGCATTTGTGAGCGTTCTAGACACATAGCAAATGGGATGCATTTCCTCGTTCATTTTTTGTAAGAGTACTGCTGCTATCCCTTGGTCTGATGCGTCTACATGTAGCTCTTTTTCTGCGTTGGGAAGGTAGTGGGTTAACACTGGAGGCGATTCTAATTTTCTTTTTAATATCTGGAAAGCTTCTTCTTGAGCTGATGTCCACCAAAACGGTGTATCTTTCTTCAGCAAATCGTATAACGGCCTGGCAATGACACTAAATTTTTCTATAAATTTTCTATAGTAGTTGGCGAGTCCTAGAAAACTTTGAAGTGATTTTTTATTTCGTGGAGTTGCAAAATGGTGTACTGCTTCAAGTTTTGAAGAATCTGGAAGAATACCTCGCTCACTAATGGTGTGGCCTAGTACTGTTAGTTCTTTATACTCAAACTGGCACTTAGATGGTTTTAGCTTTAGACCAGTTGCTCTTAGCTTTGACAGTACTTTTCTTAGGTTCTCGTTATGTTCTTCCAAATTTTTTCCATAGACTAAGATGTCATCTAAGTACGTCATTGCTCCATTCCACTTCATGTCTCCCAAAATTGCGTCTGCCAACTGCTGAAAAGTGCTTGGTGCTGTTGTAAGACCAAAACTTAGGCGGTTAAATTCGAACAAGCCATCAGTAGTGACGAATGCCGTTTTATGCCTGTCTTTCTCATCAATTTCTACTTGCCAGTACCCTGAAAACATGTCCAACGTAGTAAAATATCTAGCTTCTCCCAGGTTGCGTTTAATTTTTTATAGTTTACGCAGAACCTCATATCTCCATCTTTTTTGGGAACTAGGACTACTGGACTGGAATACGGACTTACAGATTTTCTTATTACCTCATTTTCCAACATTTCTTCTACTTGTTTATTAATAATTCTTCGCTCTGTGTGAGACACCCTGTATGGTCTGGAAACCACTGGAACGTCATCGGTCGTCTCAATTCGGTGCTTCACTAAATCCGTTTTTCCTAGGTCGCTGATGCTCCAAGCAAAAGTATCTTCAAAATCTCGAACTAACTTATTTACACTTTGAAAGTCATTTTTACACAAGTCCCTATTTACATTATAACTTTTTACTAGATTATCGTTCGGTAAAGTCACTAAAGATTCGCTTATATTTTTTATAGAGTCACTATCTGCTTTAAACGCGATGCATGTGCCTGCAAAAAGTTTTTTTGTTTTTCTACCGTAGTTTTTTATTTCGGCGTACCACGTCAAATTATCACTAAAAATTTTATTAATTTGCAGTCCATTTTTTATTAAAAAATCATAGTTCGGCTTAAAGTTTATTTTATTTTCACTAGTTTTTTTAAAGTTCACTTCGCATTTAATAATGTCTTTCGCAATTACCGTATCACTACGCAACGTAATTTTCGCATTGTCTGTTCTGCAGTTTTCAATTTCTACAGGTAGCTCATCCCAAAAACAACTATTTACATTACTGATTTGACTATTTACAATTTATTTGTGACTACTATTATCTCCTAAATTCATTGCCAAGGTAACTACTTCATTTTCATCCGTTTTCAAACTAATTTCGTTCGCTTTTAAATTTATCATAGCTTCGTGGGCCTTAAGAAATTCTAATCCTAATAAAACGGGTTGGGGTAGATTTTCTATAACTAATGCTTCCAAGGAAAAGGTACAACCAATAAAACAAACATTTATTTCTGCGTACCCAATAATTTTTACCAGCGAACTATTCGCTACTTTAATAAAAGTTATGCCTGTGCCGGGCTTTATTTCATTTTTATTTACATATTTACCATCTACAATATTTTTAACTGACGCAGTGTCTATTATAACCTTAATATTTACATTATTTAAACTTCCTTTTACGGAGAGAACATCTGTTGCTGCTTCTTGCTGATTCTGATTTTCTTTCTGTTTCTGGACAGTGCTTATGTGTGTTAACACTGTCCGTTGGAGTTTTCCGACTGCTGTTGTTGTTGCCAATTTTGATATCTACTAGTTTGCTGCTCTGGACGGCGGCCATTTTGTTCTCGACCATGTTGATTTGGCGTCCATCTTGGTCTTTGGTTTTCTAAATTTCGTTGACCCCTGTAGTTTTGGTTATTTCTGTTCTGCGGGTTGCTGAAACAAACTCTTGCCTTGTGACCCGGTTTTCCACACTGAAAACATACTGGCCGACTGTCGGTAGTACGTGGTTGCCAGTGTTTAAAATTTCGGTTTTCTCTTCTGTCTTGATTTTTATTTAGCATCGCTTTTCCAATTTCTTCTCTCACAACTTGTGTAATTTCCTCCATTAAATTCGATCCTGTTTTTTCTGGCTGAACCTGCTGACTCGTCCCTGTTACTTTTTCTGACATTGACAGCTGTGCGAAAATTTCCGAAGCATGGCTTATTTCTTTTTCAGCGTCGTTTATGGTTTTACCGAGCTCTTGTACTTCTGCAAAATTTTTTGGCTGCCTAAGCTTGATTTGGTAGGCGTATGTGGGTAGTAGACCTTGTTCAAAATGTTCCCTTCTAATTTCATCCTTCGTTTTTGGATCTACTTTGTCGCATAAGTACACCATTTCCCGTAAATAATTCATTACATTTTCACCTGGCTGCTGTCTTCTATAACGTAATTTTAGTTTTGTTTCGTTTACATACGTGCTAAACGAAAATTCTTTTTTCAGGTCTTCTACCGTTGCTTTCCAATCGGAACCTGGGTTTCGTATTGCATAAATTTGCAACCATGTTTGAGCTTGACCCAATAAATACGACGAAAAATAACACAGCTTAAGGTTGTCATCCCAGTTATTAATTAAAGCTGTTTTTTCATAGTCTTCCAAAAATACACTTAAATTATCGCAATCCGGATTATACGAACGCGGCGCTACAAATTGTGGAACTGCCGGCGTTGTGCTCTGATTTATGAGATTTCCTAACGTGCAATTCAAGGTGTTCGGCATTTTTGAAAAAATATTTTTATCAGATTTTGGGGTTATCTCTTAATTTATTTTTAAGTCTTTTTCCAAACTAGTAAAAAAAATACGTAGCAATTTTCATACTGTATAACTGGCATAATTTTAATTTTGCTTATTTTTAGAATTCAAACCCAAAAAGGCAGAAGATATTTGTTAAATAAAAACAACTCAATAACGTTAAAAACAAATTTTAAACAAGTTTTCTACCGGCATTAGTTACTAAAAAAAAACCCAATAATTAAAAAAAATTCAATACGTATTTTACAGAAACCGTGAAATTAAAAATCATTTGAAAATAAACTAAGTTTTTCCAACGAAAACGAACCTAAATGTAACATAAGCCAATAAAATATTTGTTTAAAAACGCTCTAAATAAATTTCAAATATAAAATAATATCGTTAAAAGCATGAAAGATTGTTCACTTCACACGGAATGTACGTAAAAAAACATTTGGTCAATCCGCAAAAAATAAAAAACGATAACCTTGATCATGACCTCTTTAAGAATTTTTACCAGCAAATATTTTAATAATTTTATATCTATTTCAAAAATACATTTTTCCCTGTAAAACAAAATATAAAATCGATAGGTACCTATAAGTAGTTTGCGAATTTTGCAAAAATTAATAACGAAACCAAAAAGGCAATTATTCAGAAAACACGGCCGATCTGTCCGAAACACGGCGCCTCCACTAAAATTGTCACGGGATCTTATCTAAAATACTAAAACCCTGGCTTCATTATTAATTATGCAGCTATATTTATTAATTTAAAAAGAAATAATTTATATTTTACACATTTCTAAAATAATTCAAAATTAGGCCTACCTGTATACTGTCTAAAAGCGCGTGGCCGGAGGAAAATGGCTCGGGATGTCGTAGACTCGCTTGCGTCGAGGTAATGACTCAGTCGTTGTCGCTTCCGATGCCGCGATCAATCGCTCCGGTGCCCTCCTCGCGTCTCCCATTACCCTTTTCACAGTTTCCCGCTTTTTCCCAAAATGCACAGGCCTTCCATCCTCCTTTCCCGTCATTCGTTCTGCGTCATTCATACTTATCATTCTCTCTTTTTCATTCCTATTTCCACCAGTTACCTTTCCTTTTTAATCGATAATCTCCATTCTTTTCCTCATTCTTCCCATTTGTTCTTGCACCCGGTCCATTACTAACTCCAATCTCTCCACCTCTTTTGCTCTCATCTCTGTTTCCCTCATACGTTCTTTCATAAATTTTACCCTCTCAGTCGCATTCAGGCATCTCATTCTCTCCTCTGTCACTATCGCCGTCCATTCTAAGAACTCTCCCATCATCGCACCCAGGTTAGCTTTCACTATATTGTCACGGGATCTTATCTAAAATACTAAAACCCTGGCTTCATTATTAATTATGCAGCTATATTTATTAATTTAAAAAGAAATAATTTATATTTTACACATTTCTAAAATAATTCAAAATTAGGCCTACCTGTATACTGTCTAAAAGCGCGTGGCCGGAGGAAAATGGCTCGGGATGTCGTAGACTCGCTTGCGTCGAGGTAATGACTCACGTCCTACGGCTGTTCACTGCCTCGAGGTCGACCACTTCCAGCCCTACCGCCGGGCTGACGTATCGACATGCGTCGAACGGTGCGTAGGAAGGGGTGACCCGGGAACGAGTGAAAAGCAATTTTGGTGACAATATCCTGGTCCTCCTTTAAGAAACGCAATTTCCCTCCCGAGTATTTCGACGTAGCTTTATCTATACGTTCCGTGTACTTCCGCAATCTTGTCACCATCTCATGTAGTAACACCATATTTTGCTCTTGTCGCTCTTATCCAGATTGCCTTGATGTGCAGGGTCTTTCATCGTTCTCTCTTCTACTCCTTTCCATCTCTTCCTTTTGTTTTCTTATTTCTTCCGCTCTTCGCTTATCCTCCGCTAGTTTTGCCTCTACTTCATTCTTCTTCCTTTCCATCTCTTCTTCTTTTTGGTTTTTCTCCTTTTCTTCTTCCTTTTCTTTTTCTTCTCTTATCTTCTTCCCATCACCTCCCTCTTCTATTTCTTCATTATTTTCCGCCTCTACTTCAGAATCTGAGCTGTCTCCACGTTCATCTTCCTTCTCCTTTTCTTCATTTCTCTCCTGTATAATGTCATTCCTTCAGCTCCTGTATACTGTCATTCAAACTTATCTCCACATCCTTCAGAGCATCCTGACTTCCTTGTCCTGTTACCACCTGCTTCAGCTTTCCCATCAAATCCGTTTTAACTTTTCTTAATCTTTGTTCATATTCTTCCTGTGGTGGAGACCTATCGATCGACGCTCTGGCCGGTATGGTTCCCGTGCGCCTATACTCCTCCTCTATCTCTCTCAATTCATCTCCTGTCAAATCGGGTTGTCTTAAGCGTTTATTGCTCGCCATTTCATCACTAACCACTCTGAGTTACCGTTACTTTTAACTTTTACTAGGTCTCACTAGGTCCAAAAAAGTGTGGGCAACTACTGTTTATCACGCCACACTTTCAGTTACCATAACTTTTAATTTCCGCTCACTTTTGCAATGTTCACCCAGTTATCGTTACTTGTAATGTTAATAAAACAAAGTGTGGGTAACTACTGTCTATCACGCCACACTTTCAGTTACCCTAACTTTTGATTCCCGCTCATTTTTACAATTTTCGCCCAGTTACCATTACTTTTAATGTCAGTAAAAAAAATGTGGGTAACTACTGTTTATCACGCCACCCTTTCAGTTATCGTAACTTTTAACTTCCCGCTTACTTTCGAAAAAGTGTGGGTAACTACAGTTTATCACCCCTAACGTATGTACACACCCTGTTAAGTCACCCCTGTGAGTTGTAGCGTCCACGCACTCTCCAAAGTACTTTATTTGTCCACTCTACCTCACCCTTGCATCATGAATTTCATACACCCGGTATATCATTTTTTATCATTTTATAAGAATTCTTGCTTTTTTAAGTCCAAATTATTTATTTTTTATTGTCCGTTTTTACAGTTAAATCTGCACATTTTACCCGCCTTATATATTATTGTCTAGTTTCCTCCTCCGATTCAAATTTTAAACCCTAAAGTTTGAGCCTATAGCTCCTTTCCCAGGGTCCCTGCTGCAGGGTCTGGGATCACTATTAACTACCCTAACTCCAGAAATTATACGGCATACATTTCCGCGCCACCCTAACAAATTACGCCACTATTTCAAAATCCTCTCACAGTCCTTGTTCCTAGCATATGTTCGTCGTCATAAAATCCTATTCTCAAACTTCCCAAATACAGCAGCAATTCAAAGCACGCCTTCACTGTTCAACAGTCAAGACGCAAGTGGGTAGGGACATACGAAAAGTTACGCATTTATGCCTCCCACCTTCCGGTTTTAGCTCGCGGTCTACCCACACTCTAGCAAACCCACTCTCGAGGGAACCCCTACAACCTCCACTTCTCACCGCACCCCTTGACCATCAAACGGACCCTTTGGCCAAGGCGTGCAGAGCTTAGCGGGGAAAGATGACTCTTTTTCTGTTTCTTTATTCATACAATTTCAGTTACACAATATACATGTTTGTTTATATACTACACAATCTACTCCCTATTTACTTATCCCTTATTTACTTATTAACCTATACAATTTTAATTACATTATTTACAGCCTTTCCTTGCCTATTGTCAATTTGCCTATCGTCAATTTACAATCTATGTTTAGATTTGGTCCCCCTTTTCTCATACAATTTCAATTACAAAATGTACAACATTTGTTCATATACTATACAATTTACTCCCTATTCTACTTAATTCCCTAATCCATCCTTTTCACCTTTTCCCCTTTATTTACACTAGTGCTCTCTTATTATTTACTTATACGATTTTATTTACAATATTTACAGCCTTCCCATGCCTACCGTCAATTTACAATTTATGTTGCGATTTGGTCCCCTCTCCCCTATTTACATATTCTGTGCCCAATGAAATGATTTAAGCTTTGCGACTATTCCTGTTGCTCTGTCTCCAGAACCTGTTCCGCCCAGTCATTAAAATATGCGATTGTTTCCCTGCTTGCTCTTTTATCCCTCCTTAATTCCGTCGGCCTCCCCCTATTTACATCTCCGCTTTCCTGGCTCTTACCTCCAGCGTGCACTCGTCCCTTATATGTCTCATTAATTCCACTCCTCCCCCGCACTCACACAATCCCTCTCCCTCCATTAATTTAAATCTGACTAGATATCCCTTCGCGTTCCCGTGTCCCGTCAGCAATTGCGTTCCCTTAAATGTTAGATCTATCCTATCCAGTCCTACTGCAGTACAGAATTCATAAAATTCCCTTCCCTTATCCCCGGTGGCCCACTCATGCTGCCACTCATCCAAAATTCTTGAGTTCATTTATTTTTTTCTTACTTTATTTCTCCTTAAGATTACCTCCATATCATGCGCTTCTCTATCATCCCCTCTTGCCCAGCTCCTCGCTATCCTATCTGCTTGTGCAATCCCCGCTTCGCTCCTATCTGCTTTCCTCAGCTAATTTCTACTCCATTACTTCTTGCTCTTTGTATTAATTGTTGTATTTCCCCTATTGTTTTATGGTTAGTTCTGTAGTTTTGCGTCATTTTTATTGCCCCCTCGTTGTCAGCCATTATGTAGTAACGCTCTTCTCCCATTCCCATGGCCTTCCTCACACAGGCGGCTAGCGACCAAAACCTCCAGTTTAACATCCGCATGGCGCGCATGAGCCAAGTGTCAAACTCGAATAGTTCTCGCGCGGATATTTGAATATAGATCTGTGATATTCTGATTATAATTATTATTTTAATAATTAATAATATCAGTGGCGCACCCAGGATTCTGTCTTGGGGGGGGGGGGGGGGGGGGGGGAGTTGACAATCTGCGGCGTCAGGTAAGGAATCACAATTTGATGGATTTTTCAATTAGTAGTGCACTTTTTTGTGTCTAGGCTGTAGGTTTGGGGGTGGGGGCTGCTGCCCCCGCCCCCCTTGGTGCGTCACTGAATGATATTATATTTTTTGATAAAGATATACTTTTACTTTATAAAATTCGTTTTTGTAATATTTTAGTATTTTACTTTTTATTATATTTCTCAGATAGATAGTTTTTTGTCACACACTTACCCTTACCATAATATGATCGAGTAGAAGCCCCCCCACTGGTTACGCCCATGCCTGTAATACTAAGGCTCAGTGTTACTACAAATACAGCTTTAATGTTTATTAAAGCTGTATTTATAACTTTAGCTTTGCCAGAACTGTTAAATATTTATTTGAAGAGGAATATACTTAGTTATAACCAATAACTGTTTTACTTACACCGGAGTTTTAATTACCTACTACCTAAATATTTTTTGTGAAAAAAAAATCATATAAAAACAAAAGGAGTTTATTGTCTAAATAAGCATATTTAAGGCAATATCACTTACTTCTTGACTATCTGGCTTCGATAACTGGTCCTTTCTCCTAGTTACTGTTTTTTTGGTTTTAAAAAGTCGTCTTTGTTGTGAGAATTTTTTATTATGGGGAATATTTTTAGCTGGTTTCGTGCACACGTTTTTCCTATTAAAATTCCTAAAAGCTGTTAGGGTAGGTATGAGAGGAGCTACTGTTTTTTTTTGCTATGTCTAACTCCTCAACAGATGTCAGGCTGTCAATAAGTTGTCCTACTTCAAGCCTGAATTTTTCTTTTTCATTCACAAAGTTATCATTACTTCTATGTAATTTTTGTGACAGTGCATTAACAATTGGTATTTCTTTTTGGGAATCCATATTTTCCTCAATTATTAAACACGGTTGATCAACTAGAAAAAATTTTAATGTTAGGTCGAACTAATAAAATAAGAATTTTACTTTGTACAATGTACACAGTAATTACTATAAGATCTGAAAAACCTCTCACCATAATAAAATAATAAGGAAACCTCTCACCATAATACAATAATTAACATAAACGTATAAAAATATTACATACAGTTTATGTACAACTATTCTCAAGGTTCTTTGATTAAATTTAAAAAATAAAGTCTATTGAGCGTACATTTGGAAATGCCTCATTTTCGAGATATGATCGAGATTTTGTTATGTTGTCATAATATGGAGTATGGTATTGTTTTATTACAAAGGTTTTTAAACGTTTTTTCCCAAACAATGATAGCTATACAACAAGACTCAAACTCAAGTTTCAAACAAAACCATTGAACAAATTCCCAAAATACAAACCACAACCATAAGAACATACAAATTTTTACCTTACATTTCTTGTCATAGGACCTCAAATTTTGCCTTCAATAAAAATATTAAGTCATTATTATTTTCATACATGGATGTATTTTAAAAATAAGTATAAAAAAAGCAAAGAAAAAATCAATAAAAGTATGCACCCACCTGATGAATTCTGGGAAGGTTGCTTGTGGCTTTTGTTCCTATTAACATATTCAGTTTTTAAAAATTTGCATAGCAGGTGGATGTGCTTACACATGTTCCATTTAATTGAGGAGTCAAGGCATGAACATGAATAGCTGTGAATGCACTTTTCACAGTAAGTGCATATCAACTTACAATTACAATTTGCCACTCCTTCTTCTATTTGGTATAATTCTTAACCTGTTTCATTAACTACTACTGATCTAATATCTAAAGTGTCTGCAAATTTATGCCTTGCTCTTAATTCTTTTAATTTTGTGGACACCTTTCCCTTATTTAAAACTATCAGGCGACTAAATAATTTATCGCTGACAAATTTTATTAAAACGTATATTGCCTGATCAAGTCGTTTATTAACCTTTCCATTTAAATAAATATATTTGATGCTGCGGTGCATGTTTTCTATGTGCATATTGGTGTTAACTCCAGTATTTATACGATAGCAGTAGGCCCATGAATCTACATTTTTGGCAAAGTATTTCTGAAAATAATGGCCAAATTCTGTGGTGTCCGGATCTTTTAACAGATTCTCCAAAAAATTTCTTATCATTTGAGAAAATGCATTGTTATCCCTTTCTTGGAGTAACGTTCTGAGTTGTTTGTAGACAACGACCTATTAGAAAATACATATGATTATAAAGTAATATCCTAAGATCTAAAACTACTGACTCTTATTTTAAAAATGATTACAATGTTAATATTTGCAACTAAGTACTAATAAATAAATCTTCAAATCCATTTTTTTGGACAATAAGAATACATCTCAGAATAAATGCAGCAAGTAAAAATCAAATATTTGCTCTTGAATATCAATTTAATTTGATTCTTAAAAATTAGTTTTAATGAGTGTGTTTTATTTATTATTTTTTTTAAATTGAACTGTTGTATGTCTGAAAATATTTTTTTTTGCCAAAAACGATTTATTAATTGATTCACAATATAAGTAGTACAATTTTTACAAACCTGTTTCTCCCTAGAATTAATTTTACATAAATTATTGCGCCATGCTTTATCCCCATGCCATATACAATATAGTCTAAGTAGGGGCAAATCCATCACTTGTATCCAAGCGTTGTAAAACACAGGTGCCATATCTGTCATAAAAACCTTTGATTTCAGGGACCTGCCCAAATTATTTCTAATAGAGTTGAAAAAAATGTACATGATATCTTCATCTGATCGATTTGAAATGAGGAACGCACATGGGAAACCCTCACGCATGTCATCCAAAATCAAAACTGTGGTGAGATTGAACTGATACATGTTTAAACCATGAGTTTCGTCAACACATATGCAGTCATCCCCGTATTTTTGTAACATTTCTGTTTGACCTTGATTCATGATTATCAAGGTAAAGTCATCATTCTTTAATAAGGGGTATTCATTGGAGCATTCACCCTGAGGTTTGTAAAACAAAACACATCCTGTACTCTCCATTTCTTTCACCCACGCATCTACACTCACTGCGTCATTACTGTGTCTATGTGCTTCACTGTTAATGTTTAAACTTCTTTCGATGTTGCACAGATCTTTCTTTGTTAAAAGATGACTTCTCTCTAGGGTATCATTAATAGATTCTCTGACTTCATCTAAAATATTTTCGAATGGAATTTTTGCTGCAATTTGTACCGCTAATTTCTGTCGTTCTACTTCACTTAAATTTAGGTGCCCCAAATCATTACTGTGTCCTACATGGGTACTAACATACTGCACTTCACATTTTCCATTAAATACCTTGACAGAAATTGCTGCAGGGCAGTGGCCATCAATTTTTTTTGACCCCTGAGTTTTTAAATGCCTTATATTATTCTCTTTACTTTTGTAAAATCCAGTCCGATGGCAAATGTAGTTGGTCTTGATAAATGTTTTGTTTTCGTATGTTCCATAAGCATTTACAAATAGCTCATTTGTTTTGATCTCTTCTTGTCTTTTCCAAGTCGAAAATTCGTCTAAACTAGAAAAATGAAGCACTTTCGTAACAATATTTACATCGTGCTTCGTCTTCAAATGTTCAAACAAATCGGATTTTGTAAAACCGAGTGTATCTGAATTATTTTTACACAAGATGCAGTTTAGAAGTCTATCAGAGTTTGTTTCTTCATGACTTATCTTTTTGTGATAATTAAAATGTCGTAAATGTGTAAATTGTTTTTGACATTTCTCACATGTATAAGTGTATTGCTTTAGCTTGGCGAGTACATTATCTGAAACATGATTAACAGGACATGAAAAATTTTAGTTCTACAAAAGGACCACGAATTTTTTACCTTTATGATACTTCCTAACATGTTGTGTTAGGCTGGAATATCTTGTAAAAGTTTTATTGCAATCATTACATACTGCAGAAGATTTAAAGGTTTTGAGGGGGGCCAGCTGTTTTAATTTACCTAAAATAGTTAGTCCGTTAAATGCCTATCTTTTTTAATGTGCCTGGAAATATAATTATTTCTTACCTGGGTGATTTTTTTTTAAATGGGCTCGTAGAGTATATCGTTCACTAAAGGTCTTATTGCAAATCTTGCAAGTTGTAGTGGTGTCCATTTTTGAATGAAAAGGTTTAGCTTTACTGATGTAAATATACCTTTTTACACTCACAAAATATGAAAAAAAAATTAATAAAACACAAATGAAAATTTACCATAACCATTAAACAGAACTCTATTATTTCTAGGTTAGGTTACATAGCGCGAAAAAGACGTATATGGCGCGAAACGACCTCATACGCGAGCAACGACTGACGAGCTTGAGTTGGCGCCTGCGCGCCATGCGGATGTTAAAGTGGAAGTTTTGGTCGCTAGCCGCCTGTCTTCCTCGCCCCCTCTCTTATTGCTGCTATTTCTGCTGCTACCGTCCCTTCCATTCCTCTCCCTTTCTTCCCCTCTCGCCCCCATTCCTCTTCCCCTTTTCGCCCCCATTCCTCTTCCCCCTTTCAAATACCATTCCAATTCCCACTGTATTTTCCGCTTGCGTCCACATAAATTTTCTTCCATTCCCTTCCTCTTTCATCATTTTCTTCAGTTGACGTTCCTTGCCTCTCCCATGGTTGCACCCTATCCTCCATCCCCACCCTTTCTCTTTCTCTTTCCCGCTCACTTTCCCTCCAACCCTGCTGCACTACTTTTCCCACTATGTGCAGGGGCTCCACTCCACATATCACCTGTAGTGCCGTTGTCGCCGTTGTTCTATATGCCCGCGCGATTGCCAGAAGGTACGGTCTCTGCGCTGCGCTAAGTTGTTTTTTTATTCTTGTGTCCCCCGCTCTTGTTCCCCATATTTTCGCTCCGTATAAAATCGCTGGCGTCACCACCCCTTCATATATCCCCTTAACCACTTGTTTGTTTACCCTTCCCTTATTTCTCGACAATCCCACTAGTTTCGTCACCATTTCCCCTGCTTTTTTCTCTTTTTTTATGTGATGTATAAAGTTAAATTTGGTATCTAAAACAATGCCTAGGTATTCGATCTCCCCCCTCATTTCCATATTGTTCTCTCCTATCTTTATAACCGGTTTCCTAATTCTGTCCCTTGCTTCTATAAACAGCATTCTGGTTTTATTGGTATTGTACTCTAATCTTGCCCCATGCGCCCACATTCTACATTTCTCCCACACTCTATGCCATAACTCCTCGATTTTTTTCACTGAAGTGCCGCTAATAATTATGATTTGGTCGTCCGCAAATGCCTGCTCTCTCACTCCCTCCCTATCCTCTATCTCCCTTATGCTCCTGAACCAGCCCTCCATACAGAAAAGCCACAGGGTCGGCCCCAGGCTTGAACCCTGCGGGCATCCCTTTTCAGTATTCATGTATTCTTTCTCGCTCTTTATCTGTCTTTCCCTCATGAAGCTCCAACAAATGTTTCTACTCCCCTTTTTTTCATCTCTCTATCTATTTCGACCATCCAAGCGGTGTTGAAGGCATTCTTGAGGTCGAGTGTGACCACTAGCGAATGCTGACCCCTCCCCTTTACCTCCCCCACCCTCTCTATGACTCGCTCAATCGCCATAATCGTGTTCCTGTTGTTTCTAAACCCGTGCTGCCTATCATCGCCCCAATCTTTCAGCCTCTCATTTACCACCTTGTCTAAAACCTTCCCTAGTGCCGGTAGCAAACTAATCGGCCTCCATCCCCCATCTTTTTTCGGCAACCACACCATCGACGCAATTTTCCAACATTTGGGAAAGTGCCCCAACTCCAAGCATTTATTATATAACGACAGTAGTAGTTCTTTATTAGCCCGCCATATATGCCATATTGCTTCGTTCGGTATTCTGTCTTCCGCCGTGGCCTTTTTCTTTTTCAACCCCCTGATGCAACATTCCAATTCGCCCTCTGTTATCGCGACCCAATCCCTCATAGGCGGTTCTAGACCTCTATTTTTGGGGGGGCTTAAGCCCCCGGTTTACATATTTGGGGGGCTAAAGTCCCTGGTTTATATATAGACGGCTAGGCCACTCAGTTGGATTTGGAGGGGCTAATTCGAGATTTGGGGGGCGTTATCGTGGTTCCTCGGCTTGCTTAATTACAGTACCATAGGATTTAAGATCAGTAACCCACACTGAAGTTCCCACAGCCAGTTCCGTAAGTTTCTTAGTACGATGCCTAAAATTATAATTTTTGCTCTGTTTCTCTTTATTTTGTCTTTCTGCCGCAGAAAAAGCTGCTTTAGAATCTGCTACCTCTTCAAGTTTACTGGGCAAAATAGGTAAGAGAGTTTTTATTTTTCTATTAAACAAAAGCTCTGCAGGACTAAAGCCATTTTCAAGAGGTGTTGATCTGTACGCCATTAAAGCCAAGTTAATATCGTTATTCTTTTTAAGCAAATTTTAGCAACCTTTACTGCAGCTTCTACAGCACCATTTGATTGTGCAAAGTAGGGGCTGCTAGTAGTATGTGTAAAATTATATAAATTAGCAAAATTCTTAAATTGATTTTGAAACTGTGGACCGTTATCTGTCCTAACAATATCTGGTATTCCAAACCTAGAAAATATAATTTTCATTTCCTCAATAATGCTTTGTTCGGTCAACTTAGTTAGGCTTACAATTTCAAAAAACCTAGAGTAGTAATCAGTAACTATAAGATACCATACATTATGCTTAAATAAATCAGCCCCTAAAATCTGCCAAGGTCTAGTGGGTAAAAAGTCATTAAAAGTGGTTCTTTTATGTTTGTTCTTTCTTGAACACAGTTAGGACAAGTTCGAACTAAATTTTCAATTTGAGACGACAAATCGATCCACCATACTGACATCTTTGCTCGTTCCCGGCACATGACTTTTCCCTGATGACTTGAGTGTATAAAATTTAGAACCTCAAATTGTAAACTAACAGGAATAACAATACGAGTACCCTTTAGAAGTATGTCTTCTACCAACGTAATATCATTATGATGCTGATAATAAGGGATTAACTCTGGAGATAAGTTTTTTCTATCTGGCCATCCAGATATAGCGTACAATTTTATCTTTTGACAAATTAAGTCTAAGTTTTGGGCTTTCTTAATTTTCTCTAAAAAATAGTCTTTAACAGGAAAAGATTTAACAACAAATCGCACATGAGCCTCGACTTCAGAAGACAGTTCATCACTCTCAGGCAGTCCTTCTAAAGGATTTCTTGAAAGACCATCTGCCAAATTTAAATCTTTTCCCGGTGTATATTTAACTTCATAGTCATACCTCATTAGACGCATTCTAAATCTTTGTAAACGAGGACTAAGCTCATCAAGATGTTTAGTTTGAAGAATCTGAAGTAAAGGTTTAGAATGCGTCTAATGAGGTATGACTATGAAGTTAAATATACACCTGGAAAAGATTTAAATTTGGCAGATGGTCTTTCAAATCCTTTACAAGGACTGCCTGAGAGTGATGAACTGTCTTCTGAAGTCGAGGCTCATGTGCGATTTCCATATTTGGTTTGAGGCACCAGTCTCTTCGGAGGCGTGGGTTCGCATCCCACCGCTGCCACCATGTTAAGTTATAAAAAGGATCTATATAAGTTGATAACGACTTTATTTCAGTCTAGCTTTTTACAATGTGTCTGACAATTCCGCCTCCCTTGACATGTACCTGCCAAGTACCAGGTTCGACTGGTACAACGTACAGCCTACACAACACCTATCAGCCCCGCCTTAATGTTATAAGTTATATAACGATGGTCACTCAGAGTTTCGTCCCCCATAACCTTCCAGTCCCTTATAGCTATGTCCCTACTAAGCGTCACATCGATCCAGCTTTGACCTCTTGTACTGTCGAAGGTTGGTCCACTATCGCTATCATTTCTGACAACTAACATTCTCTACAGCCCAAGATAAGAGCTCTTCCCCCCTTTCGTCCGTGTCGCCCCCTCCCCAGGCCTCGTTTTTGGCACTAAAATCCCCCCCTATTATCATCCTGCCTTTCCATTTCTTAATCTCCCTATTATGTGCCATTGTTCTTGTATTTGTTCTCCCCCCTGGTTCGTCGTATACACTTATTATCACTATTTCTTCTCCTTTTTCCCCTTTCAACCTTATGCCTACGACATTTTCGTCATTCATACTTCCCAACGTTGTTGCGCTCATTCCTTCTTTATACATTCACTTTCGCTCCTTGTAACTTTCCATGCCTCTTAAAACCATTCCAGCCTCTCATTTTATTATAAGGCTCTTGCAGTATTACCACCTCAATTCCCCATTCTCTGACTCTCTCTTTCATCAACTCGCACGCTTCTCTTCCCCTACCCGCATTAAATTGCAACACCGCGAATTTACCCATAATTAATATTTCTCCTACTTAGTTCCACTTTCTTCCGATATATAGGACACCTTTTGTCAGTTGCTGAGTGTCTTCTTAGTCCCTTGTCTACTTTTGCAAATTCACAATTACCACAGTTCAATTCCTCGCTCTTGCACTCCCTCCCTTCGTGCGCGTCACCACACTTGTAGCACCTCGGGCTTTCCCCGTAGTACTTCAGTACGTGGCCAAATCTACTGCATTTATAGCAAATAGGTACCTCTTGATGCTCATCCACTTTGTGAGAGACCAGATCCACATTTATTTTACCCTTTCTCATGAATTCTTTGAAAGCTTCCCCTCCCATGGCTACCATAACATTCTCTATATATGTATTTCTACAGGGTCTTCTAGCAAACTATCATTAATTTGTTTTTTTCTTCCCCTTCGCATTTGTCCCACACTTCCTTATTTTCATCCCATATTGCATCTATTAGTTCCTCGTCCGCTATTCCTTTTTCCAACCCTATAATCATTACAGCCGGATCTTGCATTTTTCTTTCCCTAATTTTTATTTCCTTTTTGTGTTCGATTGCCCCTCTAATTTTTTTGTACTGTTCCTCATTTTTCATCCCTATAATGATACTGCCAGAAGGAGTTGGCCTTACTATTCTTAGGTTGCCAATTTCTTCTTTCGGTATTGTTTCTTTGACTTTCTTTAATGTTTCTCTTGCCAGTTCATTTGCTGTTTTTGTTCACCCCGGGTTCTTGCATGACTACTAACTCATAGTTATCTTCCCTCTCGGGTGTCTTCCACGGTTCTCTTTCTTCTCGCGCTACAATCCTTTTTTGCCTTTCGGCTGTAAGTCCTTCTCATTTTCTTTTTTTGCCTCTTTCCACTCGCCACGCTCCATCCCTCTTCACCATTTTCGCTTTCCAACACCGCGCTACTTTCCTCTTCTGTCTCTCTTCTCTCGCTCCCTTTGTTCCCACTCTCTATCTCGCTAGCATATTCGCTCCTGAACTCATTCATGTTTTGTAATTCTGGCCCTATTTCCCTAGTTTTTGTATCCCCCCCTTACTTTCATTTTGATTTCATTCAGACTTACCTTGACCTCTCTCATCTCCGCCCATAGTCTTTCATTTTCTCTTTTTTCCATTTCCTTCTCTCTCATTCTATTATTCAGCCATCCATTCCTCTCCCTTTCTAGCGCCAATTGCATTTTATAATCCCCGCAAAGAGCAAGCAGTGATACGACATCCCCGTATATCATAGACATATACTTTTTGACTTAAACGACGTGTTCCATGTTGAAACTCAATTTTTTACCCGGATCACTGTACTGACCCGTCGCTGTTTCAACCCGATCGCAACTTTCCCTAATTCTATTTAGTATTATTCCCTCATCCCATTCCCCTATCCTTGATTGCATTTTCCTTCTTTCTTCCTCTCTTCTATTCTTTCTCGCTTCCTCTTGTTTCGATTTTTCTTTGTTTTTTTGTAGTTCTTGTTCTTGTCTTTTTTTATTTCATTTTCTTTATTTTTTTTCTCATTTTCACTCTCCTGTTCCTTTCTGCTTACATTTTCCCTATCTTTCTCTGTACTTTGCCCTTCTTGCGCAACCACGACTTCGTCACTTCCCGCTTTATCGCTGTCCAGTAGACTGTCCCCTTCCATAAGTGTAAATGACTTGTTTATCATCTCCGCCAGTTCTGGATCGATTTGGTACAAATCGACCACCAGTGTCTTTGCCCTTTTTATCACTGAGTCTCCTTGTGGCGGAGTCCTACTCAAAGATTGCCTTCTAGGGATTGCTCCCTGTTCCCTCGCTGCTCTCTCTATTTCCTCCAGCTCCTTGGCCGAGTATCCTCCATAAGCTTTCCTTTTAACACCCTTTGATTCTTCCATGTCCATGTCTTGTCGTTTTAGCTCACTTAATACGCACTAACTTTTTGGCGCCCAATAATTTAAAAAATTTCTGACCTGGGTGCGAATTCTCGAGCCGAGGAGTAGCGCTCCTCGAGAGAAGATTGGGTGTGGTTCTCCTAAAAATGTTCAGTGTTGTATTCTCGAAAATAGTGAGCAAACTGTTCTCCTAACTTTTAATAGAATAACGTTCTCTTGCTGTGGAGCAGTAGAACCGGTGAAAGTTGAGAGAACGAACAGCTGATTGTGCGCAGATTATATCGGTTAGGTTATGTTTTATATTTGAACTTAGTATTCGTTGATTTTAACCTTACGGTTTTGGGATTATTACAACCAAACTGTTTGTGTGTGTTTAAAAACTTGAAAGATGGAAGATTTTGAAGAAATATATCTTGCTAACGAAGTGGTAGGGCACTTGGAGGTATTAGAGGAATTAAATAATCATCCAAGAAGACGTTATCTTCAGCGGGAAGAAGCTTTTGAGGGACTGTCGGAGGCACAATTTATAAAAATAAAGATCTGTTTTTTAAATTTAATATAATAGTATAATTATTATTTTTTAATATTATGCTGTTTAAGTAAATAATAACACACAAAATATCAATAAGAACTTTATTAAATAAAATTTCAAAAACATAGCATGTACATTTTGTGTTTCTATAAACAAACGTATTTTTTTAGTCAGTCTCACCTTCAGTCATATCCTGATTATACTACTTTTGAGATCTTTTTTCTAGGTATAGGTGCAGCATCATGTAAGTACTTCAGTCTAAGCTCACGCCTATTTTAAAAAGTTTGTTTATACCCTATCTTTTTTTCTAAGGTAACATTGTATCATAAACATATATTTAAATAATAAAAAAAGAGTGACTCTAGTTACAACAACTAGTAAACAAACAATCAACAATTAAAACAATGTAACATTTTAAACAGTATAGTACAGTATAAGAACAAAATTAGGAATTCTTATCACCCATAAGCAGTGCTTTAAGACCTTTTAATTCAGTCAATATTTCATTGGTCATTTGCTTTGTGTTTCCTAATAGTTCAATTTTTTGTTGATGGTACTCTTGCATATGCTCAAAATATGTTTTTTGTGTTATATAATAATCTTCTATTACCGGATTTCTTCCCTCCATATTTTTTAGCATTAGTGCATTTATTTTCTGTGAAGTTTCTAAGCGTCTTGTAACTGCCAAACGTTTGTTTTTACCCCCTAATATTTTTTCCGGATTTATGTTATAGGAATGGCCACTGGGATTTTCTTGGTCTTTTGCCAAAGATGTTGATGGTTTTGGGTTTAAATATATATCATTTGAAACCATGCTACCTTTTATCTCAATATCATTGCAAACTTCAGGCAGTTCATTTAAATTACACTGAAAATATAAACGAAATTAATCTAATACTCGTATAAGTATTAAAAGTCTACTTCAAATGGCAAGCTTGTTTTCGCCACATGAACCATTTTATTTTTTTAAAGTAATATTGTGGTTATTATAAATAGTTTCTAAAATCTAAACAAATGACGTCATTGACGACCTAACAACCCATTATTTTGTAAAAAGTAAACAATCATTTCTAAATCGATAAATTTGAATCGAATCGATAAAATCGATAAATTCTACAAACGAATTAGTTTTTTATCATTGTAACTGATAAATTTAATTTTACCTTTCTCCACTGCATCCATGTTTTTTTGGATCCGCCAGGTACACTATTTAGCATTTCAGATTGATAAGTCCTCTCAATGTTTCTGTGCCTTTTTAAAGGTAAATTGTTGCGGAAATTTTTGCTTCGCTAAATCTGGGTGTTTCTGTACGTATTCTAGCATAATTCTTTTTTGTTCTGAATACGTCTGAGCTAGTTTTTTGTCCATGCTAAAAAAATGATATCGGTGTGCTAATATTTGGGTGAAACGTTTGAAGTTAACCTTTTAACATAGACATATAACTTACCTTTAAAGACAATAAGTACCTGCCAGCCACAAAATATCTAAGCACCATCAATGATATATGTACAATATGTACATATATCATAGGTACCATCAAAATCAACGAATACTAAATACAGGAACAAAACGGGAACTTTTTTTGCTAAATTCTACACAATGAGAAATATAGGTTAGAGAGACAAATTCCTCTTCGTTTTTGCAATTTTATGTGGTAAAATGCACGTAATAAAGTTGGCAACATCGCAAGAGCTTCTTCTACAGGGAACCACTTTCGCATTTTTCAGGAATAGGCAGGAGGAGGAACTGGTAAATAGCGAGGGATGGAAGAATCTTCTACTCTCTCAAGAAATCGCTCCCTTCTATCATGCTTGAGAATCGGCCCCCTGGAAGGAAGCTTCTCCCAGGATAGCCACCTATCCCAATCGTTCCTATATATGCTATTTCGACCCAAACACTTCCCGCCTGACCTGTTTTGTCCCTAGTTTCACTGTTATTCGTGATTTTCCAACTTTAACGTTAACGTATCACTTTGTCCCGCTAAAACTGACGCTACTCTCTATTCCGTCACTTCAATAGTCACTTCAGTAAAATAAAAGTCACTGCTCGGCACCGACAGTAAAGCGACAACTTATTAGCGTGAGAGGTTTCGCACTTGCAACGTTATTTATACTGTCCCGCTAATACCTCTTCACTGCTCCTGTCCGCCTAATATTTAATAATGTCTTAGTCTTTTCTGCCTAAAGGGCCTTTGCTACTACACACACACTGTGCCTGTCAAGGACACTTCTTTCCTACCCTTTTTTCATCTCTAACCTTTTTGTCCAAATATTTTAATTTTTTACTAACATTTTGCAAATTTACACGTTGTTTATTGTCTTTTAACTCAAATTTAGTCCCTAAAGCTGACCCTTTCCCAGGGTTCCTGCTTCAGGGTCCGGGATCACTAAAACTACCCTAACACCACCAATGCTATACGGCATACATTATTACCGCGCCACCCTAACAAAGTACGCTATTTTCAAAAGAAAGTCCTATTATTACTTGAATTCCAAATTCTGCAATAACTTAAACACATCCGTACTGTTCGACAGTCAGAAGAACAGTGAGTCGTTACCCCGACGAGGGTAGGGACAGTGGGAATCTCGTTAATCCATTCATTGGCGTCACTACCCAACTAGCATTTTGGCGACGATAACCACATAATACACCAAAATTAACGTTGCACTTGGTGTAGATGTTGGTCATTTATGAAACGACGCCCTGTAAGCCACCGGACAACGTCGTCTTAACGCTGAGTATGACTTCAGTTAAACTACGATGTTGTTACAACGTTTACCCAACCGACTACAAGTAGTAAATATTTTGAGAATGGGAATAACGTTGTAAAAACGTTTAAGAGACAACTTTAGTTATGTTTAACGATTTCCCGATGGGGAGCCGACATTGTAAGATTTAACTACGCAGGGGAAAATTTTTCGGTTAAAATAGAAACGTTTTTGCGTGGTTATTTTTGCGACTAACCTTTTTTAAATATTTACTAGAGATGGTGATATTTAAATAATAATATTATACCTAAATTGTTTTATTTATTTTTGTGACAACAAGGATACGTACTGTTGGCTAAATTGGCTCATAGATATTATCTAGTAAAGAAAAGAATTTGAATGATCCTCACCTAACCTAAAAAAAAATCGCAAATTACACGAAAATGAAACGAGCATTTAAATACACTGCCTCCTATTACAGGCAAAAAAAAATATGTCGTGAGGAAACTTCACAGGCAAAAACCTACATGAAGACTGACGGTGTGGAGAGCTTAAGTTTCAATTCTCTAGGAACAAATGTCAACCTGAATACAGAGATATCAAAGAAAGTAACTAATTTTCCAGAGGAACAGTTTATAAAGGATAAACGACTACACCATGAGGAACAGCTTATTGGACCGAGGGAAGAAGTCAATAATGAAGAAGAGATCGATCTAGAGGAAGAGATTACCCAGGAGGAAGAGATCAGTGAAGGTGAGGAAAAGCCACCAGATTCGCAAACTGTGGAAGATACATTAGGTTCTAAAATACGGGAATTTTTACCTAATTGGGTGCTAGAATATCAGATACCTCATGTTGCAGTTAATGCACTGCTGAAAAATTTGATATCCCGTGGGGTATCAGGATTACCTAAAGACAGTAGAACATTAATAGGTACCCCTAAAACAGTACATATTGAAAAAATGGGTAACGGATACTTTTGGTACCATGGATTGGAGAATTGCTTATCCGGCATTGAAAATTATATTGGCAAAGATGAGTTAAACACTCTTAATTTAAGCTTTAATATAGATGGATTACCCATTGCAAATAGTTCTAAAAATCAGTTTTGGCCAATATTAGTCAATCTGATAAACGTTAAACAATTCCCTCCACAAATAGTAGCAATATTTTCTGGGGACAGTAAGCCTCCATCTGTGGAAGAGTATTTACAAAAATTTGTTGATGAACTTCAGAAGCTCTTGGAGTCTGGTGTTCAAGTCAACAATAAAAAATTTTCAATAAAAATTGATAATTTTATCTGTGACACTCCAGCCCGCAGCTTTATTAAATGTAAGTATGACCGAACAGGCCAATTTACTTGAGTTGTGCAGTTTTTGTTTTAAAATCGTTCAGGTACTACCAAGAATACTACTTTTAATATTGTTTTTAGGTGTGGTATCTTTTAATGCCTATCACAGTTGCTTGAGATGTACTGTAGTAGGTACGTACTATAACCAGCAAAAAAGGATGAGTTTTCCTCAAGTAGACTGCCCACTAAGATCTGACAAAGACTTTAGAGCAAAAACTGATGCCAATCATCACCAAAAGAATCAAGAGGACTTTTGATGTTTATTGACTGCAGTGGAATGTAAATTATACACGGCAATAGTTTTATTTTAAGTTTTATTTGGTTTTATGGCAAAACATTACAAAAATAATTGCACAAGAAAAAGACTCCTTGTTAGGTTAAAACTGTAAAAACTTACTGAAAACAAAATCACTAAACTAATGCCAACATAGGTTAAGCTTTAAATATGCAACCAACGTAACAAATTCTCTGATATTTACCATTGTATGCAATAGATGGCGCAATAGGTACTATCCTCAACACCCCCCCTCAATGGTAAATTTCTTGCCTCCTTTTTTTTTTTTTTTTTAAAAAGATTCTACATTAACAACCAAACAAACAAAGATTAAAGATTACTCTAAATTACATCTGCTGCGGAATTTTTGGAATAGAGCTAAAGATAATGGTTTTGTAAGAAAATCAGCAACTTGATTAGTTGTGGAAATATACTTTAAAGTGATAACCTTATCCTTAACTTTATCTCTAATAAAATGAAATCGAATATCCACATGTTTCAACCTTTTGTGAAATTCTGGGTTTTTACATACTTTAATCGCTGATTGATTGTCTTCGAAAATCACTACACTTAAACAATTAGCTTGTGGAATTTTCAAATCAGAAATCAAGTTCCTCAGCCAGCAGGCCTCGCTTACTGCTAAACTAAGAGCTACATATTCTGCCTCGGTCGATGAGAGGGCAACAGTTGACTGCTTACGTGAAGACCAACTTATTGTACAGCCAAACATTTTAAAGATATACCCCGAAGTTGACTTTCTGTCAGTTCGATCACCTGCCCAGTCAGAATCTGCAAACCCTTCAACTAAATTCTTAAAATTATTTTTATAGAACACCAAAGATAACTCTAAAGTTCCTTGCACATACCTTAAAACTCGTTTAATTGCTTGCCACAGCTGTGAACTTGCAAAAGACTGATATCTACTTAGTATGCTTATACATAAACAAAGGTCAGGCCTGGAACACAACATTGCGTACATTAAAGATCCTATAGCTTTACGGCAATTTTTTTCGATTTCTTTATTTTCAGATTTTTCACGTTTCAACTCATCATGTCGAAAATTGGGTTCCATAGGCGTGCTGCATGGCTTGCAATTTTGCATGTCAAACTGCTTTAAAATACTTTTAAGGTATGTGCTTTGGTTCATTGTTATTTTATTTTGAGACAAGTTCTGTGTAATGAGTATACCTAAAAAATAACGAATATGTCCCAAATCTTTCACTTTAAAATTTTCATTTAAAATCTGTTTTATTTTGCTTATTTCTAATTCATTATCCCCTGCCAAAAGCAAATCATCTACATACAATAAAATAAATATTCTAGACGATTCTGTATCTTTTATGTATATACAATATTCATTTTCAGATCTCACAAAATTTAGGCTAAACATAAGATCATTAAATTTTTTATACCAATTTTTTGGTGATTCTTTTAGGCCATATAAGGACTTTCTTAACTTTACGATTTTTCCTTCATTCTTACCAAAACCTTGAGGCAACACTATGAAAACATCATTATCTATATTCCCATTTAAAAAGGCATTACAAACATCTAGTTGATAAATCTTGTAATTAAAATTGTTACACAAAGCTAAGAAAATCCTTAATGAAGGCAACTTGGCAACAGGGCTGTATATATCATTTACGTACATACCAGTTTGTTGAAAACCCCTGGCTACCAAGCGAGCCTTATATGTTGACACATTTCCCATTTCGTCCTTCTTTTGCTTAAAAACCCACTTACACTCTACAGCTTTATTTGTTATTTCATTTTCACTCACTGATGACCATGTTTCATTCTCTTCTAACGCATTAATTTCAGCTTCTATCGCCTCTTTCCATTTTTCACAATCGTTACTGGCCATCGCATCATCGTAGTTCATAACCTCGATTTCTTCGTTACTCATTGACAACAAAACTTTATCCAAGTCCATCTCATAGTCGTTGTATCTTGTATTCCTTCTTCTTTCTCTTCTCAAATCATATCTATTATTTGGAAACTCATCTTGCACCTCTGAATCATTACTATCAACTTCAAGATACTCACTTCCGTCACTATCATTTTCAGTATTTTCTGAGGAGCTTTCATTGTCTTCATTTAAACTGTTATTCTGTGCTTCTTCTTCTTCATTTCCTCTATTTTCGGTGATTTTTTCAGTCATTGTCACAGTATTATTTTCAGTTTTTGGCTTTTCAGGTAAGAAAATGACATCCCTGTGGGTCTCTACTATATTTTTGTCTGGTATATAGATTCGGCAGCCTTTGACATCTTGTCCATAGCCAACGAACAAACCTTGTTTACTTTTTGGGTCCCATTTGAGCCTGGTTTCTTTAGGTATATGTACTGCCACTGTACTGCCAAAAACGTTGAAATTATGTATGTCTGCAGCTTTCTTATACCATAGCTCATAAGGGCTTTTTAGTTTTTGAGGGCTGGGACCTGTTCTATTCAGGGTATAAGTCACGGCATTAATTGCTTCAGCCCAAAAGGTTTTATCCATTTTCTTTTTGCCATTTAACAACGTTCTTGCCGCTTCTACTAGGGTCCTCATCTCCCTCTCTGCCCTTCCATTTTGTTGAGGTGTGTACACTACAGTTCGTTGATGCCTTATGCCTTTTTGCTCTAAAACTTCTTTTATTTCTTTGTTTATAAACTCTAGGCCATTATCTGTCCTTAGGACCTTCATTTTATGCCCGGTTTCTCTCTCGGCTAAGTTTATATATTTTTCTATGCATGTCTTAACCTCAGATTTCTGTTTTAAGAAATACACATATCGGTAGGATGAAAAATCATCTTTCAAAAGGAGAAAATAGCGAGATCCTCCTAGTGATGTACTCTCCATAGGTCCGCATACATCCCCATGCACCAGTTCCAGGGGTGCAGTTGCACGTGACTCACTATTTTCAAAAACTAAACGGTGTTGTTTGCCAGCCAGACAAGCCTCACAAACAAAGTCTTTCTCACAATCAGTGTACTCAATCTTGTTTCTTTTCAGGAACTCTTTGATGTGCTTTAAGTTCTGGTGGCCTAATTTGTTGTGCCACTCCTTTATACTCTCTATAGTTTTCACTTTCATGCAAGTATGTGTGTCAAGGTCATCAGAACAGCTGTTTGCCAGCAGGTGTGGTTCAGTATCTGTAGAAAAACATGCTGATGGATTGTATTCCTTATTTTCGGTTGTAAAATGCATTTTATAGCTTGTTCACCCTGGTAGCTAGTGCCCTAACCTCACCAAATTTGTCAATAAATTTACAGTTTTTATGGTCTGATATCATAAAATAATTGCCTTTATCCAGTGCACATCCAGCTGAAAATAAGTTGAATTTTAGTTCTGGGACAAATAAAACATCTGATAATGTGGTTTTTATTAATTTTTCTCCATTGTACGCCCACAGAGTAATTTGGCCAATTCCTTCAACCTCTAATTTTTGTCCGTTACCCACTTGAACCATCTTTCTTACTTTTAGTGGATTTATATTATCAAAACTACTTTTCTCCCAGCACATGTGTTCGCTGGCACCTGAGTCGAGACACCAATCACCAGTTTTTAGTTTTTCAGTATACACCATAAATGCATTGTTGACACATGGTTCATCATTTTTCTTACTGCCTGAGGCTAACTCTTTTCCCTTTTTAAGCCAACATTCATCAACATTATGGGATGATTTTTTACAAAACGTACAGTATTTTTTCTGTTTATTTTCTTCAGACCTTTTTTCTGTGTTTCTTTTTCTAAAAAAACAATTTTTTGCTAAATGTCCTACCTTCGAACAAATGTGGCATCGTTGCTTTGTCTGTACCCTGCTATTAGAAAGTCTTGTATTTAAAGCAGTTGTATTTTCGAAAGATTTCATTCTTTCTTCTTCAAGTAACAATCTAGACATCAATTCCTCTAATTTTTGGTTATCCGCAGGCACAGATTCCCATGCAGATCTAAAGTGTTTAAAACTTTCGGGCAATGACATCAAGATTTTTGTTATTATCATTTTTTCAGAAAGGATCTCCCCTGCTGCTTTTAATTCTGTTTTAATGTCCTCTATTTCAGATATAAAATTAGATACTGAGCTGTCAAACTTGAGTTGAAAAAATTTTTGTTGTAATAAATGGATGCTCACCACTGATTCCTTATCATATACTGTTTTTAATTTACTCCACATTTCATGTGCTGACTCACAGGAGAGGAGGTGAGCCAGCGGGCCTTGTTCCATTTTTGTTACCAAAAGCTCTTGGGCCTTAGCATCGTCTTTAAGCCATTTATTTAAAGTATCGCCTGGTGTCGACGGTTTGGTTTGGGTTCCATCGACGATGTTCAAAAGACCTCGTCCCTTTAGTATAATAGTGGTTTGAAATTTCCCAACAGGCCAGTTATCTCCACTTAATTTTATGGTCGCGGTTTCACTACTACTCATTTTTGTCGGTTTTATTTTAAAACTTTTATTTGTTCCTTTTAACCACACTTTCCCGACTTTTTCGCGCCTTTGTCCGTTCTTTTTTCTTTTTACGTTCCGCCCGAGCACACCTTTTTGCCGCCGAAATTATTCAAGACTTTTGCTTTTTCTTCCACTTATACGTGAACTGGGCCCATAACCTGATGTTTATTGACTGCAGTGGAATGTAAATTATACACGGCAATAGTTTTATTTTAAGTTTTATTTGGTTTTATGGCAAAACATTACAAAAATAATTGCACAAGAAAAAGACTCCTTGTTAGGTTAAAACTGTAAAAACTTACTGAAAACAAAATCACTAAACTAATGTCAACATAGGTTAAGCTTTAAATATGCAACCAACGTAACAAATTCTCTGATATTTACCATTGTATGCAATAGATGGCGCAATAGGTACTATCCTCAACAACTTTATTATTTCCCCTTTGGAACGTCTTCCCATAGATATGATTCGGGACATCATAATTGCGGATTCCTTACACTTAATACATTTAGGAGTGACCAAAAAATGTCTTAATTATTGGGTACATGGCTGTAAAGATCATAAAGTTAAATTTTTCAACCACCAAATTAATGCTATTTCTTTATGGCTAGAGACGTCAAATGAAAGAATTCCTAGTGAAATTCATCGATCAGTAAGAAGCTTAAGTTGTCTTGCTTTTTGGAAAGGTGTTGAGTACAGAACCTTTCTATACTATCTAGGACCAGTCATTCTAAAAGAAAATTTGCCCAGTGAGCTTTACAATCACTTTCTATTACTGTTTTGTGCGGTTTTTCTATGCTCAAGTTCATGTTTTACTACAAAACTTGACCTAGCTGAAAAAATGTTTAAAGACTATATTGAAGGTTTTATTAATATTTATGGTGTACATGCAATTAGCAGTAATATTCACAATCTTTGTCATGTAGTAGAAGATGTTAGACGGTTTGGACAACTAGAAAAGCTCAGTTCTTACCCATTTGAAAACAAATTGGGCATGATAAAAAATCGCCTAAAAAGTGGATATAGACCATTAGCACAAATATCTAAGCGAGAACTGGAATTAAAAAATCATCCAGTATATACACATTCAAATGAACAATTTTCTTTAAAATATGAAATTTTAGACCCACACCAAATACCAACAGGTGTTAATTTAGCATATAAAAAAGTGTTACTGAAAAATGGAATATGTTTTGCAACCAACGTGAAAGATCAATGGATGCTTACTAAAAACAATGAAATACTTAGAATACATTGTGTCTTTAAAGCCAACAATGAGTTAATGTTTTACGGGTCTAAAATAAAAAAATTGTGTAATTTCTTTGACTATCCATTCCCTTCTTCTAATATAAATATATATTTTTGTAAGGAAACTTTTAGTGAATACATTACTATAAAAGAACAGGAAATAAAGTGCAAATTAGTTAGCATGGATTATAAAAATCAAATAGTTTTTCTACCACTTGTTCATACTTTTGACATATTTAATAAATAAAAATTGTTGACTTGTGATGTTGCTAAACATTGTTAGGTAGACAAAGTTGTTTGTAGTCAGAATGATTATCTGTTGCCTTACTTTAAAGTTGCATTAAAAAATTGTTTAAGTACCTATTATTCACCAGAAGCACATATTTTTATAAATAAAAAGAATTTTTTTAAATTTTTTTTATTAAAACCTATCCTGTCAAACCACAATTTATATGAACCTTTAGCTAGGTAAAAAAAACTTCTACAGAAACAATTAACTTGTTTAATTCTTATATTTTAACAAACCTATTCCAATGAAACAGTTCCATTGTTCTTAAAATACATAATAAACAGTAAGAGTCAACAAATTTGTCTTTTTTAACAGCACACAAATTAAAACAAAGGTAAATGTTGACTAACTAAAAAATATTAATGCTGTTCCTGCTTTAAAAGCTCACCATTCTCCACTACATGAAAAACCTCATATGCCACATTATCATAATCCACAGAATTGGCAGTTTCCTCATTGTCTTGTGGCTCTTGGTTTTTTGTCACATCATTTAAATTTTCTTCATCATCTCTTACTTCCTGGGTTTCTGACAGGGCCTTAACTTTTTTGTTCACCTTTAAGCGCGTGTTACTATGTTTAAGTATACAATCACGAAAGAAAGTATCCCTTGCTGGGTACGTAAATGAATTGTCAGATTTGAACACTACAATATAAAATATGTCCAAAATCCCAGTTAACCTGTTGAAGGCTTTTTTCTCCAGGCTTCTACTCATACCTGTCCATGAGTATTTAGTGAGTAGCTGTTTCGTAAACATAATGCCTGCCAACTTGTAGCAAGCTGTTTTATATGGCAGTGCTGATCCGATACATCTGGTTAGGTGGGTGAAAACTTTTTTCTTATAGGACTTGTCCTCCAGATCTTTCTCCAGCTTTTCTAAGGCAGGTACCACATCAACTGGAAATATTTGCAACTCATTCTCAGTAACAGTCAAGCAATACTCTGTTTTCTTCAATATAACATCAAGATTGTTAAGACGCACAGAGATATCAGCATACTTCTCCACTATTTTTTCCAAAATTTTTTCTTCACCTAAAACAAGAAAAAATGTAATTATTGCCTATATAAATTTGTGATAAATTATTAAAATTTAACTCTTGTATAGTGGTTGAGTCATAGTTTAAAAACTTACATTCCTTTAAGTCTTTAGATATCTTATCAACTTTAGATTCCAGTATGGTTAGCTTTTCCAGCACTGTATCAGAGTCATCAACAAGCGTATTTTCATCAATTTCGCTGATAATAGTGTCAGAGCTTGCTGATCCAGTTCTAGAGGTTAGCGTTTCAGGGTCTCCAGGTGTACGTTGATGTTCTGTTAGTTTATCTCTCTTCTGCTTATTAAAGTTAAAATCATAAGCAGGAAATCCAGATATATTCTTTTTAAGGACATTTGTTCTTTTGTTAAAAGTAGACAGAGATTTTGCAGGGACTATTTTTCCTTTTTCTTCATCATCTGTGCTGTTGTTATAGTCAGATGAACTGTCCTCAACTGCACATATTTGGTCTGCCTGGGCAGAAGCGTGCATGTAAAGAAGTATATTGCTGGCTTTTACCAAACATTCATACTTTTTCCATGTCTTTTTATCTGGTATACTATTAGCATTGGACTGCTGTGGCCGGACTTGCCTCTTTGTAGGGGGCCAGTATACGGTTCCATTTTCTTCCCACTGGTGGGGTATCGGTTCTACCTCTTGCGTGCTTTTTATATATACAACTTTAAAATGGTCAGCCATAATTTTCTTCTCGGGTTTCAAAAAATATTTCGACGTAAAATTAGTAAAATAAAATACAGAATTTTATATAGATGGCACATGACATTAATGGCAACTGACAGCTGAATGACACGGAGAGGTGCGTTCGAAAATGAGGAGTGGAGTATGTTCGCTAGTTACAATGCGCGTTTAATCTTTGGTCGGATAAATAACTCCAGTCGCGCTTCGGTTAGTAAGTTAGTTGTCTTGCAGACTAACGTTGAAAGTTAGTATATTTCTTAGTTACCTGTTATCTAAAGTCGCGTTGATGCCTATTATACTCCTACGCCATGTTTAAAGTGTAATTTTCTTTAGAAACATGGTCGGCCATTAAAATTTTGGACGTAAACAAACATAAACAAAGCATTATAAAGCCTTATTTTAGTTTTCTAGAAACAATTCATATATATCCCGTTTAGTTTGCTTTTGAATCAATATCAGCTCCAAATATTGCTTATCTAAATAAAAAAAAAATTTTTTTTTTATTTGTGCGTTTTAAGAAATTCTCAACGGATTAAAGGCGCGCGTGTTTTTTGGCTTAAAGCAATAGTATATTTGACAGTAAAGTGAAATGCGTTGCTAATTTCGGTTTTAAAATCGTTATTTTTCGACAATATTGATAGGGTATCTTGAGTATAAGAATAAGACATTTTGATATTAATATGCGGTCTCAGAAAGTTTTCTCTAAGAGTTCATTTTGGCTATCAGTAATTATTTAGTTAAAAAATTTACTATTTTCTAGACACCATTGAAAGCAAACTGTCATCGCCCGTGAGAGGGCGCAGGTGTGTCGTTGTTCTTAAGTAAATTCGACAACGTTTAGAAAACGACCAACTGCTACCTACAGTTAAAACTTGAACGTTTTAAAAACTCAAAAATGATTGACCAAATTGGTGCAAAACAGGGTCGTGACAACGTTATGTTAAGGTCGGACACGCAACTTATGTGTAGTTGCGCAACTTTTTTAAACAGGTTGCCGCAACGTTAATTTGCTACTTGGGTAATTAGATCACGAGGCATTCGGCTATCAGATCGGGCTCTTAGGTAATGTTGCTTGAAGGAGCCGTCGTGTCATCATGTAGACCGCACGACGTCAACTAAGCAGGGCGCATGTACGGTGTGTGACGGAATCCCACCGTTAAGAAGAAAGTTTCATGGAGCTAACACCACTCAGCTGAAGCGCCAACGGGCAAAAATGGCATAGAAAAAGGCATAAAAAAGAGCACTAGAAAGTGCTCGATAGAATAAGAATTTGCCATCATTAGAGTTATTATTTTATTTATAGTTTTATTTATTAAGGAATATTTTTGGTTTTTATTATTCCTTTTTGGAATATGAAGAGATGGAATTTATTTATTGTAAATAACTCAATGCCACGCGTCGTGCGGTATTTATTTTTACCTTGCTCAAAATAGAAGAACTGCCTGAAGGGCTTCAAATAGAATGTCCAGAACAAAATGCAGAAGAGAACCAAGTATATATGTTAAATATAGTATATGTACAATATTTTAATATATAAAAAAAGACATTATCAGTGATTAAAATATAAAAACAAATATAAAGGAATTAAAGGACGAAACATACAATTAAACGACATACAGACGACACAATTACAAAAAGCAATTGTCCCATCCCTGGCCGACCCCGGGTCAATTTCTATTAAATGACTGGTGAACCGCCAAGCTGCCGATAATCACCCTGCACACCATATCTCTTTGTTCCTTTTTCCCAAAATTGAATAATTTGCTGACGGCCGCATTGACGCGCCCGTCCCATATGCCTCTTGCACCTATTACTAGAGGTGCCACTGTAATATTTTTACCCGGGTAAAGCCTTTCGACCTCCCTGGTAAATTCCGGGTCTCGATATATAGCTGCCTTGTTTGCAGACGCCACCAGAAGCGCGTCAGGACCTTCCCATGAAATGGTTACATCACAAACAACCACGTTGCTCTCCTTTACCGCGATTATATCGGGAATCCTTAAGAGGCCACTCGGGTATCGGATCCTAGGCTCAACAGAGACCCGCCAACCCTTTTTACTGGTATAATTTTCGACATGCTTCACGATGTGATCATGCCGCTTAATTCTCCCCCATTTGCCGAGGGGGCACCATTGCAGGATGTGAGAGAGACTTTCGACTCTCCCACAACAAGCACGGCACAACCTCTCTTGTGGAGGGTTAGAGGGAACTCCTCTTGATGGTAATCAATTGCCTTTTAGCTGTACAGCTTTGATGTAGTCCGCTCCCGACCAGAAAGGAGGTGGCCTGTGTACCCAGGAGCCGCTGGCCGAGCAGCCATTCCCCTGTCGTAACCCATTACCGGAGTAGCCGAGTTGTAATCTCTCGGACCAACTATTCTTAATTAGCCGACTATTCATCAGGTCGCCCGACCATCTTGGCAGGCTTGCCCGTAGCTTCAGCACATTTGGTAAATTTAAAACTGATGACAGTTTGTTCTGATGCGAGCCTGTCTATTCTACCAGCCATTATAACCGGCACATAGGATCTGAGGGGGATGATTCCCAGTCCTCCCTCGCGTACCGATGCATGAATGAAAGCATCTTGGCATGTTTTATTTAGTTTTAATGCTTTTCTGACAAAAATTCTGTTTAGTTTATCTATAGTGTTTAAAAGCTTCAATGTTACGCGAGGGCTCTGTAATGAATCCATTAACTTGGGAATAACGTATGTCTTTAAAATGTCGATCTTTTGGTGTGGTTTCAGGGGTTCTGAGGCGATTCTTTTATGTATAGACTGTAGATCAGGGACCACAGGAGAGGACTGACCTAGAGCATTATACCGTTTACCTAAATATTTAAAGAAATCTCCAGCATTAAGCTGGGAAAGAGCATGACCTCCTGTATAAAACAGGGGTCGGGTAATTTGGTATAAATGCTTATTGCTCTTGTTGTAATTGACTGAGAGGGCCACGCATTTTCCAGCATTCAAAGACATACCCATACCTTCAAAAAATTGAGAGGCATGACCCAGTAAACGTTGGGCATTACTGACAGTGCTGCTCGCCAGAATTAAGGCATCATCGTAGCCCACCACACTCAACGAAGCATCGTTATCAATACTCAGTCCTCTACCAATGGACTCCAAGCCACAGACCAACTCGTCCATTACCAAGTTAAACAAAAAGGGGGACATAGGGTCCCCCTGTTTTACACCTCTTTTGGCTCTGATGGAGCCCGTAGAACTTGTACCCACATTTATCACAGTTGAACACCCTTCGTAACCGTCAATAATAAGGTCCCTAACCATACTACTGACCCCGAACCTCCTCAAGGCCCTCTCGACGGAATTGTGAGAGACCGTGTCGAAGGCCTTTCGGGGGTCCAGGGACAGAAGATGGTAGGGCTGCTTATTGGCCCTTTTGTGTTTAATAATGCCCTGCACAGTCAGGTTATTAAGAGTGACACCATCAACCTTTCTAAAGCCTCTTTGGTTTGGATGCAGAGGAAGAACAGACATACGTTTATAGACGAGTTTGTTGAATAGCCTCAGAAATTCACTTGAAATTGTTATGGGCCGCCAGTTGTTTATTAGGCCCGGATCCCCTCCCTTCGGGATCAATAGCGGTCTGCTGCTCTTCCATGCGGTCGGAACCGCCCCGAAGAGCAGCACAACGTTGTACAAAATGCAGAGTTTCCGAATAGGAGCTCTGCGTAAATGCGACGGTCTGACGTTGTCTGGGCCAGCTGCATTAGAGCTCATAGAAGAAATCGCCGCGCTCAACTCTTCCTCCCTAATCGGGAGGTTGAGGGAGCGCGGCGCTTCCTTGTAATCGGTTATCGGGGCAATGTCCTCAACGGATGGGGATCCAAAAATGATACCGTACTCCGTCTCCACCACGCCAATGTCCGGGCCATCACCCTCCGCGCCTTCCCAACGAATACCATCGACTATATGCTCGGCCAGCTTTGCTTTATTTGTGTTGTAGAGCCGCTGAACCTTTTTGTAGTGTCTGGCGCGCCGGACAGAGCGGTTTATAGGACCACCTTCTGCTCTATTCGTCCTAGCGCGATCTGTAACATTGTTGTTCCCACCTCTAGGGGGGAGGGGGGTAAACAAGTGAAGAAGCATACAGAGAGAGGGCACTACGTGCGTCCTCTCTCCGTAGGGCGCGATTGTTGGTCTGCGCCAGGTTCAAGAAGCTCAAATCCTGTGCATCTAGCACATGGGCAGGGTTACTTGCATATAGTCGAAGGTACTCCCTGAGTTTGGCAGCGGGATCGTACCCTTCAACCAGCGTACCCGGTTCGGGAAGCACAGCGTTTACAGTCGTGTCCCTGATCTCATTCCTCATTGACCACATCAACATTCTCCCCCAAATCTGGGATCTCGATATTGTCCCCCAAATCCCCCACTAGCTCCACTACCGGAGCGACAGGCTCTTGAGCCGGTGCTGCTAAAGCGTCGGACAAGTCTACCTGATTTTTGGCCCCCAATGACCGAACAAACTCCTTGTAATGCGGTTTGCTCCTAATACTCCTAATCTGATGCACAGTTAGGTTTGGGAAGGTCTCTGTTAGGTGTTTATTAATGAAACGGTCCGTGAAGGCCGCCTCCACCCTACCGATTCGGATGTAAAGTTCATCTTCATCAGCGGGGGGGGGGGGGCTCCGCGGGCTCGTTTTGCTCATAGCGATCCTCAAGGGATCTATTATATTCTGCCTGATGGGCATGGCGCATATGCAGGCGCATGCCTGCAAACGACATAAAAGCCCTGCTGCATACTGGACAGACGCTGTCATTTCGGCCGTCAGGCGGTCCGCGACATCTCAGTCTCCCAAGATGGTTATCAAGGCCGACGTCTGTGGCAAAGTTCTTACCGCAGACGCACAGCACCATGGTAACAGCTTTGAGAAAAGGTGCGGGGATATCACCGGCAGCAAAGAGCACTCGGCGAGTGCGAGAGTCATAGTTACTCCCACCGTTTACCCGCGCTTGATTGAATTTCTTCACTTTGACATTCAGAGCACTGGGCAGAAATCACATTGCGTCAACATCAAGTTAAGACCATCGCAATGCTTGGGGGTTGCAGATTTACGTGCGGGCGGTAACTGAACCAGAACAACGTCGAGGGAAGAAAGGAGGAAGAGTGACGCAACCATGCAAGGTGTGGTAAGAGAGGAAGAGTGTGGTAGTTCATATATTTTCTTTTCTTTGGTTAGTACGGACACAGCGACTCAGTCGTTAAATCAAGATTAATCTGATAACAAAAGTAAATCTAACACGTAAAAAAGTATTTTTGTAATAATTTGTAGAAACTTTTGAGAGGGGGTTTCTAGTTTTGTGATTTTAAAATGATTTAAATCCCAATAAGAAGTTTAATCCAGAATAATTTGGAAAAGAACAAAAAACGTTTAAAAGTATTTTGTAATGTGTTGTGACTTTTGAGAGAGGTTTTTCTAGTTTTGTGAAATAAAGTGATTTAAATATCAGAAAAGCATTTTTACTGGATTTATATCTACAGATTACCACAATCAAGGCACCCAATTTCTAAATTTACTTCCAAATATTTTTTTAGTTATTGCCGATACTGAAGCACCTGAATCTATCTGAAAATCAAGGTTAAAATTTTCAATCCTTAAGGTTACTTTAAATTTATCGCGTTCTCCCCCATTTCCATTACCATACTTGTTACAAACATTAAAACTTTGATAAACATTTTGACTTTTACAATCACAGTTAAAATTTGAGTCTGCTCCTAAATTTTTGTTTTTGTTTACTTCTGTCAATTGCCAAAACTTATCTTTTTTATTATAAACATTGCCTACCTCGCTATTTTCCTCTACAAAATTAAAATTTTTGTTTTGTTTACATACCCTTGCTAAATGTCCTTTGCGGTTACATCTTGAACAAATATAATTAGAGTAAATCCACTGACCTTTGTGATTTTTACCACAAATACCACAGTCCTTGTTGCTTTGTCGGCCATCTTGACGTTTGTTTTGCGCCGCCCACTCGGTCGTGCGCCGGCTATCAAAACTTCCCTTGCTATTGCGCTTGCCCATCGGAGCTGCCGTCCTTGGGCTGAAAGAATGATGTCTGGAATTTCCGTCCTGCGCAGATCGTCCACCTGCTGGTCTTCCGTTGGTAAAATGACAATCTTCTTGCGTCGACATGGTTGCCACATTTTTTTTCCGCCTCGCTATTTCCACCAAATTATTCAGCTCTGCGTTCTCGTCTTCTTCGCATAGGCGATAAATTTTTTTTCTGGTTTCAATCCAGTCACGAATTTCTCCCTTATGAAGAGAGTCAATTTATCTGCAAACTTGCATTCTACCGCCATCTTACATATTCGCGCATGCCAATCAGCGACCCCTTCTCCTGCTTCCTGTTTCCTTTCCCGCCAAACGATTGGCTGTCGAGTAAAATGCTTTCGAAGAATTTCGTTTAGCTCTTTAAAGGTCTTCTTATTGGGATGGATCGGATTACACAAGTCCCTCAAAAGAATATACGTAGCGGTGCCTACCAAAATGAGGAGGGTAGCCACTTTTCGGATTTCTTCTAGCCCATTAGCCGTAAAATATTCCTCTAAACGCTCTGCATAAACTATCCAATCGTCGCTATCGGGATTAAACTCCGAAAACTGTCCGACCGGATTTGACGCCATTTTGCTTTACACGTGGACTTTCTACTTCCGCGTTTCCGATTTGTTTCTCGTCGCCACTTTGAGGTGTCCGGGTAAATAAAAGTCCCGCTTCAAAGAATCATATCTATTTGCTTATATCACAGATTCATTAATCACTTTATTACATATAAACTACTTTACAGACCGATGGAACCGACCGGGGACCATGCCCTTGACTTGAGGGAAGCACGTGGCGTGGTATCACGTTTGGCAACTAGGAGCAGACTGTTCTGCTTTCCTACTGTTGGCTCTGTCGCCGCTGGTACTCGATGCTTGCGCATGTGCGTGGACATCACAGTAGTGTTAACTTTTCATTGTTGGAATATTTCGGTAAATCTGACAATAGATATCAAACAGCTGAAACAATAAACCTCCCAACACCTATTTTCTGAAAATTTATTTATTTCGTAAAACTCTCCAGATACTTTTATAACCTTCCAGTAGGTACTATTATTGTTACTTTCTATGTTATATCTTAAACCTAAAGCTTTATTATGCCTTTCAAATATATTTTTAAGATAGATAATAATATATTCTTTCCTTTAGTAATTTTGATTATTTTGCTTTCATCTTATCTTATGAATCAAATTATGAATATTTCTTAAATGCTTATTCATATTACATTGAGTTGAAAAAGATTAATCACAGACCCGACACATGGTCGGTATTTTAATTTAATTTTCAATGGTAAACAGCATTACAGTAATTCTCTTTGTGTGTCAGTGTGTCAACTGTCAACACGGTGTATTATGGGTTGCCAGCTAACACACGCGATGTGGCAACACCGAGGATCGGCTTGGGGGATTTAGACAATCGTCTTCCTTGCTGTGCCTGTCGAGGCTATCACTGTTGCCACGTTTTTGCTATATTTGTTGAGTTTTCAGAAATAAACTGATTTTCAACAATATTAAATTTAGAGTGTGTAGTGTGTAAATTTTTTTCCGCATGTTATCGGTAGCCCCTTGGCCATGATAAAAATGAAAAATAAGAAATAATGCAGTATTCCCGTCTTAGCAAATCCTCCTTGAGCATTGGAAATGCTGGCTGCCTTAGAGTAAGCTTCGTTAAACATCTCTCCAACTTGATAATGGGTAATTGCACGCCCTGGATGAGCAGATAACCATCTTCGCACTGCTTGGTTATAATAATTACTTAGTGGCCCATACACTGCTACATCCAATGGCTGCACCCTATGGGTGCAGTGTGGAGGAAAACAAAATAAAATGATGTTTTGTTCTTTAGCGAACTCCAAGACTGGCAACTTTTTGTGACTGCTGTGACCGTCTAATAGTAAAAGGATTTTTTTTTTGAATGGTGCTGGCTTCTACTTGATGGAAATTCATTACAAAATTTATTTGAAATAAAAGACAAACTATGTCTGATTTCCACATTTATTTTCTTATTCTCCGACGCGTTTCGCTACACTGTAGCTTTATCGAGGAGTTACAACTGAATGAACATTTAAACTATCTAAATATTTATATAATCTATTACTTAGGTAGGTAATTAGGGAAAACCCACAGAGCTTATTTTTGAATATGGTCAATTTGAAAAGGTTTAATAAGGGGGAGGTAGTTACTTCTGTTTGGTCGTTCAAAAGCAGGCCTGTGTTTTTGTGTCGGTTAATTTCTAAACTTTCGTACAAATTAAGTTTATGGCTTTTGTTTAACGTATGAAGAATTTTAAAGTTGTCATTAAAAATATGGTTTTCTTCTATGATATGATTAGAATAGGTAGAGTCATTTTTTTGATGTAAAAAACTTCTTTTATGTTCACTAATTCTAGTTTTAAATGATCTACCTGTTTGACCTATGTAAATTTTTGGACACGATCCACAGTTCAATTGGTATACACCTGTTTTATTTTCTTTGTTAGTTTTTGTTTTTTGGTTTTTAAGTTTTTTACCTAAAGTGTTGTTTGTTTTGTATGCTATATTGATTTCTTTTTGTTTTAAATAAGTTTTAATTTTCTTGGATGGCTTGCCTATATAAGTCAAAGTCTTGTAATTATTTTTTGTTTCTTTGCATTGGGGATACAATTCTGAGATGGCTTTTTTTAAATTATTTTTTATTCAGGATGTTATCTATTATATTTGGGTTGTAGCCATTATTTATTGCCATTTGTTTTATAATATTTAATTCTTGTTCGAAATCTTGTGTAGATAGGGGGATGTTAATAAGTCTATGTATCATACTATGATATGCAGCTAGTTTATGTTGATGAGGATGGAATGAGCTGTTGTGAATAGTGGTATCAGTATGTGAGGGTTTATGGTAAATTTTAAAGGAGTGAGTGCTTACCTTTCTGGTAACAGTTAAATCCAGAAAATTAATGGAATTATCAGTTTCTACTTCCATAGTGAATTTAATATTATTATGTATGGAATTTAAATAGTTTAAGAACGAATTGAGTTGTCTGTCTATACCTGTAAAACAAGTGATTATGTCGTCTACATACCGATACCAATATAAACAGTTTTTTGCTAACGGATGTTGAAGTATAGTTTTTTCCAAATTATTCATAAATATCTCTGCCAGTAAGGGACTTAGTGGACTACCCATAATGAGTCCTTCATTACTAATGTAAAAATTATTATTAAAGAAAAAATAATTTTGACTCAAGCAGGTTTTTAATAAATGTAATACGTCAGTTTTTATTATGTGATTAACGTGGTTTTTTGTAAGTAAATTTTCTACTAAAATAATGGTATCTTCCGGAGGTATGCTGGGAAATAAGTTTTGAACATCAAATGATATTAATCTACAGTTATTTGGTAAGTTTATGTTTTTTATTTTATAAACTAATTCCTGCGAGTTTTTAATGCTGTAAGATGATTGGAAGTTACAATGTTTTTTGATGATTTCAATGAGGAAATTTGATAGTTTATACGCTGGGGCTGACATATAAGAGACCACTGGTCTAATTGGATAGTTTTGTTTATGTAATTTGATAAGAGAATATAACTGGGGTATTTGTGGGTTCATAATAGTTAATTTAAACTTAATGTTTTCTGGGATGATACTAGCAGATTTATTTATTGCTGTTTTGACGGCTTTTTTAAATTTTTCTGTTGGGTCTTTTTGTAAAATGTTAAAACTACCTTTGGAAATGAAATCTAGCGTTTTTTCAATATAACTGTTTTTGTTGATGGCTATTACTGTATTACCTTTATCAGCCTTTGTGAATATTACTTCTTTATGGATTGATTTTTCTTTGATAGTTGTGACTAATCTATTTTCTACGTTCGAATGACTTTTATCATTTAAGAATTCTGTTTTAATTATCTCTGAACAAAGAATTTTTGGATGGCTATTACCAGGACTATGTTTTAGAGCTAAATCAGTTTCTAGCCCCAATGTTTCAAATTGTCGAATAGTGTTAGAATCTTTAATGTTATATTTAAAGCCTTTGTTTAACAAATCCTGCTCATTTTTTGTGAAAGTTGCATCTGATAAATTAACGAATCGGTCGAAAAACTTATGGTCAGAGTAGGTAGTTTTGTTAGAAGAGTGGGGTTTTTTAGAATAGGTAAGCGAGTCTAATTTACGTTTTTGAATTAGATATTTTTTGTGAATAATATCCTTCACTTTAAATCTTGCTTTTAAATCCAATGATGAAAATTCTATAAAATGTAATTTAAACAAGAGCTCTGTGTGAATTACCTTTAAATAAATGTTAAATGTGTCCCTTTTTCTATACTGCTTTTTTCTATCTTCAATGATCCGTTTTCTTTCTCCTTGTTGAACTGCTTTACTTGCTGCTGGGCTCCTGTTGTGAGTTTTCAGCTTAATATATTTTGGTGTCACATTGTTGGCTAAGCATTGATTGAAAAACCAGTGGAAATCAGACATAGTTTGTCTTTTATTTCAAATAAATTTTGTAAAAGGATTTTCTTGTTAGCACATGGATTAGCGTAATTTACAAAATGTTTTAACCACAACAAAAATGTATCACCATTCATGTAGCACATTGTGCAAACCCCACTGAGCCAGTTGGTGCTTTATCAACTAATTCAGCCTTCATATTTTTCCTAAGGAAAGTCAAAGCGGGCCGAATAACATTTACAATTGCGTTTATGCAGCAGACTATAGTAAAATGTTGTCCTCTTTCGGCAGTAGTTAGTGTTCCAACTTGTTTCCTGCCTTGTGTTGCCAAAATTGTTTCGGTTCTGGATTGCACCGTAGACAGTCCTGATTCGTCCACATTGTATATCTGAACTGGCGTAAATTTAAATTCATCTAACACTTTTTCTAATTTGTTAAAATAGGCCTCTATTTAGGTATTGTTAAAAGCTTGTGCCTTGGCTAATGAAGTAGCTTCTGGGGTTCGAACACTTATTGTGGGATTTCTTTTCAAAAATCCTTGCAACCAATCCCATCCTGCCATTTTCGTTTCTTGATTAAATGTATGTTTTAGGTTCAATTTTGTGGCCAGCTGATAAGCCAATTTTCTTAAATCAGAGGGAGTCAGGCCAAAAAAACGCGACTCTAAATTTTTCAGATGTTGAACCATTTCAGATTCAATTTCTGACTGAAATACCGGTAAACGACCTCAGAGAAATCCGGTACTACTTCCTTTTGCAACTTTATTACTGCCTGCCACTCGTCTCCTTAAAGTATTTCTTGGAACACTGTAAGTCTTCGATGCCTTAAGCCATCCCATTTGCTTGGAGGCAACAGCTTCAATTGCTCTGTTCATGTCTTCGGAAGACCATGATTGGCGACTTTTCTTTTCGTCACTCATATTTTTATCGGTAATGAAAGGAAATAACTTTTGAACTTTCCTTCAAAACTGATAACAGGCATTAAAAAAACTAATTTCAATTCTAATTGCCTTCCGGAAATGATGGCATAGTGTGCCATCATACCCGACAATGACATATGCCATCATACCCTAAATACATGTGATTAAGGAAACGACAACCAACAAAAACCTGAAAAGTTTGCGGAATAAAACCCCATGGCATTTTAAGGTTAGGATATCCCTTTTGCATGTTTAGTAATGTAAATCAATTTAATTTCATAACTAGACAAATTAAGTGATTTTTTACTTGCCCCATATAATTATTTTATTAATCACACAATACGTTTTTGTATTTTTTTCTGACAAACTCTAAGCAACGTTTTTTAAACCCGAAGACAGTAAACAAACTGATTAAATGTATTGTTGGTTGCCTTTAAAGGTAGTGTAAGATCCTTAGGAATGCAAAAAATACTAGTATGCCATCATAGCCATAGCCGGATCTCCCCTATGTAAAATATATTCCTATTTTATCAGATTTCTGTTTTCTTAAAAAATTAACATTGTACCACATATTTTTGTCTTTATCAATAATATCAGAAACGCGCCCAACAGTACGTGTTGGGCATTCGTTCATTCAACGTGTTTTGGAATCGCTCCGCGTTTTCATTAAATATTGTCAGTTTTGTTTGCTTTTTTGTCGGTTTTTTGTTGTATCACGGTGATTATGAAAAATGGATGACACAGGTGAAGAAAAGTTAACTTTAGTCAAAAACGTGAGAGAGTGCATTAATAGAAAAACTAGTAGTAATTCTGTAGGATCATCATTTACAATAAAGGATGTGAATAAAATTCTTGGCACCGACAAAAAAACACCATTAGAGATAATAACTCAGTAATAGTTAGAACGCCCCCATTACACGTAAATAGTAAGCAAAATGAAACCAGCTCACAAAAAAGGCAAAGATCAGACTCTAGTTCTCCAGAAACCACAGACAGACAAAAAATTCGGAAGCAACAAAAAGAAAACCAAGAAAACGATCCCTTTGACACTATAGAAGAAAATAATGCAAATATTGCTTGTCCGTACAACGTTCAAACTATGATTCAAAGTCTTCAACAATCGTTTGAAATTATAAATAATTTTGCTGAAAATCCAGAGCGTAATGAGAATGACTTATCAGCGCTAAGGAAGGCTACATTTCGAATACATTCAGCTGTTACTGGTCTTACTTACAAAGTTGGTCAACTAGAAAAACAAAACTGTATTTTCCATCATAAACTGAAAGAGTTTAAACAGACCCAGCAAAGCAATGAATTTTTCAATGAAAATGATGATGTACGAGAAATCACACCCGTAATAAATGATACGCCCAGAAAAACGTACAGCCCAGTAATCAAAAAAAGCGGACAAAGAAATCCAGAAACAATGAAGATCAGAAATGGGTAACCCCTCCACATACCAAGAAAAATGAAATTATGATTAGGCCAAAGGAGAACAAGGACTCAAAGCAGGTGCTTAAGGAAATCAAAGAGAATATATGTAAGGATGGACAAGGCAATGAGATGTTTAGAAGGGTCAAACTTTTACAAAATAGCAGAGCCTATTAAAGATAATCAACAGCTAAAGGACTTATTTGGAGATTGTTGCGAAAACTCACAACGGTTTATTTAAGTTAGCATAATTCCCAAGTCCCATAATTTTATAAAATGTAGAAGAGAACCAAGTATATATGTTAAATATAGTATATGTACAATATTTTAATATATAAAAAAAGACATTATCAGTGATTAAAATATAAAAACAAATATAAAGGAATTAAAGGACGAAACATACAATTAAACGACATACAGACGACACAATTACAAAAAGCAATTGTCCCATCCCTGTCCGACCCCGGGTCAATTTCTATTAAATGACTGGTGAACCGCCAAGCTGCCGATAATCACCCTGCACACCATATCTCTTTGTTCCTTTTTCCCAAAATTGAATAATTTGCTGACGGCCGCATTGACGCGCCCGTCCCATATGCCTCTTGCACCTATTACTAGAGGTGCCACTGTAATATTTTTACCCGGGTAAAGCCTTTCGACCTCCCTGGTAAATTCCGGGTCTCGATATATAGCTGCCTTGTTTGCAGACGCCACCAGAAGCGCGTCAGGACCTTCCCATGAAATGGTTACATCACAAACAACCACGTTGCTCTCCTTTACCGCGATTATATCGGGAATCCTTAAGAGGCCACTCGGGTATCGGATCCTAGGCTCAACAGAGACCCGCCAACCCTTTTTACTGGTATAATTTTCGACATGCTTCACGATGTGATCATGCCGCTTAATTCTCCCCCATTTGCCGAGGGGGCACCATTGCAGGATGTGAGAGAGACTTTCGACTCTCCCACAACAAGCACGGCACAACCTCTCTTGTGGAGGGTTAGAGGGAACTCCTCTTGATGGTAATCAATTGCCTTTTAGCTGTACAGCTTTGATGTAGTCCGCTCCCGACCAGAAAGGAGGTGGCCTGTGTACCCAGGAGCCGCTGGCCGAGCAGCCATTCCCCTGTCGTAACCCATTACCGGAGTAGCCGAGTTGTAATCTCTCGGACCAACTATTCTTAATTAGCCGACTATTCATCAGGTCGCCCGACCATCTTGGCAGGCTTGCCCGTAGCTTCAGCACATTTGGTAAATTTAAAACTGATGACAGTTTGTTCTGATGCGAGCCTGTCTATTCTACCAGCCATTATAACCGACACATAGGATCTGAGGGGGATGATTCCCAGTCCTCCCTCGCGTACCGATGCATGAATGAAAGCATCTTGGCATGTTTTATTTAGTTTTAATGCTTTTCTGACAAAAATTCTGTTTAGTTTATCTATAGTGTTTAAAAGCTTCAATGTTACGCGAGGGCTCTGTAATGAATCCATTAACTTGGGAATAACGTATGTCTTTAAAATGTCGATCTTTTGGTGTGGTTTCAGGGGTTCTGAGGCGATTCTTTTATGTATAGACTGTAGATCAGGGACCACAGGAGAGGACTGACCTAGAGCATTATACCGTTTACCTAAATATTTAAAGAAATCTCCAGCATTAAGCTGGGAAAGAGCATGACCTCCTGTATAAAACAGGGGTCGGGTAATTTGGTATAAGTGCTTATTGCTCTTGTTGTAATTGACTGAGAGGGCCACGCATTTTCCAGCATTCAAAGACATACCCCTACCTTCAAAAAATTGAGAGGCATGACCCAGTAAACGTTGGGCATTACTGACAGTGCTGCTCGCCAGAATTAAGGCATCATCGTAGCCCACCACACTCAACGAAGCATCGTTATCAATACTCAGTCCTCTACCAATGGACTCCAAGCCACAGACCAACTCGTCCATTACCAAGTTAAACAAAAAGGGGGACATAGGGTCCCCCTGTTTTACACCTCTTTTGGCTCTGATGGAGCCCGTAGAACTTGTACCCACATTTATCACAGTTGAACACCCTTCGTAACCGTCAATAATAAGGTCCCTAACCATACTACTGACCCCGAACCTCCTCAAGGCCCTCTCGACGGAATTGTGAGAGACCGTGTCGAAGGCCTTTCGGGGGTCCAGGGACAGAAGATGGTAGGGCTGCTTATTGGCCCTTTTGTGTTTAATAATGCCCTGCACAGTCAGGTTATTAAGAGTGACACCATCAACCTTTCTAAAGCCTCTTTGGTTTGGATGCAGAGGAAGAACAGACATACGTTTATAGACGAGTTTGTTGAATAGCCTCAGAAATTCACTTGAAATTGTTATGGGCCGCCAGTTGTTTATTAGGCCCGGATCCCCTCCCTTCGGGCTCGTTTTGCTCATAGCGATCCTCAAGGGATCTATTATATTCTGCCTGGTGGGCATGGCGCATATGCAGGCGCATGCCTGCAAACGACATAAAAGCCCTGTTGCATACTGGACAGACGCTGTCATTTCGGCCGTCAGGCGGTCCGCGACATCTCAGTCTCCCAAGATGGTTATCAAGGCCGACGTCTGTGGCAAAGTTCTTACCGCAGACGCACAGCACCATGGTAACAGCTTTGAGAAAAGGTGCGGGGATATCACCGGCAGCAAAGAGCACTCGGCGAGTGCGAGAGTCATAGTTACTCCCACCGTTTACCCGCGCTTGATTGAATTTCTTCACTTTGACATTCAGAGCACTGGGCAGAAATCACATTGCGTCAACATCAAGTTAAGACCATCGCAATGCTTGGGGGTTGCAGATTTACGTGCGGGCGGTAACTGAACCAGAACAACGTCGAGGGAAGAAAGGAGAAAGAGTGACGCAACCATGCAAGGTGTGGTAAGAGAGGAAGAGTGTGGTAGTTCATATATTTTCTTTTCTTTGGTTAGTACGGACACAGAGACGGTAGGGATTATTACCCTGTGGCTAATCCCTCAGTCGTTAAATCAAGATTAATCTGATAACAAAAGTAAGTCTAACACGTAAAAAAGTATTTTTGTAATAATTTGTAGAAACTTTTGAGAGGGGGTTTCTAGTTTTGTGATTTTAAAATGATTTAAATCCCAATAAGAAGTTTAATCCAGAATAATTTGGAAAAGAACAAAAAACGTTTAAAAGTATTTTGTAATGTGTTGTGACTTTTGAGAGAGGTTTTTCTAGTTTTGTGAAATAAAGTGATTTAAATATCAGAAAAGCATTTTTACTGGATTTATATCTACAGATTACCACAATCAAGGCACCCAATTTCTAAATTTACTTCCAAATATTTTTTTAGTTATTGCCGATACTGAAGCACCTGAATCTATCTGAAAATCAAGGTTAAAATTTTCAATCCTTAAGGTTACTTTAAATTTATCGCGTTCTCCCCCATTTCCATTACCATACTTGTTACAAACATTAAAACTTTGATAAACATTTTGACTTTTACAATCACAGTTAAAATTTGAGTCTGCTCCTAAATTTTTGTTTTTGTTTACTTCTGTCAATTGCCAAAACTTATCTTTTTTATTATAAACATTGCCTACCTCGCTATTTTCCTCTACAAAATTAAAATTTTTGTTTTGTTTACATACCCTTGCTAAATGTCCTTTGCGGTTACATCTTGAACAAATATAATTAGAGTAAATCCACTGACCTTTGTGATTTTTACCACAAATACCACAGTCCTTGTTGCTTTGTCGGCCATCTTGACGTTTGTTTTGCGCCGCCCACTCGGTCGTGCGCCGGCTGTCAAAACTTCCCTTGCTATTGCGCTTGCCCATCGGAGCTGCCGTCCTTGGGCTGAAAGAATGATGTCTGGAATTTCCGTCCTGCGCAGATCGTCCACCTGCTGGTCTTCCGTTGGTAAAATGACAATCTTCTTGCGTCGACATGGTTGCCACATTTTTTTTCCGCCTCGCTATTTCCACCAAATTATTCAGCTCGTTCTCGTCTTCTTCGCATAGGCGATAAATTTTTTTTCTGATTTCAATCCAGTCACGAATTTCTCCCTTATGAACAGAGTCAATTTATCTGCAAACTTGCATTCTACCGCCATCTTACATATTCGCGCATGCCAATCAGCGACCCCTTCTCCTGCTTCCTGTTTGGCCTCGTGAAAACGCTTCCTTTCCCGCCAAACGATTGGCTGTCGAGTAAAATGCTTTCGAAGAATTTCGTTTAGCTCTTTAAAGGTCTTCTTATTGGGATGGATCGGATTACACAAGTCCCTCAAAAGAATATACGTAGCGGTGCCTACCAAAATGAGGAGGGTAGCCACTTTTCGGTTTTCTTCTAGCCCATTAGCCGTAAAATATTCCTCTAAACGCTCTGCATAAACTATCCAATCGTCGCTATCGGGATTAAACTCCGAAAACTGTCCGACCGGATTTGACGCCATTTTGCTTTACACGTGGACTTTCTACTTCCGCGTTTCCGATTTGTTCTCGTCGCCACTTTGAGGTGTCCGGGTAAATAAAAGTCCCGCTTCAAAGAATCATATCTATTTGCTTATATCACAGATTCGTTAATCACTTTATTACATATAAACTACTTTACAGACCGATGGAACCGACCGGGGACCATGCCCTTGACTTGAGGGAAGCACGTGGCGTGGTATCACGTTTGGCAACTAGGAGCAGACTGTTCTGCTTTCCTACTGTTGGCTCTGTCGCCGCTGGTACTCGATGCTTGCGCATGTGCGTGGACATCACAGTAGTGTTAACTTTTCATTGTTGGAATATTTCGGTAAATCTGACAATAGATATCAAACAGCTGAAACAATAAACCTCCCAACACCTATTTTCTGAAAATTTATTTATTTCGTAAAACTCTCCAGATACTTTTATAACCTTCCAGTAGGTACTATTATTGTTACTTTCTATGTTATATCTTAAACCTAAAGCTTTATTATGCCTTTCAAATATATTTTTAAGATAGATAATAATATATTCTTTCCTTTAGTAATTTTGATTATTTTGCTTTCATCTTATCTTATGAATCAAATTATGAATATTTCTTAAATGCTTATTCATATTACATTGAGTTGAAAAAGATTAATCACAGACCCGACACATGGTCGGTATTTTAATTTAATTTTCAATGGTAAACAGCATTACAGTAATTCTCTTTGTGTGTCAGTGTGTCAACTGTCAACACGGTGTATTATGGGTTGCCAGCTAACACACGCGATGTGGCAACACCGAGGATCGGCTTGGGGGATTTAGACAATCGTCTTCCTTGCTGTGCCTGTCGAGGCTATCACTGTTGCCACGTTTTTGCTATATTTGTTGAGTTTTCAGAAATAAACTGATTTTCAACAATATTAAATTTAGAGTGTGTAGTGTGTAAATTTTTTTCCGCATGTTATCGGTAGCCCCTTGGCCATGATAAAAATGAAAAATAAGAAATAATGCAATATTCCCGTCCTAGCAAATCCTCCTTGAGCATTGGAAATGCTGGCTGCCTTAGAGTAAGCTTCGTTAAACATCTCTCCAACTTGATAATGGGTAATTGCACGCCCTGGATGAGCAGATAACCATCTTCGCACTGCTTGGTTATAATAATTACTTAGTGGCCCATACACTGCTACATCCAATGGCTGCACCCTATGGGTGCAGTGTGGAGGAAAACAAAATAAAATGATGTTTTGTTCTTTAGCGAACTCCAAGACTGGCAACTTTTTGTGACTGCTGTGACCGTCTAATAGTAAAAGGATTTTTTTTTTGAATGGTGCTGGCTTCTACTTGATGGAAATTCATTACAAAATTTATTTGAAATAAAAGACAAACTATGTCTGATTTCCACATTTATTTTCTTATTCTCCGACGCGTTTCGCTACACTGTAGCTTTATCGAGGAGTTACAACTGAATGAACATTTAAACTATCTAAATATTTATATAATCTATTACTTAGGTAGGTAATTAGGGAAAACCCACAGAGCTTATTTTTGAATATGGTCAATTTGAAAAGGTTTAATAAGGGGGAGGTATTTACTTCTGTTTGGTCGTTCAAAAGCAGGCCTGTGATTTTGTGTCGGTTAATTTCTAAACTTTCGTACAAATTAAGTTTATGGCTTTTGTTTAACGTATGAAGAATTTTAAAGTTGTCATTAAAAATATGGTTTTCTTCTATGATATGATTAGAATAGGTAGAGTCATTTTTTTGATGTAAAAAACTTCTTTTATGTTCACTAATTCTAGTTTTAAATGATCTACCTGTTTGACCTATGTAAATTTTTGGACACGATCCACAGTTCAAATGGTATACACCTGTTTTATTTTCTTTGTTAGTTTTTGTTTTTTGGTTTTTAAGTTTTTTACCTAAAGTGTTGTTTGTTTTGTATGCTATATTTATTTCTTTTTGTTTTAAATAAGTTTTAATTTTCTTGGATGGTTTGCCTATATAAGTCAAAGTCTTGTAATTATTTTTTGTTTCTTTGCATTGGGGATACAATTCTGAGATGGCTTTTTTTAAATTATTTTTTATTCAGGATGTTATCTATTATATTTGGGTTGTAGCCATTATTTATTGCCATTTGTTTTATAATATTTAATTCTTGTTCGAAATCTTGTGTAGATAGGGGGGTGTTAATAAGTCTATGTATCATACTATGATATGCAGCTAGTTTATGTTGATGAGGATGGAATGAGCTGTTGTGAATAGTGGTATCAGTATGTGAGGGTTTATGGTAAATTTTAAAGGAGTGAGTGCTTACCTTTCTGGTAACAGTTAAATCCAGAAAATTAATGGAATTATCAGTTTCTACTTCCATAGTGAATTTAATATTATTATGTATGGAATTTAAATAGTTTAAGAACGAATTGAGTTGTCTGTCTATACCTGTAAAACAAGTGATTATGTCGTCTACATACCGATACCAATATAAACAGTTTTTTGCTAACGGATGTTGAAGTATAGTTTTTTCCAAATTATTCATAAATATCTCTGCCAGTAAGGGACTTAGTGGACTACCCATAATGAGTCCTTCATTACTAATGTAAAAATTATTATTAAAGAAAAAATAATTTTGACTCAAGCAGGTTTTTAATAAATGTAATACGTCAGTTTTTATTATGTGATTAACGTGGTTTTTTGTAAGTAAATTTTCTACTAAAATAATGGTATCTTCCGGAGGTATGCTGGGAAATAAGTTTTGAACATCAAATGATATTAATCTACAGTTATTTGGTAAGTTTATGTTTTTTATTTTATAAACTAATTCCTGCGAGTTTTTAATGCTGTAAGATGATTGGAAGTTACAATGTTTTTTGATGATTTCAATGAGGAAATTTGATAGTTTATACGCTGGGGCTGACATATAAGAGACCACTGGTCTAATTGGATAGTTTTGTTTATGTAATTTGATAAGAGAATATAACTGGGGTATTTGTGGGTTCATAATAGTTAATTTAAACTTAATGTTTTCTGGGATGATACTAGCAGATTTATTTATTGCTGTTTTGACGGCTTTTTTAAATTTTTCTGTTGGGTCTTTTTGTAAAATGTTAAAACTACCTTTGGAAATGAAATCTAGCGTTTTTTCAATATAACTGTTTTTGTTGATGGCTATTACTGTATTACCTTTATCAGCCTTTGTGAATATTACTTCTTTATGGATTGATTTTTCTTTGATAGTTGTGACTAATCTATTTTCTACGTTCGAATGACTTTTATCATTTAAGAATTCTGTTTTAATTATCTCTGAACAAAGAATTTTTGGATGGCTATTACCAGGACTATGTTTTAGAGCTAAATCAGTTTCTAGCCCCAATGTTTCAAATTGTCGAATAGTGTTAGAATCTTTAATGTTATATTTAAAGCCTTTGTTTAACAAATCCTGCTCATTTTTTGTGAAAGTTGCATCTGATAAATTAACGAATCGGTCGAAAAACTTATGGTCAGAGTAGGTAGTTTTGTTAGAAGAGTGGGGTTTTTTAGAATAGGTAAGCGAGTCTAATTTACGTTTTTGAATTAGATATTTTTTGTGAATAATATCCTTCACTTTAAATCTTGCTTTTAAATCCAATGATGAAAATTCTATAAAATGTAATTTAAACAAGAGCTCTGTGTGAATTACCTTTAAATAAATGTTAAATGTGTCCCTTTTTCTATACTGCTTTTTTCTATCTTCAATGATCCATTTTCTTTCTCCTTGTTGAACTGCTTTACTTGCTGCTGGGCTCCTGTTGTGAGTTTTCAGCTTAATATATTTTGGTGTCACATTGTTGGCTAAGCATTGATTGAAAAACCAGTGGAAATCAGACATAGTTTGTCTTTTATTTCAAATAAATTTTGTAAAAGGATTTTCTTGTTAGCACATGGATTAGCGTAATTTACAAAATGTTTTAACCACAACACAAATGTATCACCATTCATGTAGCACATTGTGCAAACCCCACTGAACCAGTTGGTGCTTTATCAACTAATTCAGCCTTCATATTTTTCCTAAGAAAAGTCAAAGCGGGCCGAATAACATTTACAATTGCGTTTATGCAGCAGACTATAGTAAAATGTTGTCCTCTTTCGGCAGTAGTTAGTGTTCCAACTTGTTTCCTGCCTTGTGTTGCCAAAATTGTTTCGGTTCTGGATTGCACCGTAGACAGTCCTGATTCGTCCACATTGTATATCTGAACTGGCGTAAATTTAAATTCATCTAACACTTTTTCTAATTTGTTAAAATAGGCCTCTATTTAGGTATTGTCAAAAGCTTGTGCCTTGGCTAATGAAGTAGCTTCTGGGGTTCGAACACTTATTGTGGGATTTCTTTTCAAAAATCCTTGCAACCAATCCCATCCTGCCATTTTCGTTTCTTGATTAAATGTATGTTTTAGGTTCAATTTTGTGGCCAGCTGATAAGCTAATTTTCTTAAATCAGAGGGAGTCAGGCCAAAAAAACGCGACTCTAAATTTTTCAGATGTTGAACCATTTCAGATTCAATTTCTGACTGAAATACCGGTAAACGACCTCAGAGAAATCCGGTACTACTTCCTTTTGCAACTTTATTACTGCCTGCCACTCGTCTCCTTAAAGTATTTCTTGGAACACTGTAAGTCTTCGATGCCTTAAGCCATCCCATTTGCTTGGAGGCAACAGCTTCAATTGCTCTGTTCATGTCTTCGGAAGACCATGATTGGCGACTTTTCTTTTCGTCACTCATATTTTTATCGGTAATGAAAGGAAATAACTTTTGAACTTTCCTTCAAAACTGATAACAGGCATTAAGAAAACTAATTTCAATTCTAATTGCCTTCCGGAAATGATGGCATAGTGTGCCATCATACCCGACAATGACATATGCCATCATACCCTAAATACATGTGATTAAGGAAACGACAACCAACAAAAACCTGAAAAGTTTGCGGAATAAAACCCCATGGCATTTTAAGGTTAGGATATCCCTTTTGCATGTTTAGTAATGTAAATCAATTTAATTTCATAACTAGACAAATTAAGTGATTTTTTACTTGCCCCATATAATTATTTTATTAATCACACAATACGTTTTTGTATTTTTTTCTGACAAACTCTAAGCAACGTTTTTTAAACCCGAAGACAGTAAACAAACTGATTAAATGTATTGTTGGTTGCCTTTAAAGGTAGTGTAAGATCCTTAGGAATGCAAAAAATACTAGTATGCCATCATAGCCATAGCCGGATCTCCCCTATGTAAAATATATTCCTATTTTTTCAGATTTCTGTTTTCTTAAAAAATTATCATTGTACCACATATTTTTGTCTTTATCAATAATATCAGAAACGCGCCCAACAGTACGTGTTGGGCATTCGTTCATTCAACGTGTTTTGGAATCGCTCCGCGTTTTCATTAAATATTGTCAGTTTTGTTTGCTTTTTTGTCGGTTTTTTGTTGTATCACGGTGATTATGAAAAATGGATGACACAGGTGAAGAAAAGTTAACTTTAGTCAAAAACGTGAGAGAGTGCATTAATAGAAAAACTAGAAGTAATTCTGTAGGATCATCATTTACAATAAAGGATGTGAATAAAATTCTTGGCACCGACAAAAAAACACCATTAGAGATAATAACTCACCATGATAAACACAAGCAAAGAAGGGAGGTCAATGATAAGGTAAATAATACTAGCCCTGGTGTACAGGATGCACCAAAAAAGGATAAAATCATAAAATCTAGCACAGATCTAAATGAAACAACATATGGTGAAGGGTTTATATCAAAAAAAGTAATAGTTAGAACGCCCCCATTACACGTAAATAGTAAGCAAAATGAAACCAGCTCACAAAAAAGGCAAAGATCAGACTCTAGTTCTCCAGAAACCACAGACAGACAAAAAATTCGGAAGCAACAAAAAGAAAACCAAGAAAACGATCCCTTTGACACTATAGAAGAAAATAATGCAAATATTGCTTGTCCGTACAACGTTCAAACTATGATTCAAAGTCTTCAACAATCGTTTGAAATTATAAATAATTTTGCTGAAAATCCAGAGCGTAATGAGAATGACTTATCAGCGCTAAGGAATGCTACATTTCGAATACATTCAGCTGTTACTGGTCTTACTTACAAAGTTGGTCAACTAGAAAAACAAAACTGTATTTTCCATCATAAACTGAAAGAGTTTAAACAGACCCAGCAAAGCAATGAATTTTTCAATGAAAATGATGATGTACGAGAAATCACACCCGTAATAAATGATACGCCCAGAAAAACGTACAGCTCAGTAATCAAAAAAAGCGGACAAAGAAATCCAGAAACAATGAAGATCAGAAATGGGTAACCCCTCCACATACCAAGAAAAATGAAATTATGATTAGGCCAAAGGAGAACAAGGACTCAAAGCAGGTGCTTAAGGAAATCAAAGAGAATATATGTAAGGATGGACAAGGCAATGAGATGTTTAGAAGGGTCAAACTTTTACAAAATGGGGGAGTAATCTTAGAATCTCATGATGATACTCAACATAAAAAAATACAGAAACTCTTGGAAAATCAAAGTAACTTTCAGACGAAAAACTTGGAAAATAATGAGCCTATGCTAATGATAAGTGGGATAGAAAAAGGCTATACACCTGAAGGGTTTATAGCAGAGCTTATTAAAGATAATCAACAGCTAAAGGACTTATTTGGAGATTGTTGCGAAAACTCACAACGGTTTATTTAAGTTAGCATAATTCCCAAGTCCCATAATTTTATAAAATGTAAAATTGTAAACAACGATTTATCAGGTACAAGCGGTGTGGTTATCTCATTAGTATGTAGGTTGCCATGGATACCACCAACTCCTGAGCTTGGTGGAATTCCACCCGTTTGTCAGATAGATGACGGATGGACCGTCAGAAAGTTGAAAAATAAGACTCGAGTGAGAGGGTTGTGACTTGGGAGTAATGTACTCGTAATTCAATTAGCAAGTTTTTATGTAACGGAAGTGCGTCTAATTTTGTAAAAGACGCAGAACCCATAGTAATGTCAATAAAGTAGTGTGAATAATTCAAATGGTTTAGTTTAAATTACCAAGAGCAGAACTAACTCCCGTGGAAAATTATAGCTTCACAAATCTTCTCAAATCCCTCACACTTGGAGGGTCCTTGTCTGCAAAAAAGGATAAGGCGCCTTTCTAGGTGTTTAAAAGAAAAATTAGCACTCAACAAATGGTCCCTCGAGAAACCGGATTACAATAATAGTTCTGGGTAATATGCTCTCAGTTTATGACATTACATTTCTCTCTGCAAAGGTGCAAAAAATAAAAGCTCTTCTCTTCAAAAGTACCATGAAAAATTCCTTTGACAATTGTTCTCAAAATACAAAACTTGTTAGCTCTAAATAGTGGCGTAAAGAAAAGCTCTAAATTCCAGTGTGAAGCTCTGGAAAGAAGAAACAAAAAGTGCAAGTGTTGAGAGTAGTTGCGGGCAGCTGAACATTTTGGGTGAGATTTTTCCATTTTTGAACTTGACAATACAAAGTGAATTTTGAGAAATTAAGTAGCAAATGCTTGATAAACATTAAGAAAAGATATCTGACTTTCTAACATTCGCAGATTAATGAACTGTCTTTTAATTTTGTATTGTATCCTTTGTTGTTTAGTTTAAAATATTGTTGTTTGCAATGGATAAGTTAAAAATTATTAGAAAGCCAATCAAGTCCAATATCACTCGAGTTTATAATTGGGTACAAGACAATAAAGATATAGAACCGGAGATTTTTCAATTTCGCGTTAGAGAAAATAATTTAATTTCTTAGTTTTCAAAATATGAGGAAATTCAACAAAAAATTGAAGAACTCGATGATACTGACCTAGAAGTCAATGACAGAAATGAAGTTGAACAAAAATATTATGATGCTCTTTCGCAAATTCAGCGTAAAATTTTTGATTTAGAATTTAAATCAACAGCCAAGTCTGTCAAATTGCCGGACATAACAATGCAAACATTTTCAGGCAATTTTTCAGAATGGAGTTCATTTTTTCAATTATTTAGTACTTTAGTTATAAGCAACAATGAGCTCAACGATTTGCAAAGGTTTATTTATTTGAAATCATACCTAAAGGGTGAACCTTTAAAGCTAATCAACAATATTGAAGTTGTTGACGCAAATTTTCAAATAGCAATTAACACTCTCAAGGACAGATATGATAATAAAGCAAGAATTATCAGTATTTTAGTCAAACGATTGTTAAAGGTTCCTTCTTTAGTAAAATGTAGCCCACAAACTTTAAGAGATTTTCTTACTGAAATAAAACAAACGTTACAAGCTTTACAAAACATGAATGTACCCATCCAACACTGGGATCTTATTCTCATAGAAATATTTTTAGAAAAGGTAGAATTTGCTACTCATAAGGCTTTTGAATACGAGGTAGGTTCAAAAAATATTCCGACTCTTAAGAATTTTTTTGATTTCTTGGAAAAAAGATGTGAAATTCTTGAAAAACTAACTGTTTCTGAAACAAAGGAGCAAAAACTACCTAAATATAAAAGTAAAGCTTCTCATTTTTCAGGCAATGACAATGACAGCTCAAGTAATGTAAATACTTTTAAATGTATATATTGTGATCAGTTAACTCATAAGATTTATCAATGTGAACAATTTAAACGTATCTCTCCTCGAGAAAGATTCAATTTTGTGAAAACAAAACAACTCTGTAGAAACTGTCTTGGAAGTAGACATACTGCTGTAAATTGCAATTCTCAAAGATTTTGTAGTATCTGCCAGAGGAAACATCACTCACTCTTACACAATGATTTTAATCCCTCAAATCAAGGCTCTTTCTTACCTAATACACACGTTTAGCCTCAGCACCATTCCCATGCGCAATCAATTAACCACGGCGCACAACCTACTCTTGCTCACAATACTAACTCTGACACTCGCAATAAGGAAGCTTTTCCAAACCACACTAATCTCTCTCAATCACGTACTCAAGAACAAAATAAAAATTCTCACTCTTTGCAAGCTCAAAACCTCCCAGTCTCCAATAACACTGCTTCTCTCTCATCTCTTTCTGTACAACAAGTACTCCTAGCAACTGCCACGGTAACGCTTTATTCAAAGGATGGTGAGCCCATAAATGCTAGGGCTCTTCTCGACAATGGAAGTCAAAACTCTTTTATCTGCACTGATCTCGTAGAAAAATTAAAAGTTAATCCCTACAACAAAATCCTACAGTTCTCTACAATCTCTGAAAGTTGCTCAGTCTCAAATAAAATGTTAGATATTAAAATTTTTCCTTATCAAAATAAAGACAAATATTTTAACGTTTCGTGTGCCATTCTTGAGAAAATAACGTGTAAGCTTCCTCAAGTTTCGATTGATAGAAGTAAAATAAATCTGCCAAATGGTATCAAGTTGGCAGATCCCTCGTACTCTGTGCCTGGTAAAATTGACCTTTTATTGGGTGTGGATATTTATTGTGATCTTTTAATAAACGGTTTGATAAAACTAGGAAAAGGTCTCCCTACTTTACAAAATACTCACTTAGGTTATGTGATATCTGGAAGTTTACCCTGTTACGCCCAATCAAAATCATATACCCATTTATCAGCTACTCATAACATTGACTCAAGTTCAAGCAAAGTTTCTCTCTTTATTCATTCCAATAATATGGTAAAAAATCTAGACACTCTAGTTCAAAAATTTTGGGAAGTTGAGGAAATCCCAGACAAAACAGTTTTAACTCCCTCTGAACAACAAGCTGAACAGGTTTACAGAAATACAACACAAATTCTGCCTGATGGTAAATTTCAGGTAAATTTGCCATTAAAAACCCCTGACGAGCATAAAAGGCTAGGTGACTCATACCAGGTAGCTCGAAAAAGATTTTTCAATTTAGAAAACAAACTCTCAAAAGACGATAATCTCTACTCTCAATACAGGGATTTTATAAATGAATATATCTCCTTAAAGCATGCAAAGTACGTTCCTCTTACTCTTTTTAACAAGCACTCAGAAAACAAGTTTTTTCTACCTCACCATTGTGTGATTCGGGAAGATAGCCTCACAACTAAACTCAGAGTAGTTTTTGATGGTTCCATGAAGTCGTCCTCAGGAGTTTCTTTAAATGATGTAATGTTGAAAGGTTACATCACCCAACGTGAACTTTTTGATATTTTGATTCGTTTCAGGATTTTCAAATTTGTGCTTACTGCTGACATGCAAAAGATGTTTAGGCAAATAATGATTAACCCTGATCAGACTTTTCTTTTGAATATTCTTTGGCGTGACTCACCTCAAGAAGTTCTCAAATGCATCGAACTGCAGACTGTAACAAATGGAACCAATTGTGCTCCTTTCTTAAGTACACGATGCTTAGTGGAATTGGCTACTTCTCACAAGGATCAGTATCCTTTAGCTAGTGACGCTCTCTTAAACGCTTGCTACGTTTATTTATTTATTTTTTTTATTTATTTATTTATTTATTTATTCCCAACCAACTTTGTAAGTTTATTACAGGGAAATTACTAAAATAAATAAAACTTAATATAGAATTACATGCTAATTAATAATATGTATTAATAATATGTAACATAATATAAAAAAAAAATGATAAGATTATATTTCCAGAAGCTCTTATTCTTAATTTGCATAGCAATTTGTTGCAACAATAATAAAAGATTATTTTCCCAGAATTTCTCTTTTAAGCATTTTTTTAAATTTTTTAATACATTTTAAACTTCTTAAACTTGATGGCAAATTGTTATAAGTTAAAATTCCATTAAACATTATTGAACGTTTTCCAAAATTACTTTTTATTTGAATGAGCTTTATATTGTTATTCTGTCTTGTGTCATGATTATGTTGAGTGTTTATCACATCTAGAGAAATATTTGAGTGCTTTTCCCTTATAAGTATTGCATGAATGAGCGTACACTGTAAAAAAAAATGATTAAATTTTAAATCAAATTCAACCCAATTTTGACTAAATCCAGGTCCACGCCAGATTGATTGAAAAACTTAATACTGCATATTGATTAAATCGAAGGATCTGTGATTAAATTTTCTTATTCAAAATTGATTAACCTAACAATTAATTCTGATTACATCTAAATCAATTTTTATTAAAATTTTCTTCCATAATGATTAAATTTCCATAATACTCTAATCATTTTTTATTAAATCTTAAATCCAATGTGATTGATATGCAATCATCAGTAGCACCGCCCTTCCCCTCTCCGCCCTATAAAGTACCTGATTAGGGCGTCGATTTTATTTATTAAATGACAATACTATAATACAGAAGAAAAGGGAACACATTAAAGAACAAACAGATGAAATTATATAAAAGATAGGTAATGCAAATTCCCAAAGCATGGGAATTGTTTGTCCCATATCATAAACAAAAATCCGGGGAGGTGAGACATGGACCTGGATTTAGTCAAAATTGGGTTGAATTTGATTTAAAATTTAATAATTTTTTTTTACAGTGTAAAAGTGGAAAATAATTATATGAAGTAAAAACACGAAAATTATTTACTCATCTGTAAATAAATACATAAAACACTAATGAAGACCTGGCATGACAAATCTGTTCTTTGAAAATACATGGAAAATAACTTACATTGGTGCATGAGTTCCTCCAAGGGATTGGATTCAAGATCTGAGATTTTTGCGTATTTCTTTTGTTTTTGAAACATAATTTCACCAACATGATGTAACAACAAAGTTTTTAAAAGAATATTCGTAAAATTTTAGAACAGGTTGACCACTTCATTCGTTATAACCTCACATTGCACATTGCACTACCACAGAAACCGCCATACCTACTGCCGATTAAATGGAATTTTTGCAGATTGCAGCGGGGTGGATGGATATCGGTACTCCCTTGTGATTAAAAGGTTGCGTACTGCGCATGTGTTGGCGGCTTGGTTTAGAAGTTTGAGTATTTTTTAGTCAGTAGGTGATTGATACTGATTATTGTGATTATTTTAACAAGGAAATATGATTTAAAATGTTTGTCTTTTTTATGCATTTGATCAGTATCGATTTAAAGTAATCGAGAATGAGTAATTTGTTTGAATCATAACGAAGATTATGAAACTGATTTAGAAAATAATTACAAATTAAATCAAAAAATTTAATCCGGCCAATAAAATCAGACATCTCTTGTGGTTAATCAACTGGATTTTTTACTGTGTACACTGTTTAACTTTAAAAATATTTTCTAGATTAAAAAGTCCTCTAGGCTTATATAAATTTTCTGTGTGCTCTAGATATGGTAACTTATATATGCATTTTATTACTTTATTTTGGAGTGTTTTTAACGGTTTAACAGTATTAACAGGCGCCGAACCCCAAATGGAAATAAGATGTTCTAATTTTGAATAAATAAGAGAAAAATATATGGTTTTTAAGATCTTTAAGGGTACAAAATTTCTAATCCTGAATAAAATACCAATAATAGGGGCAACTTTGTTTCTAATACTTTGATGACATTCTCTATGGAGCAAATGACATAGACACTCTTTCACAGGCGCATAAGGAAATATCTGAATTGCTTGACAAGACATGCATATGTCTACATAAATGGTGTTCAAACTCAAAAGAATTTTTAGACAACATCTCTGAGCTTTCTCTGGACTCCAAATATGTTATTGTTCCCGAAAACAGTTCCAACAAGGTTTTAGGTCTACACTGGGATTCTCATTTGGACAGCTTCTCGATTTCAATACCCCAAATAATACCAAAAGATTCATACACAAAGAGGGAAGTACTCTGTATCATTGCTCAGATATTTGACCCTTTAGGACTCATTAATCCAGTTACAGTGATTGCTAAAATCATCATGCAAAAGATTTGGATGACAAAAATCGAATGGGATGATGAACTAGACTCGGACAATCTACAGGAATGGACTTCCTTTGTAAAAAGTATTTCTTCTCTTGAAAACCTAAAAATTCCTAGGTCTTTCTTTAAAGACGATCATATCCTAAAAATCGAAATTCACTCTTTCTCTGATGCTAGCATAAAGGCGTATGCAACTTGTATTTACCTACGAGTAATTTACAACACTCGTAAGGTCACTTCTACTCTCATTTCCTCTAAAAGCCGAGTGGCTCCCCTTAAGGTTTTGACTCTGCCAAAATTGGAATTAATGGGTGCTGTTTTATGTTCAAAACTTACTCAAAAAATACTTGGTATTCTCAAGGACAAGCTTACACAGATAGAATCCGTAAATCTTTGGTGTGACTCAGAAATTGTACTAGCTTGGCTAAGGTCACATCCATCACGATGGTCTCAGTTTGTCTCCCATAGAGTAGCGCAGATCCACGAATATTCTCCTGATGTTACGTGGAGATATATAAGGTCAAAAGAAAACCCAGCTGACATTTTATCACGTGGAATGTGATATCCGAATCCGAATTAGAAAAGTCTCAACTTTGGTGGCATGGACCACAATTTCTTAAACAACTCAATTTAGACTTGTCTGATTATAACACAAAGAAAACTCTTCAAAACCCTCCAGAAGAAAAAAAGGTTGTTCACCAGATACAAGTTCAGACAAGTTTTTATAACTCTTTGTGTGAAAGGTTTTCAAACTTTAATAGATTACAACGTGCTGTTGCTTACTGTCTAAGATTTGCCCATAACTCAAAAAATCCTTTACGGAAAATCTCTGGTCCTCTTACAATTACTGAACTTCAATCCTCTGAACAAAAAATTATCAAATTAATACAAAAGTTTTCTTTCTCACACGAAATTCGTGATCTTAAATTTGAAAAGGTAGTTTCTAACAAGGCTCTTCTGTCTCTTAGTCCATTTTTGGATCAGGAAGGAATGTTACGAGTTGGGGGTCGTCTCAAATACGCAGAAGTACCTTTCGATCAAAAATATCCTCTTTTGCTACCTTCAAAGGAATACACTGTACAGTTGTTGCTCAGGAGAGAGCACAGCAGATTATGCCATGCAGGTCCTCAGAACACCTTATCTAATTTGCGTCTTAAATATTGGCCCTTGAATGGTTTGAGAGAAATCAAGAGAATTATTCACCAATGTATAACCTGTTTTAGATTTAAAGCTCAAGCTACTTCTCAACAAATGTCATACTTACCCAAAGAACGACTTTGTGCTTCTCATCCCTTTACTAATGTAGGAATCGACTTCGGTGGTCCTTTCCTAATAAAAAGCTCAAAGCTACGTAAAGCTGCTTGCATCAAGTGTTATATTGCAGTCTTTGTGTGCATGGTTACTCGCGCCATACACATAGAACTAGTCTCAAACCTATCAACAGAAGCTTTTTTACTTACTCTTAAACGATTTATAAGCCGACGGGGAAACCCCAAGGTTATATACAGTGACAATGCAACTAACTTTTTTGGCTCTAGAAATCAGCTCAAGGAATTGGCTGAATTCCTAATAGAGAAAGAAACTTCGAAATCCATTCAAAATTTCCTTACATCTTCAGAAATTGAGTGGAAATTCATTCCTCCACGTTCTCCTCACCACGGTGGTATTTGGGAGGCGGCTATAAAAAGTGCCAAGTACCACATTTTAAGACTTGTAGGTAACTTAAAACTTACATTTGAAGAGTTTAGCACAGTGATAGCTCAGATAGAAGCCGTGCTAAATTCACGCCCCCTCTGTGCCATGTCAAACGACCCCTCGGACCTCACCTGCTTGACACCTGGACACTTTTTAATTGGTAAATCACTAACCTCATTCCCGGAAAAAGACTTTACTAACACATCCGATAACAGACTTACTATTTGGCAAACTTTTACTAAAGTACAACAGTTGTTTTGGAAACGGTGGACGGTGGACTACTTAAACAGACTTCAGCACAGACGTAAATGGTGTACTACTCAGAAAAACTTACAAAAGAATGATATTGTCTTATTGAAAGACGAAAATACACCTCCTTTGCATTGGCCTTTAGCCAGGGTGGTTGAGGTTTTACCTGGCAGGGACAACAAGGTTAGAGTTGTTAAAGTTTTAACAAATGGCGGAATCTTCACGAGGTCCATATCAAAATTATGCCCTTTACCAGATTAGGCCACAAGCCTAAACACTTCTTGTTTTTTTGTTATGTATATTTATTAGCATTTTTGATATCGCTTATTTGTTAATGTCGTAGCATGTTAAGACTATGAATAAGTCTTAATAGTTAGCTATCTCCACCAGTTGAACTGACCGGTTCTCTCTATAAGCTGTATTTATTTCTCATTTGAAGAGTTACAATTTTGAATTCAGAACTCTGCAAATTTAAATTTTATTTTGAAGTAATCACTTCAACTGGGGTGAGTATGTTGCGAAAACTCACAACGGTTTATTTAAGTTAGCATAATTCCCAAGTCCCATAATTTTATAAAATGTAAAATTGTAAACAACGATTTATCAGGTACAAGCGGTGTGGTTATCTCATTAGTATGTAGGTTGCCATGGATACCACCAACTCCTGAGCTTGGTGGAATTCCACCCGTTTGTCAGATAGATGACGGATGGACCGTCAGAAAGTTGAAAAATAAGACTCGAGTGAGAGGGTTGTGACTTGGGAGTAATGTACTCGTAATTCAATTAGCAAGTTTTTATGTAACGGAAGTGCGTCTAATTTTGTAAAAGACGCAGAACCCATAGTAATGTCAATAAAGTAGTGTGAATAATTCAAATGGTTTAGTTTAAATTACCAAGAGCAGAACTAACTCCCGTGGAAAATTATAGCTTCACAAATCTTCTCAAATCCCTCACACTTGGAGGGTCCTTGTCTGCAAAAAAGGATAAGGCGCCTTTGTAGGTGTTTAAAAGAAAAATTAGCACTCAACAGAGATGTTACAACAAAAATAAAGTTTATCACAAAAAAAGTGTGTAGAAATAAAAACAAGGAAAATTGGATACTCCAAACTAAACCAGAAATATTTAAATGGCTTATAAAACATGAAAATCCAAGCTTTGACTTAATGAAGGCATATGTGCGGGAATATACCAATCTGGTTATGTGTTTTAATTGTTGTTACTTTGGTCATGTAGCTAAACACTGCAGAGGAACTCTGTGCTGTTATAAATGTGGTGGAGAGCATGAAAGTAACCAGTGTCCAGAAAATAGCCCATTAGATTGCCCTAACTGTAAACGAATGAAACTGAATGAAAGAGTACATTCTGCTAGAGATCCTAGATGCCCAGCATACTTACTCAAACTGGAAAAACATCGGCAACATATTGATTTTGGTGGCAGTAGTACTGAAACACATTTTTTAAGGAAAAATTAAAACCGTCTGACCAAAAGAATAAATTAAAGAAAGGGAAAGAGCTCTCAAATTACTGTATAATACACCAAAATGTTCAATCCATTGGCAATTCTGTAGACAAAATAAACCATATGTTAGAAGATCATCTAGAGTGCAAATTTTTGTGCTTATCAGAACATTGGAAAAACAAGGAACAGCTACAAATGTTTGGTATAAAAGATTTTAAGCTGGCATCATGTTTCTGTAGAGAAAAATGACATTAAAGTGAAGGTTCGCAAAAAAATTAATAAACTATCACTGAGTGGACAATTCGAATGTGCTTGTGCTGAGTGCGATATTGGAGGTGAACAGTTTTTGGTGATTTCAATATACAGACCTCCTGGAGGCGATATGCACATATTTCTTAAAAAATTGGACAATCTATTGTTACAAATTATAGAGGAAAACAAGAAAGTGTTTTTAGCAGGTGACTTTAATGTAGAATTACTTAAAAGCAATAACAACCGAACAGACTTTCTTTCTGTAATGGACTCGTTTAACATAGGTCCAATAATTTTGGAGAATACGAGAGTTACTGGCGCATCTGGGAGAGTGTATAGATAACATTTGTACAAATATTCCTAAATCTGAGCTGCACAGTGCTGTTTTACGGACTGCAATATCAGACCATTTTGCACAGAAAGTTACGTTTAAATGCAGAGGGGAGGACTCTTATAAGCCCCATTATAAAAGATTCTTTTCATTAACTAATAAGACTACATTTGTAAATATTTTAGAACAGGAAAGATGGTTAAGTGTTTATGATATAGATAGGGCAAATGTAAATGAACAATGGTCGGTTTTTATGAATTTATTTTTACCCATTTTTAATGAATGTTTCCCTAAAAAGCTTGTTGACAAAAAACAATATAAACAATCTCTTTATAAAAACAATAGGCAGGTACAGGAGGTGAACGATAGGTTAGGTGTTCTTTTGCATTTAAAAACGCATAGCAATATTTTTAATGACATGTATAAAAATGTAAAAAATAGAGTATGATGCGGTTTTAGTGAGTGCTAGGTCTAAAAATTATGAAAATACGATTAGACACTCGGATAATAAAAATAAATGTATGTGGACCATATATGATGAAATCTCTGGAAGAAACAATAAAAGTAATGTCATGCTTTCTGGGCATCCGGAAAAAATATCGAATGATTATAATGATTTTTTACTTCAGATAGTGTCAGATTTAATAAAAAATATTGAAAAAGTGGAGTGGGATTGTAACGTGCAGAATAACCTAAAATCTATGTATCTAATGCCCGTTGCTTGTCCAGAAATTCTAAAGCTGTCAGAAAAAATTAAAAATAAGCATAGTTGTGGAGATGACGAAATACTTACAAGCATTGTTAAACTTTGTATTCCAACAATTTGTAAGATATTGTGTCACATAATTAATAATTCACTTAAAGAAGGTATTTTTCCCGATCAGCTTAAATTAGCATCAATTAAGCCACTTTACAAAAATAAGGGGGATCCAGAAAGCATGGACAATTATAGATCGGTAAGCCTACTTCCGAGCTTTTCGAAGTTATTTGAGTTAGTTATGAGCGATCGGCTAATGAAATTTATGAATGAATGTGATCTTTTCTCAGGCAACCAGCATGGATACCTTAAGGGGAGATCAACGCAAACGGCCATTTTTCAGTTTACCCGTTTAATTTTAGACTGTCTTGAGCAAAGAAGGATGGCTATGGGTATATTTTTGGATCTGTCAAAGGCTTATGATTGTTTGGATAGAGGGCTTCTTTTGAAGAATCTTGATTCTTATGGCATTAGGGTTGTGCTCTAAAATGGATTTTGTCATACTTAGATAACCGAGCACAAAGAGTAGATATTGCAAAGGAAAACCGTTTGTATAAATCAAAAATATTGCAAAATACGATAGGAATACCACAAGGTAGCATATTAGGACCAATATTGTTTATTATATTCATTAATGATTTAAACTTAAACTTTTAAATTAATAATTTGGCTCGATCATCTAGTCTTACAGAGTATACTGATGACACTAATATATTGGTGGGTGGTAGGGACCTCTTGGAATTAACATCTAATGCAACGATGATTTTCCACGACACCAAAGTGTGGTTTCAAAAGAACAGACTGCTTATAAACAAAGAAAAAAGAAACATTGTTATTTTTAAAACCAAACTTAGTAGAAAAGAACGACCAGAACTAGTAGAACTTGATCAAAAGCAGCTAGCAGTAGAAAAAAATACAAAGTTCCTAGGCATTCACATTGACGAAATTTTAGATTGGTCACATCATATAGGCTATCTGGGTAAAAAATTAAATAAGATATGCTACGGTCTACGCATAGTAACTAAATATTTAAACGAAACAGCAAAAAGAACCTTATATTTTGCAAATTTTGAAGCAACAGCTAGGTTTGGAATAATTTTTTGGGGAACCAACTCAAAATTAGAAAATATTTTTGTTATTCAAAAACGTGTGGCACGAATATTATATAAAATGCCATATTTACAGTCATGTAGAGGTACATTTAAGTCAAAAAGTTTGTTAACTGTTTATGCTTTGTACAGGGTGGGCAAATAAGCGAGGTAAGCGGCTGTATCTCAGAAACTAATGATCGTGGAGAGTTACGGTAAAAAATTTTATAGGTAAAGTGGGCAAGGGAAACTGCTGGAAATTATTTTCAAGTTTCCAAGATGGCCGCCAGTGGGCGTTTCCGCCATCTTGAATTACATAAAGCTACGTTTGTCGCGATTTTCCCCAATGAATGTAACAAAAAAGTATTTGCGTTTTAATGCTAACTTAAAGTCGAACATTTTTTGTAAAAACAATTTTTCTCTATCTTTCGAAATAAAGTGGTGGGGGGTATTTGAATGTTGTTTTAAATAAATGCCTGTAACTTCGAAACGGCTTAATGGATTTGGATAAATTTGGTATCATTGGAAAGAGCATTTCTTGGGCTTTTAGGTTTCTCGTAATCATGACAGTTGTGACCTACACGACCGCCGATAGAGGGCGTTATTCGATATTATAACCAAAATATTGGATTTTCTCAAAAAATTTAAATGCGATGATATGACTTTTTTTACACTAGAAAATAGACAAATGACCAACCAATAAGCCTGCGCAAACCGCATCTTAATATCTTTTTCCTAACTCAAATTATTAAAAAAAAATACTAAACCAGGAAAATTCATATATCCCCATTTAAAAATGCATCGGTTCCTTTCGATAAGAAGGCAAGTAGTAGGCCATGGACACGACAATCGCCTAACAAAAATATTGCCAAGTAACGTCAAACTTTTGTCACACGCAGGCTAATATTGTTGATTGAGTATAATTTGAGTACTTTTTAATCAAAATGCCTCTCACAAATAATGAAGCTGTTGACATGATTGCGATTTATTTCGAGTGTTTTCAAAATGCAGCTATAGCGGCAAGACAGTACGCGGCACGGTATCCAGATCGCCGTCATTACGGGAGAAGAATGTTTCCGCGCTTGGTACAGCGATTACGCGATACTGGAAGTTTTCGTCGTCCTAAACTTCGCAGGCGTCGCAATGGAAGGACCGAAGAAAACATTATCAATGTCTTGGCTTACATAGAATTTGATAGACATGTAGGAACTAGAACATTGTCTCTACACTTGGGAATAGCACGAACAACTGTTAGAAATATTTTGAAAGATTATAGGTAAATAATTTTATCTTCTTCCAAGTATCTTAGCACATACTCGCAAATACACAATTCAGTGTTATTCTGATAATATTATGTTTGCGCATATGTTGTTTTTTACTTTTAGATTACATCCTTACCACATAGTCTTGCATCAGGCGCTAAATGAACAAGATTTCGACAATAGATTAAAGTATTGTCAATGGATGCTAGGCATGCTTGAGGAAAACAGAAATTTCTTAACGGAAATTCTCTGGACCGACGAGGCTACCTTTAGTAGTGATGGTAGGGTAAACCGTCATAATATGCATTATTGGTCCGTTGAAAATCCGCATTGGTTACGAGAAGTGCAGCACCAGGGTCGCTGGAGCCTAAATGTGTGGTGCGGCATCATTGGGGACAGAATTATTGGACCTTATTTTTTTGATCAAGCTTTAACTGGTAACCGCTTCTTACAGTTTTTGATCAACGACTTGCCAGTTTTGTTGGAAGATGTGCCACTGGAAACTAGGAGAACTATGTTTCTGCAATTAGATGGTTGTCCGGCACATTATTCAATTAATGTCCGAAACCATATTAACGGGACCTTTCGAGAACGCTGGATAGGAAGGGGAAGCCTATTTCCTTGGCCGGCAAGATCTCCCGACTTGACATGTCTTGATTTTTACTTGTGGGGACGCTTAAAAGATATTGTTTATCAAACTCCACCAACAACACGAATGGATATGGAAAACAGAATTCGAAACTCAATTCGTCAAATATCAGCGGCAGAAATCGAGGCTGCGGTTCTGTCGACTCAAGAAAGACTGGAACAATGTGTGGAATATGACGGAAGGCAATTTGAACACAGAAGGCATTAATCGTTTTTCAAAATCGGTCCTTTCCAGGACCACAACTTTATTTAAAAGGGAAATCCCTTATAAATACGAAAACGTGTGACTTAAAATCACAGCACTAAATAAACCGATATTTCTTGTGAATAGTTTTGAGAGGAGTTTGTCTTTTATTTCCATGGCCTACTACTTGCCTTCTTATCGAAAGGAACCGATGCATTTTTAAATGGGGATATATGAATTTTCCTGGTTTAGTATTTTTTTTTAATAATTTGAGTTAGGAAAAAGATATTAAGATGCGGTTTGCGCAGGCTTATTGGTTGGTCATTTGTCTATTTTCTAGTGTAAAAAAAGTCATATCATCGCATTTAAATTTTTTGAGAAAATCCAATATTTTGGTTATAATATCGAATAACGCCCTCTATCGGCGGTCGTGTAGGTCACAACTGTCATGATTACGAGAAACCTAAAAGCCCAAGAAATGCTCTTTCCAATGATACCAAATTTATCCAAATCCATTAAGCCGTTTCGAAGTTACAGGCATTTATTTAAAACAACATTCAAATACCCCCCACCACTTTATTTCGAAAGATAGAGAAAAATTGTTTTTACAAAAAATGTTCGACTTTAAGTTAGCATTAAAACGCAAATACTTTTTTGTTACATTCATTGGGGAAAATCGCGACAAACGTAGCTTTATGTAATTCAAGATGGCGGAAACGCCCACTGGCGGCCATCTTGGAAACTTGAAAATAATTTCCAGCAGTTTCCCTTGCCCACTTTACCTATAACATTTTTTACCGTAACTCTCCACGATCATTAGTTTCTGAGATACAGCCGCTTACCTCGCTTATTTGCCCACCCTGTACATTTACGAAACCATTTTATTTTTTTATAAGAATCAAGATAAATTTAACACCCTTACTTACCACAGTTATAATACACGAACAAAAGACATTAATTATCCCATACATAGGTTGACAGTATCCGAAAAGAATCCATACTATATGTGTATTAAAATGTATAATAAGTTGAATGTGGGTATTAGGAATGCCCCAAATGAGCGCTTATTTAAAAAAGGACTAAAACATTTTCTTATAGAGTTGGATCCTTACACTATTAATGATTATTTATAAACTTAAGAAATTGTAAATCACATCTTTTTTTTGTTTTTGACGACATTTCCTTTTACTTTGTGAATGAATTTTGTATTGTTCAATGTAATTTTGAAATAAAGATTAAAAATAAAATAAACATAATACTTATAGCTACCGTTTGGACATGAAAACCTAACTAACAGAAAAGTATCCTTTTGCATAATTTCGGAATCTGTCTTTAAGTCCTCTTGGTCAGATATTCTTTTAGTCTCAGTTACAGCCTGAATTCCTCATAATTTGCATTAGCCTCATTGTCAATATCAGTGCTATTTTCTATGTCAATATATTAATCATCAGTGTCCTCACTGCTGGAAGTTGGATCGAGATCTTTTTTCTAATTGCTTTGCCGGGTGATTCATTCAACTTTTTTTCTCGTTTTGGTCGAGTCTCTTGGGATACTGCCAATCTGCTTTCTCTCAAAAATTCTTGCAAAGTTCTAGTCTAGTGATTTTCATTTTCTTTTTGACCCATTTCTTGATTAGCATCCACATCTGGTATTTTTTTCAACACTACATCAGGATGAAGTGGGACAATTCCACAAGCTCTGAAACCGGACTTTATGTTATTTTCTAAATTCTCAATAGCTTTGTTGAGAAGCCTGGGGAAGTCTGATTTAAGGATTCATCATCTGTTCTTCATTTTCCATTCTGTCAAAATGGCACGCCATGCTTTTTTCATAGAAGAAAGAAGTCACATCTAGCGGTTGTAAAAGGTGGGTTGCGTTAGGTATAAGCAGCACAAATCCGATGTTGTATTGTTCGCAACTTTCCAGAACATGCATTGAAATATGACTTGCTAGGTTATCTCCTATCAGCATCTTCTCTCCTAGGAGATTCCTAAAGTAGGGATAAAAATCTTGTCAAACCAGTCCTCAAATGTCGGGGAGTCGAACCAACCTGACTTGGTTTGGTTGTACATCGCTCCTTGGGGGCCTCCTTCTATCCAGGTCGGATATAAGTGTACAGCTTTGTACACCACATATGGTTGCAATAGGTGTCCCGCTGCAGTTATAGCCATCAATCCATCATAACTGACATTGCTTGATTTGCTCGCATCCATTATTATTTCCACCCTTTTAGATCCCCGGCGGCACATAATTTTTTGTTTCCCCGGGTCATCGGTCAAATTTGTCTCATCGTAGTTGACAATATGGGTGGGCTCGACATTTTCCAAAGTCTCTTCTAAATTTTGAAAATATTCATTTATCTTTAGTAACATTAGCTCTGCACCGCTTAATGTTTTGAGCAAATCCTTCCGTTAAAATGTTGTGTCCCTTTAAAAAATTATAAAACCATTCAACTTCAGGTAAGTTTTCTTTAAAACTTTTAACTTTCTTTCCTTTTCTGTCTAGGTAATCTTTTACAAGCTTTCTTATATCCATGCGTGTAATAGGAAAACCCCACTCATTAAATTTGGTAGTGCCTTCTGCTAACATTGTTTCTTCTTCAGCTAAAAGAACTGTTTGCCTGTCATGCTTTTGACTTTTTACCTTTAATTTTATCATACAGAGTGGACTGGGAATATTATAATAATCTGATGCCTGTCCATAATTTTTTTTGCCTTTTTTGATTCATCCAGTGCTCTTTGTAACATGTTTTTATCATAGTTCATAAAATGTAATCGAATTTTCTTCTTATAATGCCTAACCATATTGTCCGACTTCGCCTCCACCTGAGGACAATTTTTTATTATTTTTAAAAAATCTACAGATCCAAAAATTATCATTACATGCATTAATGTTAGGTATAAATCACCCAACACTCGAGTGCCAAAAGAAATTTTATATCTCTTTGCATTTTTTTTTGAGTAACAATTAGTTTTCTATATTTAAAAAAATAGTTTAATTAAAATCTTACCCGTACGCCACTGTCCAAAATCACACCAGCCAACGTACTTCCTTACTCATGTCCTACTCTTTACTGATACCATTCAAGAGGTTTTGCGCGTTTATAGTAAACGGTTGAGATGTCCTTGACAGAAACAAACGAACACATGCTTCTGTCCGCGTCCACCCCCACTGTCCGATTTCGCCCCAAATGACGGTAATCGTTTTTTCCCTGTAAATAAATTTGAACATCATTTTAGTTTAGAAATTTTTACTTTACAAGTTAAACTTTGAGCTTAAACAGAAACCACAGAAAATTTAACCTACACAGAAGCGACAGCTTTGTCGGAACATTTGATCTTTGTTGTACCCAATTTTCGTGGCCTTGAACTAGCTTAGCTCCTCTCCTAACCAGTTGTCACACTGTAAGAAAATAACAGCAGGCGTACAAAACTGTGATTAATTCCTTTAACAATCAAATTGGCGACAGTGTTTGCCAAGATTGCATGTAGCACATTGCGTAATTTCTTTTTAAACCGTATCAAAGTCCCACCGAAGGGGTCTAAATTAAAATCATTAAACCAGCGAACCATGCGCGACATGGGGCTATGAAAGCCATAATTAGTTAAATGAAGTGGAGTGGTACTATTTCTTGTTCCATGTACTAAATTAAAGGAAACAAGTTGAAGTAAATGGGGGCAACAGATGATACCATTCAAAAGCTTATACATAAACAGAACGTCAGCAGAAATCCGTCGTTCCTTCAATGACATTATATTATATCTATCCATTACAATATTATAATTAATGTAATAATCAAAATCGTTATAAATATTTATATTTCCCCTAACGGCTAATGTACGTAAAAATGTGCGTTGAATACTCTCGACTCTAATAATGTGACCTTGATAATATGGTGACCATCACAGAGGCATATTCGAGACCAGAGCGCACCAGTGAACAGTGTAATATCTTGAATGAGGTAGGTGAAAGGTCTTTGCCATATCTTGAGATATATCCCAAATTTTTAAATTCCTGCTGTACTATTTTATCGATATGAGCTTTAAAAGAGAGTTGGGTGTCAAGTAGTACTCCCAGGTCTCGAATCTCGCTAACTGATGTGAGCGTTACGCCATTCAAAAAATATCTGCGTGAGACTGGGCTCTTGGAATGACTAAAAGTAATAGAAAAGCATTTATTTACATTCAGACTCCAACCGTTTTTTTTCAGACAACAAAGACAAGTTATCAAGGTCATTCTGCAAGTTCTGAATATCTGAAATGTTCCTAATGTCATTATACAATTTCAAGTCGTCGGCAAATAAGAGAAAATTGGAGTGAGCTGCCAATATCATTAACGAGAAAATCGAAAATCAGGGGACCACAGTGGGACACTTGGGGAACTCCATAAAATACTAAAATTTCCTTGGAATCAAAATTATTAATCCGTACGTACTGGCTACGCCCTGACAAGAAGCTACATATCCGAGCAAGAATTGGCTCACTAAAGCCTAAGACCTTCAATTTATGCAGGAGTAACCCGTGATTCATCCTGTCGAACGCCTTCGAGAAGTCAGAAGATGGCATCCACCTCCATCCTCCTCTTTAAGGCGCTCAACAAGTACTGCTCATATGTGAACAGATTCGTCACTGTTGACTTGCCCTGAATAAACCCATGCTGCTCAGAAACAATCAGTTCCCTACATTTCCAAGCCAGTTGGTTAGAGACAAGTTTATCGAACAATTTGGGTAACACTGATTGTATTGATATGCCTCTATAATTACTAACATCTTGTCTGTTTCCAGATTTAAAAATAGGTGACAAGAAACTTGTCGTCCAATATTCGGAAAACAGCCCGATTCCAGTGAAAGCCCGAATATAAAATGCAAGGGTTTGCTCAGGGACACACACAATTTTTAATAAACGCAGATGGTATATCATCCGGGCCAGAATAATATGACAGTCTCAGGTCTTGAATGCCATTAAACATGTCAATAAGCGGTAAACTTATGGGCGAGACATCAGCAGTCTTTTCGGGTACCAAATCAAACGGTTCAATGGCCTTACGAATATAAATATTTGAAAACTGATTGGCAAACAAGTTGATAATGTCATTACCTTCCTCCGCTGATTGATCTCCAAGATACATTACACCAGGATACGCGCTCGACCTACGTGCACCACTTACAAGCCTCCAAAAGAAGTTTGGGTTGTTAAACTTATTTTGTTCAACCTGATATAAATGTCTAACATAACAGGCCTCTTGCATCGTTTTACATCTGTCACGCAGTACTGAAAATTTATTATAGTCATGTCTAGACTTACTTTCTTTGTAATGACGGTGGGCAATTTATTTCTCTATAACTAAACTGCGAAGCTCACCGGAAAACCAAACTGGAAAATTTGTAGAATTATAACGTTTAATTGGAACGATATAGAAAATCTCGACAACAGTGCTGATATCACTGGAGGCGAGCAAAGTATCCCAGGGAATGCCATGGAGATAATCATTTATCAAAAAAAAATCGCAGTTCTTAAAATCATAGTAAAAAATATAGCACTTCAAATGATCATTAACGTAACTACATGATATAGAAGCATTATATGCTAAATGATGCTGACTATTGCCCAATAAGCAATCATCAGCTAAGGAAACATAAACATATATATTAGATCAAGAAATTGGTGGTTATTATTAGGAATCTGATTAATCGGTACTAAATTCAAATAATTATAAGTTGCACAGACAACAGAAGCAGGAGAAACCGGAGAACACTGTAAACTCAAGTTATCACCAGAGTTATCCCACACGCAATGTGGTAGGTTGTAGTCGCCAAAAATAACAAACTCATCATAAGAATGGTTATTAGTACAAATAATACTTTTACCAGTACCTATGAAACAACGTTATTAACATTTTAAATAATCTACAGAGTCCTCGCTTTTTGTGGTCATGAGCCCTTTAGGCCTCCCATTTTTTTTAGTACCACGTTACTGACAACGTTTAGGAATAAAATCTAATTTATTATATTGTTCTTTAACTTTTCACTTTCTTGACGTTTTTCACTATCTCTTATGGCCTACAAGTCATTTTGCAAAAAATAGAAGAATGCATTGTTATAAGGATAATTTAATACTGATGGCAGTATCCATGAGATTTTTTTAATAGGAAGTGAAAGAATATAATTAAACTAGGTATAAAGATATTATAAAACTGTAATAATAGAAGTACGTAAAATACATACAACTAAAAGTGGTAAACAAATAAAAAATTTACAAAACATAAATAGGTAAACTATATAATGGGTATAGTAAAACTACTTTTTTAAAAACTGGGATAGAATGGTTACATTTCGATTTTTCTTGCCTTTTTTGTTGGTCTTGTCTTTTTCTTCTGCTCCCTATTTGAATATTTTAGAGTATAATAAATTTGTAATCTAATAAATAATTTTATTAAGCAATTTAATGAAAACATTGGACATGGATGAATTAAAACAATTTTTTTCATTTCCCGAAAATATGTATGTGATATTTCAGTTCAACTGCAAATGCTCTGGAAACTAGATTTAAGAAGTTGTTCTAATTGATAGACATAATGTAAAAACTCTTCACTTGGTACTCTTAAGCCACCATAAATACTTTTTTCATTGTCAAATGTCATTAGAAAATTTGACGCATACATCACACGAGTGTTTATTTAGTGTTTTCCTTAACAGGTAACCACATACATATTTAAAGGCATTTTGTGTAATCAATTCTTCCCTCCTATAGTCGTAACCTTCTAGTGTTATGGCACTCTTAAATGTACTTTCAAGTTCAGAGCGCTCTGACTGAAGAACATTATCTGATTTAAGATTCATTAAAATGTCGTCTAAATCATCCTTACAATTCATGTTATTTGAATGCAAATAAGTTTGACAAAAAAGCTTTTTAAAAACTGTCTCAAACTGAATAGGTGTAGGATTTATACCTACCTGCCGTCTAATTGCCCCACAGAAATTTTCAATACAATCTGAGTTGAATCTTTTAGTCTTTAAATATTTAAAATTTTCAAGTGATAATCTTTCCCAAAGCTTTTTAATCCCATTAATAATGATAAACCAACATTTTCTAAATTTACACTTAGCTGTTATGTCATCCCCCTTTTTGTTAAATATTTTTAAATTATGAAATTCAATTATTTCATCCAAGTATTTTATTTGCTCTTCATTACCCTCAAAAACATTTTTAAACATATTAGGATTTTTTACGTGCTGCTAGAATTTAAAATATCAAAGAAATTATTGAATTTATCAATTATTTCGACTGTATTGGCCGCATCAGCTGGAAGTTCCCCACACCTAACATATGTATGTTTATGTGGTATGAATATGTATTCATACCACTTGCCACCGAGCGACTGAGAACTTGGGTAGCAAGACTGATTTTCATTTTTTCAAAGTTGGTAGGATAAATATGTGAATTTGTCAACTTTGGGGCGGCACTATAAAATTCTTTTTTGTCTTTATTATAAAATGATTCAACAAAAACCCAAGAGGTTTTTTATCATCGAAGCACAAAACGTTAGAAATTAATTTTTTTCTGGTCGCTTTTAGTAAGTGGCATGTATCAAATAAATACACCAACTTTTTATCAGCTAATTCAAATTCAGGATTATCAGCTGTTACACCGAAGGAGTTTGCGAGCTCTATAAAATTTGATCCCATATTCGAAGCAAGACCATCTACATATAATCCTAAATCTGTTAATTTTTTAACACACTCCTCAAGGACAGGTCGAAGGTTCATGAGCGTTAAATGTGGATTTGACAAAATAATAAGCAATATGATGCTTCCAACTTGAATACAACTCCCTTGCCATAATAACAAATGCAATTTGTGCATACACAGTAGCATTTTTTTGCAGTGTCATGAAATCCTATTATTTCGTCCCGACTTGTGTTATAGAAAAGATTTTATAGACATTTCATCGAAACATAATATACAATGTCTGTCTTGCTGAAGCATTACTTTTAAACATATTTATTATTCATAATAATACAAAATACACAGAGTTTCACAATAAATACATAAGTACAACACAAGGGACGGTACACAGTACACGTACAATGTGCCCTAACAAATATATTAAAATAAAGTGCACGTCGCTGGTGGTGCAAAGCATCCTCCACGACGTGAAAAAGCCGGCAGTGCCGGGGGCTGATGGAGACCCTGGGGGAAACAGATGTGTATGCATTTCCTGATTTGTCCACGACCCGTCCGGTGACCCTTGCGGCGTGTTACATGAATTACGAGATTGCATGGCTTAAGAAGGAGTTGTTTTTATTGAGTTTGTTATTAATTTTATGAGATTTAAGATAATTTTTAAGTGGAAAAACTATGAAAAAACCACTTTGATTTTTGTGACTAGAAAGTATTGCTGACTAAATGTCAGGGTTTTTGTTATTATATGTACAATATTTACAGTACTAATTACTAATGTTTATTTACAAGTGATCGCTACTGAGACGAAATCGTTTTACGTAATTTGTTCTTATTTAATTTATTTTTGGGGGACGTTACGCTCCTGCTTAATGTTCAGGTCGCGTGCCGCACGCGCGCCCGCCGTCCACCCGCCGCAGCGAGTGGGCGGCGGTCGCACGCGCCGGCAGCACGATTATGTTTTCCTGGTGGAAAGCAGTAAATTCGTCGTGCTTTACGATGTATTTACAGTAGGCTTTGTACATATATACAGTTTTCTTATATCCATTATTTACATATTTACATACCTAATGATAATTATATACACTATTTACACTATTTACAGTTTTGGCAATGCTTACCGATATTGCGTTATGGTCAGCGAAGGTAAAGTGTAAGGTATTATGTGATACCGCTCTTGTTTCGGTCGTTTTCGTTCCCCGAGCCGGCCAGCGCGTGCTCCCGATACCGCGGATTCGTCCTCAGGTACGTGAAGCCGGCCGACCTGGCCAACCCGGTCGAGTGGAGCACTGACGTATGCGGCCAGAGGTGTGTCACAGCGCTGGTTCTGCGGTAGAATGTATAGTAGTTTTACCGGGCATACCACGTAATTTATTTAATATTTTTAAAACTGTATTAGTTTGTTTTATGTTTTTAAATGTTATTTAGTGATGATTTATTTAATTATTTGGTTTTTATTTACATGTTTAGTAGAATCTTTATGTATATGTGTACAATTTTTGAGGGTTACTATAAATGGCATTTTTAGGTTTTTAGTAGTTTAATTTAAATTAGTTTATTTGGTTTATATTTATGGGGGGTCCTCAAAATAAATCGGGAGCTTCTTATAGATAGGCCCGTGTTTTGTTGGGTTTTGCGGGTTATATCTTGTGCTTGTTAGATTTGCTGTAAGCACAGAATTTTGTGTTTTGTTTCTATAAAATAGCTCGCTGGTGTTTATTATGTATTCCTGCATGGTCTCCATATTAGTCATTTGGTGCAATTCTGCGATGTGTGTTCTTCTTCTCGCAGAAGTCACGCACCGCAGAAGTAGATTCTGCATCCTTTGAAGTCTCTGTATCTGTGTGGTAGATGTGGAGCACCATACAGGGGCTCCATAAGTGAGGACGGGTCTTATGATTTGTTTGACTATTGTCAATTTATTTTGGGGAGAAAGATGTGACCTGGGCGAGAGAATGGCATACACACTCTGCACAGCCAAAAATGCTTTATGTAATGCAGCTGTAATGTGTGGCATGAATGACATTCTCTCGTCCAAGGTCACTCCCAAATATTTAATTTTACGTACCGGCGCAATAGGCGTATTTTCGATCCGTAAGGGAACGAAAATTTTGTTATTGCTGAATTTTTTTGTAAACACAGCGCATTCCGTTTTGCTAGGGTTTAGCGTTATTTTCCATTTTGCGTAATAAGGCATTATACGCTGGAGATGCCCCAATATTTGGCGCTTCGCAGCTTCTGCGTAGTATGAATGAGCGTATATTAGGGCATCGTCAGCGTACAATGCCAATTTCGTCGTAGGATGTTCTGGAATATCTGCCGTGTACAAATTGAACAATATTGGGGACAGCACCGTTCCCTGAGGAACGCCTGCTGTTATACGAAGCGGGTCTGATATTTCAGCTTCTACTTTTACCTGTATGTACCTGTCCGATAAATAGGAATGGATAAGTGTAACCCAGTGGAGTGGAAAATTATGATAAAAATATAATTTATGCAACAGGCCGCCGTGCCAGAGCGCATCGAAAGCTCTCCTGATATCAAGTGAGAGCATAACAGTGTTTTGCTCAATATTGAATTTGCTCAGGACGTCCTGCACAACCCTCGCCACCAGCAGGGTTGTGCTGTGGCCCGCCCTGAAGCCAAGCTTTGCTTTAACTTGAATCACCTTAAAAATCGGTTCTGCGATATCGATGATGCGCACTGTTGTAGTCATTCGATTTAATCTTTTATTAAATTGAAAAAAAGTTTTCGGACCGAACGAGATTTGAACCGCCAAACTTCCGATTAGGCTTACAAAGGATTTTATTATTTTTAACTAGTATTTTCACATTTCATTATTTACAATTTATGTTATTTATTTTAGTATTTTCACGTACAATATATAGGAATACACATTCACGAGAAAAACGCAGCCAGGCAATGGCTGGGGCTGATGTTGGCCCTTTTGGTAAAGCTGAAATGTTTAAATGCAGCAAGACAGCCCTATCCGAAGTAATCTTTCTAGGGCTATAAATAAGGAGGCTTTTTGAAAAGGAATTACATATGTACAATTACTTATGATAAATTTTGTTATTTTATTTTTGCTGGAAAAATTGAGAAAAAAACAGCTTTAAAGGTCAGGTACATGTAGCTATTTACAGTATTATGATAGTCTTACGGGGTAGATTTCTATTCACTCGCTATCACTCTCTCTTCGCTCATTCATTCTACTTTCATTCTTGTTTACATCCACATGCATTCTGCTGAGCTGATTATTATTATGTCTGTTGTTATGTGCAGTTATATAAATGTATTTGTATATATATATATATATATATATATATATATATATATATATATATATATATATATATATATATATATATATATATATATATATATATATATATATATACATATACCGTACCGCGGTGTTACTTTACAACAGTTTTTATGCATTTTTTATTATAGCTCATACCGCCTTTATTTAATTTGGTTCAGCGTGAATTTGTAGTATTTTTGATGTAGAACTGTCAATTTTGCTATTAAAACTTTACAATATGTTAACCACTGATTTATTTTTATTTTTTTAAAAAAACTGCGTAAAGTCACCTGGCAACAGTGTCAAATTACACAAGCATCTAAAATGCATGAAAATACAAAGTATAAGCTTATTTAGAGTGACTTTACACAGTCTTATACTTTTTAAAAGTAGTTGAAAGCCTGGGCAACAAATTTGGAGGAAAAAAGAACTCATATTTCCTGATTTTTTTTACGAAATTTATTAATTAAGTACCAAATCAGTCTTGAATTAGGAACTAAACTGTTTCAAATAAACAAAAAATATAAACTTAAACTAGGTATAACTCGATAAACAAACAAAATAGAAAATGCAAAAAATAACATTAAAAATTCTTATTTTATAAAAGAAGTAAACGAAAAATGAAATAACTCTTAAACTCTAAAAATATACTGCTACACAGGTAGATAGGTAATAAAAATTAAAAAGTAAACTTTTATCTATGTTAAATTTATAAAGTCCCCTTCTAACTTCTGGGGTCTTCAAAAATTCAACAATATCATCTTCAGACTGTTGGGATATGTCATCCTGAGGAGGAAACACAAATATATTGTCTCGCTTTTGATGCAAATATTTTAATATAATTTCTGGTCGATGCACTTCTTTTATTTGTCCGATAAAATGCTTAAGAAATTTTTTTGAGGCTAATTTAATAACCACAAACTTTCCTTCTTTTGGAAATGAGATTTCTTCTTCATCTTTATTAACCCCGTCTTCGTCTTCGTGTTCATTTACTGTTTCTGATAACTGTTCATTTAATTCATCGTTTGAGTTTTCGTCGACGTTTTCTTGTTCGGACTCTTCTATTTCTAAGTCTAATGGCTCTGGACATATATCTTCAAATGACACTGATTTTCCAGGAGCAATTTTAAGAGTCTTTTTGCTTTGTCGGGGTTGCCTTTCAGCTAGAGGAGAGCGTGTTTCTTTTAAATATTCCAACAATGAACTACTTACATTTTCTGGCACATGTTGTTCTGCCCTCATTGAAGGCAACCTTTTTAAAACTTCCTGTGGGTTAAAAGGAATAATTCCCGTTCCGCGAAATGCCCCTTCGATAGTTTTTTGGTTGGTTAAGTCTAGTTGTTGCATTAATTTTTTTAGCGAAGGCGGAAAAGAAATTTTATTTAAGGTTTGATCTCGAGGATTTTGAATTTTATAATTTAAAAGTATTTGTCTCCATATTCTTTTGAGAGGTCCATAATAGGCAACGTCCAACGGCTGAGTGAGGTGAGTTGCATTTTTCGGTAAAAAAACAAACCTAATATTATTTCTTTGGCACTCTACTATTATGTTAACATTTAGGTGCGACGATAAATTGTCGCCTATTATGACTTTCGGCAAAGGATTTTTTTCGCCCAGGGAACGACAATGGTGGTAAACCAGTCTTCAAATGAAACAGCGTCAAACCATCCCGATTTTGATCTATTATAACGAGCATTTTTCTGTCCTCCAATGGTCCATTGGTCATAGAGTCTCTCTGCCTTGTAAACTGTATAGGGTGGCAAAACTTCCCCGGATCCTGTTATGGCAAACATGATCGAAATCGATGCTTTGGAAGTATTAAATACTCGTTCTGGATATTTCATTCCTCGGCGAAAAATACACTTGGTAGAACCAGGATCGTCGGACAAATTTGTTTCATCAAAATTTAAAATATTATTAGGTGGAACGTTTTCTATACTTTGCCTTAAATTTTGAAAATATTCATTCATTTCTTCTTCGATTTTTTCAGCTCGAGCGTGCTTAATATTTTGACAACTTCGTTTCGATAATTTGTGTTTGTGTCGATCGAAAAAATTTAGGACCCAATCACCACCTGGTAGATTATTCTTAAATTTTCGCACAGTCTTCCCCATTCGCTCCAGGTAACGCTTTACCAATATTCTTAAGTCAAGGGAAGTCAATGGGCTGCCAAATTCAGACGCAGCAAGAAGTACATCGACTAAGTGTCGTTCCTCTACTTCGGATAAATTTGTTTGTCCCCCAACCTTCTTTAAGTGTAGTCCCTTAGCTCTGTTCCATACGGTTTTCCAGGGAATTCCACACCGTTCAGCCGCATCTCGATAACTTTGTCCAGCTTGTCCGACTTCGCGCTTTTTCAGCGGGCAGCAACAAGTGTTTCTAACGGTTTCGGGCAAAGCAAATTGCAATGTTGCCGAATATTTTTAAAATAATTTAGTTTTTCCTAAAAATTGCTCGCTTGTGTAAAGTAACCTATAAGTTGCAAAGTATCACCGGGTTACGGTACGTTATACAGAAGCGGACCCAGTACCGAACCTTGGGGCATTCCAACTTCTATCTCTCTGGGATTTGAGAACTCTTCGTCGATTTTGACACTGAACATTCTATCTCTTAGATAGTTTCTGATGACTCTGTTGATTTTTAAGGTATATCCTGCAGAAAACATCTTGTAAGCTAGTCCTTCATGCCAAACTCTGTCGAAGGCCCGAGCTACGTCTAATAAGAAGGATCCGGTCGCCTCCCGTTTTTTAAAGCCTTCTGTGGTATAGTCAACTATCCTCAACAGTTGTAGTCATGTTGAGTGGTTTCTCGTAAATCCAAATTGTTCGTTTGGCATAAGGTTCAGTGTCCTCATTTAAGCGTCTCGCTATTATTCTCTCTGCTACTTTCCCAAGGCCTCAAGCAGGCTATGGGTCTGTTAATATCTTCTCCTTTCTACCCTCAACACACAAACACATATACTTAGTCATTTTGTCCTGAACACTTAGCGGTCGCTGTTTCTTCTAATATTCTACTATGTTACACGTAATTCTATGCCCTAAGTGTGAACTCGTTTAAATCTTTCCATAACTTTCGAACCCATACCAATGTACTCAGTTTCTTTTCTATCGCCTTCGATTTCACACAGTAGCGTATATATTAATTCACTCACATACAATATTATCATTACTTTCAGGTTCTTAAAAGTTCGTCAGGGGAAAGCAAAACTTGGATGTAGTAGTACTTTTGAGAATGCTGCCTATAATATTTGTAGTTTGAGTTGTGTCTGAATGTGTATGTTAGTATTTAAAGCACTAGCGTACAATATAACCAAAATCTTTAGCTTACATATTACCAAACCAGGAAGATGATTATTTTTCGAATAATGGTTGTTACTCTAAATTTTTGCTGTAATATACATAATATATTTTACAGATCGAACCATCTAAACAGGATGTATGTATGTGTTTGTAGTATGTTGACCCTGGTGTGATTGTAGTAGTTTTCCTTGCAGATTCAATAAAAACATATGGGTAAGATAGTTTATTTTGTTATAAGCTGTTTGCAAAAACAGTAATAATGATCGGTATATTTTTTGATCTTACTCTGTACAATATTATTCGCATCATCATACATAGATCAACCTAGTCCTATTTATAATTATCCCTAACAATGCTGCAATTAAAACCGCACACTTTAATCATTATTATCTACTTAATCTTAAATGCATTGTTATTAAATTTTTAATTTATAGATTTTAATAGTACGGTCCAGTACCGGCCATAATTTCTAAAACTAGTAAATTATGTTATTTTATCCAATCCTTAAAATCATTATTGAATTATTAAAATTGTTTTTAGTTTAAGAAGTAAAAGTTTATTTTCTCTAGATCCTGAGGATGCCAAAAGACCCAAGCTCCACATCTACACATCCTGCTGGCACGCACTGTTAAGACTAACCATTATTTTGTAATTTTTACATTAGTACCTTTGAGCTTTAAGCCTCAAAAGGCCGATTCTCACTTATGGGTGTTTACCCGGGGCATTTGGGCCAAACCAAATCAGCTGATTTTGGGTTTTTTTTCAAGGTCAGGGAGTAAATCTGCATGACTGTTCATATTAACGCGTTTCCTGATGGATGTTTTCGTTATAGTTAAATTTTATTGGGTTGGTAGTACTTTAAAAAAAGCTGTTTTGTACTTGAATTTGTTTGCCATTCGCCCTTGACTGCAAAGAAGCAAAGGTAATCTCTCCTTAGTTAATATAGAATTAAATGACGACCCAGGAAGATATAGAAATTTTTTAAGAATGGACAAAGTAACTTTTGACGATTTATTAAGAAGAGTTGGTCCGGCAATATCCAAACAAAATACTTACCTTCGGGATGCAATTTCAGCTCGAGACAGGCTTATAATTACTTTAAGGTACCTCGCAGCAGGAGAAAGCATGAACAGTCTACACTACTCATTTCGGGTTGGACATTCAACAATTCACAATATTATTCATGAAGTAACAGTTGAAATATACAATGTGTACGGGGATTTTACTTTCTACCGTACACGTAATTTTTGACATGACTTTCATGCAACAAATTAAAATCGGTAGATTTTCAACAATGATATATTTATAACAAATTTAAAAGCAGTCACACTTCTACAGTTGGTAGGTACAATTATAACAACAATATTATTGATTTATCACTTTGGTTTTATTTAACTGGAACACAGTTTATTTTGACCGTGATGAAATGCACTTGAAAAGAAATAAATGGAAGGTTGCTAGTCTGAATTTTACTGAGCAAACCGTAAGGTGATCGCTGCTGAGAGCATTTTCCGCCATTGTAAACCGAACGAAAACTTTGTTACACGTTAGAGAAGCTAGACGTGTCGAGAAACACGATACGAATCGAGGGCGTATCGCGCGTTGTTGAGCTACTTGCAGACTCTCAAAGATTCTGTCGAAGACTGATTTTTGTGTTTTCCGGGAATTGCTACCCGCACGAAAACTTTAGCACCTTAGAGAAACTAGACGTGTCGAGAAACACGATACGAATCGAGGGCGTATCGCGCGTTGTCGAGCTACTTGCAGCATCTCAAAGATTCTGTCGAAGACTGATTTTTGTGTTTTCCGGGAATTGCTACCCGCACGAAAACTTTAGCACCTTAGAGAAACTAGACGTGTCGAGAAACACGATACGAATCGAGGGCGTATCACGCATTGCAGACTCTTAGAAGATTCTGTAGACAACTGATTTGACTTTCCTTGGCAAGGGGTAAATTAAGGCAACTAGGTAAACGTCACGCGAAATATAAACCAATAAAAATTATTGTAGAGGAAGCGATGTAATTTGTAGTTGGTTTAACTTCGGCCATTATGGTTTGGGTGTGTAACTTCTGACCTATGATTTTTAAGTGGTAGAAATTTTCTAGGAAAGTTGGGATTTGGGAGATAACGACACGGTAATATCTTTGGTGTGAGCTGAACAATAGATGTTTGTTACTTTCGAGTTAAAAATAGAATTTGCGTTGTTTAAACTTGCATGGTTTTATATTGAATTTTCGTTTTAAAGAAACATATTTTTATTTCTTTACTGCTAAGGGAAATATTATTATGTTATTGATAAAATTATCTGAAAAGTAAAAAATGTTTTAAATGACGAATTTTTAAAGGTAAATGCAAGGATAATTTTCTTAAATTTTAAACTAAGTAAATTATTTCAGTCTTGCAGAGTTGGTCTGTTTAGTGGTTCTTAAAATATTCACTATGCAGACACAGCCTCCTTACAATGAGTACAGATAAAATTATATGTCATGAAAATATTGCCAATGATTTTCAAGAAAACTGGCAATTTCTCAATGTTTTAGGAGCCCTTGATGGAAAACATATGCATTCCAGGCTCCAGAAGGTTCAAGATTTTATAACTACAAGGATATCTGATGGGGGCGTATTTCGAAACAGTAGATTCTTTAAAGCTATGCAGACAAATCAATTAAACTTTCCTGAAGAAAGACCCTTACTTGGAACCCAAACGCCTCATCCCTTTGTAATAGTTGCAGATTCTGCATTTGCACTAATGAAAAATATTTTAAAGCCATTTCCTTTAAAAAACATCGCATTGGAAAACGAATTTTCAATTATCGGCTTAGTCGAGAACGTCGTGTTGTTGAAAATGCTTTTGGTTTACTGGCCAATAGATGGAGAATCCTTCTCAACACCATCAATATGTCCGAAACTTCAGTGAAACAAATAACACAAGCACGTGTTGTCTTACATAATTATTTGTTACACATATGTGCAGGGACATATCAGGGATCAGAAGATTTAGACAGAAGATTCCTTTTCAAATATGCTTTAAGTCAACAAAGTGGAAACCGTGCTGGATCGGAGCCACTGAGAATAAGAGATGCTTTCATGGAATATTTCAACACTGCCGGAGCAGTGCCTTGGCAAAATAATTTAGCCTAATTAATATCCATGTTTCTAGTTTTCATATTTCTATTTTAATGAATAAAACTATGTTAATATTAATAATTCTCAAATTATGAAACAGTGCCCCAATTATACCAATTCTCTATCTGTTATAGTTACCGAGATGGTAAGCTAACGTATCAATTTGTAAAACCCCAAAAAAATCATATATTTAATGAAAAAAAATCATATATTTCATGAAAAAACAACTACAACTACAAACTCTAAAATTAATTGTGTTCTTCCTCTTCGTCTTCCTGTGCCTGCCAAATGGTATTCGTTATAGAACGTTTTAAATTCCTAAGTCTATTTGTATTTTTAATTTTTCGTAATTCTGTTTCAACTGATCTAAAAAAATGTACACACATACATTTATGGTATTTGACAAAAGTAACTATTTAGATGTAGCTATAGACTGCAGAACCACTCATAGTGTTTTCCATTGGTCAAATGAGAACACACTGAATGTATTTCTATTCCTTTTTAACAATACACACCGCACTAGTTCTTCCAATAGAAAATGTTATTGGTACCACCTGGTATACAGTGTCTCCAAAAAACTAGGATTTATATTAATGGTCACTATTTTTAAAAAGTTCTGCTTTATTCAAAAAAATCTGAAACCTGATATTAAAGGTGCGTTTCCTATGGGGCGGCTGACGCTCGCGGCTGCCGCACAGCGTCTGACGCCTAGTACTGCTCATGTGACAATTTAATTTATTCGTTTCTTTTCGAGCGTCAGACGCAAGCGTCAACGTCAACGGATATACTGGCGTCAGCAGACGCTGTGCGGCAGCCGCGAGCGTCAGCCGCCCCATCGGAAACGCACCTTTAGGGTCCAACAAAAAAAAACAAATATAAATTCCAAAAACCTAAAATGTTTACAGCTTGATTTTATATATATATATATATATATATATATATATATATATATATATATATATATATATATATATATATATATATATATATATATATATAGCGTCCTACGCCTTCCGGTTCCCAGTCTCCAGCCTTTCCTATCCTCCCAGTCACCTGGGTGTAGATTTCGTTCTGACATAGCCTTCTTTATTCCACCGAGCCATGCTGCTTTTGGTCTTCCTCTTTTCCTTCTTTCTGGTGGTGTCCATTTTAGTAGTAGCTTAGGAAGTCGTTCGTCACCCATTCTTTCCACGTGTCCATACCATACTAGTTGTCGTCTCTGAATCTCGTCAATAATTGTTTTGTCAGCATGCATAATATCCCTGATTCGGTCGTTCGTTATCCTTTCCATTTTTGATTTTCCCGCAGATCTCCGCCAGAAGTCCATCTCAAGTGCCAGAGGTCGCCGTTTCTTATTTTGGGTTAGTTGCCATGTTTCACATCCATATAACACCACACTTTCAAAGATGGAACTATAGATAAGATGCTTTTTTCCGTGTGATATATTTTTGGACCATAGTATTGAATTCAGACATCCGATGATTTTTCTCCCTTCAGAATTCTTTCGTCGATTTCAGCTTCTGTTCGGCCGGTACTATCTATTTGAGTTCCTAGGTAGGTGTATTTACTGCACGCTCCTATTTCAACATTTCCATCCAGATGTAGGTTTTCTGCTCCTTGGCCAATACATAGATATTTGGTCTTTGATTTATTAACTGACAATCCCCATTTTTCATACATGATTTTTTAAAATAGCAAAATTAACCTCGCCTATACCAAACAAAATACTCCCAAAAACTTTACAATCCAACCAAAATTAAATTTTTTCATTTTTGGTGGTTAATATAGGTGCGTATTTTCGGGAAATCTTTTATATACCTTCTATATGTAGGTACCTTGAAAAAGAATAAATGTCATCAGTTTCCTTTTGCTGTCTACCTATCGTTTCTTGTAAAACCGAGGTAGCTTGACTTATTAAATTGGCCACTTCCTTTTGCATATTGGCCTTTGGCCTACTCGCTGTGCTTGTTGAAGGAGTATTTATCAAAGAGCATTTAACTTCTCCACTCTCCCATCAAAAAATATTTTTCTACAGCTGGAGATGACTGCTCACTTGTCTCACGAGTTCATGTTTGTATTTCTATATCTTCCTACAATAAAAAAAAACTTAAAAACTAACAGCCAGATTTTCCAACGCTAGACTGGTCTAATTTGACAACCAAAAATTTAAAACTCACAAGTATAACAATAAGACACGTTAGTTTTATACTATGAGTTAATTTCTCAGTTTTGTTAGCAAATTTATAAAGAAAGCGGCAATTTTAGCATGTGCTTTCTACAAGACCTGAACCAAATCCAATCCAAATCCAAAACACGTTTCAGGATAAAAAATCTTTTGGATATAATAGAATAATTCACAAGATTTTAAAGAACAGTCAATATTTCACGTGCTTTGTACCTAGTTGAAAGAAGGAATAGAGTGGTGTTTTGAAAAATAGCATTCCATTTTTATTTATTTGCGAACCGACCCCGCCAGAATCAACCCCTGTATTGATCTTCGGAGGAAAATACAACACAAAGAATGCATGAACTTGGAATGATGATGTTCCCCTATTATATTATCACAACCCATTAGCGCCGAGATTTTTTTTTCGAATTTTTGCATTACCTTGCTTTAGATAACTAATAAACATATAAACTTGCCTAAAATAGTAAAAAAAAAGGTTTGTAGTTTTGGTTTTTCCAAAAAATGCTGTTGCCATATGGCAATGCTAGGGCACATACAATGTCAATGTTTAATCGGTAAGACTATTTTGAGAACATAAAATTCTTTTGGCTCGGAAATTTATTTAAACTAAGAAATTAAATACAAAATTAAGAAAAAACTTATTTTACTTTTAGAATAGTCTAATGCTTGTGATATGGATAAAGCAATCGATACATAAACCAACATTACATTTTATGCACATTGTTCTGATTATTGATTTGCACGTTAGAAGTGCACACCTTCGTTTCTTATTTCCTTCAGTGTGTTTTACGAAATGATCAATTCGGTTAAAACGTAGAGTCAGAAACTCTTCTATCCAATGACGGAGTAGGTGTAGATATTCGACCTGCACTTTTTGGCGGATTTTGATGTTTTTTTCATATAAAAGGTAGCGATCTCTCTTTTGAACACTATCTGGAATACTTTGAGGTTATTAGCTTTGTTATATAAAATCCAACTATTTTGCAGCATTACGTCAAACATCCAGGTAACTATGGGCCAATATCACTTTTTCCCTCTAATACCAATGCGGTAACAGCTTAAATTTTGATTCATTTGATCAGTTCCACCCATAAAAGTGGTATACTTCTCGATAAGCTTTGGTCGGGGAACTACTATATTAGTTTTGGTTTCTTGAGAAAACCGTTTAACGTTACCCACTTCTTTTGTCCCGCAGTTTGATGAAATCGTTGCAACAACTGAGTTGTCCATCCACCTGACAAGCAATATGCCACTTTTTTTTCAACTGCTCTTTCGAAGTAGCCTCTTTGTTTTTTACCAAAGTTCTGCTTGGAGGTGAGTGGGCAATCTTTTGGAATCCAGTTTTCCCTAATTGTACCTATTGAGGAGTATCCCCGGACCCTCAAATATGCAAAAAGTTAAGGACCACAAAATAAATTGTTCATAAAAAGTTCGTAATGAAGATTTTTGTTTTCGCTAGGAATTTCATCAAGTAATATGGACAGAGGACTTGCTGCTTTCCCAAATAACTTTTCGTAGTCTGTATTCGGTTTTGGGCTTTTGCCCTGGTACAACTCGAAGTTGGCCAGGTACCCGTCTTTTCTGTTAAGGCTCCAAATTTTATACCCAAATCTAATGGGTTTGCCCCTAATGAACTGCTTGCAGTTATGCCTGCCAAAATATTTAACCATGCTTTCATCATAAGCTAGTTGTTGCTCTGGCACAAAATTTTCTATGCAGCGTTTCTTAAGCAATTCCATTATTGGGCGTATTTTCCGTGCCTTATCTTTAGGACTTTCTTTGGCTTTATCTGCAAAATGTATAAAACGACATATTTGAAGAAATCTATCTCGTCTCATTGCGTTCGAAACTGCGCCGTTTTTCATATCGTCGTTGGAATCCCAATAGTGACACTGTGACGGCAAATTATTATATCCACTTACAAATAGTATCCCTATAAAACATTGAATTTCATCTGCTGTAATTTTTGGATCAGGGCAATTTATGTACATTGCACAACGTCTTGTCCCTTCCACCAAATAACTAACCATCTCCTGATCCAAAAATTGTTCAAAAACTTCAACAGGAGACATGTTTTTATATTTGGAATAATCTGCTTCTGGAAAAATAGAGGTATTTTGCATCTCAAAGTCAGCGTCCTTTTCCCAACGAGGTGGGAAACGTTTGCTGGCTTCCCTTTCTTGCATCCATTCCTTTAGATCGGGATACATAGAGTTTTCCAATATATTCTGATCTAGATCTTCGATATCGGGAGTATCATAATTGATTCCTATTCTTTCGTTATTAGGAAGACGTATTTCAGATGTTGCTCGCAGTTGTCTGGATGACAAATTATCAAGTAAACTAAAATATAAAAAAACCGTTACCTACAAAAATATTTTAGTTATAAATATTTTACCCGCCAGTATCCTTGTCGGCCGAATCAGCATCCGTGTCAACATTTGGATCTGGTGGTTCTATGTAGATTTTGGCATCATCGAGATCATTGTCAAAAACCATACTAACTGCCTCAGCTACTGAGAAACCTGTCCTAAATAATTTGAAGCAAAATCGTTAGAAATTATATCCCTAATCGCCTAGCGTTGCCATATGGCAACATGTACGTTTGACATTGAAAAACTAGAAAATTTCAAAGCACAAATTCAATTTTTGTTTATAAAATCTCTTATAAACTATTTTAAAAAAGTATTATCTAAAAACGAAAGATAAATATTTATAAATAGCCTAGAATATATACCTACATACTCCAAACGTAGGTAAGGAGTTGCGTCCATAGTTGCACACGTCCAAGACTGAACCTAACCTACACAAAAACAATTGCCTTCAAAAAATTCTGGTCACGTCAAGCGCGAATGCCGTACCGTCTTCAACCCGAAACATAACACACTTTTAGGATTTCAGCATACTAGCGCTACCAATAACCGAGATTAAAATACTATTACTTCCGTTGTCATATGGCAACGGTAGGCGTTATTGGGTTAACAGCACTTAATTTTTTATTTAGCAGAAATTTCTAACTACTTACTAAGTTACAGGAACTTGTACTAGCATCTTCACTCTCCCTCAGGAAGAGAAGGTTGTCAAAGCACCATAGAGTGGGGGTGTAAATTTCCTCAGTACCTGCACCGCTTCTTAAAGAGACTGTCTCTTTTCCCATTCCTTATTAAACTGTGACCTCAATGTGTGGATTTTATTTCTCACATCATCGGTGTCTAAACACAGGGCACTGCACATAGGTAACTTTATTAACTTATCTTTGATTTGGAGTAAGGCAACTTCCCTTTTCACTTTGTTTTTGTAATCTGGGTCCCGTAGATTATATAGTATTGTATGTTGTTCATATAATTCCATCAAGGACATAATCGATTCTTTGCTCCAAATAAACCGACCTTTTTTTGCACTCATCTTTATTAACTGAAAATCAAATCAATGCACAAGATAAAAATCGCAAAAAACTTCGCCAAACTCAAGCCAGACCATACGTGAAATATGAAAAAGTTAGGTTACGGTCACATCGTCACATCAGTTTTACCAGCATAATAAATATTTAGGGAATTTCGTCAAAAACGCATCTCCCCTAGTGGAAAATTAGACCTGGTTCTATTTTGTTGGGTGGACACCCGGGGGTTTTGCCCACACCCGTAACGCATAAATGAGAATCACTAGAATCGTGCAGATTTAATGCAGGGTGAAAAAGTAGGGGTGAACACCCATAAGTGAGAATCGGCCTTACAGGTTTCGCACTCTGCCATGGAAAAAGTTTGGTACGTCAGCATAACGAATAACTTGGACTTGAATGGCTACATTAAATATACTTCGGTGGCTGGAGTTCTAGTCGGAAGTTTGGCGGTTCAAGACTCATTCGGCCCGAAAACTTTTTTTTCAATTTAATAAAAGATTAAATCGAATGACTACAACAGTGCGTCATTTATATCCCTGTAAGCGAAGTTCAATGATCTCACACGAAGATTCCCGAAGCGTCGGCTCGTCCTAAATATGGGGCGCTAGTTTGTGGGGCCCTGTTGCGTAGGGCTCCGAGGGTAAGGTCGCGACGGGCTGATATTGCTACTGTAGCTAATGCTCAGGTAGTAAATGCCCACATAGCTAAGGCCAAAGTAGCTATCGCCCAAGAGTGTGACATTTGACAGTGAAAGTGAGGTTATGTATACTTTCTTCTTTTTCGTCCAAGGTAATGCCATACATACTAGCCTCTCAGTTATTCTTTGTAAACTTCTTCTAGATGGAAGGAGCAGCAGTTTACTCGTAAATTTATAGGCTCGAGGACCTAAGAAGTACAATGAGAGGGCAAATTGTTTATACTCTTGACTACACCTTCTTGCTATAGGCTTCCTCTTTCCAAGTGCTGCTTGAGCCTTAACTATTTCTGACAAGGGTTTTGATAAAAAAATGCATCAGTGATTCTATTAAAATCATCCAAAGTTCATTCATTTTTCTCCTTCGGTTTCTTCAGCACAGCTGACTGAATTAATCTTCTTTTAGCAGATTTAAGCTGTACCCTCAACTTTTGTTTCCTTGGTGTTTTAGAAGACCAATGTAGTGAAGTCTGAGTTGAAACTCTTGGAGATATCAGTCTTTCCTCAACAACAGAACTACTAGCCTTTTGATCGTCAGTCTCTTTTGAAAAACAATATCTGGAAGAAAATATAAATAAATAATTAACAAGTCTACGCTTCTGGTTCTTATGAAGGTGTAACAATAAACATATCTTTAAATATGAGAAAAAAAGATTTATGAGTATGTTAAAAAAAAGCAATTTCAGAACAGAAAGTTATAAAAGTTTTAACACACAACAACGTATATGGTGCGTCATGTATCTATTTCTTAATTTGTGAAATATACCTGGTGTATAGGTAGATGTTGATGGTCCACTATATATGCATATACTGTAAAGTTGGACCACCTGTTGAAGACGATACTTCTGGCGACAATCGTGGCTGACAAGGATCTGAAATGTAAATTGTATTAAGTATAAAATAAATGCATTTTAAAATTACATGATGTAATACAGGTATATACACTGTAGCCCAAAAAGGTTGCAACAAATGGCCGTTTATTTTCTTATAGTCACATCAGTTTGAAAGCTCACTAGCATTACAAATGGGCATCGACCAACTCGGCCCGAGGAATCAGGTATGCTGCATAAAGTTAGCCCATTTGGGCCCGAACTAAAAATTTACCTATTTTTAAATAACCCATCTCGACCCAAAAATATCATTAATTTATTCATTTATTACCTGTTGTTTATGAAGGAGGGGTATGTTTTTTATAGCAAAAAATAATAATAAATTTTATTATCTGTATAAAAAACCAAAAACACAATAATACAAAACCTACTTATGGGACTGATAATAGGTAATCATTTTCATATATGAAAGTTTTGAAATCTTACTTTTATAATTTGTTATTTTATCCTCAATGAACTCTTGTTTTTTCTTAACAGCTGAAGTTCTACAGAAGAATATCTCTTTAACTAATAATTTCACTTAATTCAGCAGAATTACTCATTACCAATTTTCTCCGATATAATGTACTTTCAATGAACAGTAATTGGTATCAAAATCACAGAAAACTTAACCTAGTAGTAAGTTTTCTGTGATCAAAATAAGTAAAACGTGTCTTGAAATAAATTTCAGCATTTTATATAACAATTTGTATTAACACAGATTCCCCTTAATCAGGGGCGGATGGGCACATGTAAATTGGACCGGGAAAAAATGAGCAGACAGCCCAAATTATGACTAATGTAGCTTATTTTTTTACGAAGAAAGGTTGGGGATGCCATTTAGGCATGTAACCCCTTAAATTAAAGCGTTTTTAGTTTTAGATATGATACTTAGCCAAATGCATTAATCAATACATATAACCAAACAAATTACAATTACCTATACAATGTTAATGTGACGTAGGTACCTATAATTAAACTCAAAAACTTACACAAAATTTTTAAAAGCTCGCATAATATGGCGATTTTCGATGTCCAAAATGCCTCACTAATTAGTATTCTGCCTAGGTCACTGGGTAGGTCTGAATTTAGTTTAGTAGTGTTAGGATTTATAGGAAAAACCAGATACTTACACATTTCATTTTACTTGGATACGAATTTGAAAAACAATTTATAATAACGAAAAGAAAAACCTATCAATTCATTAATGCGTCCTTCATTAGTTTGGCTATTTGGCCCAAACAATTGATAATTTCTTCGCTGTTGATATCGTGCAGAATCTCATTCTCAATATTCGTCAACATGAATCAAGTCTATTTCTCAATCTATTTTTGATGAATTTTAGACTTGAAAATGACCGCTCACCAGCTACCAGTGAAATGGGCAAGGAAAGAATATATACTGATACGCGAGCACGAGTGTGGAATACGCCCCTTTAAAGAGATTATATTTCAAAATTGCACTATAACAGCAAATGACGCAGTTTTGGCATTTTTTAGATTCATAGCATGCTTTCGACTTTTTTAAGCCTTCTCCTTCTTCGTCTTCCTCTGCGTTTTATTGTGCATGAGAAGAGTTGTCTGAATCTGCGTCATCTAATCCAGCATAGTTTGTTTTATGTGAATCTTGAATTGTTAATTTGATAGTCGTCCAGTTGCCTGCAAAACTTGTCAGCTCTTCTTTTAATTTTGCAGGAGTTGCAGAAGCGTCAAATTTATTCCATTTTTCTGACAGTACTTTCAAAGAGTTCTCTGGTAGCTCACTTTTGGCGATTTCTCCAAAATTATTTGGGTTCAGAACGCACAAATCCTTACATAATTCAGCGTTCTTTACGAATCTTTTGCTGATAGATTCTATTGCGGTATCCATAATGATGTTGAAGAACCCAATTCTGAATTTATCTCCCGGGCACAGTGGCACTTCATCAGAGGCTTTCTCATCAACAAATCTCTTCTTTCTTGGTAAAAGAGATTCAGGCAGTAGTTCTTCAATAACGAATTCAATTTCTCTGTTTTCAAAAACTATGTTAACCCAATTTATAAATTTATCTGTAGAAGCTTCGATTTCTGTTATATGTCTTTGAATTTTTATTAAATTGCGGATAGCATAACCATGCATAACCATGCAGCTACATTTCAACAAATCTAATCCTGCAATCTGTACGTACCTTGATAGATGGCCGGTTATAGAGAATATTTTAAGGAATATCTGCGCAATCAGGATATTTTCATATTTCAGTAATTGTCCCTTGTAACTGGCAGCTGTCGCTCTTGCGTCAGGTTTGATTTTTGGTGTATTTTCAATCGTGTTAGAACATCGATCAGGTTAACACACAATGCTTTATCGGGTTCATTAAAATTACCAAAAATTTTACTTAGCGCTGTTTCTTTTGACCAACATCGAGTTTCCCCTATCAATTGGAGCTTCTTCGCTCTAGGATTGTTGCCAATGTCCAACCAGTAGCCCATCCGTTGATGTGATTCTTTGAAAAATACGGCTATACAGTTTGTTGGGAAAACACCCTACTAGGTTTAAGTTTTTCTCTAATATTTGGATCACTCTGTAGATAAATAAAATAAGATTCTCTTTTATAAAATTCTCTTTCTAAAGGATGAAAAAGGTTATTATTTCGTAGCGCAAATGCTAAAAAGCAACAGAAATTCTCCCTTAATATTCGCATTACAACGCGTATCGACTCGTTAAAATGCTAAAAATAGACATTTTATTGCCTCAAAAATAAGTTACCAGACAGAGTTAAATTCTGAGAATTCCTTTGAGATCTACCGCGTAGCAACGCAGTCAGCCGTGAGCTCTTGCTGACGCGACCTAGTTGAGCCAATGAAATGCATGACATTTACCCTCGTGACCCGACCCAAGAAGCTTGTTGTCAAGTAAACGTCAGACGCCCGTAGCACTCTCTCTCCAGTCGTAAAGCCAGCCAGTCGCTGCGCTCTCTCGCAAAATAACTCGCTCTCAATCAGCCGTAAAAGACGGCAAGTCTCTTCTCCGCTCTTTGACATCTCTCGTTAGATACGCTTACACTCTAGCGTAATCCTGATTGAAATTGTTATTATTCACATTAATACTCTTGTTTGAACTCATGTTGAAGTCGCTTATTCTCTAGCGATATTAGTTGAATACTCTGTTGTTGCTACTCAAATTAGGTTATCTGCTTACGCTCTAGCAGGATAATTAAAAGTAAATGCAAAAGTGCAACGGTGAACTACAAAAGTTAGTTATTGCTTTGAAGTCTAATCCGCTTATGTTCTAGCGGTACTCAAGTGTTAATTGTCAAACAAGAACTGTGAAATTGTGACTTATTTTGATGGTCTTAAAGAAGAAACCACCAGTTGCTGAAAGTAAGGTAGGAGAAAGCCAATTTGTTTACTGAAAGATTATGCAAGCAACTTGTTTCTCATGTAAAAAGAAAGGTTTTTTTCCTGGTTTGAAGCTAGCAGATCAGCTGCTTGCTTTTGTATCTACATATCACAGTCTCGTGATTAAACTCGAAAATACTAAAATAACTTTTGATTAGAACTGAAGTTGAGTTAAATAAATAAACCCTGAACTTTTAACCAGTGCAGTGCGCTGAAAATTGTCAACCGTTTTGAATATTTCTGCAAATTAAAAAACGTCACTACGAAAGTTTTTGAATGACTTATCACAGTGCGTCCGCTTTTTTATTATTGTCGGGCAAGGTACTTAGGTACTTGTATTTTTTTTGATAGGTAAAATTTGTGTGACATGTTTAATGTAATGTTTTTTTGTAGTAGTTAGATACTAACCCATATAGTAATCATTTTTATTTATATATTTAAAGGTAAATATCTTTCTTTGTTTTGAAAGTAAAATAAAGATAATTTTTATTGTTGTTTTGTTGGAAAAAATAAGTTGTGTTTTTGAACCACCCGCTATACAGTATACTCTCGGTTGCTTATTCAAATAAGTAGCCACCCCAAGTTTTGTGTGTGAAATTCTTCATAGGTTTTCAACCACAGTTCAGTTACGAAAAAAAGATGATGCTTTGATGTGGGGTTTAAAATGTCTGACAACATGAACAAGATTTAAAATATGTGCATAGCACCAAATATGGACATGATTTGTATTTTCCTGGATCATATAAACAGAGAATCCTGAATAACTTCCTTGCATATTGGCCGCGCCGTCAGTAGAATCAGCAATACAAGTTTTCTCATCCAGTCCATTTTTTTTCTAATACTTCATAAACATAAAATCCTCTTCCTGTGCTATCGTGGCAGGGAACCACTGCAAGAAGGCGTTTATGGCTCATAGTCATAAAAATCCGCTTAGACAGCCGACGCCGCTAGGTTCACGTGCTATGCAATTCGTACACCCGACCAGCAGCATATTTTTTTTGATTTAAAAATTAGTGGCGGCGGCTCGCGCTGAAATAAAACAGGTGTTCTACAAATTTTAACTTATAAATGGCCAGGGTATACCGTGTGTGTTCAAAAAATCTCTTTACAATAAAATTAAATTAAATTACATAATTCGTAAATTTAGGGACCGGGACGGCCCACAGAGCGACGGCCCACCGGGAAATTTCCCGGTGGACCCATCCGCCCCTGCCCCTAATTACCATAACTACATTTTATTGCTGTTCCGGCCCAGTTAAACCCTTCTCAAAACTCATTAAAAATCATTTTATCTGATATATCCCTTTTTGGGGCCGAGATGGTCGACACCGTTACAAATGAAAATGCTTTTTTCATACAGATAGTCCTACAATTTTACAGCTTATATATCTTTTGATATTATACTGAGTGAGTAGGACCGTTATTTCGAAAAATACAGAAAAACGTTATTAAGAAAAGTTGTTTAGAAATCATAGGTATATCCAAATACAGAGTCATAGCCTTCTATTATATATATACATATATATATATATATATATATATATATATATATATATATATATATATATATATATATATATATATATATATATATAAGGGAGAGTAGTCGCGACTGACTAGTTAAGAAAAAATATTCAAAACTGAAGTAGTGGGGATGCAGTCTTTATTGAAGGTGGCCTTAACTAAGGAATAAAACCCTTTTTTGATTTGTCAAGCTTTCGAGAATTTATTTTTCTCTTCTTCAGGACTTCTACAATAAAAAATTAATTTAAGTTAGTAAAATCTAACCTAGTAATCTTCATAATAAAAGAACTCACCAAAGTGGGCAGTTAAATTAAAAACAGGAATCTCCATGCGAAAATGCTGGATTTGTCTCCATTCTTTATCACACCACTACATTCCTCGGGGTGTTATGAGGAAAACCGAACGGAAAAATCCATAGGATAAATCCCGCGCTTTAGCAGGATAGACGCGACAGGAAATTGACATTTGGCAGATTATGAAATTATGCCCGACATTCATGCTTAGCAACACTTGGTTAAAAGAAGACAAGTGAATACAGAGGGGTAAGAAGGAGAGAGACAACACTCATTAAGCACTGGCGCATGGTATCGGAAGGTTAGTAAAATGTTCATAGGTTGTTGAGAAGTTATTGAATCTAAAATATAATAAGTTGTTGATAAATTGGCGGAGAGTTCCAAAACTATCATAATTTAGTTAATCCTAGTAAAACAGGTATAATATGTACAGAAAGGAAAGTTTTTGGCAACGTAATTACACCCTCTCAACCCAGAGCTACTACTCATCAGGGGCTGGATAATCAAGTAAACTGAGATATTTTTCTTTCTCAAGTCTTAATAAGTAACTGTAGACGGTGCTAAGTTCTGATATATCACTTTTTTTTATTAAGGCAGTTAGGTTCAAGGTTGATGTGAACCATCTCAAGGAAAAGTCTTTTATAGTATGAATTTTCATTTTCTAAGATCTCAGCACCTTCCCAGTCCATTTGATGATCTTTATCAATAACATGCTCTGCCAAAGCGCAAGAATGTACACCTCGGCGGCAGTCACTTTTGTGGGAAGTAATACGGCCCTTTACATTTCTAGATGTCTGACCTATGTATGATAAGTTACAATTTTTACAGGGGACTCTGTATACAATGCCACATTTTTTCATCCCTGCTAAGAGGGGCCTTAGTTCTAGAATAAATCTGAGAAATGGTTTTTTATTTGCTTTCTCGCTATTTTTTTATGTTAGTATCCAATAAACCTTATTAACAAATTCTTGTTCAGCACTCAGTACAAGATACCAGAAAACATTTTTGAAAGGCAATCACAACCCATGTCCCTAACATCACAAACACCGATTTCTGTTAATCCATCAAATTCTTACACACAAAACAATAGTGTAGTAGAAAACAATCCTCGAACAACTTTCTATTGTTCATTACCACATATTGACAATATAACAGAAAAATTAATAAATGTTTTTAAACATACTAACATAAAAATAGCGAGAAAGCAAATAAAAACCATTTCTCAGATTTATTCTAGAACTAAGGCCCCTCTTAGCAGGGATGAAAAATGTGGCATTGTATACAGAGTCCCCTGTAAAAATTGTAACTTATCATACATAGGTCAGACATCTAGAAATGTAAAGGGCCGTATTACTTCCCACAAAAGTGACTGCCGCCGAGGTGTACATTCTTGCGCTTTGGCAGAGCATGTTATTGATAAAGATCATCAAATGGACTGGGAAGGTGCTGAGATCTTAGAAAATGAAAATTCATACTATAAAAGACTTTTCCTTGAGATGGTTCACATCAACCATGAACCTAACTGCCTTAATAAAAAAAGTGATATATCAGAACTTAGCACCGTCTACAGTTACTTATTAAGACTTGAGAAAGAAAAATATCTCAGTTTACTTGATTATCCAGCCCCTGATGAGTAGTAGCTCTGGGTTGAGAGGGTGTAATTACGTTGCCAAAAACTTTCCTTTCTGTACATATTATACCTGTTTTACTAGGATTAACTAAATTATGATAGTTTTGGAACTCTCCGCCAATTTATCAACAACTTATTATATTTTAGATTCAATAACTTCTCAACAACCTATGAACATTTTACTAACCTTCCGATACCATGCGCCAGTGCTTAATGAGTGTTGTCTCTCTCCTTCTTGCCCCTCTGTATTCACTTGTCTTCTTTTAACCAAGTGTTGCTAAGCATGAATGTCGGGCATAATTTCATAATCTGCCAAATGTCAATTTCCTGTCGCGTCTATCCTGCTAAAGCGCGGGATTTATCCTATGGATTTTTCCGTTCGGTTTTCCTCATAACACCCCGAGGAATGTAGTGGTGTGATAAAGAATGGAGACAAATCCAGCATTTTCGCATGGAGATTCCTGTTTTTAATTTAACTGCCCCTTTGGTGAGTTCTTTTATTATGAAGATTACTAGGTTAGATTTTACTAACTTAAATTAATTTTTTATTGTAGAAGTCCTGAAGAAGAGAAAAATAAATTCTCGAAAGCTTGACAAATCAAAAAAGGGTTTTATTCCTTAGTTAAGGCCACCTTCAATAAAGACTGCATCCCCACTACTTCAGTTTTGAATATTTTTATATATATATATATATATATATATATATATATATATATATATATATATATATATATATATATATATATATTATTTGGTTCTTTCTCAAATTAGGGTCAATTTTAAAGACTGAAAAATTAGAAAAAATAATATTAAAAATTACTTTGTTATTGGGTTTATAGAGGCTCTCTGCTACCTTTTTTGTAATGTATTGCTATTGGCAGTGCTAAAAAGTTGTTTTTTTCCACAAAAAACTAAATGTATAGCCACGTTAATGACCAACTGTCCATGTTAATGACCGATGTTGAAGAAAAATATAGGTTCTCTCTATTTTTTGCCAAAACTTTTATTATCATAAACATTTAAGAAAGCTTGCATTATAAAAGAAACAACACGTAAGTATCTATGTAATTACTTTTTATACATTTTGAAATATATTATTGATATGTTCAGATTCAGAAACTTGAAACAGTCTACTGGAGATAGGTACTGGGGCAGTCTTGAGTTTATACAGAATACCAGAAGGTTGTAGTGTCTGTCTATCTGGTACAGTCGGTCAATTAAAGCCAGTGCCTTTTCTGATCATAAAAGATATGGTAAGATTACCTTCGGATGTTTTTTCTATTACGCCTAAAACAAAAAAAAAGTTGATTTTTTATATTTATATCAAATTAGCCTTCTGTAGTTTACCTGGGTACCACTTATTATCAAAAATTGCAGCTATCCAATCATTCACCACAAACGGCAAATCCGTCATATCATTGTCTTTAGCTGAAATTTCTGGAGAAATCTTAGATGCTGAGTCTGATCTAATATCATAGTTTATAGAGTTTAAACCATAGTGCGAACAAGAACCGCCAAGTTCACAATGGAAACAGCTTAATGTGTTAAAGCACATCATACCAGTATTCTTATCCCAGGTTACTTGATGCACCTTCATTACACCTTTGCAGAAAGGCACATTTTGAGGTAAGTAGTTTTCGACAGCGGTTATGTCATCTGGTGTGACAAAATCAATATAAACTTGAAGATTACTTTCCTTGATAAGTTTTACAAATGTTTCAAATGAATTAACATCTTTATTACAGGCAACCCTTTGATCAGCAAATCGCTTTATTGTGGCACCGATACCGTCGGGAGCTCCCTTTCCATGCCCAGATTCAGAGTAGTTCCAGGAAATTTTACCTATTGTAGGAAAATGCTCTGGAATATAGGAAGCTAATAAATAAAATATTTTTCTATTTCGGTATTGTGTGGAGGGGCTGTCAGACAAAACATGAAGAGTTGTTATTCTTAAGCCGAATTTATTAACATAGTGTGTCAAAATTGGTTTCAAATGAGCAGCTACAGCACTTGGATCGTGACGTAAGGAATCGGAAATAGTGCAAAATCCCTGTTTTTCTGATCTGTAATACATCATGCCTGAATGTAAAGTTATCTGGTTTCTGGATGCGCCAAAGTGGACAGCTTGTGCTTCCGAAGCATATTTGCAAGAAAAGTTTTCAGAGAAATCGATGTGTAAAAGCAATTCATTGTCTTGTAAAGTCTTTTTCAATTCAGTGATTGCAGCATACTGATGGTTTATATTTAAAGTATGACTTAAAAATTTTGGAAGGGAACTATTGAATACCGCTATAATATTTTCCATTAAATCTATAATTTTGTTCTTGAATGTTATTTGAAATGTTATTTCTTTGTGTGTTTTTGCACTAAGTCTTAATTCCTTTTTTGTTTCCCACTTCTGGTGACAATAACATTTTCCCCACATTTCGTCATTAACAGTAAACAGCACCTTCTTGCTCTTACATGCATCACAATCGCGTTTTAGGCAATTTTCGGCTCGACTGTCACAGCATAGAGTAGTCAAGACATCTTGTGAACTCTTTTCTTGTATAACTTGAAGTCTGTAAAGACATGATATTATCATTTTAAAATTTTCATGTAATATACACAGGCACGTATCACGGGATGATAGTTTGGGAGGGACTACCCAGAATGGCCGAAGCTTACAAAAAGTTGAATATGAGATCTTGAGATTGTGAGTTTTCTGAAAATTAACAAACAAGTTTTTCATATTGTCATTTAAATATCGTTTTTGTTTTTTTATTCCTTTTTTTGTTAATGTATCTTTTTTACCAGAGCACACTCTTGAATTGTTGTCATCAGTATAATAGACCATAATAATTTTCTTTATTTTACTAAGATTCTTCATAGATTTTCTTTCATACTTCAATGCTTTAGAGCCTTTTGTATTACTATTAAAAAGCTTATTTGGCAGGAACGTTTTAGCCTCCTTTAAAAGCCGATATTTCTTCAGCAGTGTTCCATTTATTGCTTTTGTAAAAATTTGTTTTGATGCCTGTGTGGATAAATTTTTGAAGTTCGTCGAAAGTTCATTCCTTAAAACTTCACCAAATAGTAATGTCTTTTTTACACTTGGAGGGACATTGTATCCTTTAACCATCTCTTGAATTTTGGTATTGGGTGAAGGTTCTGCTACAGCTCTTGCTTTCTTATCTTCTAGACGGTAATATCTTTTTTTCCAAAGTTCTATTTTTCTTGTAAGCTTTTTATTTTCATTTTCAACTTTTTGTAATCTTTTATAACACTTCGCTCGATATCTGCGAACAAGCGCTCGACCACGACTTTTTTGACGACTACTTCCTGAACCAGAAAAATCAGAAATGGCATATGGTGTTAACTGAGGATCGGCTTCAATTCTGATTATTTCTTTGGGTGTTTGAGGCCTTTCTTCAACTAAATTATCTTCCCCATCTGTTGAAGGAGGCGTTTCGCTGGTAGCGGCCTTAAGGACTTTTATTTTGTTTCTGTGGTTCTTTTGGTTTTGTACCCATTTTTTCCTTTTTGCTTCTTTTTCTCGGCGAGAAAGGTCATTAACTAACTTTATTACGCCTCTCTCCTTATTTTCATACCTTTCATGGTCTTTTTATTTCTGTAATTGACACTTCACAGGATCATTTCTTATCTTTTCCCTTCTTCGTTTTTCACACTCACGCTTTTGCTTCCTTCTCTGCTCAATGGATTGTCCTTTTTTCGGCTTTCCCATTTCTGTAATGCAATAAAATGTAAAAGGTCATTAACATGGACACTAGTCACTAACATGGATAATTTTTGTCCACGTTAATGACATATCATTATGCCCACGTTAATGACAAAATGTCTATTATGGTTAGTAAAAATCCAAACAAAATTAATTCGAAAGTTCATCACATACCTACAAAAATACATCTTATATACCTATGTTATGTATAAATGTAAAGAAAAAAAAACATAATATAAGAGACTTACCGTGTCCACGTTAGCGACACATAAAAATCATAACCATTTAAGAACTCTCAGAACTTTACTTGACAACTGTTTGCGCCAAACTGAAGCCGCCAAAACAATACAGACCTTGATATTTACCCCCACGACTAACGGTTCTGCGTGGTTACCAAAACACGTCGAGTTTCAGGAAACTATGAATCGTGTGGTTTTTTCCGTCCATGTTAATGACAAGAAACTTGAGGACGAACTGTGTTACTTAATAAAATAACCAGTTTTGCATTATTGTATAAATTGGGGTATTAAAGCTACTTCCTTGAACCTTCTAAATCACACAGTACTAAAATGAGATATCTAATTATTTTATTCGCTGTGAAATATCTTTGATTATAAACAACGCCATAAAAGGGACAGCCCATGTTAATGACATTTCTGGTATTCAGCAGTTATTTAAAAAGTAATCAAAACGATTTGTCAGGTGGGAAGCTATGGTAACTAATAGGACTCTTGAGATGTTCATTTTAAACAAAAAAAGTTTTTCCTGTAATTAAGAGTTTGCCAGTAATCACTCAGGGACAACAAAATTTACCCAAAGCTGAGAATAAGCTATATATATATATATATATATATATATATATATATATATATGGTAAAACTACCAATCGCTAACACATTAACCGTCCGAAATCTACAAAACTGTCTATCTGGTCTGACTAATGTTAAGTTATATGAAATGGTATACTGGAGGACAGCTTGTCACAAATAAATAGTGTAAGGAAATTTTAGGACGTCATAGAAGTCCTAATTTGCTAATATATTCTTGTGTAAATTGAAAAAAGCCGATTTTTTTATTCCAGTGCCTGACACAAAAATGACGGATGCCAAAAGCTGACTTAGGTGGCCGGTGGCTAACAAAGAAACATTAAAGACAAACTTAAACCTTTTTAATTTTTATTATGTACCAAGTAAGGACTTGAGAACAAAAATATCCTGTTTTCTTACCAAATAAGAATCTATGTAACGTATTTGGACATTTCGGGTACTATGTAGGAACCTCGAGATCCAAAGGGCTTGGGGACCTTTATTTTTTCTACAACATCTGTGGAGGGATACCACAATAAATCTTCAACTTTGGGCTATCTAAAATTTACTCGGACACATTTCCTTTAGTTCGTACATGTTTTCGATTAAACTAGCCGTCTTAACAACTCCAGGATAGTATCTATTATCATAAGAAACTATTACATAGTCTTCTGAGGCTATTTGTTTTGACTGAACCGTGCCATCTACAGTATCATCATCAGAGTTAGCTTCTTCAGCCCAGTTATCGCCCTCTCCTTCGGATTAATCAGGTACGTCTACTGACGATTCCGAGGACGAATCTGACCATTTAGTCGCCCGTTTCAGCTTTTTTGGTTTGTTTTCCTTTTCAATTTCTTTTAAACGTCTCTTTTCTTCTCTTGCTTTTGTGCGATCTTCTTTTTCTCTTTCCTTTTGTTGCTTTGCCATTTCTTTCTTTAGAAAGTATTATTTTCCCTTTTCGCTTGATATTACTCGTGGAATTTGTTCTTTTCTTTTATATATTTTTTTTATTATCGTTTTCTTCTTCTGACTATCGAAATAATGACTTAAAAGGAGAGGGTATTGTACTTTGTTTTGTCTTATTGATATTTGTCCCTTGCGGGCGAATTCTGGCCGGCAAAGTGCTACCACCTGCAATTCTTGCTTCAATTGTGTTTAGTTTATTCTCTTCTTCATGTTTCTTTTCATTAGTATTGGTTATTATTTGGATTTCTTGCAGCATATTAACACAGTCAATACCTGTTATGTCTGTAGTAATATTTGGAGTGGCTACATGGTCAATGTCTGTAGTAGTATTTATATTGGCGGAAGCGGGTTCATCATTGTTAACTGATACTTGTATTTTCTTCCAAAGTTGGTACCAAGATCTGTCCTCAATTTCTACATTTCCCTCTTCAAGTTTTCTAATTTTCTCTTCTCCCATTTGTTTTTCTAAATACTGTAAGTGCAACTGGATCATTTCCTTCGATTCAGCTGGGACAATACTTGTTGAAGTCATTTGTGTTTTAAAATATTTTTCATATTTAATGGAATCTTTGTTCCACGGGAATAGCCCACATGTCCTAAACCCATTTACAAAACTATCAACGGGTACTTTTTTAAGAACTTCATCCATGAGCGGAGCAAACTCCTCTCGGTTAAGACGTTTTCCATCGTTAGTAAATCTCCACTGAATAACCGCTTTTTTCTATTCAACTTTAAGTGGTCGAAAGATAGAGACGTCTAATGGTTGAAGAATGTGTGTTGTGTTCGGTAAAAGCGCTACCAAAACAATGCCGTGTTTGCTGCAAAAGTCACATAGAGTTAGATGACTTGAGTGCCCATCCATAAAAAAATTACTGACAGCTTAAAATTGTTATCCTTCAACCACGGGTAAAAAATATTCGCAACGTACTCGTAAAAAGTTGGACCTGTCATCCAGCCGCTCTCGCTTCTTCCAAGTGCCCAGTGACGAGGCAACTGATTAACAATTCCAGAGGCAATTCGTTCATCTTTAAATATGACCATTCGTGGCGCTATATGGTGAAAACCATCGTTTTATTTGTACTTCGGTAATAGATGATCGGGCTGGTGTTAAGTTTTGCGTCATACGTAAAGTCACCTCAGGATGTCTTTTTAAAAATAAGGAATACCATTTTTCACTTGGCCTACTGTTTACAAAAGTTGTTTGTCGGTTTAACTTCTTTACTACAGTAGCTACAGACTCTAAAAGCTTCTCTTTTGTTACAGGGCGTCCTCTATTCTCACAGTCTAATATCCAAGTTACAAGAAGATTTTCTTCCTCTAAAGTTAAATTTGTTGCTGATTCCATTTTTCTGGTTTCGGGATATTTTCCTGTAAACTTATAATACAAAGTCGTCCTTGGAACATTAAAAATGTCTAATGCTGTTTTAACAGCATATGTTCCCTCTTTTACGGCGTTCTCCATTTGAACCGGATCATATTTTAAAATTTTCTTTTCTGGTGGCATTGTTAAACCTAAACAAAACAAAGCTGACACACCTCACCACCAGTACCTGACAACTGATGTCAGGCTTTGGAATATTCAAAATGTTTTTAAGTGAATTATTTTACTAATATTTACTTGACTTAACAGAGAGTTCAATTGGTATATTAGACCTTACGGACAAATCCCAATGCCTGACACCCTTTGTCAGGCTTTGGACATTAACATCCTTTTATCCTGCCACTAGCTGACACCAACCAAAATATTGCAGAAAGAGTATAAAATTGCGGTTTATTAAAGTGTTTCATATTTCTGTACTAATTGATAGTCTACACATGCTTTTTATTCTTATTTATTCTTTTACGCTAGTTTCTCAGAGCATTAATTAACTCAATATATTTCTTAACGCTTACCTTAAGAAAAATCCGGAATTCTTGAAGCACAAATAAAAACGTGTCTGACAAACATAAAACTACTAATGCACTGCTGCTATCTGGCTACAAAATATTCGGATCATATTAACAAATACAAATTTAGCGGGAAATTCAAATTTAATTTAGTGTCCGATCTATTTTAGGATAAATAGTAATAAGAGGTCAGCTATTGGGAGGCTGTCAGGAATTGGTAGTTTTACCATATATATATATATATATATATATATATATATATATATATATATATATATATATATATATATATATATATATATATATATATATATATATATCTGACCTATTATTACAATTTATCCTAAAATAGGTCGGACACTAAATTAAATTTCCCGCTAAATTTGTATTTGTTAATATGTTCCGAACATTTTGTCGCCAGTTGGCAGCAGTGCATTAGTAGCTTTATGTTTGTCAGACACGTTTTTATTTGTGCTTCAAGAATCTCGGATTTTTCTTATATTATGTATATATATATATATATATATATATATATATATATATATATATACATATATATATATATATATATATATATATATATATATATATATATATATATATATATATATGGGTGGTTAACCTAAGATTTAATGACTTCGTTAACGTACATGGGATTTCTATTATTAATACAAATTTTTATAATACTCGTCTAAAATCAAGTTCCTTCAATATCTTCTTGTCTTGATCCGTTTCGACGAAGACTCCTCTAGAAAACGCCTAACACCGTGGATTCGTCTTCGTTAGGGAATCTGCTTTCCTTTAGGTAATATTATGTTGCGATACTGGATAGCCTTTAAGGTTATAAGCTCTTCACTCTTCAAGAGCTGGAGCTTGACTGACTTTCTCCGCGTTCCGGATGGCCTTTTATAGTCGTTGGTCGTTATGAAAATTGTTTATTGTACCGAGGAGACAAAAGTACAATGCTCATACAAAAACCTATCAGCCTTGTCAACCTCTCTGTGACCAGCAAAATTTTATACAAGAAAACCCACACCTAAACACAAACAAAAAAAATAAAAACATGTCAGTCCGTTAGGTTTTATAGTAATCTAACCGAAAATTTTAATATTAAGTCTATAACGTTTATTGGACGGAAAGTCTGGAGGTCGCAACTTAACCATCGGAATTGAAATTTTTAATTTTTTAGGTTCGTCGATGTCGTCATCGTCTGAAATGTCCCCGAAAAGTCTTTGTATCATTTGTTGTCAATTATAGTCGTTAGTTTTTGTTTTATTCTTGTCGAAGTCTTCACCATTTGAACTGTCACCAAAAGGTCCCTGTATCGTTTGTTGTCTGATATTGTCATGAATTATTATTTTAGAAATTTTGTTGTGTACTGCAAATGACTCTTTTTTCAAAATTCGAGTGGAGGTCCAAAAAGGTTTAAACACATGGCATCTAAAATCTTCCTATTTTATAATTTCCTATTTTTCCTTGAAGACTCAGGGAGGGGACTTGTACTGATGTTCAACCACCATTCAGGACTTCCTTGAACTGGGTTTTCACCATACATGTCTTCTAATTTTTTTTGAATTCGTTATTGTTCGATGAAACAGACATCCTATAAACGAATCAAATAGAAGAATGAAAAATTTTGGAAAAATTATGGTGTGTATGCCCTTTTTAGATCTTTAATGTGAACGTTCATAATTTTATGGCTCTGGTGACTATTCAAATTATAAATATAAATTTTTAATTTTAAGTCTATAACGTTTATTGGACGGAAAGTCTGGAGGTCGCAACTTAACCATCGGAATTGAAATTTTTAATTTTTTAGGTTCGTCAATGTCGTCATCGTCTGAAATGTCCCCGAAAAGTCTTTGTATCATTTGTTGTCTATTATAGTCGTTAGTTTTGTTTTATTCTTGTCGAAGTCTTCACCATTTGAACTGTCACCAAAAGGTCTCTGTATCGTTTGTTGTCTGATATTGTCATGAATTATTATTTTAGAAATTTGGTTGTGTACTGTAAATGACTCTTTTTTTTTTGAAATTCGAGTGGAGGTCCAAAAAGGTTTAAACACATGCCATCTAAAATCTTCCTATTTTCTAATTTTCTTTTTTTCCTTGAAGACTCTGGGAGGGGACTTGTACTGATGTTCAACCACCATTCAGGACTTCCTTGAACTGGGTTTTCACCATATAGTCGCGGCAATGAAGCACTAAAACAGCCAAAATCTCGGAATTTTTTGCACTAAGACGGATCGGAATGCGGTTTTTTGCATTCGCTTCCAAAAATTATTTGTAAAAAATGTACCTACTTTGTATCCTATACAAACCGGAAATTGCATTGCTGCAGTCAAAAATGAATTCACAAAAATGCATTTTTTGAATTCGCTTTAAGAAAATTAAATAACTTTCTTAATAAGACTCAGAATTGGCTCAAACCGGGTTCCCGGGGGTTTTCGAGGTCGCTGATCACGATTATGATGTTCTAGTTGACCCACAGCCGACCTGGAGCTCAGGATCGCTGATGAACGTCATCTCAATGGGACTCTCCCAAAATTCACGCGGGGAAGGAGAGAAACTCGGCGCCCGGGGGTTTTTTGGGTTGCTGAATTCAAATATGGCATCGGCGAAAACGACCCCCCGAACACCTGGTGCACCGGAATCTGGACGCGATCGTCATCTCCGAGGGTTTTCCAGACACGATCGCTAAAGACAAAACGAAAATCGTTATGGGGGGTTTTTTGGGGCGCTGAATCCAAATTTCACATCGAGAACGACCCCCGAACACCTGGAGCACCGGAATCTGGACGCGGACGTCATCTCCGAGGGTTTTCCAGACACGATCGCTAAAGACAAAACGAAAATCGTGATGGGGGGTTTTTTGGGGCGCTGAATCCAAATTTCACATCGAAAACGACCCCCGAACACCTGGTGCACCGGAATCTGGACGCGGACGTCATCTCCGAGGGTTTTCCAGACACGATCGCTAAAGACAAAACGAAAATCGTTATGGGGGTTTTTTTGGGGCGCTGAATCCAAATTTCACATCGAAAACGACCCCCGAACACCTGGTGCACCGGAATCTGGACGCGGACGTCATCTCCGAGGGTTTTCCAGACACGATCGCTAAAGACAAAACGAAAATCGTTATGGTGGGTTTTTTGGGGCGCTGAATCCAAATTTCTCATCGAAAACGACCCCCCGAACACCTGGTGCACCGGAATCTGGACGCGATCGTCATCTCCGAGGGTTTTCCAGACACGATCGCTAAAGACAAAACGAACATCCAAAAAAAAACCCATAACGATTTTCGGTTTGTCTTTAGCGATCGTGTCTGGAAAACCCTCGGAGATGACGATCGCGTCCAGATTCCGGTGCACCAGGTGTTCGGGGGGTCGTTTTCGACGTGAAATTTGGATTCAGCGCCCCAAAAAACCCCCCATTACGATTTTCGTTTTGTCTTTAGCGTTCGTGTCTGGAGAACCCTCGGAGATGTCGTCCCCGTCCAGATTCCGGTGCACCAGGTGTTCGGGGGGTCGTTTTCGACGTGAAATTTGGGTTCAGCGCCCCAAAAAACCCCCCATTACGATTTTCGATTTGTTTTTAGCGATCGTGTCTGGAAAACCCTCGGAGATGACGTCCGCGTCCAGATTCCGGTGCACCAGGTGTTCGGGGGGTCGTTTTCGACGTGAAATTTCGATTCAGCGCCCCAAAAAAACCCCCATAACGATTTTCGTTTTGTCTTTAGCGATCGTGTCTGGAAAACCCCCGGAGATGACGTCCGCGTCCAGATTCCGGTGCACCAGGTGTTCGGGGGGTCGTTTTCGATGAGGAATTTGGATTCAGCGCCCCGAAAAAAAACCCCATAACGATTTTCGGTTTGTCTTTAGCGATCATGTCTGGAAAAACCTCGGAGATGACGTCCACGTCCAGGTTCAGGCGCACCAGGTGTCCGGGGAGTGTTCGCCGATGCCATATTTGAATTCAGCAACCCAAAAAACCCCCGGGCGCCGAGTTTCTCTCCTTCCCCGCGTGAATTTTGGGAGAGTCCCACGGAGATGACGTTCATCAGCGATCCTGAGCTCCTGGTCGGCTGTGGGTCAACTGGAACATCATAATCGTGATCAGCGACCTCGAAAACCCCCGGGAACCCGGTTTGAGCCAATTCTGAGTCTTATTAAGAAAGTTATTTAATTTTCTTAAAGCGAATTCAAAAAATGCATTTTTGTGAATTCATTTTTGACTGCAGCAATGCAATTTCCGGTTTGTATAAGATACAAAGTAGGTACATTTTTTACAAATAATTTTTGGAAGCGAATGCAAAAAACCGCATTCCGATCCGTCTTAGTGCAAAAAATTCCGAGGTTGAGTGCTACATTGCCGCGACTAATACATGTCTTCTATTTTTTTTTTAATTCGTTATTGTTCGATGAAACAGACATCGTATAAAGGAATCAAATAAAAGAATGAAAAATTTTGGACAAATTATTGTGTGTATGCCCTTTTTAGATCTTTAATGTGAACGTTCATAATTTTATGGCTCTGGTGACTATTCAAATTATAAATATAAATTTTTAATTTTAAGTCTATAACGTTTATTGGACGGAAAGTCTGGAGGTCGCAACTTAACCATCGGAATTGAAATTTTTAATTTTTTAGGTTCGTCGATGTCGTCATCGTCTGAAATGTCCCCGAAAAGTCTTTGGATCATTTGTTGTCTATTATAGTCGTTAGTTTTTGTTTTATTCTTGTCGAAGTCTTCACCATTTGAACTGTCACCAAATGGTCTCTGTATCGTTTGTTGTCTGATATTGTCATGAATTATTATTTTAGAAATTTTGTTGTGTACTGTAAATGACTCTTTTTTTTTGAAATTCGAGTGGAGGTCCAAAAAGGTTTTGTAATACTTTAATATCGTTGTTAGATGAAGTGGTGAATAATAAATGAAACCATCGTAGTCTTACTAACGTCTCCGTATATTATCTATATCACTGTCATCAAAAAGTGAATGCATGTCCCAAAAAGGGTTCATGCCGAGTTACAATAATTTGTTATGCTTTGTTGTTAACCTACATAAACCCGTTGTGCTTAATTGCTATTTGATTTTCTTAACTATTACCAATGTTACCTACAGGGCGTTTCATCCTCATATTACACCTCCCCGGCAATTTAAAGAATTTATATTTCCTTCAGAAATAGAAATTCCCGAAGAGTATAATATGAACGTAAATATTACCCTGAGAGATTCATAGCTATAACCCCATACTAGGTATATGCTATAACAATCAAGAAAATTTTTATTAATAAACACAAAATAGTATTTCTATATAGCTAAACCTCCTACTTTTGTAAAAGTAGTATGTCCTTACAGTACAATAAAATAATAAATCCTTAAACTAGCATGGAAGGCATAGAGAAATAGTGAAAACAAGGAAAGGTGTATAAAAGTAGAGAATTAGAAGAATAGAGTTGTAGGGCCCTTCTATCCATAATTACTTGCTAACTTACTCGATAACTTACTGATAAAATAACTTAGTTCTATTTTTATGGATTAATTCGTGCTTATTGTCTTTCAAAATTGTTACATTTGGTGGTACATCCTCTTCCACTAAATATGGGCCCAGAAAGCAAGGATTTGAAATTTTATCACCCTTTTCGTTCTTTATTAAGATCATATCGCCCTTTTTATACTGGACCGGGTTACTTTTATCATCAAAATGCTGCTTTCTTTTAGTTTTAGACATTAACAAGTTGGCCCTAGCATCTTCCTGAGCCTTTTGTAATCTATACTTTAACTCAAGAGGATAGTTCTCAAAATTGTAGATAGGCTCCACCTCACTAATTAAGTTACTTGGAATCCGACATTTTTTGCCAAAAACCAACTCAAAAGGAGAATATTTAGTCTCGGTGTGTACAGTAGTATTATATGAAAAACACCAATAAGGCAGCCAAGTGCTCCAAGCCGCCTCATGGTTTTGTGTTTGGATTCTAAGATATGCACCTAGAACCTTGTGCGAATTCTCTAGAGCACCGATACTCTCGTGGTGATAGGCCGTTGAGAGAATTTGTTTTATTTCTAGAAGTTTACACGTTTCGCTCATTGTGGAGGAAATAAATTCAGAACCCCTGTCTGTTGCTGTCTCCAGAGGAAAACCATATCGTAAGATAAAGTTATCTACAAAAGACCTCGCCACAGACACGGCATCTTTGTTTTTTAGCGGATAAGCCTCAACATATTTAGTTAACTCACACTGCAGCGTCAGTATATAAACAAATCCATTTATGTCAGCCGGAAGTGGTCCTACGATGTCCAAATATACTTTCTGAAAAGCTGAAGTGGCTGTAGAGGTGATAACCATTGGTTCTTTGGTATAATGATTCGAATGTTTTTGTTTCTGGCAAATTTCACACCTTTTAACAAAATTTCGAACATCATTATCTAGCCCCGGCCAAAAATAAAATTTTTTAATATTATTTGTCATTCTGTTGACACCCGCGTGCCCGCTAGTTGGGAGTAAATGGAAATCATTCAATATAACCCGTCTTTCATCATTGTCCATTATTTTGCTAACACCTTGTACAATATTTATACGGGGGCCCCCCCAAATTGCTTTATTTTTTATTTGTTTACCTATCCATTTGATAAATTCTATATTATCTTTATTTTTTATTATATATAATTCAATTATGTTAGCTTTTCTACATATCTCAACCAAATCTCTCAACATTTCGTCTCGCGCCAATGTTGATCGAGTGTTTTGGTCTAGATATAAGGTAAGTTTTAATGGAACGTAATATAAATTTCCCACGCGTTCGGTAACATGTTCTGATAAAGAGTTTATTTGTGCCGATGACGTCAAACGTAGTTCGGTGCCGTTTTTGGGTTGCTTAAGGATTTCCGCAATATTTGGGTGATCAAGCCAAACATTGTTAGCATTATCCTTATCGTCCGCCTCCTTCTGCACCTCTTCACGCTTACATTGCCCCCTAGTCATAACTGCAATCATACTTTCGTTCATCTTTCTCAAGTCTTCTGAAGTTAAAACTATTCTAGATAATGCATCCGCCGTAACATTTTCATTCCCTTTTATATACTCAATATAAAAGTCGTACTCTTCCAAGCACAAACGGAATTTTGTTAACCTACTGCCGGGGTCGGTTTGACTAAAAAGATATATAAGCGGTTTATGATCAGTTAATATTTTAAAGCGCCGACCATACAAATATGGGCGAAAATATCTTACAGCCCAGAAGATAGCTAAAAGTTCTTTGTGTATGGTTGGATAGTTGATTTCGGCTTTATTCAAACTTCTACTGGCATATGCCACTGGTTTATTATTTTTATTTGATATTACCGCCCCGATAGCAAAGTTTGATGCGTCCGTTTGTACAATAAATTCATTTTGATTTGAAAAATCTGGGTAGTCCAGAACTGGATATTCAATAAGAGCATTTTTAAGAGATATAAAAGCTTTTTCACATTCACTCGTCCACTCAAATCTCGCATATTTCCGACACAATTTATTAAGGGGTACGGTAATTTCCGAAAAACTTGGGATAAATTTCCGGTAATAATTTGCAAAAGCCACGAAGCGCTTTACCTCATCAGCGGTTTTCGGGACTGGGTATTGTTTTAATGCTTTAATTTTGTCTGGATCGGGAGATACCCCTTCGGAACTTACAACATGACCCAAATAAAGTATTTCCTTTCTTAAAAATTCGCATTTAGAAGGGTTCAGTTTTAAATTCACTTTACGGAGCCTGGAAAAAACATCAAGGAGATTTTTGTTATGTTGGTTCAGACTTCTGCCAAAAACTATAAGGTCATCAAGGTACACCAAGCATTTTTCATAATTTAAACCTGCCATTGCCACGGTCATTAGCCTTGAGAAAGCACAAGGGCTAATTTTCAGTCCCATTGGAAGCCTCCTCATCTGCCATTGACCGCGATCGGTGGTAAAAGCCGTATACTTCCTGCTTTGTTCCTCTAGTTCTACTTGGTAATACCCTTGACTGAGATCTAGATGCGAAAAATAAAGAGCTCCTGCGAGAGAATCCAATATATCGACTACATTCGCGATAGGAAATTTGACGTCTACCAAATTTTGATTCAAAAATCTATAATCCAAAACTAATCTAGCACGTTTCTCCCCGGATGCGTCACTCTTTTTCGGTACCAGTAAAACTGGCGACGACCATTCACTCTGCGCTTCCTCAATTATACCATCTTCGCACATTTGAGAAATTTGCCTATTTATTTCTTCCTTATATACTTGCGGAAGTCTATACGGTTTTCTATAAATTGGCTGAGTATTTGGTTTAACTTGAATTGATTGTTTATACAGATTTGTAACAGTTAACTTATCCCCGGGCATATGAAAAACATCCGAAAATTTGGCACAAATTTGTTCTATAGAATCTTGTTCTTCCTTATTCAGATAACTGAGCTTCAGTAGCTTAAATAATTCTTTCACTCGTGAAGCATCATTTTTCTGAGGGGTAAATTGACAGCATTTATAGTTATTTATCGTTTCAGTTTTCGGTAGAAAATTTCTCAAACGTACTTCACTTTCACGCGTATTTAGAATTTTGACAGGTACTTTGCCTTGTTTAGGCTGCGCCATTATACCTGCCACAAACACACCCTGGCATAACTCATCTGGCATTATCACACATCCCTCATGTAAGCCCGTAGCTACATACTGAATCACTTCACACCTAGGAGGAATTACTAGGATAAAATCATTATATGTGTTTAAATCTAAAATTATTGTATCTTTGTTATTCAAAACAGTTAAGGTATGGTCTTCGTAATTTAAATTGGCCTTATATTTGTTCAAAAAATTTTCGCCGATTATACCGTCCATATTACACGCCAAAGTATCAAAAATGTAAAACTTTTCTCTAAATACCGTATTTCCTATACTAAGATTTAAATATACGTATCCCACTGACACTATGTTACCCCCAATTCCCTTAATTTCGATAATTTCTTTATGCAATGGAATGTTTGGATCTAAACATTTTAATTTAAGCGCACACAATGATGCCCCTGTATCGACCAAAAAATCCACCTTTCTATTATTTACAAAAAAAGAAACGAAGTTTGAACATTTTTCGGAATAAGTAAAAATTTTATTACATTTATCATTTTTAGGCACGAAAAAAATTTGAGCTTTGCTGATCGCCTGAAGTACTTGTATTCGTAGTATTTTCGCGACGGTTATTTTCAGTTTGCTCAGCGAAATTCATTCTGTGACCTAGTGCCCGAGACCCTCTTATAATATTATTATTATTATTACCGTGAGTGAATGACCGACCTCTATGATACCTCGGAAAACGCTGATTACGCTGATTGAAATATACTGGAATACGATTGTTTTGTTGAATACTATTTCGTTGAAAATTAGCATTATTGTAAGACGCTCTGCGGTTATAATCGTTAATAAATCTTCCCTGCCTTCCTGCCCTAGTAAAATTCCTAGAAAACGGTCTGAAATACCCCCTTCCTCTGTGTGAAAAGGTAAAAATTTGGGTATTATTTTGGAAGGAAGTCTCTTCGTCTTGGGCTGCCCTAATGGCATCCTTCAAGGCTACAAAATTTCTTGAAGATATAATTGTGCTTAGCTTTTGATTTCTAAGGCCACTTGCAAACCTTTTTATTGCCATTTTTTCGTTTATTGGCCTTAGCGTATCAAAAGCGTCCGCCATGCCATCCGCTTGCGCAATGGTTAGGTTCACAAAAATATCTTCTAATTGCTTACCAAAATCCTCAATACTATTTTCCCCTTGCTTAGCAGAAAGCAATTTTACCTGGAGGGCAGTGTCCGACCTTTTAGTTAAAAGATGCGTTCTTATATCGCTCACCAATGTGGTAATAGAAGCATACGTTGATTTTAATCGTAGCTTAGCGCTATTTGAAAGACGAGTTTTTAAAATAAATTTAATTAACGTGGGTTTATCCTCGTCTTTAAGCATAGACTCATAAAATTCTATGGCCTCTATTAACCGAATGGTAGTGTCTTCCGAGTCATTCATCACTGGTAATAGATTCGTAGCAACTTTGATATCAAAAGAAGCCATTTCGGTTTCGGCACTTTGTTTGTCAAAACTCAGAATTTCGGTGTAAAGTTTTTTAATATTATTTACCGTCTCTTTAATGTACCTAATATCAGAATCCCCTAACTGAGCCTTACTTATTCTTTCGTTTACAACAGAAAGTTCATTACTTAGTTGGGCATAACAGAGTTTTGCCTCTTTTATTTTGGTTTGAACTATAGGCGCTCTTCGTCTCTCGTGTCTTAATTTTACCAGGTTAGTTCTAATATTTAATAAAGAGTTACAAATCTCGCGAATTTTATCTCCCATTAATATTGTATCCGAAATATCTACTCCAAAATTTGACAACTGGGCCCATATTTTAGAACTCCCATAAATTCATTATATAAACCATAATTTTACATTTAAAACTTACATGCACAATCTTTAAATATTTCTATATACTACTATTTTTATTACTCATTCTCTACTAATCTGTCCATATTACACGTATACCTCCATTTCGTTTATTTGTTCTTCTTTGTCCTAAAAAAAAAACCCTACAAAAGAACTTTAAAATTATAGTTTCTCCTCCTCTTCTAGCTCTGCCCTGGATTTGTGCAGCTCATTTTTATATATTTCCCGCCGGATGGTCCGTGTTAAACTTTTTCTTACTTGCTTTAGGGCCCAACCAACTAAAAGCATAAGTGCTGAGGCTACCAAACCTATCAGGAGCCACTCGGATAAACTTAGCCCACTGTTTTTGGAAATCTCGCTTCTTGCATCACCGTTTGAGGCCTGGTTAATTACTATCTCCTCTTTTGTCTTGGCATTGCCCATTTTTTCCTTTGTATAAATTTAGCACCATCCATCCATTAAAATAATTTTCCTATTCGTTTTTTTTTTCCATATAGTTAATATCCTGGAATCCTTTCCATATAGTTAATATCCTGGCAGGATCGCCATGTAATACTTTAATATCGTTGTTAGATGAAGTCGTGAATAATAAATGAAACCATCGTAGTCTTACTAACGTCTCCGTATATTATCTATATCACTGTCATCAAAAAGTGAATGCATGTCCCAAAAAGGGTTCATGCCGAGTTACAATAATTTGTTATGCTTTGTTGTTAACCTACATAAACCCGTTGTGCTTAATTGCTATTTGATTTTCTTAACTATTACCAATGTTACCTACAGGGCGTTTCATCCTCATATTACAGTTTAAACACATGCCATCTAAAATCTTCCTATTTTCTAATTTTCTTTTTTTCCTTGAAGACTCTGGGAGGGGACTTGTACTGATGTTCAACCACCATTCAGGACTTCCTTGAACTGGGTTTTCACCATACATGTCTTTTAATTTTTTTTTTGAATTCGTTATTGTTCGATGAAACAGACATCCTATAAAGGAATCAAACAGAAGAATGAAAAATTTTGGAAAAATTATGGTGTGTATGCCATTTTTAGATCTTTAATGTGAACGTCCATAATTTTATGACTCTGGTGACTATTCAAATTATAAATATAAATTTTTAATTTTATGTCTATAACGTTTATTGGACGGAAAGTCTGGAGGTCGCAACTTAACCATTGGAATTGAAATTTTTAGGTTCGTCAATGTCGTCATCGTCTGAAATGTCCCCGAAAAGTTTTTGTATCATTTTTTGTCTATTATAGTCGTTAGTTTTTGTTTTATTCTTGTCGAAGTCTTCACCATTTGAACTGTCCCCAAAAGGTCTCGGTATCGTTTGTTGTCTGATATTGTCATGAATTATTATTTTAGAAATTTTGTTGTGTACTGTAAATGACTCTTTGTTTGAAATTCGAGTGGAGGTCCAAAAAGGTTTAAACACATGCCATCTAAAATCTTCCTATTTTCTAATTTTCTTTTTTTCCTTGAAGACTCTGGGAGGGGACTTGTACTGATGTTCAACCACCATTCAGGACTTCCTTGAAGTGGATTTTCACCATACATGTCTTCTAATTTTTTTTTGAATTCGTTATTGTTCGATGAAACAGACATCCTATAATAAAGGAATCAAATAGAAGAATGAAAAATTTTGGAAAAATTATACTGTGGATGCCCTTTTTAGATCTTTAATGTGAACGTTCATAATTTTATGGCTCTGGTGACTATTAAAATTATAAATATAAATTTTTGATTTTAAGTCTATCACGTTTATTGGACGGAAAGTCTGGAGGTCGCAACTTAGTTTTCTAAAATTGATAAAGATGTGTTTCTAAATTTAAAACCAATTACGAATTATGATATTGTTAAAATATTATCAAAAATTAAAACAGAATCATGTGGAACAGATGGTATTACTTTACGCATGTTAAATCTGTGTATAAGTAATAATTTTTTAAATACTATTAAACATATAATAAATTGTTCTATTTTAAATAATTATTTTTCTAATATCTGGAAAACTAGTTTAGTTATACCGATTCCTAAAATTCACAACGCAGCAAATGTAGATGATTTTAGACGCATTTCTCTATTTTCTATAATATCTGAAATTTTAGAACGTATAGTTTTTGACCAAGTAATAGACTATTTAAAAAATATGATATTTTACCAGAGAACCAATCAGGTTTTAGAGAAAATTTTAGTACATCTACTTTACTCTGTAAACTTAAAGATGATATTTTAGAAAATTGGGATTCAGGTTTTGCTACTAATATAGTCTTTCTCGATTTGGCTAAAGCCTTCGATTCTCTAAATCATGAAATGTTATTAGCAAAGCTTAAATATATAGGTTTTAGTCAAAAATCTTGTCAGTGGTTCAAACATTATTTATCTGACAGAAAACAAGTAACAAAAATTGCAAACGAATACATTTGTGACATTTCAAATTCACTGCCGATTTCTAGAGGTGTTCCACAAGGATCAGTGTCAGGCCCTTTATTATTTATTATATACACTTTTGATTTTCATTTATCAATTAAACACGGCAATCTTTTAGCTTTTGCAGATGATACTCAAATATACCACTCAATCAAATACACAGATTTAAAAAATAGTATTTCTTTAATCAATAAGGATCTTTTAAATATTTCAAAAACTATAACTGATCATGGATTAAAAATAAATGAAAATAAAACTAACTTAATTTTAACTGGTCCTAAAACACTAATAACTAAAATAAAAAATAATTCTGATTTCAAAATTGTTCTTAACAATAATTTTAAGATTACTTCAATCGAATATGGTAAAAATCTTGGAGTAAATTTTGATCAGTATCTAAATTTTAATGAACATATAAAAAATATAATTAAAAAAGCATACTACAAACTAAGAATTTTATATAAATTTAAGGACTACTTAAATACCGATACTAAATTTAGGCTGGTTGATTCAATTATTCTAAGTGGATTAGATTATTGTGATATAATTTATCACAAAAATATCAGTAACGAAGATAAACAGAAATTACAAATTCTTCAAAATAACTGTGTTCGTTTTTCAATAGGACTAAAAAAATATGATCACATATCACCTACCTTTAACAAACATAATATAATCAAATTAGAAAAAAAGACGCGAAATCCACTTATCCTGTTTTATATATAAAATAATTTTAACTCAGAAACCTAGATATTTATTTGAAAAAATTGAATTCAGGAATAATATTCATAATGTTAATACTAGAAATCAGAACGCAATAGAAATACCTCATCATCATACTGAAAAATATAAGTCTTCGTTTAAATATACATCTTCTGTAATTTTTAATAATATTCCTTCTAGTCTAAGGGGCTTAAGCTATATAACTTTTAAAAATAATATAAAAAATTATTTAGTAGGGGTAGGATTGGAAGAATGATTTCTTATAAATCAAAATCCTACCTATTTATGCCAACTAGTATACTACTGTCATTTTGTGGTTTTCTTTTTTACTTTTATCAATTTTATATTTATATTTAAATTATTTTTATTGACATAAATAAACATCTTTATTATTATTATTATTATTATTAACCATCGGAATTGAAATTTTTTATTTTTTAGGTTCGTCAATGTCGTCATCGTCTGAAATTTCCCCGAAAAGTCTTTGTATCATTTGTTGTCTATTATAGCCGTTATTTTTTGTTTTATTCTTGTCGAAGTCTTCACCATTTGAACTGTCACCAAAAGGTCCCTGTGTTAGAAATTTTGTTGCGTACTGCAAATGACTCTTTTTCCAAAATTCGAGTGGAGGTCCAAAAAGGTTTAAACACATGACATCTAAAATCTTCCTATTTTATAATTTTCTATTTTTCCTTGAAGACTCTGGGAGGGGACTTGTACTGATGTTCAACCACCATTCAGGACTTCCTTGAAGTGGGTTTTCACCATACATGTCTTCTATTTTTTTTTAATTCGTTATTGTTCGATGAAACAGACATCCTATAAAGGAATCAAATAGAAGAATGAAAAATTTTGGAAAAATTATGGTGTATATGCCCTTTTTAGATCTTTAATGTGAACGTTCATAATAATATAATGGCTCAGGTGACTTTTCAAATTATAAATATAAATTTTTCATTTTACGTCTATAACGTTTATTGGACGGAAAGTCTGGAGGTCGCAACTTAACCATCGGAATTGAAATTTTTAATTTTTTAGGTTCGTCAATGTCGTCATCGTCTGAAACGTCCCCGAAAAGTATTTGTATCATGTGTTGTCTATTACAGTCGTTAGTTTTTGTTTTATTCTTGTCGAAGTCTTCACCATTTGAACTGTCTCTGTATCGTTTGTTGTCTGATATTGCCATGAATTATTATTTTAGAAATTTTGTTGTGTACTGCAAATGACTCTTTTTTTTTGAAATTCGAGTGGAGGTCCACAAAGGTTTAAACCCATGCCATCTAAAATCTTCCTATTTTCTAATTTTCTTTTTTTCCTTGAAGACTCTGGGAGGGGACTTGTACTGATGTTCAATCACCATTCAGGACTTCCTTGAAGTGGGTTTTCACCATACATGTCTTCTAATTTTATTTTGAATTCGTTATTGTTCGATGAAACAGACATCCTATAAAGGAATTAAATAGAAGAATGAAAAAGTTTGGAAAGGCAGGACTAAATCCCGTAGAATCGTGAACTACGGAATTTATAGCAAATATAAACTCTGGTATAAACTGATCCCATTTTCTATGATCTGTTTCGCAATACTGACTAATAATAGTTCGTATATCTTTATTTCTTCTTTCGATCGAATTTGCCTGAGGGGTAAAAAACTTGTTTTATGATGTCGTATGGATAATGAAGACAAAAATTTTGAAAATTTCTTGCAGTAAAACGTGTACCATTATCTGTAATTACTACTCTTAGACATCCAAAGTGGGACAGAACTCTGCCTCTAAAAATTTGATAAACTTTTTCTGCTGTAGCTTTCTTCAGTGGTTGTACCTCTGTCCATTTCGTAAAACGGCCTTGAAATACAATTACGTAATTATTTCCCTTAATGGGCCTGGGTAAAGGCTCCACTAGGTCGGTACTGACTGTATCCCAGAGACCATTCGTTGCTAAGAAGATTTATATCTTTGACATGTTAAAAATGACCTGACGTAGTCTGCTACATTTCTGAACATTCCTGGCCAATAATATCTTTTGGCGACTTTTAACATTGTTTTTGCTATTCCCATATGCCCTGCAGTAGGTTCATCATGCTTTTCTTTTCGTACTTGGTTTCTTAAATTTTCTGAAACACAAAGTATCCAAGGATTTGATAACTCGGGTTCTGTGAAATAGGTTCTTTCGAAGAAATGTTTATATAATTTTCCATCAATAATTTTGAAATATAAATTGAAATCATTTAAATCAGTCAAATCGTCTTGTATAGTAGGACCGATTTTTAGAACGTCATTTAAGGAAAGGCCTGAATATGTTTTTGACGATGCATCAAAAACAACTCTTAGTTTGGTGGTTAAACTGGATTCCTTTATTACAGCATAATGAGGTAAATAATTACGAATTTCATTGGGATCGTCATGCTTAGGATTAGCCTTGGTCATGTGACCTAGGTTTTCATATTCTTGGAGGAAATCATGATACTGTTTTCCTAAGATTTCATCTTTGGAAAACTTAAGTTCCATGGACTTAAGTCGTTTGACAGCTGTGAAAAATGAGTCACCTGATAGATTATAATGATCTTTTAATGGAAGTTCTACTGTGCAACGACCAGTATTGTCTTGTTGAGAAGAGTTTCGAAAATGCGTCTCACACTCGAGCTCTTCATTGGGAAGCTTAGCTTGAGAAGAAGATATGTTTTCAATTTGCCAAAACCGTTCAACCTGTTTATGAAGTGAATCGGAATATTGTTTGAATCAACAATTGTTGGGGCTAATTAATTATGTTTGTGTAACAATGCAATTTGGGTTTTTATATGTTCCTAGGGGACCTGCTATAATCCAACCTAGTTTTGTTTGCTGTAAAATAGGACTATTGTCGCCTAACTCAATTATTTGGGAAGTTAATAATGAATAAAATATGCTACTTCCAATTAACATATCTATTTTGCCAGGTTTATGAAAATTAGGATCAGAAAGTTGTATGTGAGACGGTATATTTAAGGAAAATGGATTAAAATAAAACCGTGGTAAATTACCAGTAATTTTATCAAGAACTAAGAATGACATACTGGTTATGTAACACTCATAAGTGGTTTGAATACAAGCTCGAGACTTTTTGTGAATATTTAAAGCTGCTTGATTTATACCTGTTATAGGCATATCGATCTTAGAAGCATGTAACTTAAGTATCTTTAGTAAGTCTTCTGTTATAAAATTCGACTGTGAACCTGAGTCAAGTAGTGCTCATTGTTTGCATCGTAAATGTAAAGCTGTACAGTTGAAAGTAAGATTTGCTGTGTGATATCTACATTGGAAAAAAGAGTAGTATTTTCTAATGAATTGTCCTTTTCGGAACTGTTAGTTTGTGAATTTTGATTTGTAGGTGTATGTAATTGCTTTCTTTTGTTGTGATTGATGCGAATTACTTGCTTGATTATGCAGTGTATTTTTTGGATCATAATCGTTTGAATGTAATGAAGTGTTGTGACGTTTTTTGCACACTTTACAAACATGGTTACTTCTGCAAGCATTGATGTGATGCCCAACCTTTAAACGATTTTAACATATTTTCGATTTTACAAGTTTTCCAAGTTCAGCATTTCTTAATTTTATCGGCATTGTAAGCAACTTTTGACATGTGTAAGTAAAGTGTGTATTCTTGCAAAAGGCACATATTTGTTGAACGCTGATTGGTTGGTTATTGTCAGCAACCAGATGATTGGCAGGCTTAAATGAAGACTTAGTATTAGGAAATGGAAGTTTCGAAACGTCCTTCATATCAAGTGTTTCTAAAAGCTGAGCTTTATTTTTTAAGAAATCTATAAATGATTTTCAACCGGGTAACTGATTTGATTTTATTGGACTTTCTCATTCACGTTTGGTGTGATTATCAAGTTTATTTTCAATTATGTAAATTAATAACGTATCCCATTTGTCAATGGGTTCGCCAAGCGATAAGAGTGCTCTTAGGTGTCTTAAAAACGAATCTATTATTTTTCTTAGGACTGTGTGGTTCTCTTTTACCATTGCCGGCAACTCAAAAATACCTTTTATGTGGCTGTGAACTATAACGCGTAAAGTTTCATATTGATCTCTTAAGAGTTGCCACGCTGTTTCAAAGGTATCGTTACTGATTTCAAGAGACTGAATTACCTCAACTGAATCGTTTTTAAGCACGAAAATAAATAATAAAATCTTTGAATGTTATTAAGAGACGTGGTGTCAAGTACTAGAGCCATAAAACTTTCATAAAATGGAAGCCAACCTTCATATGTACTGTTGCTTTCCACTTGTAGTATATAAGAGAATATTTATAAATTGCTGCTCTACAAACTTACCTGATCTAAGGTTAACAAGGATTTTGGGTTTGAAAGCAAAAAGGACAGTAACATTATGATTGTACTCGAATGCGTTGCTGTCGGTTTAAGTCCGAAATAAACTGTTTTAGTAGCAGTAAAAATGTGTTTAATTAGCCTTCCACTTGGACATAACACCACTAAAAACTGCCCGTTTTAGTTTAATCACAAGGTTCGAAAAAATAATACGACTTTAATATGTAGAGGGTTATATTAATTAAAACGATCAAGATTGGCAAACGTAACAAGGATTTTATTCCATATTTTATAGAAAAGATATTAAACACAGCTTTGGGTTAGAGCGCCATTTTTCGAGAGCGAGATCGACCGGTGACAGTCAGTAACGCCACAATGCAGAGGAATCTGCTTTGCCGACTAAGGCGGCAAACTTGAATGTGAAAATAAGCGCGAGATTTAAAATCACTTACTACAATTCGGCGAACCTGACATACTGATCGTCCTCGATCTGATCTAATGGCATAGATGAATATTTCGGTAATAAACATATATAAAAACAGTTTTTCATAAGGAATCTTACTTAAATAAGATAAAAATCATAATTTACATTTCAAAGATAAACTAAGCTATTTCATAAGAATGTTATACAAATCCTAGTTTAATTAGCTAAACTTATCTAACATCAAAATAGGAGCATAGTCAAGTCTAACATTAGACTAAGTCTTGAGGAATACATTCATTACTCAAGTAAGTAATCGTCAAAACTCTTAAGCGGAATCATAAGGCATAAGGGTTAACAATCATAATAATAAAGAGGTACACAAATCATAAGCATGAGGTTTCATAATATCAATAATCATAAGTTCACATAAGGGTATTCTTAAATGGTAAGAATCATAAGGTTACTCATAAGGTTCCATAAGGTTACTCATAAGGTTCCATAAGGTTTTAATCTTAAAGTTATGCATAAGGTTAAAAATGTCACAATTTGGTAAGTAAATGTCAAATTAAGTAAATTAAAGGTCTAAATAGGTAAGGATTATCATAATCAGTTTTTGAATGATACCATTCTAGCGCTTTGCCTGTAAGTTTACTGGCAATAACGAGTAAAAGTTTGTCTTCGGAAGCTTGATATTTTACCATAATTTTATCAGTTCTTTCAAACCAGACATTGACATCATCATCAATTCCACCACTGAATTGAGGAATAAGAACTTCTAAGTCTCTGTTGGATATAAGACCCTGATTTTGTATGTGCATGGCACGAACAATCGTTACCACCAAGTCTTCCAAAGTAAGGTTTACAGTTTCACCACTGTGTGCTCCAGCACCAGTATTTTGATTATTTGTAGCCATAATTGAATTGGAAAACATAAATTTACCTTGCATAAAATAAGCTTCGGGCCCCACCACGTTGCTTAACCATGGGACTTTTTCATAAGTACTAATATGCTCACTGAATGGCGCTAACCCCACACCTGATCAATTGTAGAGGGTTATATTAATTAAAACGATCAAGATTGGCAAACTTAACAAGGATTTTATTCCATATTTTATAGAAAAGATGTTAAACACAGCTTAGGGTTAGAGCGCCATTTTTCGAGAGCGAGATCGACCGATGACAGTCAGTAACGTCACAATGCAGAGGAATCTGCTTTACCGACTAAGGCGGCAAATTTGAATTTGAAAATAAGTGCGAGATTTAAAATCACTTACTACAATTAAAAGCCACTTTAATAACGACAGCAATTACATTGGTATCAAAATAAAAATTTGACATTCGACACGTCGAAATCTGAAAACAATAGTTACACTTTTTAGACGGCGCGCTGCTTCTCTCGACCTGAGTTATAAAAAAACAGACTTAAAAATTAAAATTCCTTCACCCGCGCCCCTCAGGTTGTTGTCGAGCGGGAACCGACCTTGAATCTTGCGCGAAACACTATTTTTGCAATGGTGCCACATATACTATGGCCCAAATACAATACGGGAAAACAAATACAAATAAATCTATACGGTGGCTCTAACATTCTCCTACCTGAGGCACGGTTTGAATAGAAAAAAAGAGTGGCTCATAAAAAGTTAGAAATATGCTAGCAGCTTTAAACTTGAGTAGGCAACAGCAAGCTAGAATGACCGTTAGGTCATTCTAGCTTGTAATGTTTGTACAGTTTGCTTGTACCATTGCGCCCAAAAAAAACTAGGACAACAAGATTTGCTGAAATTTACTGTGATCTCCTAGACTATTGCGTATTACCTTAGGTTGAACATCATACAGTTATCATGTGACAGTTGTCAGTTTGATTTATTTAAATAATTGACTTTACATTTACTTCCTAAATATGCCTCAGTTAACCCCCAGCAAAAATCAATTATCTACAGTCGATTGCGAGACGGTGTCAGTATAAGAAACATAGCAGATGAAGTGGAAGTCGACAAAAATACCGTGTTCTTGGCAAAGCAAAAAACTGCAGAGCATGGAGCTATTATTAGAAAAGCAGGTTCTGGTCGCCTCAAACCACGATTTCTCTACTCTGCTCAAATTTTCGACGCAAGATCAAGAGAGAAAATTAGTTGATTTTTTATGAGATCACCCCTTTGAAACCGCCATAAAGGCCAAAGAAGATAGCAATTTCCCAGGGTCAGTTAATACGGCTCGGAGGAGAATTCGCAATTCTGATATAAGGAATCGATGTGCCGCTAATAAAATATTTTTAACGGACAGAACCAAACAAATCAGGTTAGATTTTGCCCATGAATACCCCAACCAGAATAATTTGTGGGAAACAGTGGTATTTTCAGACGAAAAAATATTTCTGTCTTGTAATAATGGGAGATTCCGTGTTTATAGGCCATCTAGTGCGCGATATGATGAGAGATATACTCACAAAGCTAATAGAAGTGGACGTTTCTCTGTAAACGTGTGGGCTTGGATTAGTGCTAGGGGTCCAGGAGCCTGTCAGATCGTGGAGGGGAGACTTACGGCAGCGCTATACTGCGATATTCTCCACCAAGTAATGATACCTTCCGATTGGCGCAGTTTATGACCAAGATTATATATTCCAGCACGATAATGCTCCGATACACAAAGCCCGTTTTACTCAAAATCTCATTGAGGAAAATAATAGTCGTGTTTTACCATGGCCTTCGAGGAGCCCCGATCTCAACCCGATCGAAAACGTTTGGGGTTTAATGATAAAGGCTATAAATAAGCATAATTTTCAGTCAAGAAATCAATATGAAATCCGCGAAAGAATAAACCAAGCTTGGGATGAAATCAACGTAAATACTACGAGAAACTTAGTTTTAAGTATGCCGCGAAGGTTGCAAGATGTTATCAGTTATCTATCATCAAAAATGGTGCAATGACCAAATATTAAAAAACATGTAAAATGTGTTTTAATTTAGATTTTTTTAGATTTAGAAATGATTTAGTATTTTTACCTATTGATTTTGATTTAATTTTTAAGGTTTGATCGCTTTTTGATTTTTCGTTCATGTTTAATATAAGTACGCTTAAAATATGTTGTTTTGATTAATTGAAAAAAAAATTATAATCCAAAATTATAACTTTGGGGTTCCTATATCTATATCTGTTTTATCTATATCAACCATAAAATTCGGACAAAATAAAAACATACTTTTGATTTCACCTCGTATCGCAAAGTACGAAAGGTAACAATCTTGTAACCAGGGTTACTTTCTGCAGGGTAAGGTGTTAATATTTAAACCTTCAGAAGTACATCCTTAAAGTCTGGGAGCTACAACACAGCTGTCCCAGTATTACAATTTTGTTGTCCTAGTTTTTTTTTGGGCGCAATGGTACAGTTCCTGAAACCACTACTTAAATCTAGATACAATAATAAAACCCGTTCGTGTTACACATATCTTGTTGGTACGTTAGTTGATCAACCAATGCGCGTTGTTTGCACCAGCGGTACGAATTGTCTGCCTGACACTCCCGAGCTAACTCCCGCACTTTCGCGTACATTGACAGACGAGTCAGGATTGTCATGATTAATAGGACCGAAATTTGCTTTGTCATCTTCTATCTCTTCAAATTCATCCAATTTTGGTTCGGAAAGGCTGTCTTCAGCGCACTTTAAAGGATATAAACGTTGAACTGGCCTCAGCAATGATCCTCCGCTAGTACGCACCCGTACAAGGCGAGCCTATCCATCTTTCCCAGGAATTGACTCCACGACTCGTCCCAAGGGCCAGTGAACACGCCTGTCCTTGTCATTGCCTATAAGCACTATTTCTCCTAACGTTATTTGCCTACCAGGCTTCTTGGAGCGCCACGACTTCAATTGTCCTAAATATTCACTTCGAAATCTCTGACGTAAATCATCTCTTCTGGTACTTATTCTAGACTCTAAGCGTAGCACTCTGTAACGTATGTAAACTTACTTGTTCTATGTCACAATCATCACGATAAATCCATCTAGGTATTTTAATATCTGACAGGAAATGTAACTCTTCTACCCACTGTCGAAAATCACACTCAATATCAGGATCTACAGAAGCATCCCAGCTTAGCTTCTTTTTCGGAGTTTTTTGTAGCAGCAATTTAGGAAGTAGTGTAGCTGGCGAAGTGAAACCCATGAGATCAAATATTCTTTGAGCGAAAGAAAGCGTAATTCTTTTACTAATGGAATTATTGACAAGTTCATCTTTGTCTTTCAAACAGGCCGTGTTCACACTTAACGTATCAGCCTGAGTATCCCACAACATTCCAAGTACAGCGGTTGGAGGCAGAGCATGAGCTGAACGTTCATATACTTGACCGGAAAACTCCCACCCTCTGAGATCGAAGCTGGCTTCACTCATAACCATGACGGACTCTTCAATAAATATTTTTAATTTATTTTCCTCTGAAACACTTGTCACACAATTATCTACATAAAAGCTTTTTAATAATCTCGAAATGGTTTCTTTCGAATAGGGTCGACTTCGGTCATTGCATTTATTCAGAGCCTCAGAAAGATGGTGCTCTATGGTTGCCCCCAACAAAAATGGGCTACGATTTACTCCGAACGCTACTCGCTTGTGCCGGAAAATTTTCTCATTACCGTTCTGATCAATCCAGAGAAAACGCAAAAAATTCCTATCAACTTCATTCAGGCTTATTTGTAAAAAAACCTTACGGATATCTGCAATGACACCGAATTTATTCAGCCTAAATCTCAATAAAATATTGGGAATCAACTCAATATTGTTAGACCCCTTTTCCAGACATTGATTTAAAGAAGGCTTCCCCTTTTCTTTCGCTGATTCATCGAACACAGGGCGAAGTCTTGCAGTGCTACCCTCTTTCACTACCTTTCACTACTGGCCGGCACGGTAAATAATGAACATCTTCTGTAGCTGATACCTCTTCCAATACTTCTTCGATGATGCCTTCACTACGCCATTCACAAAGAACATTACTGTAGTCCTCCAAAAGACTATCCCTCTTAAGTTTCTGTACTGTATTCTGCAGTCTGTTTTTTGAAGTATTGTAACCACTTGACAATGGTGAATAACCTTCGAGCCAAGGTAACCGTACTTCATAGCGACCTTCATCGTTGACCTCCACCGTTAGTATAAAGAAAGCCTTGGCAGCCAAAGCAAGTAGCTGTTGTGTTCTACTTTCTGCAGGGTCTCTAATTCCTAAGACATCCAATTCCCATAGCTGAGGTAAGGAGGCTTCTTTGACAAAAAGAGACATATCGGTCAGGATAGTACTGCATGATCTTTCCAGATGTATTTTTCCTATTAATGTCCAACCTAAAAGCGTCTCGATGGCTACTAACCCACACGGTAGCATATGCCTCCTACCCATATATAACTTACCAGCAATATCAGACCCAATCAAAATATCAATTTCAACACCATCGCTTGAATCAACCTTTTCATCGGACAATTTAATACCTTGATACTCTGGCTATTCAATTGTGTTATCCATGGACCGTGAAAAACTTGGAGTATTTCAGTACAAATAACAGGTTGGGCTAGGGCTTCCATAACAACCCTAAAAGAGCCATTACTACGTTTAATATCGTAACAATCATGTCTCTGTTCAGATAAAGTACCACCAAATAAATAATGCACCACCCTGACTTGACCCTTCGACTCACAGCCTGCCAAACGTGCTGCGGATTGCAAAATATAGGACTTCTGGGAACCAGTATCAGTCAAATCTTCGGGCCCCGTGTAACACCCTCTAATTTAACTTTTAAAGTTTGAATGGTGTCGGCCTTTACTTGATGGAAATCCATTATACACATAATAATAGACAATTTTAGTCAAAGTTCAACTTTTATTAAATAGTTTATAACATGACGCGTTTCGCTAACACTATAGCTTCATCGGATGTTTGTTAATGACATCAGTCTGTAACTATGACCCAAATACAACACGGGAAATCAAATACAAATAAATCTGTACCGTGGCTCTAACATGTACCGTTAAAGTGAGGAAGATCAATAAGCGGCAGTTTAACGTTAAGATTTGAAGGTAAAGTGTGATTATTTGCATTATTTGGAAGCTCTGGCTGAGTATTCAATTTATGTTGTAATATAATATCCTTAGCTTGGGCAACTAGCCTAAAATATTTATCTTCAAATGATTGTCTCTCAGAGGTGTCTAAAGAATCAGAAAGAACATCAATTTCTGGTTGAACTTTCTCAAATTCCTACCATGCATCATCCAACCTTTGCAAACGCACATGTAGCTTTTCAATTTTACTATGATTCGTAACATCATTAACAAAATTTTCAAATGTTAAGCTGCCTTTCCATACACCACGTTTAGTTGCTAGTCTTTTTAACTGATCTTTTTGTTCGTCGTTAGACATCTTAACGGTAATTTCCTTTAACTTAACAAATGAAAAAATAATTTATTTAACTGCACCTGACCAGTAAAAATAAAACTTTTACGAAAAAAGAAATGCATTTATTCGTCAACAGTCCGCCATACAAACGTACTATTTCTGTAAGGGCTCGTGAAGGGCAAGGAAATAAATAAAATGGATCTTGATCGTGTCAGAACTTCTATGTAAACGTACACTAAATATTTGGTTGCCTACCTACTTTGCAGTATGAATATGTATTTTTACATAAAATTTATGAAAAAATAATTATTATGGTAAATTATAGGATTAACAATCATTTCAATGTGACTAAATGCTGAACGAATTTATTGTAATGCTCCCATGATTCACACACAAGGGACAGAAACAATATGGAAATAATGAAAGGCTTAAATTGGAATGGACCTACTTGAATGTATGAAGAAAGCTGAAGCGCTAAGCTGCTGCAACTTCGCTGGCCGACTATTCTCGTCGGTAAGGGAATCTTCTGTGTGATGGCTGGCAATGGCCACGATTTTAAATACCTATTTTAAGTAATTTGTTCCGTTTCTTCGACCGTCTTTACTGATCCGGCTCGAACGACCATGAATAATGTTGTTTTAATGTTTAATGGATTGTATTTTTGCAAATAAAGAGTACACTTTTGTTCAAAATCTTACATTATTTCACGGAGCAACTGTCCACATCTTCTAATGGAATTAAGTCTCAGACTTTCACTCTCTCGTTTTTTTTTATTTTCAACAGATGTAATTGCATTTAATATCACTTCCACGTCGATTCCGGTCGATATACGCCTATGTTTTATTCTGAGAATAATCTTTTCTGCTGCTTTGATCTCTTTGGAAGATATTTGATCTTCTGCTTCGGCGTTAGACTCATTATGTTCTTCAATAATATTTTGAATGCATTTTGCATAATCCACTTTATGTGGATAAAGAGGGTGATCTTCCCTTTCATAACCATCTAAGGTGGATTGGAAAACTGTACAAAAATTCATTTTCGTAAACAACTGTTTACGTTTTCTGGGAGCTTTTGCTATTTAGCTATTGTTTTCTTCCACTCGGCTTTTAGAGATTTAAAACACTAACGCCGGCTGGATGTAATATATGAGTAGAATTCGGGGGTAATGCGTACAGGATAATACCGTTATCATGACAATATTCACTTAAGGATAAAGTCATATGTGACCTGTGACCATCTGGGAACAAACTAGTTGGTTTTTGGATTCGATTATTTTCCAGTATCTGCTAAAATTGTTAGCAATATACTCATAAAATACACTACCCGTCATCCAACCAGTATCTGATTTCCCCAAAATCCAGTTTTCGGGCAAGTTATCCACTAAAGCTCATGGTGGGCGTACATATGGAAATACGACTAAAGGAGGCGCCATTTTACCGTCCACAGGAAAAACTATAAGGACAGTAATGTTATCTGTCTCTTGGCCTAATTTTATGTTATATAAATTTTTCCATCCTTTTGGCGCAAATCCTTTTCCCGATTTTGGGCATAACGAAAATCCAGACTCATCTCCATTAAATATTCGGCTTGGATTTGCCTTAACATCATTTAGGTTATTGGTTTCTAAATAATCTTGTAAATCGGGAATCCACGACCGGATGTACTGTTCAGTTATAAGGGCACGTGCTGTGATGTTTGTTTTAATATTAAACTATTGTTTTAATACTTTGTATATTGTTAATGTTTTGTAAGTTGTTAATGTTACATTAAATGCGAACGATGCGAACATACGTCAAATCTCTGCAATGCCACCAACATCACTACTCTCGACTTTCAATATCTCTAGATACACAACCTAATACCTAACATCCCCTTTTTTCACAAACTAAAATATAACCAAACAGTAGAAGCCATTATTATTATTATTAAACATAGTCCCTTAAATACTTAGGCTTATTAACCATACGACTCGACCTAGTGGTAAAAGCTGTAGTAGGTGGATTTGAATTAGCTTGAGTAGGATCACTAATATCTGATGTTTGAAAATTATCCAGCAACAGGTTCGAATTCAACGGTGTATCAAGAGAAGCATTAATTTTAGAACTTCCTTCTCTCGACGCCATGTATAAATTTGACCGATTTCTTTCAACATTACCATTTGACAGCAAGAGTCTATAACTTCTAGGTCTGGTTGCTGGTTCTAATACTTTTGCTGGTGTCAGGTTATGAACACTATCTTTAATATACACTACCTCGTCTTTTTGAAAATTAAGGGGTTTACTATGATTTTTTAAGTCATAATAATACTTATATTTATCTTGTCTATTTTCTAAATAGTCCTTAACACTATTATTTAACCTATGTTGAGTTGAAACTATGAATGTTTCTTGGGTTGGCAGAAATGCATTTAAATTTCTTCCGAAAAGTAACTCAGTGGGTGATTTTTTTATTTTAGAATCAATTGGTGTATTTCAATATTCCAGCAAGGCTATGTAAATGTCTGTACCAGCATGTTCTGCTTTTTTGACTATATTTTTAAATGTTTGCACATACCTTTCTGCCATCCCCATAGATCTTGGATAATATGGGCTAGATGTAACATGTTGAAAATATGCGAACGATGCGAACATACGTCAAATTTCTGCAATGCCACCAAAATCACTACTCTCGACTATCAATATCTCTAGATACACAACCTAACACCTGACATCCCCTTTTTCCACAAACTATCCTATCTCTTATCAAACTATCATTCAATGATTCAAAATTGCAGTTTTTACTTAACTTTTTTAATTCAGAATCAACTGTCAACTGACTCACCTTCCAACTGATTTCTGGTATTGAAAATATGTCGGTTTATTGTCTCATTTGTTTGTGGAATGAAATATGTCTCTAAATGCTGAAGTACTTCTTGCCAAACTTTTTTGTCATCATCGCTAATTTCCAAAGTTTCGTAAATTTCTTGCACTTCCGCACCTATAGTATGCAGCAAAACAGCAACTTTTCTTTCTTCTTTTATTTTTTTATCCTCATCCATTCCTGAAGCCCGCGTGTAAATCCGAAACCTTTGCTTCCATTTTTTGAAATTGGTTGCTACGTCTCCTGCCAGGCATAGTTCATCTACCTGTTTTATATGCTCCATGGTCTTTTATTTCACTTTATCACCACTCTAAGGTTATATTTGAACTCTTTGCACACAAAAGTACCTTTTTCTTATACTTTTCAATTCTACTTTATGTTGAATAATAAACTATTGTTTTTAATCCTTTGTATATTGGTTCAATGTTACATTAAATGTGAACGATGGGAACATACGTCAAATCTCTGCAATGCCACCAACATCACTACTCTCGACTATCAACAATCTAACACCTGGCACGTGCCTTATTCACACTCTCAGCTTCCCTCAAGCTTATTTCCGGATGACGCTTTAAGACATTAAGGTACCATTTCTGGCCTGGTCTTTTATCTTTAAACAAGTCACTTTTCCCCAGGTCTTTTGCAATTTTTTCAACCGTGTCTTGAATGTCAGTTTTTTTAAAGGAAACCCATATTTTGCTATGTTTAAAACCCATTCTTTTACCTTCTTTTCAGTGATCATACCTAGCAATGACTCGGGTCCAGTTTGCGCTTATTTTTACTATCGATAACACTCGTTTTGGGTACGTTAAATTCTTTACTTGTTTTATTAATACTCATATTAATCTCTGTAATTTCCATAATAGCTCTTTGTAAAGATGCCTCAGTATACTGAAAGAAACGCCTTTTTTGCTTTATTTTTGGAGGTCGTTTCTTAATTTTATTTCCATTTACTTGAATATTATTGTTGGTGGGCATTAGTATATCTGTAACCAAAAGAGAAACTGTCTTAAAATATTAGTAAAAAGTAAAAAGCAAATAAAAACCAACAAGTCGAAAAAGGTCCCCTAATTGTGGGTACATTTTTTAATCACATGCTAGAGTGGAATAAATATTACCTGAACTCGAGTAAATAAAAAGAGCGCGAATATTAACCGTCGTTGGCCTGTTCACGACCAGTCGGTCGAAAAAGGGATGCAGGCATTTTCATTATGCCCAATATTCGACTACTGAATTTTTGTGAAAAAAATCAGCCAATCATGGTTAAAATCTATTATTTTCGAACCAGAAAAGATAATTGTAAATGATAATTGCAAAAATCAAACTAACTGAACAATGGGTGGTCACTTACCCGCTATTTCTTGAAGCAAAATTCACAATTATTTTTAAACAATTTCCCTACGTGTTGTAGCGCCTTGCCCTTATCTTTTAATGTCAAATTTGTCAGGGAAAAACACCGCAAGTCTGGTTGACCGTAGAATACCTACCCTTTTCTTAGTTTTCGGTTTCTATTTCAATAATATTTTAGTAAAACTCGGTTTCATCCCTTTTGTTGGTATTTATTATTAAAATTATTATTTGGTATATGTGTATAAATTTGCAATTGTAAATATAAATAAAAAGGTTAAGCTCGTGAATATATAAATAATCTTTGTATAAAATTGGCCTTTCTTGTAAAGCTCGAAAATTGACAAGTTATTTTTATCCAAACACTCACTTTTCTGCTTTCTTGACAATTGACTTCCCCGTACTTAAAGATTTTGTTTTAACCGATTTATTTAAGAGGGCTAATCTATTTTAATTTTCACAGAAACTATATTCGGAACTAGTATCTTGGACTGAAACTTTGTCTTATTTTTCGACTTCGACTCTAAACTCGACTGAGACTCTAAACGGACTGAGATTCTAACCTGTCTCTTCACTGTCTTAATCACCGTTGCTCAGGTTCGGTTCAGAATATTTATAGCGGGGTTTCCTGACATATTTTGCTCATCTCGTGATTTTCTAGATTTCCTAAAAAGGTAAGGAAGGCTGTACGTAAAAACTCGTGACTAAATTTTAGCATGGCAAGCAAAAAGACGCGTAACTTCTGTGGAATTTTCTATTCCTTTAAAACCTACGTCAGAAAATCTCGTGACTTAATTTTGACATTGTCAGCAAAATCCGCGGTATTTTGCTGTACCTTGAACGAGGCCCCAGTCGTCGCTCTCAATCTTAATTTTAAGTAGAACACATCTTTAGGTTTAACAACCTGCGTGAGCCTCCTACTTTGCTGGAGAGTCACGAGGTGATGACGAAATAAAATTGCACCATAATTTGAAACAGAAATTCTTACCAGGGTTAAACTTTGTTTGATTTGAAGATTTCTCTTTAACATGAACGTTTTTGTCTGTAAAATATTTTACCGAACTCGAAGCTTAAATTTTCAGTGGATAAAAATTAGAACTTTAGTCAAAATTTTAGGTTTAAGATTAATCTAAAACGCGGGATACTACAATCGTCCCTTCCTAAATAAAACAATAATAATAAAATTATTTCTTTTTGTCTGAAACCTACGGTGTGAACGTTGTTTTTCGATCTTATAGAAGACCTGACAAAAGTAAGGTCGGACGTTGGTGTTGCCTCGTATCGCGCTGAGTCTGATATTATATTATTTTTTACCGTGCTGGTTCTGTCACGTCACGAATTACTCTTAAGAGAACTAGATACAGCCTGTATTATTAAAGTACTAAAATTTGTAAAAAAAAAATAATATTAATTCTTCAACGTTCGAAAGGAACAAAGTGAGTGTTTGGTTTACAGGTTAATATACCTTTATGTAAACTAATGTTTATATATATATATATATATATATATATATATATATATATATATATATATATACATATATATATATATATATATATATATATATATATATATATATATATATATATATATATATATATATATATATATATGTTAGTTTTAATGTACTTTTTAGGTAACTAAACAACAACTAACACACCAAATTTCCCAAAACACGATTTATTACGTTAAAATAATACAACACGTTCGACGTTTCAAACGTAAGTTTAGGGAACTCGCGGTCCAAAATTGCTTTTTGGAAAACCAAGCCTAAACGTAAGTTTAGGGATCTCACTGTCCAAAATTACTTTTTGGAAAACCAAGCCTAAACATAAGTTTAGGGAACTCACGGTCCAAAATTGCTTTTTGGAAAACCAAGCCTCAACGTAAGTTTAGGGAGCTCACGGTTCAAAATTGCTTTTTGGAAAACTAAGTTCAAAATAATTTTAGGGAACTATGCCTAAAATACATTTAGTGAACCAAGCCTAGAATAATTTTAGGGAACAATGCCTAAAAATCATTTTAGGGAACTATGAACTATGCCTAAACATCATTTTAGGGAACAATGCCTAAAAATCATTTTACGGAACTATGAACTATGCCTAAACATTATTTTAGGGAACTACGCCTAAAATAATTTTAGGGAACTTACTTTTTTTTATTGGTCAGGCCAGATACGTAACTGCTCATGCGCTGGAACCGTAGTCCTGCTTCGTCTGCCAACTCGTCTTAGCGCATACCTCTCATTTGGCAGGCAATGCGTAACTTCAAAAGGACCTTGAAACTTTGGCCTTAATTTTCCTCCATACGATATTTGACTATTTTCTATAGCCACTTTATCACCAACAGCGTACGGCACTGCCTTAACACGCTTCTTGTTGAAAACAATTTTAGCTTGCTCAGAAATTCTTTTTAAGCGTTTGTTTACTGTTTTGTTTATCGCCTCTCTATCCGTCATCTCATTTCATATTTTTGGACTGTTTTGCCCATGTGTGGCCATATGAGTTCCTCTCGCAGTTTTGATAACATTTTATCAGCTCCGGTGTGAGATGACTCATCATGATACATTCGCATAACATCAAGTCTTGCTGCTATCGGAACAAAACATCGATCAATTTTATCATTAGGACTTTGTAAAAACACTAGGTTGTCTTTCACTGTATATCCCTGAACAATGTGTGTTTTGTTTATTATAGACTGACAAAATAAATCATCAGCTTGATATTCAGTAATTGTTTTGTTTGGCTTATTTGAAACAGGAGCTCGGGTTACCAAAATTTGTTTTAAAGTAGCATTTCGGCTAAGGTAGTCAGCGTGAGCCATTTTGTAGCCTGGTCTATATTCGATTTCAAAATTAAAGTCCTGTAGCATAACCCACCATCTTGCGACACGAGGGTGTAGTTCCTTTTTTAGGGCAGTAGCACGCACAGAATTACAGTCTGTATAGATGGTAAATTTTATGCCATACAGGTATGTGCGAAAGTACTGTGTGGCTTCTACGATTGCAAGAGTCTCTAAGTCGTAAGAGTGATACCGAGATTCACAATCAGTGGTTCGTCTACTATAATAGGCCACGGGATGCAAAATATTATCAGAGTCTTTTTGCATTAGCATTGCACCTAAACCTATCGAACTTGCGTCCGTATGTAACTCAGTATGTAAGTCCGGATTAAAAAATTTTAAAATTGGATATCCGGTTAATCGTTTCACTAATTCCAAACGAATATTTTCGCATTCATTGGTCCACACAAAAGGCTGTCCTTTGCGTAACAACGCGGAAATTGGTGCCATTAAACTAGCAAAGTTCTTTATAAAACGCCGAAAATATCCAGCAAGTCCCAAGAATTGCCGAACACCCTTTACATCTGTAGGAGCGACAGTCTGTGCAAGGGCATTTACCTTTCGGGAACTTGGCTTTACAGTACCGCTTTCAATCACCGCACCCAAATATTCCACCGAAGTTTTGAAAAAGCTACACTTTGCTAAGTTCAGCACAAACCCGGCTTTTGAAAGAGTGTCAACAACTTTTCGTAAGTTATTAAGACCTTCCTCAATAGTCTGCGTAGGACACAATACATCGTCAACATAAACAAAAGCGATATCGTCTTTCAGAGGTCAGAGAGCTTTATCAATGGCACTTTGATAACACGAAGGAGAGTTCACAAAACCAAGCGGCATTCGATTGTATTCGTAAAGTCCGTCCGGCGTCACAAAGGCAGTGATATGTTTTGAGTCTTCTTCGATTTCAATTTGATAAAATGCTGCCTTCATATCAAGCGTACAAAAATAAACAGCTTTTGCAAGAGCGTCAATCTGATCTTGTATGCGGGGTAGGGGGTAATTATTACGTAATACCCGTTTGTTGACTTCCCGAAAATCAACACAAAGTCTGGTGTCTCCATTCTTTTTTTTAACTAGAACGATGGGACTAGCGTAAGCAGATTCACTTGGCCTAATTATGCCAGTCGGAAGTTGTGCCTCGATAATTTGCTTCACTTGCAATCTTTCGCCATATGATAGGTGACGAGGCTTGCAAGCGACCGGCTGTGAATCACGAAGCGTTATCTTTAACTTGCCAGTTGTTACAGCGGGCGGTGTCTGATTTATTGCATTTTGGAGAATTGTTTTTACATCGTTACTTAATTGCTCGTCCAGTCCTGACAAATTTAATTCTTTTTCGCTAAACGTGTGTATAGTACAAATTCGGGACATACTTAGTGAATCATACACAATATCTACGCTGTTTGCATTCACCTCTATTTTAACGCCTGGTCGTTTGAGGACATCAAGGCCGATTAAAGCGTCAACATCACCACCAGGGATTGAGCCGTCCGGAACAATCAGGAAATCAATTTCTAGTGTCATAGTTGATGTAAACATTAAAGTGGTGCTGCGACCAGTGGGCTTCATTACACAGTTTACCATTCCACACAAAAATAATTGAGTATCTGGCTGAATTTTTAAATTTAATTTTTTTGCAACTTTTTCGTGTAATATCGAGACATCTGCACCCGTGTCCACTAAATATGATATAGACGTAACTGTATTGTTGTTTGTAATTGTAGCTAAAGGAACTGAGTGTACAAAACGGGTATTTTGTGTCAGCATTACCCGTTTTTGCACCCCATGTTTGCGATAACAAACATCTTCTGTGTGCCCCCTTTTTTGGCAAAAGTTACAGGTTTTTACATTTACTGATTTTGTCTGGTTAGGTGGCAGGAAGTTTGAATTTACTCCGGAAGGACCTGTTTGTAAGTTATCGGGGGATACAGTACTATTTACCTATTGTTTACACTATTTGTCTGTGTCCATAACGATGACACTTTCGACACTTTCCTTGAAAACCAGGGTGTTCTTCACGAAAGTTGTTAGCTCGCTTTCGTGATATTTCACGACCGCGGTTACCTTCATTCACCTTGTTGGCATCACAAGCAGCTAACAATTTTAACAACTCGGCATCACATGTGGGGGATTGTAAACAAATCCTATTTTTAACTTCCACATTTTGAATATCATACTCGACAAGGCTCAGGACTATGTTCCAAGGAAAATTGGGATAAAACCGCTTGATGGATGTTAGTTTGGCATTTCCATACTCTACTAACGAGTCAAAATTATTACTGGTAATTGCTAGACATGCACGTATACGAGTAGCTGGTGTACCTTGCTCAGGAAATGCTGCCTCAAAGTCTCGACAAAAAGAAGCCCAATCTCTAACAATAGGTTTCCAGTGTTGATAAAATCGGGCAGCTCGTCCTCGAAGAACATGACCAGCTTTCAAAACAATTAACGTGTCAGACATTCCAAGCTCGTTCTGAATTCTGGTTACGTCATCCATCCATTCTATCATAGTAAATGATGTGTCATCTGGGTCAAAACTCGTTAAACGGATCTGCGTCGATGCTGCCGCCATAACTTCGAGAACTGGCGTAGGAGCCGTCTGCGCATATACAGAAGCCGACTGCAGAGTCGCTTGAGCCTGGGTTGCTTGGGCGTTGGCCATTGTTGATAGAATTTGCATTATATGGTTCTGGAAATTATTGTTACTTTCTTGTTGCATTTTAAATATCAACATCATTTTATTGTCCATTGATACACTGTCACTACCGCCGTTAACGGCTGGGCTAATCGCACGTTCACGTTGTTCGCCGTCGTCGGCCATTTTATTTTATTATTTTATTTTTTTTACGATAAAAGTCACTTTTTAGGTCCTTTTTTCCTGCGATTACGTCACAAGGAGGAATCCCACTTCTGATGTTAGTTTTAATGTACTTTTTAGGTAATTAAACAACAATTAATACACCAAATTGCCCAAAACACGATTTATTACGTTAAAATAATACAATACGTTCGACGTTTCAAATCAGACTGGCTTTTTGCATTATAAACAAAATCTTTATTTGGTTCGAGTCTTGTTTGTTTTCTTAACACGAATCGTCAGCAGGAGAGATTAGGTAGTCTAGAATGATATAAGCGAACATATATATATATATATATATATATATATATATATATATATATATATATATATATATATATATATATATATATATATATATATAAATGAAATAAAGATTACGGGGATTCGGCCAGAAAGTCTTTATTATATTTTTCTTATAATGTGCCTAGCTTTCGAAATGTTTCATTTCTTCCTCAGGGCAATTATTATTTAATTTATTACACGGCCGTTATTTGTACAACAAATATATATATATATATATATATATATATATATATATATATATATATATATATATATATATATATATATATAAATAAGATATATGTTAAACAACACATAATGTCCTTACTCTCTTTTCCTTAAATTTCGAACCCGCTGCCTTGGTCTTCTTCTTCGTCGCTCTCGACGATAACGCGGGCTGCAGCGGGCCGCAAATTAACCCACACCAGCTTGCTGGTTGGTCGACAATCCTGTGGGGTCCTTGTGGAGGGTTGTAGGCGGCTATCAGTGGAGGTACTGGGGCCACTGGACTCTACAAGGAGGCGGCTGGTAGTACAGGTGGTGGTCTACTGTGGGCGCTGCTGGACGAATTGAAGGCACCACCGGTGCTACTGCTCTTAGGGGGATGGTGCGGAGACATCGTCCATGGCCGGCTGACAATAGTGGCCAATTGATGGGTTGGAGGGGCGGGAGAATGGGTAGTGGTCTCCGTAGATCTGGGGGTTGGGTGGAGGCTTCTCGGGTAGCAGTCTGGTTTCTGTCTGGCATGCTGAATCGTGGGTACTAGGTTGGTGGGGTAGATTGGCTGGAGGATGCTGGCATACCTGACTGGTACATCCTCTAAGACGCACCTGATTCCACACACTCCAAAAATAGCCGGGGCAAAACAATCTTCTTGGAGGTGTCACACATAAGGCACAGGTTCATTGTCTTTCACCGTCGGCCAGTTGGACCCGCACTCCTTGGTAGCCAGCATTTATTATCTCGCACCACAAGACGATTGTGGCGCGCACGGGCCATAGCACGGGGTGGCACGGAAAATCGAAATTGAAGTAGTTCCGTAGTTCCCATAAATGATATAGGGCCATCCGGTACAACATGGCCCTTGTAGCTAAATCTTCGATCATCCCTACATAAGTGAGGAATAACACTATCCACGTCACTGTATTTATTTTTTTCTTTCGATATTACAAAAGTTATACGCGCAAACAGTCACACTGCACTAGACTGAAATCTTTTGGACCGATTTAGCCTGTCTTTTAAATTTAAAATTCGCTACTTAAGTCAAATGTTTAGGTCACGATGATTTACGGTGACACCGGCGATAAAGTGGTACTGGGGATTATCGATTTTTGTTCTTAACTTCAGCTTCTTGGAAGATTATGGCAAAATATTTGTAAACTTTTTTATAATTTGGTTTTGTTTGTAGTTGCTTTATAAGGACAATCACAAAAGCAAAACTGACGGTTTTGGCTTTGTCCAACTAGTTTTGTTAAATATTTGTGCTACTCAGCAAAATTTCATGTCTTGGGAAAATGGTGGCGTCAGGCGTTCCCATGATCACCCAAAATCCCCTTAATTTCATTAAGGTCACGGTAGTCGATTACCAGCCTATACTGGATCTCTTCACCAGGAAGTCTTTTCTTTTCTATTAGTATACAAGGAAAATTCCATAGTGACTGGCTTTCAATGATAATTCCATCATTAACCATCTTTTGTATTTCTTTTTCCATAACTTCTTGTCAATGATACGGTACTCGGTAAGGTCTTTTTAAAATCGGAGGCACATCTTCTGTAATAATCCTGTGAAACTTGGGATCTGCAACTGAGTTTTTGATCTAGGATCTTAAATATATCCATAAATTCCATGATTAGATCTCGTAATTTTTTTCCATCTTCATTTATTGGGTTATTCAAGTTCTTTGCCGTTAAAATTTCTTCGGCATCTTTCACGTCGATTTTTCGTATGGCACAAGATCCTTTCACTTGGTGTAGTCCTTCAGTGTCCGCTTCATATGCTTTGCCAGTAATCGTTTTGCTCTTAACTATAATTTCGGTATTCGTTAGGTTAACTAATCGGACAGGAACAGTTTTACTTGATTTGCACAGGATTCACGCCATTAACAGCCCTGTCGGAATATTCTTACTTGACTCTAATACCAGGTATTGGGTCGGAACCCGAGTTACTCCTTGCACGTTTGCTGGACCGACTGTTTGGCAATTTGAGGGGATTTTAATATCTTCGGACAAAATGACTGACGAGCAAAATTCAGATTTCCGCCCTTCTAGCGACTTATTACAACTATACAGTTTTCCTCGAAGTCCTCTGGGCACCTTTCTCTTTTTAACGTCTTCGGCTTCTCTTTGTCCACCCTTATCTCTGCTATTTCTTTTCCCGGTTTATTTTCGCTTTCTTTTGATACTCTATTATTTTCCTGTTTCACGTGCACGTTATCAGAAACAGGTCAACCTTTGTGTTGATGTTAGAAGTTCTTCTTGGATTTTATCAGGATCTTGAACTATTTTAGAATTCAAACGACCCCATAATGTCTGAAAACTCTTTCCAATCGTCATGTGGGGTGACGAGGGAGTTTCCATACCAGAATTCCTATCTATCTTCATATTTTCTGTGGGGTTTACTTTGTCTCAAGATTCTTCTTAGCGATTCTAAGTCGGCTTCTATCTGACTAAGCCTACCTTCAAATTCCTTTTTGATTTTTATCGTCATGATTTCTTCACATCTCACAGGTTTCTCATCACACAGCGAAATTACTTTTTCAAAAACGTACATACAATTGTTTCCCCAGTCAATTTGTACTCCGTATTCCCGAAGAAAATCTAGTCCTAGTAAAATCTCAGCGCGAGAAGTGTCCGTATCCATTACAACAAAGTTATGTCGTAGTTCTATGTTCTCGTCAAAAGTCACAGGTATTTGTGCTGTTCCAAGTACTGGTATTTTGTTTTCTTGGATATCTACAAGACTAATTTCACTGCACGTAGTTACGAACCCCTCGGCAATCTCGGGCTTAATTAGGGATACAGCTGCTCCAGAATCAATTAATGCGTGGCATGGCTTGCCACAGATACTAACTTTAATAACACTACATGGTTTTGGGGTTCCTTCTTCAGAGCATAAATGTATCCCTACCCTTAACTTTTTGTTTAGTCCCACCGTGCCTCGTTGGCAGCCTGACTTCGGGGTTGGTAAGTGGCTACTTTGGTGTTTAAAGACTGTTGGTTTCGTGTCTGTGTTTGGTTTCCTTTAGCTGGGCAGTACCGGACTAATATGACAGGAATAGCACAATATTTCTGGTGGTTCCCTTTGCTGTCTAATGTACGACTCTTTCTTCCTAGGGCATGTCGAACTAAAATGTCCCGATCTATTACAAGTGTAACATTTTCTTACATTGTCAGTATTATGGTTGTTTCTAGCTGAGCCTGTATAATCTTTAACCATTCTACATTCACGGATATTTGAAGGATGGAGTAAATTCTCTATGGATTGCTCCCTTTCTGCAATACTTAAGGCTTTGTCTAAGTCCAGGGGATTTCCTGAAAGTACCCGTTGTTCAATTGGCATATTTAACCCTAAAGTGAATTGGGTAGTAATGTATTGTTCTAATTTATTCTTTATGGGATCATCGATGACTTTATCCCCAGTGAGTGTAATGGTTCGATTTGCTAAAATTTTAAGCGTAGTTAAAAATTCTCTGCATGTCTCACCTGATCGCTGTCTGCATTCCATAAAATGTTTCATGGCCGACCCTTTACATACTGCCTAGTAAACTGATTTTTCAAACTGTCCTTTAATGTCTTCCAGCTTATTGTAGTCTGTAAATTTGATCCCGACCCTATAAACTGCTTTGCTTTATGTCGTAGTTCCAGTCGAGCAATTGTTACCAATTCTCCTGTGTCTTCCACTATGGTTAAAAATTCTTCTATACTTGTAGTTCCATCGTACGTGGGTAGTCAGTCAATTCCAACCATTATTTTTGGTGCTTGCATGACGATATTATTTGTATGCATTAACACTTCTTTAGATACTTAGGACACTGATGATTACTTTTGTGAACTTTATTTGTTAAATTTCAGTATAAACAGGCCTTGCTTCGCTGATGGCAGAATGGATGAGAGAGAGAGTGCCGCCGGGCTGTCAGTCCGTTAATGGCTGGCCGGGTGCAACGCGCACAACAGTTCGGAGGCTTGAACACACTCAAAATATTTTGCCTTACCATCTTGAAATACTAGTCGCTAACATTATTAGTAATGGGAGCTGCAGGCGTTGGGTCTACCATTTTGTTGTTTCAAAAAAATATATTTATTTTTTCCTTTTAAGGGTTGAAAAAACAACCCCACCTGACATCAATGTAGCGCCTTGCCCTTATCTCTTTATGTCAAATTCTATATGTTCTACTGTCAGGGCAAAACACCGCAAGTCCGGTTGACCATAGAATAGCCTTTTCTTAGTTTTCGGTTTCTGTTTCAATAATATTTTAGTAAGTAAGCTCGAAAATTAACAAGATAGTTTTATCCAAACACTCACTTTTCTGCTTTCTTGACAATTGACTTCCCCTTACTTAAAGATTTTGTTTTAATCGATTTGTTTAAGAGGACTAATCTATTTTAATTTTCACAGAAACTATATTCGGAACTAGTATCTTGGACTGAAATTTTGTCTTATTTTTCGACTTCGACTCTAAACTCGACTGAGACTCTAAACGGACTGAGATTCTAACCTGTCTCTTCACTGTCTTAATCACCGTTGCTCTAGAATATGTATAGGGGGTTTTCATGACGTATTTTGCTCATCGCGTGATTTTCTAGATTTCCTAAAAAGGTAAGGAATGTGGGTTGGCTGTACGTAAAAACCCGTGACTAAATTTTAGCATTGCAAGCAAAGAGACGCGTAACTTCTGTGGAATTTTATATTCCTTTAAAACCTACGTCAGAAAATCTCGTGCCTTAATTTTGACATTGTCAGCAAAATCCGCGGTATTTTGCTATACCTTAAACGAGGCCCCAGTCGTCGCTTTCAATCTTAATTTTAAAGTAGAACACATGGAAGCTTTAGGTTTAACACCCTGCGTGAGCCTCCTACTTTGCTGGAGAGTCACGAGGTGATGACGAAATAAAATTGGACCGTAATTTGAAACAGAAATTCTTAACAGGGTTAAACTTTGTTTGATTTGAAGATTTCTCTTTAACATGAACGTTTTTGTCTGTAAAATGTTTTACTGAACTCGAATCTTAAATTTTCAGTGGGTAAAAATTATAACTTTAGTCAAAAATTTTTTGGTTTAAGACTAATCTAAAACGCGGGATACTACAGTGTTGCACATACTATCTGACAACCTCTAATTGCGCGTGTTTTAAAATTATTACTTGGTCAACTGTCAACCCTGCCAATATGTAGATTTGGTTTGAAATGATGGTCGAAAATGGGTATTATGTCCGTTAAACAATTTTGATTCGCTTGTTCTTATTATCGTTAAATTTTTATGGAAGTGGTCGAAAACTGGCATTTGTCGGATAACCGGCGCAATCACCGTATGCCATTATTTTACTTCGTCACTGACTTAGACGAGGAAACAGAGGGGACGCGTAACTGTTTGTGCCGAAGTGTGACTAGCTGGCACCAGACCGATCCGCTCAGTGGCGTAACTAGAGGTTTTATAAATTAATTTAATGTTTTTCCTTCTTGCTGCAAAAACTGTATGAAATAGAATATTTGAAATAGTGCTATCAAATAAAATAATGTTATAATGGTTTTTTTTTAAAATTATGTATTTATTTTTGTAATTTCATAACAAACACCATACTGTACTAAAGAAAAAATCTAAATACATTAGAGAGTTTTCGTTGCATTGGCGAATTAAAACGGTTAACCATAACGAATACGAATACGAAGCCGCTATTTGACAGATGGTAAAAATAGTTTTCGTTCAGTTCGCATAACGTTAACGTTAAGTGGAACAGTAAACATAAATAATAACATAACCTATCTTTAATGTTTTTTGTTCATGTACGTTTTGTGATTTTTCCCTTGGTTTGATAAGTCTAAAAGATCGTGATAAATGAAAGGTTGCTTTTATTGGACTCATCCAGTGATTTGGATTCGGATTTAGATGATGCGCTTCTCTTGGAGGTGCTTGATCGCCAGGATATTCAGTATCGAGCACAGCTGTATTTCAATTTAGACAACTATACTAATAGTGAAAGCAAACTTTATTTCCGATTTGAAAAAATCATTTAAGAAGACTGGCTGAAGCACTTAGGATTCCCAATAATGTAATAACAGAAAGTAACCATAATGTTTCTGGGGTGGAAGGGCTTTGCATTTTGTTAAGAAGATTAAGCTACCCTAGTAGGCTAGTTGATTTGGAGGTCTTTTTTGGACGGTCAGCTCCAGCGCTCTCAAAAATCATTGACTTTCATGACCAACCATATATATGACAATTTTGGACACTTACTTTCCAATCTAAGGAACCTTCAGTGGTTAAACCAAGAACGGCTAAGGATGTATGCAAATGCAGTTCGTGAAAAAGGAGCCCCCATACCCAACTGTTGGGGATTCATAGATGCGACCACTCGAGGGATTTGCAGACCATCTGTTAATCAAGAAGCGTATTTCTCTGGATATAAGCGTCACCACTGTGTAAAGTATCAGGCTGTTACATGTCCTGATGGTCTTATAGTTAGTTTAAAAGGTGGATATGAGGGTAGGAAGCATGATGCTGGGATACTAAGGAATCCCAGCTCTATGACCAATTAGAAAAGACAACAAGATTTCCAGAAGAACATTTCATATTCTATGGTGATAAAGCATATGGAATGCGCGAACTGCTGATGTGTCCATATCCAAATCGTGCTCACATGGCTCCAGAGCACCAACTATTCAATGTCCGCATGAGTACAGTACGGATAGCTGTAGAGTGGGGTTTCAGAAAAGTGATATCAGAATTTGCATTCATGGACTTCAAAAAAAACCAAAAGTTGCTTCTACAAGAAGTTGGTAAATTATACATGGTTGCTGTGATTTTGACAAATTGTCATTCTTGTTTTTATGGGAACCAAACAGCCCAAGCTTTTAATATAAATCCTATAGAATTAGAAGAATATCTACAATAAGTTATGATTAATTTTTTAACAATTATCAAGACATTTGTTTTACTCACCCTCTTTTGTTTTTTTTTTTTTTTAATTTAGTTCTAGTTCTACAACTCCAGGTTTTGTTTTTACAATGTTTCGGTAAGAAAGCACCCATGTAACTAAATATTCTTTATGTTTATAGGATGTATCATTAATAAAATACATATTTGTTTTCTTATTGATAATATTTGCTACATCTATGCAGAATTTTTCATTACTAAGTTTGGGATGTACAGATATTTATATCATAAAATTTAACTTGCCGCAAATTTTTAAATTCATCGGTGGATCCATCGATGGATGTCATTTTAACTTTTATCCCTGTTTACTCTAACTGCTCTTATTTTTTTATTTTATTTTATTTTATTGTACTTTACAGTTAATTCACAAAGTGCAAACTATCCTATTACAAAGTACAAGAGTATTATATACATAATATTATAGTCCTTTATAAAATAGTTCATTCTCTTGTTGATGCGCCAGAATTGCTGAGTAAAATCAATTTTAAAGTCCCTCAGAGGTTGACGAGATCTCCCCAATTATTTGATATATCATTTCATCAAACCAACTATGGTTTTAACAGTCCAGTTTCCAGATTGTGTAGGGAAGCGAATTCGGTGGACATAGATCTATTTAATATAAGTTTGAATAAATTTAAAATAAAATTGAGAGAGTTACTTAAAGTAAGATAAACTTATGTCTCTGTTTCTAGACTTCTCTCTGTGATTTTCTGTGCATTGTTTTTATATGTAATATGTATATGCTTTTTTATTGATGTATTTATGTACGTATTGTATGATGTATTTATTTTTTTATAAAATGGATTGTATTTTTTTTGATTCCGTAAATATACCATTATTATTATTATTATTATAAATGCTTATAATTCATTTAACCTAGTTTTAAATTTGTCTTGAGTAACACCAAATATTTCCAGACTGTTATGAAACTTGTACAGTGTACACATATTAAATAATGGTAAACCTAAGAGATGATTATTCTGAACCATATCATGCAAATAAAACAAGCGTGAGTTTCTAGTACCATACACTGGAACATTAAAACAGTCTAGAAAGAAAAGCTGTCATTCACAAAACCATTACTGTTCTATTCAAATATACCACACTAAAATAATTACAAAGTCTCTGTAAGGGACTTAAATTATAATTCTCACACAGCATAGATGAAGGCATATTAATAATCATATACACCATATTACCTGAAATACATGTATCTGACCATTTTATTTTGTACTCTTTCAATTTCATACTTATAACACTTATAGAAAGGATTCCAAATAATTCAACAATAATCAAATAAACTTCTAACATATTATGTGTATAGTTGTTTGAAACACTTATAAAGAGTGAGATAGAAGATAAATGACATCCATCGATGGATCCACCAATGAGTTTAAAAACCTGCCCTTGCTTTGTTTTGAAACTGGTGTAAAGGTATAAAACAGCAGATAATTATTTTACTAATAAATAAAGAGTTTGAAAAACTGTCAACGAAATGTTTATTTTTTTCTCCACAAAAACGAATTAACATATTAGACATATAAACTTGCTTAAAACTACTGTACAAAGTATGAGCACTGCCAAACAATGACTAGCAATAAAGTAAAAATCAAACTTCATTAAACTGATATGCACATCTTATCACAAAAATACTACTACTAAACTTCATATTTAACTTTCAAAAAACACAACAGAAACAGAACATAATAATACCAGTATAGGCAGAAAACAAATGCCTACACAGTATGTCAATGTAAATAAATAAGCATAGGTAATAATAAATTTTTTTTTAAGTATCAGTAAGAGGGGATTTGAAACTATGTGAATGTAATCTTTTTAGTTATGATATTCTCCATTAAACCAGTCAAAAAAACCTGCTGTTTTTCCAAAAGCTGTACTAGAGCTTTTCTCTCTTGTTTCTCTATTTCAAATTTCTCCTTTTCAAATTCTAACTTTTCCTTTTCTAGTAGCAATCTTTTTTCCTCTACTTCCAATTCTTTTTTTTTAATGCCATTTTCTTTGAATTTTTTTCCTCCAAATAATCCATTGTTGATTATATTCCTCTGATTAACACGGGATTTCCTTTTTCGATTTGGGCCTAAAATGAAAAATTATGTGTGAACCTGGGTGTTACAAATTATTTAAATTTTGAAATGCATTACTTCACTATTTATCACAGTATATACAAAGTAATCTTTGATATGTTTTGGTTTACAAGTTTTCCTCACTTTGTGAAAAAGGGGTTAGTTTAGTTATTATAAAAACTAATTAACTAACCACAATATTAACCATAACATTATATACCTTCAATATTTTTCTGAGCTTCTCCACTGATAGTTTGTTTACGTGTTGTCTCAGTTTCTGGTAGAATTTCTTTGTCTCTTGGATCTGCCTGTAGTTCTTCAGAGGCAGTCCCCAGATCTTCCGCAGTCCCCAGATCTTCCTCTATACAAAAAATAATAAAATAACATCATGATTCTAAACAATTTTGATATGTGTGTAAAAATGCAGGTCGATAGGTCAGTACTGTTACACTATTCTGTAAAGTTGTCACATTTGGTTGTGCCTTAAGCACAGAACAAAGTAAACTTGGAATATTTTTATATTATTATTTGAAATTTGTTGCCTACAAGGTTTTTTACCTACTAAGTGAATTTACCTTACCTACTATAAATTCATACTCGAGACATTTTTCTGGAGAATTTAAACAATCTGTTTCTGCAGGCTCTAACAATTTCCTGGCAAAATCGTCCCTTAAGGTCTTTGCATTTTCCGATGATTTACTTGCAATTTTTAATTTTTCCTTTCTCTTTAAAATTGAATTTATGAGATCCAGAACCTCCTGTAGCAACTGATCGATTCGATTATAGGGTTCTTCAACTCCAGATCTGCAAAGATTTAGAAATATATGATTCAGTTTGGGTTGAATGCCAAGAAAAGATGATCACTAGTGAAAGGTTGCATCCCAAAACATAATGCATCAAAATGGAGACACTTTATCAATTTATTTAATCTTATCTTCATTTAGCAGTATAAATGACAAAATAAACATGATATGTATATAAAATTTACTTACCGGTATACGTTTTCTTTTTCTCTTTTTTCGAATTTATTTATGATGTACGATATGTGTTCTCTAACCCCTCTCAATGATACTTCTTTCCCTGTGATTCTTACAAAATTTGCTACTACCAAAGCCTATTTAGATGCATCGCCATATGGGTTGTTGGCCAAGATTTCTTCTAATAAAATAACATCATCCTCTTCAGTAAAACGATTTCTTGATCTTTTGAGAGAAGTTAATGTTGAATACATGTCGAACATAGAAAAAAGTACAGACAAAATCCAAAAACATTAATAACCTCCTCACAAAAAATAGGTTATGTTGACTGCATCTTGCATCTGCCAAAAAAAATGGACACTACGCATGCGTTCCGTTTTCGCTATGGCTTTGTCTTCCGTCCGTTACCTCCCGGCACTTATCGGTAACGATAACGATAAACGACAGCTCAAATGTCATAGTTGTCAAATAGCGGCTATCGGAATCGCTTTTACAAGACAACGAAAACTCTCTACTTACATATTATTAGTAGCTTAGACGCGGAAAGAGAGAGGACGGGTAATACAGGCTACGGATATGAAGCCACTGACACCAGGCCGGTTGGCTCAGCGACGTATCATGAGAGGCGATTGTGGACTTTTACCAAAACGGAACAATATCAAATAATAAAAACGAATTATAGTAATAATTTATTTTTGGTTTGTTAAATGTGGAGAAAATCAATAGACCCAAAGTATTACTTCAATTTTAATTTTTCTCAAGTATATGTATATATATATATATATATATATATATATATATATATATATATATATATATATATATAATAATTTTATTGTGTCAAATTTCACAAAAGGACAAAATGCACTAATGTGCTATTAAAAATTTTGCCCTAAAAATAGTTGTGTGTTTTAATAAAAATATAGTATAAACAAAACTAACTATAAAGTATAAACAAGTATAAATACACCAAGCTGACTCCAGACCAAATTAGATACATAAAGAAAATGGCACTAAAAGCCCTAAAAAAGCCCTAAATCGATGCCCCCGGCGAAAAAAGAAAAAGTATCATCCGACATTGCACGACCTATCCTATCCCTGAGATTAATGCGCGAGTCAGGATGTTTAGCAAGAAGGCTGTTGGCTATGAGCGGTGCAAGATACGAGAAGCTGGACCTAAAGGAGCTGGTGCGATACTTAGGCACCTCAAATCTTCTCAGTATGTCTCTCAGGTCCCTCTGATGGATACACATTACACACTCTTACTCTTACATACAAAGTGTATAAATCTACTTTCTATGAGCTTTAACATATTTAGACTCTAAACTCGACTGAGACTCTAAACTGACTGAGATTCTAACCTGTCTCTTCACTGTCTTAATCACCGTTGCTCTAGAATATGTATAGGGGGTTTTCATGACGTATTTTGCTCATCGCGTGATTTTCTAGATTTCCTAAAAAGGTAAGGATTGATATGTGAGAAGCGTGGAACATCCGTGATAAAACGGACAGCTTGGTTTTGCATTTTTTGAAGGCGATTCTTATTTTCCACAGTTAAACAAGGGCCATACACGACATCCATATAGTTGAAATGAGACAAGACAAGGGATACAGCTAGAGTTTTCTTTGTGTTCGTGTCTAGCAACCTTTTAAATGGAAAAAGTTTTTTCAGACTCAGATAGACCTTTTTACAGATTTGATTGACATGGCTGTTAAATTTTAATTGGTCATCCATATAAAGGCCCAAATTTTTTACACAGTCGGTTTCCACAATTAGCTGTTGATCTATTTTGATTTCAAATGAGCCAATATTTTTCTTATTCTTAATGGTACCAACCAACATATGTTCACATTTTGAAGGATTCAAAAGAAGGCTATTTTGATCTGCCCACATCCTAATTTGTTCTAGATCACTATTAATCTTGTTGCACGGGTCCCGCCAATCACCCGCATCAAACTCAAGTAGCAATTGACTATCATCAGCATACAACTGAAGGCTGCAAAACCTCACAATATTGCAAAGATCCGCTATGCCGAGCAAAAAGAGCAGGGGACCGCGAATCGACCCCTGAGGACGCCAGAACTCAGAGACCTAAAAGAGGAGGACAAAACCAACTGAGGAGCTTCAATAATTGTTCTCTGAGATCTGTGAGTTAGATAACTCCGAAACCAGTCGTGAATTACACCTCTAAATCCATAGTAGTGCAGCTTAGCCAAAAGGCAATCAAAATTGAAAGAGTCGAGTGCCTTAGACATGTCGAGAAGGGTTAACGACATTACACGTCCCGAGTCAATCGCCCTTAAACAATCATCGACCACACAACAAAGTGTAGAACTGGCACCGTACCCCTTTCGATAGGCAGACTGAACATCAGGGATTATCTGATTTTCTTCAAGGAATACCATAGTCTGATCATACAAGACATATATAATTACTATTTTTCTATTGACCTTATGCATGGGGTGAATCGAAACACCCATTAAATTCTTACGTTTTTGGCTATTAACCGTTAGCTAAGGCATATAGAAACACTAAAAAACTTTTAAAAAAATTATTTAAAGGTAGTTTAGTGGAATGTAAGGTAATTTTGAAATAAAAATACAAATAGAGATCAATAAAAATTTAATAAACTTTTCTTCAATATAAAAATAAATATTAGGATTTGTGAGCTAGAAATGTTACCTAACACTTCTTTGGTACCTACATTATTCCACTAAAAAAACAGATTCTTTGGCATAAAAATATAAATAAACAAATTTTCTAATATTATAACAAATACATAGGTACCTATAGCTACTTAAGTCTCAAAATATTTTGAAATGCGGTTTATTCGAGGCAGTTTTGGTTAACTGGGAAACGAAGATATTCTCTTTTGGAACTGTGCGGATGTTCCACATCACTAACAGGAAAAACTTGCCCAACAATTTGGTCATATCGAGAGACACAGATATCGGGAACATTTGGAAAACCATATAGGTAGCCCGGAAACTGTTTTGTTGCACGAGATCGCAAAAAACTGCCTTCGAATTCCTTATCAGTTTTGTTCAAACTTAGAACTTTTCCAATATAATATTTCTATTTCTTGATTTTTCCGTGTTCAGCGAAAAAAGCAACGACGAGCCAATTAAATTCTTGTATAGCCTCTAGGCTGATGGGAAAAACGTTATCAAACGTTTTTTGGTTGTGTGAAGCGAAATGCTGGTTATTTTCTGGGATCTGCTGTTCGCGCTTCTTTACATCAGCCAGTGTTAAGGTCATTTCTTCATCGGACTCTTCTGATTCATCCTGACCATTTTCCTCTTCTGTATCGATACTTTCTTGGAAGCTTTCGCCGTCGTCGAAACAAATGTCCACAGATTCATTTTCACTTTCATTTTCGCTGAGAAAATCAGCACCACCGATGCTTTTGCCTGCTGGCACATCAATCTTCTTTCTTCTTCTTTTTGGCATTGGTTGGTCGGGATATCTGAATTTTTTTAATAAGTCCACAACAGCATTGTTTACATGTTCTGCTGCATCTTGATCTTCAGTTTCTACATATCCAGGAAGTTGTTTTAAGACCTCCTCGCGATTATAGGCAAATATTCCACATTTTCGGAAGCCTGACCTTATGTTCTTTTCCCTGTTTTCTTTAATGCTCTGGTAAAGCTCCTTAAGAAAATGTGGAAACCTGTCTTTAGGGATAGTTGAAGATTTTCTTCCTTCATTCATTTTCCATGTTTCGAGAATTTTTCTCCATGCTTGTTTCAAAGGACGGAAAAACGCAACATCTAACGACTGTGTTAGGTGAGTGGAATTCGGTGGTAAGAAAATTAATGAAATATTATGCTCCAAACAAGATTTCACTGCCTTTGCAGAGAAATGACTGGACAGGTTATCGCCAATCAGATATTTTTCCCAGGTAACTTTTTTAATGCTGGTATAGCTATATTTTCCACCCAATCACTAAGAGATGTGCTATCAAACCATCCACTGGCACTTCTATTGTATCGGGCACCCTTTATACCACCAACTGTCCAAGGTTCATATAAATGTTGGGACTTATAGACGACGTATGGAGGAAGTAATTTGCCTTCTGCGCTTGCAGCAAACATAATGGAGGTGCTAGCTTTCGAAAAATTGCAAACTCTTTCTGGATAGCGACATCCACGTTTGGAAATAACTTTTTTTCGGCCTGGATCATCTGAGACATTCGTCTCATCGTAATTAAATATGTTACTGGCAGGAACATCTTTCAACTCTTTTTCCAACTGATCGAAATATTTGTTAATATCTTCCGATGAAACAGATGCTCGGGTTCTTTTTATATTTTGGCAAATCCTTTTCCTCAAGGATTCTCTATGGCGCTTCATGAAATGATGTGCAAATTCATATCCGGGCATATTGTTTTTGAATTTTTTAATATTATTTCCCCCACCATCAAGGTAAGATTTTACAATCATTCGCAAATCATAATGATCCATTGGATATCCCCACTCGGAACATGCAACTAGTTGGTCTACTATCAGCTGTTCTTCTTGATTTGTTAGGACAGTTTGTCCGCCTTGATTTTTCATAGGTTTTTTATCGTGCCTATACAAAACTGAATAATGTATTTTGTATTTTTTACTCGCATCCCTGTAGGACATTCCTGATCTTATATCGGCAAGGGCGGCTTCTATGTCTCCACGAGCATGCTTCTTATACATTTTGGAACGAGGATCATGCTTATATATGCGTGGCATGATTCTGAAACAAACAAATAAAATAGTTACGGGCATTAAGGTGAATAGAAACAATGAGGTGAAATATACTGAAAAAGTGAGGTTAAGAATAAAAATTATGAATACAAAAAAACTAAATACCGATTCATAAATATTCAACTACATTTATAACATGGACCCATGTAAGCAAACTTGGAGAAAATTTGAAGCATCTTACCTGTTTTTTTAGTATCCTACCAATCAAAGTTTTATCGATTAGAAAAATCAGCTGATCACAGCGCTCGAATAAAACACCTGTAACGAAGGCCAACGCCGGTCGAATGTCAAAAACTCGTTGTCGCGGGTCGCACTAAATATTGGGAGTGGCTACAGAGCCGATTGACGGATCAGTTATTTATATTGGGGAAATGAAATTTTTTTGAAGTTTTTCCTTGTTTTCGTTTCTATTCACCTTTAAGTTGCGATTCACCCCACTTTACGGTACTTAGAATTCGGTCTTCGTGGGCTGTCAGAAGATAAAAAAAGGTAAAGGCGCCGATTTAAAGAATATATTATACCATGTGCAGTTTGCTTAGGCAGAAATCCATCAGCATAGAGGGGGGGGGGGCACGAGGAATACAACGTTAAAGAAAAAAAAAATATTTATTATAACATATTTAATGTAACAAAATTAAAATAACAAAATTAACAGTACTATTCTAAAAAAATTAAAAAAAAACACATTTTAATCTCATTCCTTACAAAATAAAATTAAATAATAAAATAAAATGAAAAGCTTTAAAAAAAATTGTATCCGTTAGCATTTACAAACTTTACTTTACAGTTTACATAACAAGAAGTGCAGACAAATTTTTACTAGTTGCAGCTGGATGAAAACCTATGAAGACTTTCACACACAAAACTTGGGGTGGCTACTTATTTGAATACGCAACCGAGAGTAGACTGTATAGCGGGTGGTTCAAAAATACAACTTATTTTTTCCAACAAAACAACAATAAAAATTATCTTTATTTTACTTTCAAAACAAAGAAAGATATTTACCTTTAAATATATAAATAAAAATGATTACTATATGGGTTAGTATCTAACTACTACAAAAAAAAACATTACATTAAACATGTCACACAAATATTAACTATCAAAGAAAATACAAGTACCTAAGTACCTTGCCCGACAATAATAAAAAAGCGGACGCACTGTAATAAGTCATTCAAAAACTTTCGTAGTGACGTTTTTTAATTCACAGAAATATTCAAAACGGTTGACAATTTTCAGCGCACTGCACTGGTTAAAAGTTCAGTGTTTATTTATTTAATTCAACTTCAGTTCGAATCAAAAGTTATTTTATTAATTTCGAGTTTAATCACGAGACTGTGATATGTAGATATAAAAGCAAGCAGCTGATCTGCTAGCTTCAAACCAGGAGAAAAAACTTTTCTTTTTACATGAGAAACAAGTTGCTTGCATAATCTTTCATTAAACAAATTGGCTTTCTCCTACCTTACTTTCAGCAACTGGTGGTATCTTCTTTAAAACCATCAAAATAAGTCACAATTTCACAGTTCTTGTTTGACAATTAACACTTGAGTACCGCTAGAATATAAGCGGATGAGACAATAACTAACTTCTGTAGTTCACCGTTGCACTTACTTTTAGTTATCCTGCTAGAGCGTAAGCAGATAACCTAATTTGAGTTGCAACAATAGAGTATTCAACTAATATCGCTAGAGAATAAGTGACTTCAACATGAGTTCAAACAAGAGTATTAACGTGAATAATAACAAGGGTGAATTTCAATCAGGATTACGCTAGAGTGTAAGCGTATCTAACGAGAGATGTCAGACAGAGAGCGGGCGTGTGCCGCGAGAAAGTAGAGTACTTGAAGCGTCGACTATCTTCAGCCACGCTAGAGAGGAGAATGATACGGGCGTCTAACGTTTGCTTGACAACAAGCTTCTTGAGTCGGGTCACGAGGGCTCAACGAGGTCGCGTCAGCAAGAGCTCACGGCTGATTGCGTTGTTACGCGGTAAATCTCATAGGGATTCTCAGAATTTAACTCTGTCTGGTAACTTATTTTTGAGGCAATAAAATGTCTATTTTTAACATTTTAACGAGTCGCTACGCGTTGTAATGCGAATATTAAGGCACTTCTATTGTATCGGGCACCCTTTATACCACCAACTGTCCAAGGTTCATATAAATGTTGGGACTTATAGACGACGTATGGAGGAAGTAATTTGCCTTCTGCGCTTGCAGCAAACATAATGGAGGTGCTAGCTTTCGAAAAATTTAAAACTCTTTCTGGATAGCGACATCCACGTTTGGAAATAACTTTTTTTCGGCCTGGATCATCTGAGACATTCGTCTCATCGTAATTAAATATGTTACTGGCAGGAACATCTTTCAACTCTTTTTCCAACTGATCGAAATATTTGTTAATATCTTCCGATGAAACAGATGCTCGGGTTCTTTTTATATTTTGGCAAATCCTTTTCCTCAAGGATTCTCTATGGCGCTTCATGAAATGATGTGCAAATTCATATCCGGGCATATTGTTTTTGAATTTTTTAATATTATTTCCCCCACCATCAAGGTAAGATTTTACAATCATTCGCAAATCATAATGATCCATTGGATATCCCCACTCGGAACATGCAACTAGTTGGTCTACTATCAGCTGTTCTTCTTGATTTGTTAGGACAGTTTGTCCGCCTTGATTTTTCATAGGTTTTTTATCGTGCCTATACAAAACTGAATAATGTATTTTGTATTTTTTACTCGCATCCCTGTAGGACATTCCTGATCTTATATCGGCAAGGGCGGCTTCTATGTCTGCACGAGCATGCTTCTTATACATTTTGGAACGAGGATCATGCTTATATATGCGTGGCATGATTCTGAAACAAACAAATAAAATAGTTACGGGCATTAAGGTGAATAGAAACAATGAGGTGAAATATACTGAAAAAGTGAGGTTAAGAATAAAAATTATGAATACAAAAAAACTAAATACCGATTCATAAATATTCAACTACATTTATAACATGGACCCATGTAAGCAAACTTGGAGAAAATTTGAAGCATCTTACCTGTTTTTTTAGTATCCTACCAATCAAAGTTTTATCGATTAGAAAAATCAGCTGATCACAGCGCTCGAATAAAACACCTGTAACGAAGGCCAACGCCGGTCGAATGTCAAAAACTCGTTGTCGCGGGTCGCACTAAATATTGGGAGTGGCTACAGAGCCGATTGACGGATCAGTTATTTATATTGGGGCAATGAAATTTTTTTGAAGTTTTTCCTTGTTTTCGTTTCTATTCACCTTTAAGTTGCGATTCACCCCACTTTACGGTACTTAGAATTCGGTCTTCGTGGGCTGTCAGAAGATAAAAAAAGGTAAAGGCGCCGATTTAAAGAATATATTATACCATGTGCAGTTTGCTTAGGCAGAAATCCATCAGCATAGAGGGGGGGGGGGCACGAGGAATACAACGTTAAAGAAAAAAAAATATTTATTATAACATATTTAATGTAACAAAATTAAAATAACAAAATTAACAGTACTATTCTAAAAAAATTTAAAAAAAACACATTTTAATCTCATTCCTTACAAAATAAAATTAAATAATAAAATAAAATGAAAAGCTTTAAAAAAAATTGTATCCGTTAGCATTTACAAACTTTACTTTACAGTTTACATAACAAGAAGTGCAGACAAATTTTTACTAGTTGCAGCTGGATGAAAACCTATGAAGACTTTCACACACAAAACTTGGGGTGGCTACTTATTTGAATACGCAACCGAGAGTAGACTGTATAGCGGGTGGTTCAAAAATACAACTTATTTTTTCCAACAAAACAACAATAAAAATTATCTTTATTTTACTTTCAAAACAAAGAAAGATATTTACCTTTAAATATATAAATAAAAATGATTACTATATGGGTTAGTATCTAACTACTACAAAAAAAAACATTACATTAAACATGTCACACAAATATTAACTATCAAAGAAAATACAAGTACCTAAGTACCTTGCCCGACAATAATAAAAAAGCGGACGCACTGTAATAAGTCATTCAAAAACTTTCGTAGTGACGTTTTTTAATTCACAGAAATATTCAAAACGGTTGACAATTTTCAGCGCACTGCACTGGTTAAAAGTTCAGTGTTTATTTATTTAATTCAACTTCAGTTCGAATCAAAAGTTATTTTATTAATTTCGAGTTTAATCACGAGACTGTGATATGTAGATATAAAAGCAAGCAGCTGATCTGCTAGCTTCAAACCAGGAGAAAAAACTTTTCTTTTTACATGAGAAACAAGTTGCTTGCATAATCTTTCATTAAACAAATTGGCTTTCTCCTACCTTACTTTCAGCAACTGGTGGTATCTTCTTTAAAACCATCAAAATAAGTCACAATTTCACAGTTCTTGTTTGACAATTAACACTTGAGTACCGCTAGAACATAAGCGGATGAGACAATAACTAACTTCTGTAGTTCACCGTTGCACTTACTTTTAGTTATCCTGCTAGAGCGTAAGCAGATAACCTAATTTGAGTTGCAACAATAGAGTATTCAACTAATATCGCTAGAGAATAAGTGACTTCAACATGAGTTCAAACAAGAGTATTAACGTGAATAATAACAAGGGTGAATTTCAATCAGGATTACGCTAGAGTGTAAGCGTATCTAACGAGAGATGTCAGAGAGAGAGCGGGCGTGTGCCGCGAGAAAGTAGAGTACTTGAAGCGTCGACTATCTTCAGCCACGCTAGAGAGGAGAATGATACGGGCGTCTGACATTTGCTTGACAACAAGCTTCTTGAGTCGGGTCACGAGGGCTCAACGAGGTCGCGTCAGCAAGAGCTCACGGCTGATTGCGTTGTTACGCGGTAAATCTCATAGGGATTCTCAGAATTTAACTCTGTCTGGTAACTTATTTTTGAGGCAATAAAATGTCTATTTTTAACATTTTAACGAGTCGCTACGCGTTGTAATGCGAATATTAAGGGAGAATTTCTGTTGCTTTTTAGCATTTGCGCTACGGAATAATAACCTTTTTCATTCTTTTAGAGAGAGAATTTTATAAAAGAGAATCTTATTTTATTTATCTATAGAGTGATCCAAATAATTAAGAGAAACTTAAACCTAGTTGGGTGTTTTCCCAACAGCAGCTAAATTTTTATTTATGATGTCATTACTAAGTGACATTAATATATCCCTTTCTAGAGACATTAGCACAAAGGCTTCGACATTATGCTGTGACAAGATACTTCGTAATCGATTGAGGATGTACTTTAATAATTTCGAAAATGACCTTTCACATGTCACCTGATTTATGGATAGCGTAAGCATATATTTAAATACTTTGAAAAGCTGAGCGTAGGCATTTGCGTATAAGTTATATTTATATAAAACATTATAGCAACATAAATTGCAATTTTTGCAGGATTTACATGACGTTTCTGTAAAATCACAGTCTTCATCTTTATCGCAGTAATGACTGGTAAAGATTCACAAAATTTTTCAGCGAGAGATTTTGATAATTGTGGTCATTTGCCAGCAAAATCTTCTAATTCTTGTCTCAATACAGTTTGGTCAATGTTCGGAAAAAAGGGTTTAATTTTGATACATATTGCTTCAAATGCAGAATCTGGCATGTTTTTTATATTTGTAAACTCCGGTGGATGTAAGCATATCCATATATAGTTTTTTGTGATTTGCGAATCTTGATTTAATGCATTCCATCGCTGTATCGTACGTAACATTAGAGACTTCAATACGATATTTTTCTTCAGGTGTAAAAGTAACGCCGCGCCGTTTGAAGTTTCAGCGTCAATTTTTTTTGTTTCCTTTGTCTTATTTGGGGAAGCATTTCTTCCGATTTAAGATCTATGTTTTTTTCTACAAAGCACTCGTTTGTTTTGCAACGTACTTTTGTGTTTCTTCAAATAAATTATTAAATTCCCTAGAATTAGCTTCAAGTTTTGAAACTGTATTTTCTACCATCCGATAGCTTTGTAAACAATCCATACCTTTTGTTTGTAGATACAAGGACAGTGGACTAGTATACCGAAATATTTTTTAAAATAAAATAGCCGTTAATATAGTTTCAAATTTAAGAAAATTGTCCAAGTAACTGTTTGCTGTAAATCGTGTTTCTGCGTTAAAATTTTCATCGGTGGAAATGGAGTGTAATGCTTCACAAAGATTAACGTAGATGCCGGTTTCAGTATTAAAAATTTTCACCAATGCTTTGTCTTCTGCCCACCATCTGGTGTCACCAATTAGATTTACAAACTTAGTATCTTCTGATATTTTTTCCAAACTATCATTCTTTTTCACGAGTCTCTTATGAAAACTGCACATTTATTGACTAGACCAAACAAATTAATCGCTGGTATGGTTTTGGTGGTAGTCTCCAACATAACTAGATTTAATACGTGAACATATTTTAAATATTTATCGAAACCTTTATACTGGCCTTGCATGTTCGCTGCTCCATCAGTAGAACTGCCTACACACTTTTTTATGTCAATTTTCATGGTTTGTAACACATCTTGTACAATTCTAAATAAATTTTCCCCCATTCCGAACTCAGAATTAATAACAGCAATTAATCTTTCGTATACCTTACTTTGATAAACGTACCTTGCGACAACTGAACATTGATCTACTACATTAATGTCTTGGGTGGTGTCAATCTGAATTGAAAATATTTCATATTCTTGAATTTCTTCGATTAACTTTTATTTAATTAATTTTGTTATAGCCTGCAGTTTATTTTGATAAAAACGTTGTGACGTTTCCCCTTCCGTGAGAAACTTTGCTGCGACCCTTATGCATTTGCTTGCTTCATTTAATTGCGTGGTGAATGTGTGACTGTAAGAGAGGATCAAATTTGGAAACTAACAATAACAATTCAAGAAAATTTCCATGGTCAATAGTTTCATCTTCTAGGGTAAACGCTGATTCTTTATTTTTAGTCCCTTTAAAACTAATACCTCTTTTTCCACTAGTTTTTATTACTTCAATAACTCTAGTAACGACTAGACGGCTTCTTTCTATTTTTTGTCTTTCTTTATGCCTAGCTTCAGAGGAAAGAATATCGATTACATCTTTACTAGATGTATGCAACAGATATTTTTCAAAATTAGCTACGTGCTCTTTACTTTGCTCATGTTTTTCTACCCTACTGTAAATATATAACAAAAGATGATTCTTCTTTTCCGAAAGCTAAACAAATCCAACAAGACAATGAATTGTTTTTATCGCCATTTTTTTATTTTTGTTGAACCTATGTTCAATGTTGTTACTTTCGGCAAACTTATAAGCAGCAATTTGCAATTTTTTCTTGGTAATTCCGTAAAACCTTTTATCAAAGTCACGTACTTGCGTCGCTAACTCGTTTTCCATATCGACAGGAATATCACTAGCAAATCGCCCAAATGATTTTGGAACGTTTCCACATTTTAATCTTTTTCTTAATGTCGCTCCATGTATCCCCATTTCCTTAGCTATACTCCTTTTACTAATTCCGGCAGCGACCTTCCGTTTAATATCTTGCAAGTTCTCTGTTGTAAATACAAGCTTTCGTTCACTTTTCCTTTTGTATCGGCTCATGGTGTTAGACGAAACCTCAAAATATACTACAAATTTCGATCTCGATTTACACCATATCATCATACGTATAAGAGTACGCACTGGGGACTCTTATGCGAGATCAAGTGCGTACTCTTATACATACTCGTGAAAATGTAATTAAAACCCTATTTATCGTAAAAACAATCATGTTCTCACTAATTTCTAATTGAAAAAATTAAGTTTTTATCTCACAGAATTAAATGACGTGATTTGATCACGTCAAACTACAGGACAAATCAGTGGAATCATTTATTCGCCATATTACAAAATCTGTGTCGATAACATAGATTATTACTTTTGACCATAGAATAAGAAATAGTTAAAAGTGAAACTTAGGGTTAAAAATTAAATTAGGTAGCTCCAAATATTTAAAAAACTAGGTGCGTACTCTTATACACATGCGTGCTCTTATACACATTTACCCTACATATATTACACAGTGTACATACTAATTCGCAACATTTTCTATTTTCAAGAAAGCACTGTGCTATTTTGTATTGATTTTCTGATGGAGATGATATTAACCAGGTATTATTTGAGTATTCCTCATCTTGGACCATCTCCGTTTTAAAAGAACTTTTAAGGGCAACGGCATGCCGTGAATGAATATTAGGAATATGGCTTGAATTTTTGCCCTTGACACATTTGATAATGCGATCTACTATCTTATCTCTAATAAATTTGTTGAGAGCATATATACATTTATCTAATCTTCTGACTTTTTTCCCATCTAAATAAATATATTTTAATACTTTGTGCATGCTCTCAAGTCTCATATTCGTATTAATACCACAACTTTGTCTGTAGCAATATGCCCATTGAGCATAATCCGCTGCATAATTACTTTCCAAATAGAGTCCAAAATTCTTTGTTTCCTGATCTTCATGAATATCAGATATAACTTTTGGTAAAAGCTGATGGAATTCCTCTACACTGATTGGTGTTTGAAGAACTCCTAAACTATGATATACTAATTTTCTTTTATCTGGATTACCTATTTTACTTAAATTAGATTGCCAGGCTCTGTCAACATGCCACGCACAATAAAGTTGGGAAGGCACTTCACCCATCACTCTTTTAAAACCATTATAAAAAAACCCAAGTAATGTCGGACATAAAAACTTTTGGCTTAAGCATACCAACACGCTTTTTTATTTTATCAAAAAAAAGTTCGAAAATGCCTGAATCCTTATGGTTGGTGATCGTCCAGGCTCCAGGAAAGCCTTCACCCCACTCATCAATAATTTATAAAGTTGTCAATTCAAAATCATACGAATTTGTACCATGAGTGCTGTCAATGGCCACTATGTTATTGCCAAACTTATTTAACCCTTTGTTGACTGAATTTCACAAACATAATAAAAAAAGGTGTTAAATGATAAACATTGATATTTAATATGTCAGAAACAAAGTCTTAGTTGACAAAATCAAATCTGTCAACTGACATTGACAGGAAAGGGTGGTTTAACAGAGACGCCACTAGGCAATAATTTTTTATTCTCATTTACAACTTATGATACATAGCAAAACAATTTTTCTTGTCGGATAAACATAATCCCAGGTCACATCTGAAAAAAAATCATGGCATAAATTAATGAAAAAATTTACGTTTTTTTAAAAATTACCTTCAGCACATCCACCTAGTGCGGTGAGGATATTCCTTGGAGCTACAAAATGCACATCTTCTTGACGAACTGTGCAGTGGCATATGAGCGCATGAATCGTATCAAAAAAAAAACATATTTTTTGACATTTCAGAATTGGACTGTGTTCCTAGTCATACCTTATTTCCGGAGGCACTGTAGTTTTGAAATGGGTCGTCAGAGATTGTCTGCCTTTTTTCGGGCAGGAGCTTTCGCTGCCTGTAAGACCAAGAACAACTGAAATTCGAAAATTTTTTAGTGTCATTGACTTCGATTTTGCTCTCTCTTGAAATATCACAAAGGCATTGACCACTGCTGCATGCAGGAAATACCAGAAAATACGGTGCCACCACCACTTTTTGGACTTCCTATCGATTTCATAGATGGACTTTAGCATATCAAATTTGTCCACATATACCATATGCTTGTTATAATTGATAACTAATTTTGGACATGGAATTTCCTACAGACTGCCATCTTTTTGTTTTCTGTTTGTAGCTCCATTTTCAGATGGGTCCATATGGTTGGCCAAGAAATTTACACCTTTTCGATCTTTCTATTTCATATACACTATTCCATCTAGACTAACCCCATATTCTGATTCTCCTCTTCTCAAATCTTTGTCAACCCTAATATCTGTTGGTAAATTTTTCCTTCCTCGTTTTACTGTCCCACAAGAGTATATCATATCTGATTGTAAATTTTTTTGTAATTCAACTGAATTAAAATAGTCATCGAAATAGATATGATGACCTTTTCCTGCCAAAACTCGAGTCAAATCTCTAACAACTCTTCCTCCTAGGTCTTTTTCAGATGCCTCTGCTACACGTCCTGTAGGTATTTGGAACTGACATACGTATCCAGAAGAATCAGCCCTTATCCATACTTTGTACCCTCTCTTTATGGGTTTTTGGGGCATAAATTGTTTCAGACTGCTACGTCCCTTGAATCGTATCATGGATTCGTCGACTGCTTGATTTTTTGATAGTTTGTAGCAATTTAAAAATGTCTGTGATGATTTCTGGATAACAGAACTGGACGAGATGACCAGTAATCAAGGTAACTGGGTAATTTTTTGATACCCATTAACAAATTTATTCCAAGAAAGGTCCTCATTTCTTTGGCATTTGTATGAACGAAACCAGAATTACCTATTTTTTGGGAGGCATACAAATTCGTCTGAAAAACTAAATCTTCAATTAGATTCATGGGAAAAATTTGTAAAAAGACATCTAATGGGATTTCCGCGGCATCAGAAATATCAGGGCCGTAATCTTCTCCAAATTCGTTTTGGTTTTTCAGACAGTTATCGGTAGAGCTGCTCCATATAGTCGTTTTCGATATTTCTCGTGTACGTATTTCTGAAAGAGGCAATTCATCTTCACTTTCCCACTCTCTATCATATTCCAAATCATTCAGCTGATGTTCAAAAATTATTGGTATATTGTTTATGTCAATATTTTGGTTTGCTAAGCTAGCATCATCATTCAGGTCGACTGTGTTCTCATTTTCATCTTCATTCTCATCATCTATTTGTGATTCGACATCTGAAGGAATCTCATCCAATAAGGTATACAAGCCATCCGGTGGCATATTTTCTAATTCGGAAAATAAGAATGTTTGCTGTTTACCTAAAAAAAAAACCCTGTCAGGGCCTAGTTGTTTCACAGTGAAACCTTACTCTTTTAGAAGTAAAAAAATGTGTTTTTCTTCACATTTCGCATCATTTTGGAACATCATATATTCATACTATACCCCTACAACTCCGTAGAACTAATACTTACCAGCCATGTCACAATATATTCAACAAAAATACGAAGTAAATATAACCTGTCTGAGTCACACCTTTGCAGTCGCACAAATGCCATGAAATAACCAAATCCGGTAAAAAGCTCAGGAAAACCCGTCTGGGGATGTGTAGTGGAAGTGGCCGCCCTCCGTTACTACTCGTGGTTTCACCGCCTGTACACTAGGCAGCCAGAGAATAATTTATTATATTAATGGTTTCTCCATGAAACCACTAGTCAACAAAGGGTTAACATATGCTGCTGAGACTGGTTCATAATAATTAGGCAGAAGTCCTGAACTGGAAGGCTTGAATCTTGTTGTTCAACGCCCTGGGCATTATAAAATATGATAGGGTTATTATTCTCCATTATCGAACACTCCTGGACAAACATATCAGCACTAATTGCATCTACAAAATTTTTGATATAATTTAATATTACCCCAAAAATAAATATATGCTGCAAAATACTTAAATAATAGAGGAGAAGGTGGTAATATGGAACCCCAATTTGGTTTCCTTCTATAAACGGAAAAGTTTTATGATTATCCAAGAACTTCTTGTATTACTAGGCTCTATATATATTCAGTTTGTATTTATTTGAACGAAATTAGGATAATAGCGGTATTTTTTATGTTACACGTAATTAACTCAAAAAACCTAAAATTGGCAATTCGATGAACGAGGCTGGTAATACGGACCCCCATTAGAAAGTAAGTAGAACCTTTATTTAAACAATGCATCTGTAAGTACATAAACATAAAATATCTATAACACTTAAAAAAAATTAATTATGAACGACAAAAGTCACAGATATAGGCATCGTTGTCACACCCATCAGAACACTCGCTATGTGCCCATACGTGACACATTATACACTGAAGCCACAGTTCTCCTCTTACGTCTTCAGAGAACTTCCGGTCACAAAACATGCACACAGCATCGTCTTCTTCTGTTGGAACTTCTCCAGGTGGAATGTCCATATCATTGGAAGAAGCTGAAGAGACACTGCTGAGATCATTTTGATCAGAGTCAGACAATTCAACACGTTTTGTTTTTGAACTTTTACAGCGACTTCTAGTATCTGCGCAGAGTGCTGATCGCTTAAGCCCACGGTTGGAATTTTGATGACTACCGCGACCTTTTCTAGCAACCGTACCGCTCCCTAAGCTAAAACTAGGGATCTTTTTCCACTCGTCAGATTTAGAGATTGAAGTCTCCAATTCTGTTTTGTGAGGGGAGCTGGTTATGACTGCAGCAGAAGAAGCTTTCCGTCCTCTGTTTGACATTTTTTTCTTAGGTTTTGGAACTGGTATAATTTCTGAGGGTGAGACGAGGATATGTGGCGTATTTGGTCTCGCATCTGGTGCTGAACTGCATCCTGCTTCTGCAAGATCAATTTGGCCGATCTGAAAATTGTGAGCACCGGTTTGAAGCAAATTTCTCGCTGAGGCTGCAGGGGAAACAGCGGTTGCTGCAATATTATTTAAAGTCTGTTTCCTGGAAGTATCAGTTAAGAGCTCATGCTCAGCAGCAATGAAGTCTGCCTCTGAGAAAACTCCTCTATTGCAAGGGTATATCCCTGTTCGCGAAAAACCATTTATTGCTATGCTTGCTGTTTGGCAATTCACATAGGCTTTCCCAAAAAGTTCAGCAATGTCATAGGGTCCTAGAGGACGTACACTGTGACGCAGCCACATTCGAACTGCTTCACTATAATGACTTTTCAATGCCCCCATAAAAGTCTTATCTAAAGGCTGTAGCCTATGCGTGGAGTGGGGAGGAAGGCAGACTATGGTAATGTGGTTTTCTCTTGCCAGGTCTATTATTTCAATATTTCGCGTATGGGAGTAATGTCCGTCCAAAAGAAGTAAAACTGGAGATTGTTCTGAAGGTTTAGTATATTTTATGAAGTTCTTAAACCAATCGGTGAACAAGCTGGTTTGTACCCAGCCCGAAGGATGACATCTACCCAAAGTTCCAACAGGTGCGCCACGCATAAGGGTTTCAGTCATATACTTCCGGGGAAAAATCATCATAGGGGGTATGAATGTACCCCCTGCGCTCATACAGCAAATAACTGTTACCAACGAACCTCTTTCAGCGGCTGTCAGCGCGCCGATTTGCCGTTTGCATTTTAAACCTATAATCTGAGGTATTTTACTTTGGACTATAGACAAACCCGTCTCATCCACATTGAAAATACGGTCTGGCTCGTATTTTTTTCGGTCATATTCCGTTTCGAGAATATCAAAAAATTTATTGACGGATTCTTTATTGAAGCTGTTGGCCCGAGCATATGAAGTTCCAGTAGGTGTACGAATATACAGTGTGTTTTTATGACGTTGTAAGGAATGGTCCAACCAAGCACGTCCAGCCTCTGATTTGTCACCAAATGGATGTTTTATTCCATTTCTTACAGCTAGTTCGTAAGTCATTTTTTTACGTCACGGCCAGTAAGTCCGTAATATTTGCTCTCCATCAAAAGCAAATATCTTACTAAATCATCTTCAATGTTTATGGGAAGGACTGGTTTCCTACCCAGCTTTTTTTCAACAACTTCCTCCGGCGTATACGTTTCATCGTGCACAAGACGCTGGAGTGTTGGTTTCGGCACATTAAATATTTTTACAGCTTTCTTGAGCCCAACTGTCTTAGCACGAACCAATTTAACAGCTTCAATCATAGCTTTCTTGTCCCATGTTTTCCTTTTGGAATTGGTTTTTGGTGATAGTACCTTGCGAGGCATCTCAGCATCTGTAATTAAACACATATCCAGAAATTTTGTAGTGTTTATAATATGGAACCCTTGTATATATTATGGAACCCGGTTCCATATTACCATCACCCTGGGGTTCCATATTGTCAAAATCACATGTTGCAACACATGGCTTAACAAATTTTCTAAAAATTTAAGAATGACAAACTTACCTATTACGTTTTGACAGGAAAGCCTTATTATAGCCTAATCTAACAACCAAAAACCTAAAAATAGCATGTAAGCCACTTTTAAGTTGACACAAATGACACACACGAAACTTTTGTTTTACCCATTTACACATAACCTCTTATTGTTGAATGTCTGCTACGTCCTATGCGCTGCTGTTTCCTACACGAGTTGTTCTAGGCGTGAACATTGAGATTTAACCATTAAAAAGGTAGATGTCACGACCGGTTCAGAATTAATTAAGGGTTCCATATTACCAGCCGGGTTCCATATTACCACCTTCACCTCTATCAATTTTTCAGCTTTAAATAAAAATAAATTTATTTCACACATAATATACCTTGAGCATGTCTTACGCCTTTCTGAACTTCAATCTTAAAACATCGTTTAGTATTATGAATATCTTTTCGGGTCATTAGGTCACAAAAAACTTAGTGAATCTCCTTGTATGTATCTATACTTAATTAATATAAGGCTGAATATAACTATCTCCAGAAAAGAACACTGACTTCGAAATGAGGTAGGAAGTTAAAATTTTGTATGTATCTAGATAATGCTACCTATATGTATAAAAAAATCTGAAGTTATCAAATTTTAACCCTAAGATGAGTTATAGAATATAATTTATAAATCTGTGAAATATTTCTTGACACAATGGTGAATGTTTCCCTGTTTCTTTGTACCGGCTAATCACTAGCGTGCAAGGAAGGGAAAGTTATACATCCACTAGCCGCTAGTGGATGTATAACCAGAGTTTACAGAATATATATAGTCTTTACTGTGGTATAACTTTCCCTTCCTTTGGCGCATGTACTGATCTCTGTCAAAAATACCTCTTTTTACAACAGCAGCAATAAAGTTTTTCTAAAAGATAAAATGAGATATGGCCATTTCAACACTTGTATATGGAATTGATAAAAAGTGCGAATTAATATTGAATATATTTTTAAAATAACAGATCAAAATAATATTATGCCCACATATCCCAAATTTCAATAATACAACCAGCCACTAAGTACTTTGTTAAAAACAAGCTGATATTTACATATACCCATGTGTGAACTAACCATGAACCACCATATCGATGGCCTAACTGCAATATCCCGTATCTGAAAAAAGTCAATTTTACAGGAGACGCAAAAAACTATTTTTAGCTACAGATTAAATGTTCTTATGACTTTCTGTACCTTATTGGAAGGAAGGGCTCTAGTTTAAACCCTACCTCCACTTACTGTCATATATTTCTATAGGTAACTGGTTCAGTTTTCATCTAATGCGCAATCTGATGCAGCTGCCACTTGTTGGAAGTAAAAGACATCAATCTCACTAAACAATTTTGTATTTACTTTATTCCTTGGTTGAAGGTATATACAACTATTGGTTCTGACACGACACTAGTAAAACATGACGTGTATTCTTCATGTTCTGTTGTTACGAGATATTATTGTTTTTGTATTTGTACTGATTTTCTTGGTTTTATAAAGTGAAATACAGGACTATGCCTGAGAGAAAAGGGGGATTTTTCCCGCACTAACTAAGACACCTAATTTGTGTAACTTTTGGTCATACTTGACCAACACTGTGCTGTTGTACTAAGAGACAAACACTCTATAATAGGACTATGCCTAAGAAGAAGAAAAATGGGCTCTTTCCCGCACTAAATATAGGACTATGCCTTAAAGAAAAAGGGAGAATTTTTCCCGCACTGAATCACATTTACAGGACTATGCCTTAAAGAAAAAGGGGAGTCTTTCCCGCACTAATTAACTTTCGGTCTACTAGACCTTCGCGATTCTGTTGCGCCAAGGGGCGCAACAGTTTGTCTCTGTGGTAGTTGTTGGAATGATCATGTCTTCCCGATGGAAAACAAGTCGAAGTGATATGGACCACCTTTTTTGCGCTCCGCCCGACCAGCAATAGTCGCGATGACGTTGACGAATCATATTTAGGCAGATGTTATCGTATTGGTGAAAGGGTTGAACCGATACGTTGATACCACGAAGTGAAGAGATAGAGGGGTTGAAGTTGGTAGCCAAATAAAAATCTTCAAAGGAAACTAAGCCTTTGACGGTCGCCGACAACATGCCGGTGCTTTAGAAGAACTAAATTAAAGGAAGGATTTTCTTTTGTTATTTTAGCTGAAATAGTCTTTGTATTTTGCCGATGATTGCGTATTTTTATGCAAGTTAAATTTACAAAGAAGACAAGTTTGAGCTTGTTTTATTTAAAGGGGGTTTGATACTTGCTTGATTATTAATATTTATTTGGAAATAAAAATAGAGTTATAAAAATTGAATGAACGGTTGGGTTTCCCCAACACTTATATTTAATTTTCCCAAACCAAATAAACACTTTAAAATTAAGAATTGTGCAATAATTTGCACTTATTTTGTAGATACGGGATATTATCAAAAATTATTTAACAAGTCCTTCAGATACGGGTTGTTATAAAATAAAATTTAGATACACAATTTGGGGAAATTATTGATTGAATTAATAAACCTGAAATAATACAAAACAAACTTATTACTATTTTTAAAAATATTTTCGTCAAAATGTGAAGAAAACTTTTATTGGACGTTTTAAACAAAGAGAATAAAAAATATTAATATAATACTTTATTCAAATTGTACATTAAATTTTTTAAAATTTTTCAACTTTGGTAAATTGTTGTAAAACATGACAGCCAGCAGGTAAAATTACTTTTAAATCTTGCAAATGAGTATAGATATTTATCACTTTTTATACTCAACCTCTGTTTATGCAAATTAGGATAGGATATTATTTCAAGACCTTTGGGATTAATAACACGCACGGGTAGTGGCTTAAATTCATCATTAAAGTTGATTTTAAAAAAATCTGTTTTTTCTCTGGATCGTACTTCAGTACTCTTAGATCTGTGACTGTTTTATCGTCCTTCATCTTTCCAGGTCGGCTACTTTTATACGCTGCTTCGCAAGACGAGTAGTTTTTTTAAAAAATTATAAGTCAGCAATCGAACTTTGAAAGGGGCCGGTTTTAAACGTGCTTCTTCAGGTGCCCTTATGTAATCATGTGGTAGATAAATCTTTCGGTTATTTAGTTTCATTTCTATTAGATGATGAACACTGTCGCACTCCATCTGTTTGTGACCTTTTTCAAGATAGTTTTGTAGAATGAGTTGGCCACGTTTTATTGAAATATTTAAGAGTGCATTGGCAAGTGTAGAGTTTCTATTTTGATAGCAACATCCGTCAGACCACAGAATTACAGGTAAATTTGTGTCCAGACAGTTTTCTTCAATATAATTTATAATTAAAGAAGCAAAAGTAGATGCACTTAAATCCCCTTCCGTTTCATCCTATCAATAGTTTGTAGCTTCATGACTTTGTAAGTTATACATGGTAAAATTGTGAACCGTTAGTTTCTTCTTATAATAAATTGCACTTACGTTTAGGACAGAGCAGTTTTTCACAGCCTGGAGGTCCATAGTAAAAGTATAACTTTTGAATTTCACAGCATCCTCTTTATCTGTATTTTTATGTTCTCTCGCTAAATTTTTTCTTTCTATGTGGGATGCGTAAAGAAGCTGGTCAATGTTGTGAACTTCAAAAGCACTACAAGTATCACAATAGTCCTTCTTTGGCTGATATTAGCTTAGATTTAAATCGCAGAAAATTTGCTCAAAAATCGTATATGACAACTTTTCCTGGGCTTTATCATCACAATGCTTTAGGTACTCTTTATATAACTGAGCTTTAGACTGAAATATTGTCTCAAAATATTGCTTGATTGAATCCTTGCGGCAATAGTGTGACGGCATTTTGGGTAGACTATTAAACCACTCCATAAGAAGTTTTCTCTTTATTTGGCTTTCATTTTTGGATCTCGTTTTATCAGTATTTATGTTAGTGGTTTGTTTAAACCAGTCATGTACCATGTCTTCTTTTAATCCAAAAGTATTTAAGAACATTTTCTTGCATACCCTCTTTTTTTAATTATTTTTATTTCTTAAATAATACCAGTATGTTCCACTTCTGCTTGATGGTTCTTCACCCTTCGACGACCTTATTGTTTTTGTGTATTCCATGTTACCTAATATATAGGCTTTTTAAACGTATGAATGAAAGTCTACTTGTCAGGGGTACATATAAATATGCAAAAATTGAGAATAAATTCTCTAACCACCTGAAAATTCCTTATACAATAAGGATTTCAACAAATAATGGTAAAACAGCTATTCTCCGGGCTATATGCCCCTCCGAGCGCTGAATTAGGCAAATTTTGGTATGTAATTCAGCGCTCGGAGGGGCATATAGCCCGGAGAATAGCTGTTTTACCATTATTTGTTGAAATCCTTATTGTATAAGGAATTTTCAGGTGGTTAGAGAATTTATTCTCAATTTTTGCATATATATAGGCTTTTTTCTCACCCCAATTAATTTTTTCCCAAAAAATCTGGAATGTAACTTTTCTTTCTTCTTCTGTAAATATGCCACAAAAGTGTTTCGTTGATTTGTGGCATACTAAAGATGTACATCTTTCCCCCATCTTCCTACTGCATTCTTTTAGATTTGGTTTTTGATCTGCTCCAACTTTCCTTATCTGGTTTCCTCTTTCGACTTCTCCTTTTTATGACCTCATCTTTCACTTTATCCTTATCTGAGGTACTTCTACTTTGTGGCTCATCTTCAATTGCAGTTTCTTTGATAAATTCAGGATCTTGTTCAGGGATATAATCTGGATCTTCATTTTTATCATCAGTGAAATTTGAATCTACTAAGACTGTGTCCTTATCTTCAGCAGATAAATTTTTATCTTGTTTGTTGGAATCCTCAGAACAGCTGCTTAAATTTAAGTTGTTGTTTGAATTGTGTGTTCCCAAATCAGAGTGCCATATACAATTTGGTTTCTAATTGAACTCTTTTGAACTGGCGTTTGTAATTTTAATATCTGTCCCTAATAAAGGTTCAGGGTTTTCACTTTGCTGCAAATCTGTTGTTATGTTCTGGATTTTGGGTTGCAAGATATTTTTCTGTATAGGATTGGCATTGGATGGATAATTAAAGTTCTAGCTCTTGTAACGGACTTTGTGCTGCTTCTTTATCTTGATTCTCTTGTCTTAAGATGTTTTTCTGAGAAAAACAGTCTTTATAATATGGTGGAACATTATAATTGGTAGTATCTTGGAAATGTGGATTCTTTTCTATAATTTTTAGGGTTCCATCCGTAGCACTGACTTCGTAAATTCCGATAAATTCATTGGATACTTTTGAAGGAATTTGATTGGCAACACTAGCAGGTTGTGAATCGGATTCTGCTTTTTTTAAGGCCATAGACAAAATCCTATTTGTTCGAGTTGGTTTCATCTGAAAAACAAAATAAAAATAAACAATACATTTTAAGAGTTTATAATGCCATGCGAAATAAACACTTTTTTCCCATAACCTGTCTTGGAATTTCTCCAAATGGGTACATACGATTTACTTCATTTTTAGTACACTAACAGAGGACACTTAGGACTTGGTTATTCATGTATTGGATTTTTAAGTTAAGCCCCCGTTTTCGAAATATACTCAAATTTATAATTATACAAAAGTACATGATTTTAGAAATTATTTTCTTCAAATCAAAGTCCTAAAAAAAATCCAATACATGAATTACAAGGTCCTAAGTGTCCTTCCTTAGTGTACTTAAAATGAAGTAAACCGTATGTACCCATTTGGAGAAATTCCTTGACAGGCGAAAGTCAGCAAATATTTTTTTAAATATTTATTTATGCGTATGGTTATTAAACAAAAGTCAATTGTACAAAAATTACTTTACTGCATCTTAATAAACAAATGAAATAAATTCAAAAACTTTAGTCGTTTTCCAGTAGTCGTTGCAAATGTAAGGCGCGAATGGAAAATTTCCAACAGCACAGACCCTTAAATAAATCTATAATGTAGTAGTCTAAAAACTAATAAAATACCATTTAACGCAATATTTTCTATTTGGCTTTCTTTTTCTACAATTTAAGGTCCTAATATCCCGTATTAAAGCAAAATTAGCATAAAAGTATTTCAACGGTAAAATACAATAACCCGTATCGTAAACGTAACTTTTTGCAACTTTATTTTTATTTGTTGCCAATTTATGAGTAAAAGAATACGAAGTTATAATTATTAATATATACTGCCGTCCTAAGCAAGAGGGTCGTATCTGCATTTTTATTAGTTTTGAAATATGACCGTTTTTGTTAAAAGGCCAATATTTTTACACTGTTGTAGCTAAACTTGTGTGGGCTGTTTAGCAGATATATATTAGACTATATATTTTGTTCCAAAACTAAAATACCATTTGAAGGTCGTTATAGCTAAAGAAACGCAGATACGACATTTTCTTTTAATGATTTTGTCCTGATTACTAAGAAAAACCGTCATATCTGAATAATGCTTTATTAAACAAAAGAAATATTACATACAGTCTTTTGGTAAAGTAAATCTAAGGTATTATACAGCGTTTCCAGTAGAGTTCTTACCATACATTTATACCTTCCTGTATATGGTGTCAAGTTTTTTTACGACCGTCTTATTTAAGTGACATAAAATAAAAATGAAAAATAAAAAAGTTTGCCAAATGGTAAGAACTTTACTGGACACCCTGTGTTAGAGATCCATCCAGATTAGATTACTCTAGACCAACATCATTCTCTTTCTCGGCAAGATTTTGCCAAAAAGCTAGTCTATTTTCTTGAACAAGACCCTGAATTTTATTTAAAATATTTAACTTCCTATCTTTTAAAATTCCCCTCTCGTCTGTTTTTCGTACAGGAGGGGGTAAGGGTCCTTTTTCATATTTGGCAACAAAAAATTTAGAGCTTTAAAGTTTTCAGAAAAAAAGGATTTGTATCTTAAGCACCTTTGCCCCCTCTCAAACTGAACAAAAACCATTTCCTGTAGATATGGTCTGGGTTCAATTTTATTAAGCTTGTACTGAGATGTAAAATCTGTAAATGTGTAGAAATTATCTATTTTCATGTCGTGAACAATAACTTTTTGTTGAATTAGCCATTTCGACACATTCCTTAAAATCTTTAAAATCATAAACTTTTTTTCTTCTTTTTAAAGAAATTTCGACTTGATGGTGAAATGCGCCACTTGACATAAATGTATGTCCCGACTGAAAGTATTTTAAATTCAGAACTTTTAAATTTATTTCAGACGAATTCACAATATAAACGAGAAATGAGAATAGTGCCCAGTTTTTATTTTGAGCAGCACAATTATCTAGCCATATTGTGATGCATTCAGTGTCTCTCTCGCTCAGCTAATAAAAAGTTATAAAAAGTAGAAATGATATCGTCCTTCGATCGTCCCGACACAGCTTCATGCCATATAAATACGTATGGTTTGTTTTCAGATTTTCCCAAGGGCACAAATGTTTCGTTGAATGCTATCAACCGTGGCATAAAGAATATTTCTTTAAACATATCACACCTAGGCAGCATGATCACCTGAAATACAAAGATAATATGAAACATTTGGATTTTAACTAAATTAATAGTAATTACCTTTTGTAAATCTGCTGAAACATATAAACCTTGCTTTTTAGCACTGTCCCGTTGATATTCTTCTCTTGCTGCTTGATATCTAATTTTATGTGTTTTAAATGAATCGCATGTATCGCAATTTTCCATTAAATTTCGCTCAGTTGGTACTTTCGTGCAATTTGTATGATTCACAAATAAAACATTCTTCGTGGCCCAAATTAGAAAAGGAAATGTTCATTTTGGCCACTACTTTTCTGTACAGTTCATAAGAAATCTTAGCATTAAACTTCGATAAAAAAATCTTTATGCATCGATCTTATTGTAATATCACTAGGTAAGTACTTCCTTAATGGCGCATGTTCACGTCTATATATGGGAAATTGTCGGGGGTAATACCATTCGACCTCAGATTTTGAGCCTGATATTTTTGTGCTTGTTTTCTCATACTTACTTTCAGGCAATTTAACTCGATCTGTTCGACAAAATCACTCGAGCTTCGCTCTCGTGATTTTGTCGAAGCAGCTCTCGTTAAATTTCCAGAAAGTAAGTATTCTAAAACAAGCATAAAAATATCAGGCTCAAAATCTGAGCTCGAATGGTATTTGGTAAGACAATTCCATGAATAAAAGATTGAAATCAACTGAACTCAAAATTTTATTTAAAAATACAACAGAAAAACAAAACACTAAATATTAATAACAAAATTATTTCTAAAATGAACAATTATTGAAAATAGGTACAGTTACTGTAAATAATTTGCCCTTTTGCGGTTGACTCTATTACTGATGTAGTTTCAACTTCTCGTACAGATGTTTGTAATGTTGAATTTAAATGAGTGGTTGATGTTGGAAGCATGGTTGATTCAATATCTAAAGATTTACCTCGAAGGTTTGTTACAAGATTTTGATGATGATCACTGTTGAGTTGTAAATAAGGTTTTATGGAACTTGATGAGGAATGCCCAGTTATCTTAATTACCTCTTGTTCAGTAACACCCGCTTTAGCTAAATTTGACACTGTGCTGCAGCGATGGGAATGATTAGTAATTTTTTTGTTTTTGACGTCCAGACCAATTTTTTCAGCTGAATCTAAAGCTGAAGCTGATCTTCGGAGAAATCATCCAGCGAATTGCAATGATTTTCTGTGTTGGAGTTTACTGAGGATTGTAGAGCTAAACTCAAAATTCTTTGTGTTCTATTCATCCTAAAATTAAGAAACCTACACCAGATTTTTTTAATGTATTTAATAACGCTGTTTTAGAGAAATGGAAAGGATAAAACTACAGACTTAAGTGGCCGCCCTAAATTTACTAAGGTGTTACTTTAATTCACGTGCCTTAAAAAGTCACACCGTCTATTATTGATTCTCGGTAGAATATTTTATTTTTGCGATTTTTTGGGTTTTTGTGCATTAAAAAATCAAGCTAATATGTATATTAAAATCCATAAAGGGAAATTTAATATAGTCCGAAATACTACGATAGTATGCTTATTAAAGAATAAATAATAAGATAAACTTCGAAAACTTTTATACGGAGGTATAAGTCTCGACAAAAGTTCTGACACAAACTATTATTTTACAGACAATTTCGCGGTTTAAAGTTTCGGAATTTTATTACAAAATATCTATACCTACTTACCTTTTCTTAATAGGTAGAATGTAACACACTCTCACAATCAAAATAACTGGAAATTTATTTAAATTAATACAATAAATACCTCTCAACTTGACTTGTTGCTCATATAAATTTGAGGTTATGTCGGTCATGTGCTTAGAAAAGTTGTCGTATCTGACAGAAAATTTGTAATATACGACATTTTTTCTTAGCACATGCTACATATCACTAATTATGGTAGGATGAGTTTCATTTTTGTAGTTATGACAAATATTATACATAGTTATATATTTACCTTGAATTTTATGATACCTACGACTTTTATTTCTAGCACAAAAGTTAAAAAATGATGCAGTTGCACTTAAAAACTTATAAACGTATTTTTGAAAAACTTGTCAGATACGACCTTCTTGCTTAGGACGGCAGTATAGTTCTAGTAAAAATATTGTTAAAACAACTTGCCTTTCAATAAGATTTAAGCCACTAGCCAGGAAAAAACTCACATGTGGTTTGAAGGTTATGAAGCACCATGGGTAACTGACACATACGGGCTATTTTTATATGGACATGTGAATGTCAACCAATACGGGGTATTAACACAAGCCTTTTTTGTAGATTTCCGCAGAATTTTACGTTACGGGCTTATTGATATAACGTACTAGGCAGCCCAACAAACCTAATGCAATAAAAAATCCGAAATCGTAAAATTTTCAGATACGGGATATTGCAGTTAGGCCATCGATATATACTTTTTCCAGGCCAAAGTGAGTCTCATAAATATAAATTCTTAAGGTGCGTTTAGACTTGAGCACGCACGCACTGAGCATACGCGCACTGCATTCGTTCGCGCTCGCGAGAAGCGTTTAAATTAAAATTTAGTTTCTGACGCATGGGCTGATCCAGTTGTTCGCAGTGTGTTAACCATGAACGTGAATGTCGCAGCGGCGGCATTTATCGTGATGTACAGTTTAATAAAAAAAAAATTCGAAAACGCAGACGTCGTCATTGGTGGCAAACTCAATTTTTTTGTAAAAGACAAAATAATTATTTATTCAACGATTTACTGGTAGACAATCATTATGACCGATTTAAAAACTTTACAAGAATGACCAAAAAAGATTTTGAATACTTACTCAGCTTGATAACACCAATGGTTATGAAAAAGGATACACATTGTAGAAAAGCAATATCAGCAAGAGAACGCTTAGCCCTAACTTTGCGCTATTTGGCAACTGAAGACTCATACAGCAGTCTACAGTACCTTTTTAGAGTATCAAAAGCTTCTATTACGTATATTATTCCTGAAGTTTGTCAAGCCATAGTAGAAGTGCTACGTGAACGAGAATATATAAAGGTAAGGTATTATTTTTGGAATATTTTATTTTTATCAAAAACTTACATAATATAAACAAATACTTTCTGAATAAGGAAAAAAAATTAAACATTCTCATCAAAGATAATATTATACGTGCTAAAATCTAGTTATTTTCTGAAAATTGTTGGAAATATTGGAGGATATTCGCATTTCTATCGGCTTGAGTTGAGGGTATATTGCTAGGGTTAGAATCGTTGCTAGCCAATGGGTCATTGAAAGGAGATGGTATTGGGGTACTTATTGGGGTACTTGTTCTAGATAGAGAGTGGGGTATATTAGGCTTACGCATAATTGAAGGAAAACTGTGATAGTAAGAACTGGCAGAAGATGTAGAAGGAGATTGCAGTGGCGTCAAGGTATAAATGGAATTATTGGATGACATTGGCATGGGTGCATTATAGGTAAACGCTGTCGATTGGGATGCTCCTTGATTCAGAGTACTTGATGTAGCAGAAGGATGTTCAAAACTACCAATATCAGCTTCAAACAGAATATTGTTAATTGAGTGTTCAACGAATATTCGCGTTTGATTAGAATAACCCATCAATTTTTGTGCAATATGCTGTCCGTAAGCAGAATATGGATTTTGAGTCTCCTCAGTGGGGCGTTTTTCCAATAATTGGAAGGCCTCCTCAATTCTGGGATCCTCAGCTTTTTTTCTCTTTCATTGATGCGTGGGAAACTGCAATCGTGAAGTGTGATGCAAGAAAGTGGAAACACTAGCTGCGTCATGTGTAGATGCTGATTTTGCTTCGCCACTTTCTTCTGGCTCACCTTGACTGTCATTGACATCATCTTCTGCATTCGAGATATCATCTTCCTGCAATTAATAAAGTTAGATAATTAATTTCCAAAAAAATATAAATTTTAGAGGAACGTCTAAGTTCTTCTGTGAACACAATAGTAATACCTTTTTTTCAGATGCCTGCTACCTCAGAAGAATGGTATAAAGTTTCCCAGCAATTCAAAGATTTGTGGAATTTCCCAAATTGCATTGGCGCAATGGACGGCAAGCACGTGGTTTTGCAAAGTCTCATCCACAGCGGAAGTGATTTTTATAATTACAAATCAATGGCCAGTATCGTCATGTTTGCACTAGTAGATGCTGACTATAACATACTATTTTTGGACGTTAGAACTCAAGGCAGAATATCGGATGGGGGTGTATTCCAGAAAACTGAATTACATAATCGTTTAGCAACAATAGATATGGGATTACCTCTACCAAAACCTCTACCAGGTAGGCAGAAAGAACAACCATATGTTATAGTAGCCGACGAAGCTTTTCCATTAGAAGAGCATATTATGAAGCCTTACTCAGGAGATTATCTTCGAGGCACTCCAAAGAGAATCTTTAATTACCGTCTAAGTAGGGCGCGACGAATAGTCGAGAACGTATTTGGTATTATGTCGGCAGTGTTTCGAGTGCTACGTAAACCGATGATACTGGAGCCAAAAAAAGCAGAGATTATAGTTATTGCACTTACTTATCTTCATATTTTTTTACGACGTCATAGGTACTTCACGCATTACCTATACTCCTCCAAATTTCTTGGACAATGACAATGAGGGCTTAACCACAGAAGGAAGCTGGCGGCAAGAAGTAGAAGGACAGGAGTCATACCTAGGCGAGCCACAAATCGATCAAAAGCAATTCGTAGCGAATTGGCTGAATATTTTGTTACCAGTGGAGCTGTCGAGTGGCAAAATAAGTATCAATAGTTTTAGTACTTACTGTCTCAGTATTTAATCCCCAATTATTTCTATGGTTAAATATCGTTTTTGCAGATTCAGTTAGGTTCTGATATACTTATAAATAATATTTGGTTAAAACGTTAACACTTTTTATTGTGTCCCATCTTAAATTGGTTAGAATATTTTGGGTCGCCTATGGCTAGACCTTATCGGCACTGTTGCGTCAAAGGTGTCGGCTGCGGTACTTTTTTGCGGTTTCACTTTCCATTGGAAGCACTATACATACATGTGTTAAATTATTTTCACTATAACTTTTTTACCTCCGTATTTATAGAAGTTGTATCTTTACTCTCGCTGTAATATAAAATAAATTTATTCACAAATATTATTATTAAAAATAATTAAGTAACTGTACCATCTGGGTTCTGTGGTACCATTTTTTTGATTTTCTATCTATCTCATAGAGGGATTTCATCATATCCGCTTTATCCACATAGCCCATGTGTTTATTATAGTCGATAATGATTTTGGAACACGCAATTTCTTGCATTGTTCCATCTTTTTGTTTCCTATTTACAGTTCCCACTTCAGCTGCAGTATGAAAGTTGCTTATAAGGTTCACTGGTTTTTTATCCATCGACTTGACAAAAAATAAGCCATCTTCTGAGCGCCGCCAGTCATAATCACCCCTTTTTAAAGATTTGTCTGAAACTAAGTCCACAGGTGTATTTTGTCTGCCTTTTCTTATTGTACTGCATGCGTATATTCCATTTTCCAGCAGTTCTCTATGCAGTTTGACAGTACTAAAAAAGTTGTCAAAATATACCTCATGATATTTACCGGTTAATGTTTCTGTCAAATCTTTTACAACTCTTGGCCCTAACAGTTTTTCAGCCACTTCCGAAATTTTTCCTGTGTAAATCTGAAATTGAGCTACATAACCCGATTCGTCAGCCCTCACCCATATTTTGTAGCCCCGTTTTATGGGCTTTTGTGGCATATATTACTTGAGCGAGCCCCTGCCTTTAAATTTTACCATAGACTCATCAATGGACTGGTACCTCCCAGGTTTATATCATTCCAAACAACGCTTCTCCAGCACATCTAAAACTGGGCGGAGTTTGTATAGTTTATCAAAACCAGGTTCTCCACGTTTGGGCTACAATGTGTTGTTATTAAAGTGAATGTTGTTTAGAAGCCACCCAAATCTATTTCTTGACTTTGCATTACTGATATATTCGTCCCGCAATTCAGGTCTTGACGACCAAAAATCTTTGTAACGTATGAATGAAAGTCTACTTGTCAGGGGTACATATAAATATGCAAAAATTGAGAATAAATTCTCTAACCACCTGAAAATTCCTTATGCAATAAGGATTTCAACAAATAATGGTAAAACAGCTATTCTCCGGGCTATATGCCCCTCCGAGCGCTGAATTACATACCAAAATTTGCCGTATTTTCTTCTAACACAGTTAGATAGGAAAATACTAATGTTTCGAATGCAACAAACTACCAGGAAGAAGGAAGCTTTTTCTTTAGTTAGAATGTCGTCACCTGCAGACCGGTTTCGAACTCGTTGGTTCTCATCAGTACAGGATAGACAAACATACCAACCTTCCGAAAAAGTAATCCCTTAAAGCTACAACTGTCGTATTGCAGTACGACAGTTGTAGCTTTAAGGGATTACTTTTTCGGAAGGTTGGTATGTTCGTCTATCCTGTACTGATGAGAACCAACGAGTTCGAAACCGGTCTGCAGGTGACGACATTCTAACTAAAGAAAAAGCTTCCTTCTTCCTGGTAGTTTCTTGCATTCGAAACATTAGTATTTTCCTATCTAACTGTGTTAGAAGAAAATACGGCAAATTTTGGTATGTAATTCAGCGCTCGGAGGGGCATATAGCCCGGAGAATAGCTGTTTAACCATTATTTGTTGAAATCCTTATTGCATAAGGAATTTTCAGGTGGTTAGAGAATTTATTCTCAATTTTTGCATAAAAATCTTTGTAACTTGGCTTTTTTGTAATGCCCATCAAAAGACTAATATCAAGAAAAATTTGTATTTCTTCTACGCTTGTTGGTACAAATGCGTTTTCGTTGCCGCCATGGCTTTGGATAGCGAACAAGTTGGTTTGAAATACAATATGGTTTAAAAGATCGGGAGTAAAGAACTGAAGAAAAATGTCTAGAGGGGACTCCATGTCTTGGGAAACACATGGCCCAAACTCTTCTGCAAATGACTGTTTTGGCCGAAAATTATCAATATTCTTTCCCCAGGCATAAATAATGTCCTTCAATAAACCTTTTCGGATCTCAGATAGTGGTTGTTCATCTTCACTTTCCCACTGATATTCGTGCCCAGGGACTTCATCAACAGCATCTTGTTCATCCGGTAATGCGTCTTGTTCAAAAACGATATCCATGTTTTCAATATCAAATAATGGTGAGCGTTGCTCTGCGTTTTCATTATCCTCGTCAGACTCTTCGCTGCTCACCGAATTTATATCTGATGGAATTTCGTCCACAATTGCATTTATTTCGGCGTCGGCCATGACTTCCAGATCAAAATAATTCCATTTTTTTCTACCTATAATAAAAAAAAATTTCAAATAAATTTTTTTATACACCCCATTGTAATGCACACCCGCCAAATTCAAAACCTAATCAGCTATATTTCTTAAAATAATCTTTCCCTACACTGAAGTTACACATCAATATTTTTGCCAGAAAAACCGGTTAGGTACCTATAGAACAACAGGCCCGGTGGTTTCAGAGTGTAACCACCTGTTACATCATCAATAAAGTACATTTTTAGAACTATTATTCTAAGATCCGAATTGTTAACTTACAACTAATTTAAAACACTTACCAGCCATGTTTTCCTTAGAAATACACAAATATTCGCTATGTAAAGAAACAGCATCCACGTGCACTACGAGCAGACGGAGAAACCACCTATTTCTGGCGGTTTTTACTGAAATCGCTGCAAATTTTAGTTTAGTATCAATAGATGTCACTGCAAGCACCACAAATATAACGCTGGCATCTGTGTGAAACCACGGGGACGCTACAGAACCGATATTAAAAAGGTGGTATTTGCGCGAAACCACTAAGCCCCAAAGGGTTAAAAGGAACAACGTGATGAATTATATGTGCCGTAGATATAGGTCTGACATGAAACAGCTATATCCAAGGTGAATTACATCTATGCATTGGTTTTCTATTAGAAGCATAGGTAAGCTGAGCATATTCTATACATGGTGTTTTTAAATATGCTGCTAATATTTAAGAGGACATTATCTAGTTTTTAGACAAAAAATATATATTCTGTTATACAGTGTTCTCACCCTATAAAATAACTCATGAAAGGATTTTTCATAGAGGAGACACTATTTAGCCGATTAATATTAATTTTATCTAAAGACTACTAAAGCAATTGCCCTATTAAAAATGACCATAATATTTAAAAATGCCCTCTTTATGTATTTTTTCAGCTTATCTATACAAAAACCATTACCTCTAAACTAAAGTAACTTACAACACATATTATTTGTAAAAAAAAACGAAGTTAAAAAAAAGCCAGATATTTTTTAAGTTTTATTAAGCAAAGAATAACCAGTCAGGCATATTTTAGTTTGTACTATTCTTTACTATTTCCCGCTGTCTCCTTTGTTTTCCTTGGCGTATCCAGTCACTGGCTACATTCTCGAAGACTTTTTCGGTATAGTCACTACTGCTTGATACAGCATCTGAAACAAATAGTTGAGGATTTTATTAAACAAATTAAAAGTATTTCATGACGAACACCTTTATTAATACGTAAGTGTAAAAGCACACAGCATTCGTGAACTTCCCTATTTTTTGATAATTTTAGAACTGTATTTTAATATGTAATAATTCATTTTTTATTGAAAATAAAGGCATTTATTATTATTATTAATATGCCAACCTTTACAAGCTCTAACAATGATTAATTCGACCATTTTAAAATTTTGGGTTTCACCCCTACTCTGACCCAGCCATCAGTTCGTTGTCAAAGAGTCTTCTTAAAATCCTTAACACTTTATCTTTAGTACTGGAACCACCAATAGATTTTAAGTATTTAATCTGAAAAAAACAAAACAACTAAAGCATATTACCGTCAATGTAAATTAATGGAAAAAAGTGGATAAAATATTTCAACTTCAGAACTGACATTCTACTCAGACATCATTATGCTCTTTTTTAAAGACAAGAGAGTTTAATAAATAAACAAGCTATTAACAAATATTAAAACTACGAGACACTATAAAAGTGCCGCCCAGTTATTTGTATACAAACTGTCATATATTAACTTTTGCAATGAAAAGTATTAAAATTAGGGTTCTTACCAAGATATCATATACCGTAAACTGGGGTAACTTTGGTACGATTTTTCATGTTTTTTTTTTAAATTTAACTTGAACTTGGGAAATTAATTCCGCTTAGGCTATTCATTATTAAAGTTACTATACTTCTAAATCTAAATTATTATAAATAAATGATTTTTTATGATGCAAGTTGAGAAAATGAGCCTTGAAAGTGTTCTAAAGTAACCCCACCAGTTGGGGTAACTTTGGTACAAAGGCTTTTTATATGATAATTTCAACGTTATAGGTCTTTGTACCAAAGATGGACACTGCATTTAATTTTTAGTTAAAAAAAATCCAAAAATATATTCTCTGCCATATTCTGAATTCTTTAGGGGCAAGCAAAAGCGAAACAAAAAATTGACTTAAAGTATTATTTTGAAGGTTGTATTGCTGTAAAACAGAATGAACAACGGTTGTAATATATAATGGTAACAGTTACAAAAACATATAGACTTACAAAAATTTAAACTGTTTGCTATTCTTTAATACCTACGAACAAACTAAAATAGAGAACGCTGTAAATTAGACTTACTTCTAACGTGAAGTTTAGGCAATTTGAAAAACAGATTCTATGCAAACTCGTTTAGTTCGGGAATATCGAAAACTTCTCGATGTCCTCGACGTTCAGGTATTTTGATTTCCATTAATATTTCTTTATTGCTATAAAATATTTCATCTTCGCGAGACGGCCATTTCCACTGTTTTCCATAAGGTGTCATAACATTTACAATGGCCCCATTATTAAGAAGTTTCGTTACTTGGCCAGGGTAATATTTTTTATCGTAAATAACCAAAACATAATCTCCAACAGCTCTGTTCTTCACGGAAAATTCAGGTTCTTTGACTTCTTTCGGTCCTACATTGGAGTTATCTGAAAGTTCTGGGTTAAAAGGGCTATCATCACTTTCTGCATATTTGACACTTTCCATGCTATTGTCTGTGCTCTCTGAAACGCTCTTTGGTCTTTTAGACGTTTGCCTTTTCATTTCAATTAAAGGTAAACTGTCGTCAGAATCTGAACTTTGAGAAATCTCTTGGATGTTTGTATTCTGGATTCCAGAGGTGGAGGGCTGCGAATTGTTGGGAGGCTCAGTAGAGACGCCATCGACATTCTGCACATCAGACACTGTAATTCCCTTGCCAGGGGTACTTGGAGCTTCTTCCTTCTGTGAATACGTGGTGCTGTGGCTTCCTGACGTGTACGGGTTAGGTGTCCCAGAAAGCTTTCTCCAACAACTTTTTTTATTGCAGGGTCATCAGCACCAACATTTCCATGCAGTCTGTTTAAAACAGCTTCCTTACTGAATGGGTAAATTCCGCATTTTTTGAACCCTGATTTAAGATTTTCAACACCGCGCTCTTCCAATTTTGTCATCAGGGTTTTTAAAAGCCTTGGAAATGTATCCTTTGGTATGCCACTAAAACGACATCCTTCAGCCGTGTTTTTCCAATCATTCAGGATTTGCCGCCAGTGTCCTTTCATAGGACGGAAATAGGCAACATCCAAAGGCTGGAGGAGATGTGTAGTATTGGGAGGCAGTGCAATGAATCTTATATTATTTAGTTCACACTGTCTAATAACTTCAATATTTAGGTGTGAACTAAGATTGTCCCCTATCAAAATTACGACCATCTTGTCGCTTTAGTAGAGGAAGCATTAAATTCATAAACCAATCCTCAAAGACTTGAAAGTTAAACCATCCACTGCTGCTAAGGTTATAACGGGCATTTAAGGGGCCACCTTCTGTCCAAGTTGACCATAACTTTTGAGCCTTGTAATTAATATATACAGGAGCAAGCTGACCTCGGCATTTCCACATATCATAAGGGACGTACATGCTTTTGAAGAATTGCGAATCTTTTCCGGGTACTTGGTCCCCTTCCTTGTAATAATTTTTAATCGGCCAGGATCATCGACGAGATTTGTTTCATCGTAATTCCAAATATTAGCTGGAGGGACTCCTTCTAGTTCAGTTCGCAGATTATCAAAGTACTCATTGAAAGTAACTTCATCTGTTGCTGCGCGTGCGTGAGAGATATTTTGGGAAAGCCTTTGACTAAGTTCTGGTCTGCGCTTTAAAAATGAACCCACCCAATCAGGACCTGGATAATTGTTTTTAAAACATGGAACTATTCTTCCTTGCCTGTCTAAGTAAGACTTGACGCAAACTTTTAAATCTTCAGCTGTTATTGGAAAACCAAATGCAGCTAAGGCAACTAAGTGTCCAGCAAATGATTCTTCTTCTTGTTCCGAAAAGACCCTCGGCTTTCCATGTCTACGAATGTGCTTTCCATGAAGTTTATTCCATAATGTGTTTTTTGCGATTTGGTATTTTTTGGCGGCATTTCGAAGTGAAATCGATTTGCTTTTAATCTCTGCAAGGGCCTCCTGTAATTTTTCTTCACTATAATTTTTATAATTTCGCGCACCAAGTAGACGTCGGGGCTTACGAGGCATTATTAGATCTGAAACAAGTAAACAAAAATTGTCAACACTGTCCAAATTTTAGGTACAGTGTAACTTTGGGACATGTACCAAAGTTACCTCCACATGTTAACACTTCTTATACAAACGTAAACATATATTTTTTTAATGTAGATAATTTATGTAGCTATATTATCAAACTTTAGCGAAAATATTACTTTCTACAATGTACTTACCAAAAAGTAAATATTTATAATAGCTTCCGCTACAGAACTGAAAGTTTGCAGACTTTTAAAAATCACGTGTTGACACCTGTAGCTTTAAAAAATGAACTGGCCCTTGCCAAAACAAATACGGTGTTGCCAAATTTAAAAATTTCACACTTTAGTTCCTTATTTTGAAGATTCTGTATGAAATATTAACACGTTTACAGATGAACGATTTTTACAATGTAAAATGTGAAAAAAGTACAGGGTGTCCCAAAGTAATACCCAAGTCACAAAGTTACCCCGGTTTACGGTAGTTTTTTTTTCATTTAGTTTGGTTTCAATTTCCTGCAAAGTTTCAACGGTCCTTATTGGAAATAATTCTTTTAATTTGCCCAGATCTTCATTTTCATTACCTTTGGTAAGACCATTTTCAGCACTAGAGGGAAGCTTTTCCACTATCATTGCTAAATTGGCAAAAACTTTGTGAACTTTTAAAAATTCACCTAAAATAAAGCCAGATCAGATCAATACTTTTGGGGAAACAATAATTTAAAATGACAGTAACTTATTTAAAAATTTACACTGGGCCATTTACCTTTAATAAATGCTCTCATCTCGTCTAGCTGTTGTTCTGAAACAAAAATATAATTTTTTTAAATACGTTAATATGGTAAAATACACGGATATAAAAATTAGAACAAACTGAAAAGCTATCTGAAGCTACATTAACCACACTTGTGTGATATTTTTCATTATTTTGATGTTCCATCATTTGGCTGAAATTTTTGCTAACAGGGCCATTTGTGTTTTTATTGTAAGTCTGCTGTGTTTAAAGTTGAAATTTCAGGTAATGCTCCTTGAGAGGCAGATGGTTGATTTGTGGGTTCGATAACCTAAAAGTAACAGCTTTAAAGAAATGAAAGCACACATTCTTGAATGCAAGAATTGGACTGGAACTGTTTATATTGTCTCAATATATTGCATCGAACTGAGTTAACTTTTATTAAAAATAATTCAAAGGGTATTTTTCTAGTTGGTCAGAAAAATGTTAATTAAATTAATGGGAACAAATATATATACATACGTATATATATATATATATATATATATATATATATATATATATATATATATATATATATATATATATATATATATATATACCTATTTTTCTATTAAGACGAGATCCGGATAAATTGTGGACAACCCGAGATCCGGTTCATACGCCGTATGTAATAAAATTTTAGATTTAGAATCTTCAATAAAAAAGCAGTTTAATTAATGGGGTTAACAGAGGGGTAAGCTTTTTTAACTTTTTTATATACACCAAGTGTAAGGCAAAGTTGAGATCCCCGAAAAAAACATGGAAGAGGAGGTCCGACTCTGCAAATTATGAAACATATGTGATAAGATGAGATCCAGCAGTGTTGTCACTTGTACACTTTGACTTTAATAGCATTATAAATGTTATGTTCAGGCGTGAAAAAGGGCGGGCCAAGGCGAGGGCCTTACGCAGTGGTATTTACAAATACCTACATGAAAAATAAATATTTTAGAATTTTGGAGTTTGTAAACACCGTGCGGCAGATGGGGGGAAACTCCATTTCTCATAGCGTTACAGGAGAGAGTCCTCCTGTTGTAGCGACACGCTGATTGAGAGGAGTAACCTAGACCTCAACCACCCTCAAAACATTAAATTTGAGCAAATACGAGTCCTGGCGAAAAACACGAATTACGACGAACGATGTTTTAATTTGGAAGTTAAAAATATATTTTGGTAATTTTATACCTAAATACTATTATTTTTAAGTATAATTCTTCAATTTCAATTAATTTAATTGAAATAAATGCGTAATAGTAATTATCATAATCATCTAAATAGGTTATGAGTAAAAACATAATATGAAAGCAAGAAAAAGGACTTTAAAGTTTATTGCGCTAGATGTAGGTGGCATGTTTTTAAGAGTTCAGAGAATAGGGATTATTATTAGTTAGAATAGAAATATGCGCAACTTAAGTATACAATAACGCCCGGTATTAGGTATAAAAAGTCGGCCAAGTTAGCATCCTTTGCAATCATTTTGCACCTAACTGATTTCGGTTTTCGAGGTGGCAACTTCTTCCTTGCACCATTTCGCATTACAAATAGAAATTTTGCACCACTGGCCTATCTCCTTGAAGCAACCCGTAAAAAAGCAAGTTCCTCTCGCACTCTCAATCGATTTAACGACATAACATAGTTGCTTTTGAAAATAAAAGCTAGGGGTGGTAAAATTACTAAAAATGTGTTTAAAATAAAGTAAATCAAAATTTAAGGTTGACGTGTTTATGAATTCTCTCCGACATGAATGGGGGTTTTCATGGAATTTTTCCCAATTAAAATTCAATAAAAATAAGGAATATGCACATATTTTTTTTATTGCATAAATCGTTTAAGGAAGTCATTACAAACCCAAAAAAAAATATTTTGAAGAAAATTACTAGAATAATGTAGCTACAAAAAATGTTTACTTTTCGGTATAATTTATTACAATTTAAAAAGCAGCCATTTGTCCTTAGTGAAATGTGACGTCAGGAGATCAGCAAAAATCTACAGGTTAACGTAAAGTAACTTAAAGTCGAACAGGTTTGATTTTCTCGGAAACAGTCAGAGGGAGAGAAATCGAATTTTTTGGGTTGATAGAGGAATAGTTCAACTAGCTTCGGCAAAAAATTAGGTTGTACAGGATGTTTCGTTTGGGAGCTATTAAACGTCAAAGTCGAAATTTCCGCGATTTCCGTTGAAATAGGGTACAGGTCGCAAATGTGAATTAAATCGATCTAAAATTTCGGAGATTGTAGGGGACCCGGAGCGTCAGAACTCCGCTGAAACTGGTGAGGATCAGAAAATGGCAAGTGATTCTTTTGAATTTTTTTAGGTCGAAAAATGCCATTTCCAGACCACTCTTTGACACCTAATAACTCGAAAACAAAACGTCAGATCGAAAAACGGACTCATAAGTGAAACTTTAAAATCTCAAATACTTTTTTGCAATACATTCACCTAAACCTAAAATCACTGGAAAATGGAAATATTTGGAAAAAACTGGAAATTTAGATTTTTGACCCAAATATTTCACGGTTTTTAATTTTTTGTGGGGTCAAAATGGTTCAAATTAAAATCCCATATACGTCATCGGAAAGAGCTCATCGAAGTATATGATATCCATATTTTTTAGTTTCTTCATTCTCTATAGGAAGGGAGCAATCGCTGATTAAATTTCGATTTTTTAACTTTTTTTTGCCCTCGACATCGGAACGTTTGAATCACTCTGTATTTTTACCTATCTAATTTTTTCCCAACTTTTCAGCACTATCTTATAAAGCGATACTCACACTTTAAAATGAATACCCAATGGGTCATTCAGGAGCGTATTTAAGGGGTAAAATTAGAATTTTCTTCATTTTTTCTGACAAATCCTATTTTTAACCGACATTATTCCAAACTATTTACCCTATTTAGTGATTCTTTTTGGGTTTATTTTATCCGTTAATTATCTAGGAATACCTCCCACTAATTTAAATCGCTTATTTTTTCGGTAAAGTTATAAATAAATAGGTTTATTTGCATCGGGGACATCTAAAATTTGAAAATTTTTGAATTTTCGAAGATTGCCATGAAAATAAAGAATTGCAGTTTATTTACTCGAAATTATTAAGATGCTACATATGTCAAAATTTCGCAGAAATGCCAACTTTTCTTGCAAAATTGAAAGGTTCCTGGACCGATTTCGCCTTGAAGTATACGTGAATAAGATTTTAGGAACCTTCTACTTTTAGTGCCGGGATATTTCATTGGATGAGTTACGCATTAAATACCATTTTTATTGAGTTCTCCATGACTCTCCAAGACTGGAATTCGCCACATACTCATGATGAGTCATAAGTTCAGTTTTGACGACACAGCCAATGGGATCACGTTTTACAAGTTTCGAAATTCGCGCGAAAATTTGCAGTTTTAAATCCTTTTTTTGTTAATAAAGACCCAAATAAAAGAATAACAGCAACCGCCATAAACATTTAATTTATGTAGAGAATATAAAAAAATATATATTTCAGATTTATTTGGGTTATACGCATATTCCCTCTTGAGGTGCATTTTTTCGAGAATTATTCGAAACCCTCAATTTTTAATTTTTGGTGCACATTGTTTCCACAAAGAATATGTACGTATACAAGGTGTCCCAAAAACAGCTGTTCAGGTATCAGCTTTGTGTTTTATATACAGATAGTTCATATTAGAGAACTTTTTATGTCACATTCCCTATATATAACCAAATTCAATTGTTTTTTATAAAACAAAATCGTATGCACAAACATATCTTAGTTTTAGCCGGAAATGATGATTTGTTCTATTTTCAATAATTTCCGATCATTTGTCAGGTATAACCAATAAAAGTCAATACTTTTAAGATAAAAGTAACTACGAGTATATTCAAAGAATAATTATGTTACATAAAAGAACGTTCATACAGACCTAAACCTTCATTCCCACTTGAACCTCTACGTCCCCAAAAAGTAAACATTCGTCCCACACTTGACTGACAGGTCACCACTATGCCTTTAATTTATGACCATAGGCGTCTGACTTAGATTTGGAGCAATTCTTTCCTAACACATTTGTGACTAAAAAAATGATGCGAAATAAAAGTTCATAGAAAACTAAGATAGGATTGTGGACGCCGTTTGGCTCTGAGTTAAACAGTTTGGTTTTTACAGTCACTTAAAGTTAGAAAATGAAAATTTTCATCAAAATCTTAAACTTAAACAAAGAATCCGAAAATGTAAAAAAATTTGTATTTCTATCTAAAAAATAAACAACTTTGACACCAACTAAGCTGTTTTTGGGACACCCTGTATACATAATTTTTGTATACAAAAATTGAAATTGACGGGTTTGAGCGATTCTTAAAAAAATTAAATGATTTTTTATTTAATTTCTATATTAAATATTGAACGTCACAGTACAGTAATACCATGTTTTTTCTGGCGCTTTAATAAACAATATAGTTTAGTTAAAATTTGAAACGTCGACAAAAAGAGTAATTAATCCTAAATTATGGCTTCCCAGGTCAATATTATTAATTATTATCGAATTTCTTTAGTTATCTTGCTCTGAGTCAAAACAAATGATTTTGTATGTGAGGTTTAGGTGAATTTTCAGAACTATTCCCCAACTCTAAATAACTGTACGCCCTATGTGTGATTTTTTGCTACTAAAAGGTTAACTAATTAAACCAATAGTTATTTGTTTTGCATTAGAAACTTAAAAATAATTTCCAGCAATTTCTCGGGGCCACTTTTACTATAATTTTTATTTCAAATCTCCTTGTTAAACGGTTTCCGAGATACAGCCAGCCTTTCTTAGTTGTACACCAGGTAAATACCTACATATCCCACTTAAATAATTCTATATCGAAAGTCCGAAATTCATATCTTGGAAAAGCTTTTATTCCATGGTAAAATAATTCAAAATCGTTTCTTTGAATGGCCAAATGTTTCGAAAACTCGCTTGTTTGAATAATATAAGGATATCCATTGGCGCCCGCAGCCTTTTTTCTTAGAGGGGGCAAAATGTTTTCATGTTTTTCCATTTCCCAATTTACCCCCTAAAATTAACCCCCAGAATCAAAATTCAACTTTTTATATTTCACATCTATAATTGGGCCACCGCGCTCTATTTCTGTGCTAAATATCAAATTTTTACGTCCAATAATTAAGGAGAAAACTGCTTGTGACAGACGGACGGATGGACACCGAGGTGATTCCGTTTTGCTAACTTTAGCACGGAACACTACAAAAAAAAACATGTTAAAAACTTCTTCATAAAATAAACATGCAGGCGGCAGAAAATTTATAGTAATTTGGTTGCCGTGCCGGTTGCACTGAGTTAGGACTGGGTTTACATAATATTCCTAATCCTAATTGATGTTTTGGTACGTGGCTTTGTAAAGATGTTCAAACATCACAAAAATATACAACATTTATCATAAAAAGAAATATTATTTATTACAAAAATAATAGATATTTGGCAATTCGTCCAACAAAAAGTACGAAGTATGACAATCTCACAATCTCAGGGGGGGCACGGCCTCCCCTGAGATGATTATTCAAGCCTTTAAGAGAATGCAAATTAGGTAACGTAAAGTTAAAATTAAGGCAATTGAGAAGTTAGATTATTATAATTCAAAGCATGGTGTAGCAATAAGAACCACCCGAGAAAACTAGAGTCTTACTTAGAACATAGTACCGTAAAGCAGAACGATAATTACGGTTCGTTAACATTTTAATTATAATTTTATGGGCGTAAATTGGCGATTAATAAGTATTAACAAAAAATCGTGGGACAAAAAAAAAGCTTCAAGGACTTACCTCTTCAAGGATAGAGGGATCGAAATTCCAAATCTCTACATACAAAATACCAAAAACGGGGGCAGCTACCAGCGGTCTCCAGATCGTCAGGCCGATGTAATGGCTGAAGGAAATAAAAGAAAGAAAACCCTTAGACACGACAATTTTACATGCACGTGGCATCACGAAGCAGACTCGCAAAAAAACGCATCTATATAAAAAAACTAGCTCACCTGATTATGATGTTAACGAACGAAGATGCAGATAAAATCTTGCCCAGTAAGCAATAATTCAGCAGATGAATTTTTAATCGCGGAACTTAATCCATAAACTTGAGCCTTCAAAATGGCTGAAACCGACACCGCGATACTGCTATCTTCGTTGAAGACCAAGGTGGAAATGCCCGACAGTGGACCGCCCCACAGTGCGGAAAAACAGTGAATTTTGTGACAAAAATCAATACTCACACGGATTTTCGAAATTGTTGTTAATATCATATCCAGAAGGACAAAGAGTACTAAAGTGAAGGTTTCTGCAATATCGGATATTACTTAAGTGGTAAAGATCTATATATTAATTGTACAAGTGGACAAATAAGTACGAAAAATATTGTATTTATTTTTTAGTTATAATATCATATTTATATTACCATATTAGATAATACAATAATTATATAACCTAAATATTACAAATAAAATCGTATTACAAATTGTTATAAATAACAATTTAGCATTCTACCTATCACTAGACGAAAAGAAAAACAGAAGTGCGTTTAAACACTATCTTCTGAGTCTGTGTCACTAATATCGAGGTCATAGTCCGTCAAGATGTCTGATTCATTATGTAGGTTATCATTAAGATCCAAGTACTCTTCAATACCAGCAAAATCGTTACTTTTCTTTTTTGCAGAAGTTTTTCTATGACACGATATGAGTGGGTCCGAACTAATTAAAAGAACATTAAAGAGGTCCTTATTGGTGTCACATCTGCTTGTTTTACGGGTGTGATTCAGTCGATTTTTCCGGATTTCCTTATGTGTAGCTTCTAAAGCTTCTTCAGAAAGAAGACCTATAGGGAGATCAAAAAATCGAATGACATCACATCCGTGTACTAGCACTTTATGCAGGCTAATGGGCATATAAAACCAACTGTATAAGTCTAAATATGATTGGAGCGTATTTTTTATAAGTAAATCAAAGTTTTCGTGATGAATCTTCCTACCACAAGATAGAACTCTTAGAATGATATAAAGTTTCTCTATTAGACCTTTATCTATACCTGTTATTTGGGCAGTAATTTCTGAGTTACTGAAAAATCTTCTGGCAGTGTTGCCATCATTGGTCGTTCCAAAGCCTGGTTTTGGCTTGTCTACAGTTAGTCCTAGCTGTGATTTGAACCCTTCTTGAATTTTCTTTTTGGTATTTTCAAATATGGTTTTATGCTCTTTTGATCTTACTTGCCATTTTTTAAACGGTAGTCTGTACGAAATGTGTAGAAGGCACTCCAAAAACCGGATCCAGCAGTGTAAAGTAGACAAACCAAAGCGATAGTGTTCACTGTTCGAAGGTTTTTCAGTAACTTTTTTTAAGTTCATTTCACTAGGAGTCGCCCCACATATGTAACATTTTGAAGTAGAGTTGGTATTAGACAAAATGTTAGTTACGCTACCATCTAACATAGTAAATAGTAATTTAAAATGAACTTGAATTTTTCTATTGTTTAAATGCATTGTATGAGGAGAGAGATTTTCAATTTGTTCATGTATTGCAGACTCCTGGTCTCTGACTAACTGTGCATTTTCTTTCATAAACATAAATTTTATAGGGCGACAAAAAAATGTAGAAGAAGGTCTAGTATTTACCCACACTTCCTTGTTATTGGGAGTTGTAACAACTTGTAACGGCACCAAGGCAATAACAAACAAGAACTCATCCGTTGGGAATAAATTTTGCGTAAATCTTTGCTTGTAAATACTATGTCCTGAGCTGCCGTCGAATCCCCATTTACAAATTAGTGTAAATTCACTGGAGTCGCAAACGTCTACCATTTGAAAAATACTATCAGCTGTTGTATTCAACAAGTTTTGCAATCGAACATCGGCGGAAGTTTCAGTTATGGTTATATTTGTGGGTAAAAACGATTGTTTAATTTGCCTTATACATTTTATATTTGGCAAACACTTGGTATGAAGCTTATTTATAAAACTACGCAGAATGCAATATTTTCTTTCGGACAGATCTAAATCCAAGTATAGTGCAACAAGTTCATGAGGAGGTAGCTCAGGATGAGTTTGGATTGACGGGCTTAGTGATTTTTGTGATAGTGTGGCAGCAAAGCTAAGTTCCTCACTGGATGTTGACAATAGCAAGTCCTGAACCCTACGCCGTTTTGTTCTTAATGATGCCTCACTAAATGGAATTGTCGGCCGCCCACGACTGGCTCGCGGTTCCGATTTGTCAGAAGCTTGGGGTTTTTGGAGAAACACATCTTCTGGTATTTCAATTTTCGTGTTAAGCCACGCATGATACCGTTTTTGTAAATAAAATTTGTTCCGCTTGCATGTTCTCCATTTTTTAGTTAAAGCTGCATGGTAGGTTTCTGATATTGCTTTAATTTTATCACTCAGTACATCAGAACATTCAGAAATGTTGCACAGCTCGAGAATTTCCGAGATAACTTTCGAAACTTTTTCAGTTATGGGGCTAGAAATCCATACCTCAAGAAGATCTCGATATTTAATACTGGGATGGCCCACTACAAAAAAAAAGATAGCAGTCAGTGTAGCAGTTAGTAGCAAAAAATATTTTATGTTTTAAAAACGTGAATATCTAGAATAACCGGAAAAGCAAAAAGTAGGATGCTTGCATTTGCCATACTTAAAAAAAGCTTAGGTCACGTTACTACACCTTACCAAATCACAAATTTTGTAATACTTGTTTTCAGGTTACGATATCTATCAATGTAACTAAGTAACAATTGAAAAGTAAATACTTTTAAAAAGTACTAACCTCGGGGAGTTCCTTCCATACTATATCGTTTGCAAAAACAGACGCTGGTACACACAAACACTGATTATAAACAACTAAAAATGTACAGCGAATTTTACCTCTATGTCGCATCAAGCATAATACTCAAATACCTGACAAGTTTCGACAAAAATTTGGACTTGCACTGTCCAATGTGTTATTATACAAATAATTCGGATATTTTGTAATCTATTTGCGCGGCTCCCGCTTAAAACATACCATGTTGCCCATTAGATTTTTGTCACAGGTATTCCGCACTGTGCGCCCTTCCGAACAAAATGGTTCTTACATTAATATTTGCGCCAGCGCCAAAAAGGTCCCACAGAACACGGAAGATGATCGGGGGCGAAAGCAACTACACTGACCAGAATGACAGTAATTGATAGTCTAAAGATGGCGCCATGGCATACCGGCAAGAACTACGAAATCTAAACCAAAACTAAGCATGGACTAGAAGCTGCTCCCTCAAATGACCCCGAATGCAGAATGGCACAAGTCTCCGACCCCAAACGGAGAAACAAACGCCAAAAAGAAACACCGAAACTTAGAACTCCAATCGTTGCCGCGCCACCAAACAAGGGTACTGAAATCATACAGAGGCCTCTTGCGTGAAACAATAAAGTTACGGAAATACAGAAAGTTATACCTACGCCGCGGTGGCTTGAACAAGATAGCAACGAAAGCCTGCCAAACCCACGCGAAAATGCCTAACGCTACAGCTGTGTTCCTAAATCGACGGCTCCCGAACGCGCTGCGTAAATCGACCTCGCGGCCGAAACCGAGATATTGCTGTTCTTAAACCTGATATTGCCCGGCCTTACAGCTCCGGCAGGCGAAACATACACACAACCTTCTTAACCTTCACAAGAGCTAAAACAGAATTTCTAAAAAAAAATTAATGTTTGAGCAAAGACAATGTTTGCCCACGAATCCAAATATTAGAGAAAGCTAAATCCAAAAATCCACGACAGTAAAGGCAATGTGAACACTAACCCTAGATCAAGGGTGTCCCAATGTTGACAGAGAATGTAACCAGCTGATTTCCAAAAAGGTAGGTTGGTCTTCAAAATTTACTATTTAAACATGTTAGCTTATTAGACTAAGGGCGACTTGTCCATACACACAGGGTGGACTTTAAGCAAGGCGAAAATCCAGGGCCTAAACAACAGATATTAACAGACATTAAAGCAGACTGCAAGCTTCAAGGAAGGACATCTGATATCAAGCGGATTTGGACAAGACAAAAGGGCAATCAACACCCCCAGGGGGTAGCCTGGAAAGCAAGGGAAGGGGGCCACATAGCGGAAGAACGAAAATAGATCTTCTGAATCAAGGTAAATAACTAAGAAAACAGGCGTTCGTGAATAAACTAATTATTAAAACAAAAACTAATTCGGTGACAAAAATGACCTGTCACAGGATATGAATTGTCTATGAAGAGTTGGTATAAGATTTTAAGGTTTTTGTTATGGAAAGATGTGTCTGAGATTTTTAGAATTCTATTTTTCATTTGTTTGACCAAGTTCGTTTTCATGGAGTGTTTGTGATAGGACAGATAGTTAATGAATCTGCCTGAACTGCATGGTTTACGATACCAATCGATTTTAATTGTGTTGTCTGGATTACGAATAAATCTCGTATCCAGAAACGGTACAGAATTGTTATTATCTTCTGTTTCGATGGTAAATTGGATGTATGGGTCATAACTGTTGATAGTGTCACAGAGATAATAGATACTATCAACAGTTATGACCCATACATCCAATTTACCATCGAAACAGAAGATAATAACAATTCTGTACCGTTTCTGGATACGAGATTTATTCGTAATCCAGAAAACACAATTAAAATCGATTGGTATCGTAAATCATGCAGTTCAGGCAGATTCATTAACTATCTGTCCTATCACAAACACTCCATGAAAACGAACTTGGTCAAACAAATGAAAAATAGAATTCTAAAAATCTCAGACACATATTTCCATAACAAAAACCTTAAAATCTTATACCAACTCTTCATAGACAATTCATACCCCCCAACTCTCCTCAGGAAAATTTTGTTCAGTACGTCTACAACTATCACCAACAATCAATGGATGCAACCACAAGATAATAACAACATTATCCCACAACCTGTTGGAACTGATAATATTCCAGTTGCACCACAGGAAAATGCATCAATCCCTCCTATTATTTTTGCCTCTTTACCATACATTAAAGACATAACACCCAAGCTTGTCAACATTTTTACTAAATCATACAATAACATAAAACTTGCTGTAAAATCAGTCCTTACAATCAAGTCAGTACATTCTAATCTCAAAGATAAAGTACCAGTGCTTGCACAGTCGGATGTTGTATACAGCATCCCTTGTATCTCTTGTAATAAAACATACATTGGCCAAACTACCAGGTTACTGAAAGATAGAATTACTTCACACAAAAGTGATAGTACATTACATCCAGAAAGATGTGCCTTGGCGGATCATGTTCATAGGAACCAACACCATATGAATTATGATTCCAAAAAAATATTAACTAAAGAACCTCATTACTCTAAAAGGTTATTCAAAGAGATGGCATTTATCTCCCAAGATGATGACTGTATTAATAAAAAATCTGACATTAATCACTTAAGTGAAATATATGCATATTTACTTCATCTAGACAAAGAATCTAGTCATAATAATATTACTCCTAATAACATAACATAATTAAATTCCTCTCATTGTTCTTATTAAATAAACAATCATAATTTCATCATGACAATTACAAATTTAAATTAGTACCAACGAAGTGTAGTGTTGAAATAAATTAAAGCCACGTTGCAGTAACTTAACCACTTCTTACTTTCTGACACACGCCAAAGGCGTTGAACCTAACTTTTAATACAGTGACAGGTGACATCCTTCAGATGTACTTGTCTTGTCATTGCAGTAAATTGCTTTGAATAATTTTAAATATTTTCAGCGATGATCATCTGTTTTAATTAATGATGTTTTATGTAATTTTAAAGTGTAAAGTGATACCATTTTAACAATCTACTTAAGTTACCACATAGTTTTTTAATCAATAAGTTTTTGACGATGTTAGTTTTATTTATCTCATACCCAAGCTCATGATTATGTACATCACGAATTACATTCTCACCAAAGATGTAAGTTAACTCTTAAAGTTACCAACTTTGTGTTACCTGACATAATCATAATTTTTGTAGTCTCCCTGAAGATGGAAATAAACATTTCCGAAAGCTTGGAAAACCTTTAAAGAGTACTCTTTAATTTTGCTGCATTCCCCCCCAATATTACCTAGTTTATCTCCTGACTAGTCAGCAACGACTACCTCTCATATATATATATATATATATATATATATATATATATATATATATATATATATATATATATATATATATATATATATATATATATATATATATATATATATATATTTAAATTGCCTGAATTATAAGCAAAAATGTTCCTTTTTATAGTGTTTGTTAAATCAAGAATGGGTATTTCTATATTACTTACACAATCAGGGACAGAACTGTCAGAGTTGGTAGTGCTTTTAATATGGTCAGGGATAAGGTTGATATTCTCTGGAAAGTCTTCACTATATTCAGGAATATCTTCTAGTACTAAAAAATTTAAAAACTTAAAAAAAGGCTTTTTCGTTTTGACTTACACATCTGTGTACACATCTATTACATCCAAAATATCTAGTATGCCCTTTTACTCCAGAAATAAATGCATGATATGACAACATTAACATTTTTGTTAAAGACCTATATCCCTGATATTAAAATACTATTCACATCATCTACAAAAAACTTTAGAAATTCATTTATGTTATTAGTGTAGCGCCTACCTCAGTGCGAGTTCTTCTTTTCTTGCTCTTTTATATCCCACGTCGCGTCGTTTGGTTGGCTATCTGGTTCTCGCCGAGGCAGCTACAAACTTTACACCGATGTGTGGGTCCGGGGAAAACCTGTGTTCGCAGCGAAACTTATTTTTCTTGAGTCGAAGCACTCCAATTTGTGAAGGCGAAGTACTTATTTATTTATGTTTAAAAGAATTTAGATTAATTCAGTTTGATTTCGCCCGTAGCCTACCGTTAAAGTAAACAACGATATGTTCAGAACAATACAGTTTATTAAGATGTAGTCGAGGAGCCACCCATAGACCAGTACAAAAGTACATAGAACACTTATTTCTATAAAGCATATTATAATGTGGCTCACAACACTTACTCTCGCGATGCCGTTTTCTCGAGTTTGGGTATCACTTTATTGGTTTTTCCGGTTAGATGAGGTTGCGGTGACTGGACTGTCCGCAGATTCCAACTTTTACTTTTTAATTTTGGATTCTTACGGGCAACTACTACAAAAAGAACTCTGCTCTTTTTATTGGCTACCCAAAATATAACTGTACTGAACTGCCCGAACTGCACTGCCCCCTTTTTTTCGCTGCGCGTCCAGTATTCTGATTTATAGGGATGGTTGCGTCAGCGATCTCCAGTTTGGGGAGGTGGCTACCCTCCCTAGTCTCAACCAGTAGTTGCACATAACCATCTGGCCGAGATTGTGTATTTCTAGCCAATCAGCTTACGCAACTAGGTACAATACAAACAAAACCCGGGAATTTCGCCGGAGGACAATACAAACAAAACCCGGGAAATTCGCTGGTTTTCCATATATGGAGGTATGACTCATACACCCGGTATATACTACGCAAGCTGAGTTGTGCAAGAGCTTGGGTTTTTGTCACCCACGGTGGCTATGCAGATCCAGGGATATTTTTAGTTAATTAGTTTTTCCTGAGATCCGCCAATAATCAAAACGTGCAGTGAAATGTATCGGTCAAGAGTGAATATATATAAAGCAGATGGAAATTTAATCAGTTTTATTGAAATACTTTTTTTGATTCAGTTTCGGAGCTTAGAAAAGTGACTTTATAAACTTATTCAAAAATTTCTTAGGATTAAATGTTACATTTTTTTTTCTTTTCTGAAAGATTTTCTTTCTTCAGTTTTACACAATAATTTTTAATATAATAAAGCATCATTTCCTTTTTAATAAATAATTAAATACCCCAATCACTACACCACACCCCTCCTCATTCAGTCGAAATATCTTTTTTAATAAAAGTAATTCGACATTACCTACTAAAATTGTTGTCAGTCTTACGAATCTCAATCATTTTACATAAATAAACATCGCGTTATCGAACACTAGTCTAACTCCAATAGGTCACTATGCCACTCATTAATAAATGTAAGAGTGACGTCCTTGTCCTAGGTCGCTACCTCTGGTTATTTGGGTTTGTAAAGTGTCTTCCATCGGAATTTGTATGTACAAATATGGAAGAAAAAAAATCATGAGCGGCAAAATAAATGGTCTGCATAGAGATGGTTTTAATTAAAAGTTTTTTTTATCGTTTTTAATATTCACGAGAATAAGTGTTGTGGCCTTAATTCTAAGTTATATATGGATGGTGTTATGCAATAACGAGTCAAGTCACCACCTGCTAGTTTTGAGATAATGAGGAAATTAGTTTCGCGACTAAAAAAAAATTGAGCAAGACCATATAATCTAAAAACTCCATATAAGGTATAAGGCTAGGTTCCAGTCTTTTTATGCTATTATTTTTTAAAATTTATCGTTTCGAAATGTTGGAAAAAATGGAAAAAATGTGGGTTAACTCATTTTTACTTATCATTTTATTAAGGATATACAAAATAGCAATAATAATAAAGTTTATAATTTGTCTTAGTATCTTCCTCTGTAACAGCTCCAGCCTCTTGTTCATGATCTATCTCTCGTTCAAAGTCAATAAACGTACCAAAACCCTCAATATCATCTTGAAATTGGCTAAAAAGGGTTTACAATGTTCACCGGAACAAACATGAGGGTTAACTCATTATTGCCAAACAAACAATTCATCTTTCAACACCTGTGGGTTAAAATAAGTATCAATAGATGGTGGCACAGGCAATTTGAGGCTTGAACCATTTTTGCTTAATGTAAAATATGTCTTTGTAACTAGGCGGTGAGTGGCATACCTCAATTTTAATAGGGGGAGTTCCCCCAGTGCCGGACACCTAAGGATTATTTCAAATAAATAAAAAACTATTTTGATTTTTAATTTTTATTTTGTATTAGTTACTAGGTAAAAACTTTAAAATTCAAAATAACCCAACAAAACTATTAAGTTTAACAACAAAATTATCTTAAATGGCAATCGACTTTTCGTTTAGGATTTTAAAGAAACATAAAGTGGCACCTACTACCGGACACAGCAAAAGTAGGTCCCTAAAGCCGGACAGCCTTAAAATAACTTGCATCTATCGCAAATATAAGTATCATAACACTCAGGGATATCCGCACAGGCTTCATGAGCCCAGCCTTGACAGCTGAAGCACTGAATCCAATCTTCATCACTGGTTTCTAGGCACAAAACGCAAACAGTTTCGGTGTTTGTATTTTTCGGTGAAAGTACGTTGCATTTCTTTACCTTCTCGAATTGATTTGTTTTATTTAACTTTTTTCCTATGTTTAGCTTTACTTCTTTACTTTTCTTTTCATTCTCTTTTATTTCAACTATAATTTTATAGGGGGATGAAGTTAAGATCTCACTCTTTTCGGATTTTCTCTTTCTTGCTTCAGAACGTTTCTTTGCAGCATCAGGCAACGGAGACAAATTCAATATTGTTTTGGAAACATCAGACGCAAAGCTAGTAGACGGTTGAATCTCTATACTAGTGGAAGGCTGAATTTTTGAACCAGTGGAAGGCTGAATCTCTGAATTAGTGGAAGGCTGACTCCCTGAACTGGTGGATGACTGACTTCCAGAACTAGTGGACGGCTGAATCTTTAAACTAGTGGACGGCTGAATCGCTATCTCTGACCCAGTGCACTGCTGAATCTTTACGGTTGTTGGTGTGTCTCGTTCAGAAACACCATTGGTAAAATTTGATTCATTTCTTGTTTCTTCCAAAGGAACGTTTGTTGTGTCACTTGGGAGAAAATCAAGGTCTGAAAATATATTCTTATTAAGGGGATAAATTCCAGTGCATTTAAAACCAGACAACGCAATTTCCAGTCGTGCTACTTTTGTGAATGCTTGACCAACAAGACCTGCAATATCATAGTCGGTAATTCGTGCTCCAGCGTTTGCCCTCATCCATATGTCGCACTGTTCATGGTAAGCACCTTTAAATGGTTTCATAAATGTGCGGCTAGGGGTTGGAGTTTATGGGTGGTGTGCGGTGGGGAACTGATCAAATGAATGTTATTGTCTCGGCAAAAATTTATGACATCCAATGTTTAATGGCTACTATGACCATCTAAAAGAATAAGAACTGGAGATTCTTTTAAAGGACGCGCAAACTTTACGAAACATTTAAGCCATTGGAGAAAAAACTCGCTGTTCATCCAGCCTTTCGGTTGAGCAACACCGACACTCTCGGCAGGAGCATTAATCATGAGACGTTCATTCATCCTTTTCCTGGGAAAAACAAAGAACGGCGGTGGGAAATATCCAGCAGCACTCATACAAAATAGTATTGTTATGTTCTTACCTCTTTCAGCTGACGTCAGCTTCCCTACTTGACGAACAGCCTTCGGAGCTAAAACTTTTTGATGTTTCTGAACACAGGAGACACCCGTTTCATCGCAGTTATAAATATTAGATGGTGAAAAGTTATATTTTTTCATGAGATTTTCAAGATTTGAAAAGAACAAATCTACTTGTGGTTTGTTAAACCCTACTGCTCGCATCAAACTTGTGGACTCTGGTGTTCTTAATGATAAATCCGGATGTCTAGCCATAAAATCATAGTAGAAATGTTTACCAGCTGTTTCTTTTGCAGTATTAAAGCGATGAGGAAGTTTAAGCTCTACTGCCAAGTCAAAAGCTAATTTAAGGAACTCCTTTTTCATCAGTGGCAAACATCGATTAGATAAGTCCTTTAGATGATTTACTAATTGTTCTTCGTATTCTGATGGAAATGTTCTGGTGAACCTGCCAATCTTAGGTTGCAATGTAATTTCTTTTCCAGATTTTAGGAGAGTCAATTTATCTTGTAAAGTGCTTTTCGGAATGCCATACTTAACTGCAGCTTCTCTCATTTTCATTTCTTTTGACATTACTTTATCAATAGCTGTTTTTAAAGCGTCTTCGCTCCACGACCCTTTCTTTTTTTTCTCCATAGTGTTTCGTTTATACTAAAAAAATAAACATTATTAAACAAGTATCACATATTGTTAGATTTTTTATTGTCCGGCGTTAGGGGAAAACGTTTTGTCCGGTACCAGTGGAAAGCTCATATACAATATAAAAAATTATAACTTACTAAATATATTTTTTGTCTTAAAAAAACTTATTTGTGATTGATCAAATACCTACCATATCACTTTATAACAGCCTATATTAACATTTCTCAAACAAACTTTGTGGAAAAACTCGTCTCAAGGTTACGCGATACAATTCCGTTAGCAGTCAGGCAACAATTAAACGCTTTCCTTTGTTTATTGGCTTGGACTAAAAGATGTCGCTGCGTGCACGAGTATGGCTACCCACTCTTGCCCCGACAGCAACAGTAGCGGCTCGTTCGCGTTCAAGTATGCCGACATATTACTTGTGTCCGGCACTAGGTGCCGTCCGGCGTTAAGGGAACTCCCCCTATGGGTTGACTCGTTATTGCATAACACCATCCATGTTTTGTGGATTGACCCATTATTACGAAATGATGTATTCGAGTTACGCTTGATGTGGCTTAGTAATATAGTCACTGATGGCGCCACCGTGTAGTTATGGGATAAATCATTTTTGCTTATTATAGAATGGCACTTTGCGAGTCCAAATAGCGGAATAACTCAATTTTCGAACTAATGTGGGTTGACTCATTATTGCATAACACCATCCATATATTATCAATAAATGTTATTATTATATTTTTTTGCCGCTAAAACGGTTATAATATATAAAAAAAATATTGGTTCCTAATTAGTGACTAGATTTTCACTCGGCCCATGATTCTACGTACACAATCGTATGGGCAACTTACATCTTATTCCATAAAATTTTTAAAGAAACGCCCTTAAAAACACACACTAACTTTATTTGGGGCCTTCTAGTCGGCGAAACATCATATGGCGACCATCGGGGGATCTCTGTACTTCAAACGAACCGGACGGTTCCTGCTGAGCTCCTACAGCGGGCTCCTCCGGCTGTGGTATGGAACGTTCTCGTCCCACAAGGTGGATTGGTTGAAGTCTGTGGTTCTGGCGAACAACAGTTGGTCGCCCATGCCCCATGGGTATTAACGGTGACAGTGATCTACGTGATCTCGGAGCTGTCAGCATAGTACGCAAAAGGGAAGACGCCTCCGGCAAAGGGTCGGTATGGGTTTTCTTGAAGGTCCCAGGTCCTTCGTTCGACTGGGAGACATCAAGTTGGGTGGCAGGAATATTTTGAAGATCTTGTGAGCTACTATGGCTTGGTTCAGCTTCGCTCTGGCGGGACGTACTTGGTCTAGCCTCATCGTGTTGATGGGTATTGGTGGGTGGTCGAGTAGGCTCCTCAGTAGTGGTTGTTGTCGGGCAGCTGGGCTGGTGTTGAGATCGACATACAGGGCACGGACAGGTTGTCATTCCGGCCCTGGCCAGTAGGTCCCAGTATTGGCCCAACCTGAATAAGTCCTGCGATACAGGTCGGCAAATTGCACAGTCGCAGGATCTTGCGTCGTAAGTTTGTCCTATCTCTGTGGCCCACAGTATTCTAAATGTCTGATATTCTAGGTGCAGTAGGGCACACCACATGCTAACGATTGCTTTGACTAGTAGGATTGATGGATGGCATGGTTGGTTCTCTCCCATAATTCTGTATAAGTCACGACAGTGATAGAGATCCGTTCGCATCAACACGTTTTTAAAGGTTTTCTCCTCTACCATCCGGTTCCTCCTCCCTCCCTCCGTCCTCTACCCAACCTGTTTTTTTTGTTAGTCTAAAAATTGTAGAGAAATGAGACGGTAATGCGCGATTTCTGTCTTTTTACCCATTAGTGGGGGAAAATTTAAAAAATTTAGGCTGTCCTTTTTCATGACGAAGTTATATGGTTCTGTTTATTTATTTTTGTGTAGACCTATAAATCCATCTTTTTTTAATGCCAAATTTTTAATTTTTGCGAAATCAGCATTTATTTGAATATTTTTGTCTATACCCGCCTTAAGGTGAAGTTCGTGAAACCCATTAAATTTTCGATTTTGTTTATCTTAGAGTCATAATGGTAATTGCCTCATTCGCATCTTCTATTCATTCGTATAAGGTTGTTAATATAAACAATTCAATTATGTATTTGGCGGTTAAAATACTGTAATTGTTGGACTGTAATTATTCGTAGACTTAAATTATGTGTAAAGACTATATATTAAAAGGCACCCTTGCTAGCAAAAACTCTATTCAAAAGTAGAAGTTCAAACTATTTCACAAAATACACATACAATAATAATAGGAAATAGTCGTGTTTGGGTTGAAAGCTCGGAGTGAATAGAGCGGCAATAGGTATTTTCTTAAATCGGAAGGGTTACCTATTACCGAGGCAGTTGAATGAAATTTTAAACGCTTTTTTTTATAATATGTAGAATAAATGGACCGTAATCCTAAAATCTTTCAATAGCATGTGATAGAAAAGAAACGAATCAATCTCCCTAATTTATCTATCTACCTGTGTCACTAAAAAAAGTAAAAGAGAAATAGGGATAGGATATAGGATCTTTTGTTTTTTATTAGAACAAATCAACAAATAGAAAAATAACCAAAAATATAGAACTAATATTAAAAAAATAAATATTCTTAAAAATAACAGTATCTAATAAAAATAAAACATATTGTCGTAACTAAGTTGGGTAGCGTAGGGGGCAGCTTCTATCGGAGTACTCAGTCAGCCTAAAGGGCTGGCGCTAATTGTACTGTTCGTGCGGCACCACAGTGACGCCTCCCCCGTCGGGACACGACGCCCCCCTTTGCATCTCGCTGGTACGCTTTTTATATGAACCCCTCAAGAACAGTTTATACAAACAGTACAACTGGTCAGGGTTCATAAAATAAAAGCGAGGCCAGCGATATGCAATCGCAGCACGTAGAGTGGTTTCCGAAATGTTAAATAAAAAATATAATAAAAATGTATGGAAATTTGGAAAAAATGATGAATATCTGGGGAAATATGACATTTCCCCCGCGCCTGTAAAAGCTAGCCCCTAGCTTTAAAAATTTACACATTACATATATACAGAATATCACACAAAATACAAATACAACATAAACAAAATATACAATAAACAAATACAATATAAACAAATGATTTGTAGCTCGCAGGCTCAGTACATTCAGATGAAATGAAGAATGGTAAAAGTAGTTTAAAAATGAAGAATAAAAATGGTTACTGTCCTGGTAGTCTGGTTCACATTACTTTACACATTTTCTTTACAAAGTTCTATTATTAGGGAGTTCCAACACGTTACTGATCGAATAGCCTACACACCGACAAAACCCGACACATCTTAGGCGCCACACGTTGAGGCTGGTCGTCATGTGTTTTTCGTTCAGATGCAGCAGTCACGGTTCCTGTGTCCTGGGGGTGGGATCGGCTAGTTTTGTTGCCGACTCCCAGTGCAGCAGGGGTCTCCCTCCTCCGAAGAGTGCGGCCATCCGGACTTTGGGTGGACTGAGCCGTGAGTGACGGGAACTTTGCTGGGCTGATCCTGAGGCTAGTTGTGGTCAACCAGCGCTGCAAGTTCCTTAGGTATGTACGTTGTACCAGTGTCATCACGGCTCGTTGTGCAGCAGTTCAGTCTTAGTGAGGGAAGACCAGGCTGGCGAGACATGGTGGACCGTGCGTGGCTGATGCATGATGCTGGCTGTGTGGACGCAAGCGGCGACTGGCCTGTGGGGTTTTTGGTGTGTTTGGTGGCTCTCGATCCAGGTCGTGTGGTCTCCCAATGGTACATGAAAACAAAAAAAGACTACCGGCAGTTAAAAGGAAAAAAACAGTTTATAAATAATGAAAACCTACATAATATTACGATGTTTAGGTAGAAGTAGACAGGCTAAGAACATTCACCCGGTTTTTACATAGAACTTTTATTGGTGTCTAAGTATTACTCTTTTGGAGACAGTGAGACATCGGTCTCTAATTCATCAGGAGGAAACAAAATTATACACATTTACATAACAATTTAAAACCCAAATATAGCGTAATCACATCATCAAATATTTACCATATTTACCATCCTACTTGTTAATCACATAAACTTCAAATACAACTTGCATATAACTCTTAATATTTCACATAAGTCACATAAACTTCAAATACTACTTGCATAAAACTCTTAATATTTCGCATAGGCAGACATTCAACCCTATATGAAGGTCATCTTCCATGTCTCCCTATACTCACATAATGACTCTTAGTCATTTAAATAACGGTATACATACCACCATCGAGTAGGCGAACATTCAGCTCTATGCTCAGGGTCATCTTCCATGTTTCCCTACTCGGAAAACATATTATGACTTTTAGTCATAAATAAAATAAATAATCATATACATAACACATATCACCATCAAATAGGCGGACATTCAAATCCGTATTCAAAGTCGTCTTCCATGTCCCCCTATTTGGAAAACATATGACTTTCAGTCATATAAACAAATAAACACCCGATTACAAAATGCATATGGTAATCATTATTGTACGCTATATTTAAATTTAGTTAATAATAATAATATTCGACTTAAAAGTATAAAAGAAGTTGGATTTATAAAAAAATTCTGACCCTGATTTATTTTTCAATGTCTCAGTCATAAATTATACCCTTGTTTTTGTTTAAATTATTTTTATTAGACACCGTATACATATTACAATTTAACTTTAACAAAACTATCTAGGTGAATGGTATCTTTAATATTAAATATCAATTGTTTACTTTTCTGCTGATTAAATAAAATAGTGAACTGTCTACCTTTACCTTCATGGTTTATTTATAATAATGAACTTAATAATATTTCTACCTGCTAATTTGTATGTTTATTAAAAACGCAAAACATTAAATAAAATAGAATAAATGGTATTCTAAATGATTGCACTGACAATCTAAAATTTACTACCGTAATTGATAAATAAGCATATAGTACAAATATGTAAAATATTCTTAAAATTTCCCAAGCATAAAACACTCAAACCAACACATTTTGGGTATACCCTCTTTCATACTAACACACACTGACACAACACAAAACACGCATTTAAATACCAAACACCTAGTTATAAAAACAAACCTTTAAAACTTTACAGAAAAAAAAAACTTTTCCGCTGAAAATTAGAAGTATTCTTACCATCCTTTATGTACATAATGGTTGGGTTCCCAAAATATTTTATCCCGTTGAGATCCTTTATATATTGAAAAAAAAATTAAATAGGTTATATTCTTGATTATGATTCGTGAGTCCATTTTTAAAAGAAAAAGCCCCGATTATACGAATAAAGTCCATGTATAAAATAATAAGTATCCCTTTCCCAAAAGGGTACTAGTTCCATTTTTTCCACAGCTTTTAAAACTTTTTGAAAAAAAATCCATTATTTTATTTTTTGGAAGGTCGTCCTATAAAATAAAAAAGAGATTAGTCAGAAAATAAAAAGTAAAAAATGAACATGCTCCTAAAAACAGGTATAAAGTTTTGTATTTGCTGCTACGGGACCTCGTTACCGGCCGTGGCGGCTGCTCATTAAACATCAGAGGCGAAATATACATATGTACTGTTATTATATTAAGTATCAAACCTAAAAATGATAATAAAATATAAATATCTCTATGGTACCTTATAAAAATGGCGATAAAAAAAGGGCAGTACAAATATACCTATAAAGTAATAAAAAATAATTTAAAAAAAAATATATATTTAGGAAAATAGGAAATCTTTATATTTAAATGGCGCTTCAATATATAAACATGTTTATAAAAATAACGATACTATTTGCATAACACTTTGTTAATGATATTATAATATGTAATAGCATGTTCAACTTTAATTGATAACATAACAAGTACGCGAACCTTGTGTATTAAATTTCAAAATACACTTTAAGTTCATGAGCGATGACCTCAATGTCATTAAAACAAAATATTATATTTCATTGTCGCCAAATAAATTTAAAAATTTCCTTTTTAATCTCAGGGCCCTTAATTGTTGCTCGTTTGAAATAAAAATTTTTACGGGTAGTGTATTTGGTAAACCCAACGATGTGCCGTTATTAACAACCCCCAGTTTCTCTTGCCGTTTCCGTTCTCTTTGAACCTTGTTTAGCTTCCTACGGGCCATAAATTTAAATAAAAGGAGTAACAGGAATAAAAAAGGTTAAGGGTAGTTTAGTGATTAACCCCAATATATAATAATTCTAGCCTCGCCAGCGTTAACGGGCACGAGGTGGAACTACTTCTATATTTAGCAGTCCATGTAATCTAGTCTCGCCAGCGTTAACGGGCACAAGACAGGAAAACAGTAGACGCTTTGAGGTGGGATTTATAGTAAACCTAGCCTCGCCAGCGTTAACGGGCACGAGGTGGGTTTTCCTATAGGTTCTGTTTGGATAATTTTAATCTCGCCAGCGTTAACGGGCACAAGACAAAATTATGTCAAACGTGTTCGGGATAAGAATGGGGAGGGAAAGTATATAGACGTAAAAAGCACTGTAAAAATTCCCCTTAAAAAACACTGTAAAATAAATACCCTTTAAAAACCAATGTAAAAAATACCCTGAAAAAAACACTGTAAAAACGCCCTTTAAAAATCACTGTAAAAAATAATTTCACAAAAAAAATGCACTGTAAAAACGCCCTGGAAAAAACACTTTAAAAATGCACTGGAAAACACTAAAATGACCTGAAAGAGATAGTAAAAAATTATAAAACACAAAAGGCCCTTGGCAAGTTAGGAAGAACTTACCAACGAGAACGAACCAGGCGCCTCCACCAAATGTCGCGCTAGGGGTCGTCAGGGTTGATAAAATAGGCTGCGGTTTACCAAAACACTTATATTGATATCAGGTACAAGCACAATAATACACTTACGTAACTAAGTTGGGTAGCGTAGGGGGCAGCTTCTATCGGAGTACTCAGTCAGCCTAAAGGGCTGGCGCTAATTGTACTGTTCGTGCGGCACCACAGTGACGCCTCCCCCGTCGGGACACGACGCCCCCCTTTGCATATCGCTGGTACGCTTTTTATATGAACCCCTCAAGAACAGTTTATACAAACAGTACAACTGGTCAGGGTTCATAAAATAAAGGCGAGGCCAGCGATATGCAATCGCAGCACGTAGAGTGGTTTCCGAAATGTTAAATAAAAAATATAATAAAAATGTATGGAAATTTGGAAAAAATGATGAATATCTGGGGAAATATGACATTATTATACTCGTTGGCGTTAGTCAGGTACAGTAGTTACGACTACAGTCGAAAAATAAATATTTATGTAGATAAATTTTACAAGAAATTTACCAAACAAAATATACGGTCTTTGTAATAGGAACAAAAAATCACTTCGACTTGCTCAGAAATTAATAATACTCGCTATACACGGAAAAAATATTACTAAAAACCGTTAAAACTACTAACTAAAGTTTAGATGACATGCCAAACTTTATTTACAAAATTTGGCATTATAATTTAAAAATATCAATATCTGTACTTTTTTTTATTTGAGGCGTCGTCGACGATCACTCAAGATCTCGCCTGCTTTTGAAAATAAACTTTCGCAGGGCACCGAAGTAGCCACAGTACATAACTTTTTTCTGACTAGCACACTTAAATTAGGGTAGATATATTTATGTTCCCTCCACCACTCTAAGGGATCTTGTTTCCGGTCTAAAATGTCTTCTTCCATGTATCTTTGTACTTCTATAATCGCTCTTAAAGTCGAGCTTTTAATGGGCGTTTTAGTCCCTTCTTGAGAAGCTATTTTATCTATTGTAGTCCATATCGAGAATTTTTGCTTTTTCGGCTCATTTCCTAAATCAAGTTGTCTAGGTTCTTTTCTTGAAATTTCTTCAACCAACTCTGCAATAGTATTTTTCTTTGCCCTTTCCATCGCGTCATTATTTTTAAACGGTAATGTTTTAAAACGAGGATCTAAAAATGTGACGGCAAGCGTATTGCTATATTCTACATTTCTCAATCTGTTTTTAAGACCATGTCGTAATTTTGTTATAACTGTTACTGCAGAAGCTGTCATTTCCGCCTTTAAAAGTTCTTCACAAACATCTAAAACCCCTCCTGTAATAACTATTACCAGAGAAAATCATAGCTACTATTACCAATGAAGACAAAAGATATTGCTGCCCACTAATTGCGCGGGTAGCATCAAATGGCTCAAAAAATGTTTTTAATTCTTTTAGTATGCGCCACTCGTCAATAGTAACTTGTTGTAAGGCTGTGTCGAATAAGGCAACAGTACTACGAACTGCCTCTTCCAATTCCACAAATCTCTCTATCATATAAAATGTGGAATTCCACCTTGTTACCACATCTTGAAGAAGTTTTTTAGGGATTTTGAGAAGAAGTTTTTTAGGGATTTTAACGCCGGCATTTTCTTGGAAAGCTGTTAGTTTTGCCGTGGCGTTCGAACTTCGTTTAAAATGAGTAACTATAGTTTTTACTTTTCCTATAATTTCAGTTATCTTAGGCTGGACATTAAGTGCATCTCGTACTATGAGATTTAAAGTATGCGCGTAACATCCAAAGAACTTCCACCCTGTTCCATTTTTAATTGCACTAGTAATATTAGCCGCATTGTCGGATACAGCCAATACAATTTTTTGATTAACACCCCATTCTTCAGATATAGCGTTTAGTTCGGCACTTAAGTTAGCGCTGGTATGGCTTTCGTTAAATCCGCACACTTAAGGAGCATTGTCTGAAGTTTAAAATCATCATCCATAAAATGAATCGTAACCCCCATAAAACTTTCATTATTGCCAGACGTCCAACAGTCTGTGGTTAAAGAAACCGCTAGAATCTCTTTTATTTTTTCTCTGCACTTCATCAAGCATTCTTCATAAAGGCTTGGCTGGAAAGTTCTGGAAATAACTTGCCGGCTTGGAATTTCGTATGAGGAATTTAAAGCTTTCGTATATTGCCGAAACCCTTCATTCTCAACAACGCTAAATGGCTGAAAATCTTTATAAAAGAGCATTAATAGGCTCCTCATTAATGTTTTTCTTTGAAACAGTGGTTATTTTTTTTTTAACAAATGAATACATTTTTGTTTGAGTTTTGAATGTTGCCTTCAAATCTACCTTACTATCATAATTGGAAGTAGATGCAACGGCTTCCAAATCGACTTAAAAAACAATGTTATGTTAGGTTTTTATGTTACTTAATACGATTTCTTTAAAGGAAGTTAAACTCTCCATTTTTACGATAAAAATACGCTCTCCATACTAATAATTTTTAGTGTAAAGTAAAAAATAATTAAATACCTAATATAATGGGCAGGAGGGGCAAGCCCTCCCCCCCTGGCCGACTGAACTGAAAATATATTATCGCCCATCACAAAAATCATTGTACCGTCGACATTTTGTAGAAAAGAACTGTTTTTCTTCCCATTTTCCTTAATTTTGCAGTAATTTTCGCTAAAATATTCGCATCTTTTTTTTGTAAAGTTTGTTTTTCAAATTTTATTTGCTCCCCCTTGAACAGGCTTCTTCGGACGCCCTTGCCTACTATAACTTACCTGTGATGGATTAGTCGTAACTTTAGCGGGTACAACTTCTATTATAGAAGTACCTTCTTCTGGAATATTATCATTTAATGGTGGGTCGTCTTCCGCGTCTTCGTCATTTCTTTTCTCAACATTTTCGTGGAATAATTGAACCGCTGGATGTCTCCTGATCAAAAGCTTTTTTAAATTTGATACCGTGGTCTTATAGGGCATTAATATTTTGCACATATTACATTTTGTAATTTGTTTCTTTCCATCTGAGATACAAAAAAAATTCCACACTACGCTTGTGCGTCTGTTCATATTAGTAAAACAAAATTGTTACAAAGTACTTAATATAAATTAAATCAACGATAATCCTGATACAAAATAAAAACTAACGTACGTAAACTGCGAATAAATGACCAATAAGATCACACAGATTGTCGGCATCAATCGAAGAAACACGAAACACTCCTTCGTTCGTACCTATTACTATTTCGAACCTGTCTCGGCGGCTCGAATCTCGAATACCACTTGATTTTATGCAGCCGGAATAGCTCCAGCCGCTTGTCACAGTAATAAATTTGATGCGGACTAAGTTGGATCTGGAATAGGTAATGGGAATAGGTTTGTGTTTGGAACAGGTACAGGTCCTACTAGGTACAAAAAAATGCTATTCCATAACATCTCTAGTCTTCCCGCCTACCTCCTATTGCTGTTGTCAGATTTGCTGACCTATGCAATCCTTGACAAGTAGAAGTATACAGAGCGATCACTCTTCCAATACTTGACTACATTCGACCGTCCTGACCACCCGGATTGTCCTCAATTCGGTCGTCATCCTGTGAAAAGACCACCCCCTTTTTTTTGCCTCTCAAATGGCATATATCGAATACTTTACACACGTTAATACACACTCAGTATTTTAACTCGTATCGTAGTATTTTTTTAACAGTCAAGTGAGAATATTTAAACAGTTTGTAATTCCGATTTTAGTGAGTGATTTAGCTCTTAAGCTATGCGCTCTTTGTTCAGTCATTATTTTAATTTTTTCTTCTTCAGAATTATTCTGCTTTAATAATTCTTTGGTACGCAAACAGGTAGAACACACGTCAGTTAATGGTGTACCAAAAGACAAGTTGTAGTTACTGTTTAAATAGGTCCTGAAATAGGCTAATTTGACATCAGACCCTGGATTTTTCTCAACAAATAAATTGAATAATTTTTTAAAATTCAAATCACATCTCAGGAATAGTCTTGATGTACGTCCCCGACTATATATAATGACTCTCTGTACAAGGTAGGCTTTCAATAAACTGTTTAATTCGAAGTTTAGTCGCATCATTTTTTTCCGAAATTCTATCGCCTCCCCTTCCTTCTTTAGGCATTTGACCAGATCGAACAAAATTCGCTACAATTCTTTCAATCCTATCTCCGCTAAAATGAGTTATGTTATACCCAGAAAAGCTTTTTTGCATACGTCTTTTACATCACCATTCACCGTAGGAATTTTGTATTTAATAGAAATTCTGTGGGAATTTCTTAATGATCTCTTAGATGTTGTTCCGTCGCAGAGCTTTAAAAGAAAAGTGTCTTGTTTAATTTTATCGGTCGTAGAGTACAGCATGCTATGAAATTGCTGGATATCTCTCATTGTTAATTCTTTACATGAAAAAACATTTTTGGCATGATCACAGTTTGGATATCTTGGCAAATCTTTTGGTTTATATCTAAAAGAGAAACCAATAAAAAAGAGATTCTGAGCAGAAAGGACAAAAAAAGGCTCACCTTAAAGTTTGTTTCTTCACTCTTTTCCCAGGTTTCAGGTTGGCGGAACCTCTTTCTACCTTTGCCTTTCTGGCAAGGTGTAACGCAAACACTTAATTCCATGTTTAAAACAAAACAAACTTCTTAAATATTATAATTTTAATAGTTTAAGGTCATCGATGTAACGTCTTTTTCAAAAATTTAGTTAACACTGATACCAGCGACACCAGCAGTGGACAACAGATGATTGCCACGTGATGTGTATACTAGCGAAGTGGTTGGGCAACGGCAATTACAGAGTTTTGCATCTGACAGGACGAAACAAATACCCAGTTTTGCATCTGCGATGGATTTTTCCATTTATTTTACTTTACAAGTATCGACCTATGCATCTTGTTTATTTAAGTATGCTGTAGAGTAGTGTAGAGAGTGCATTAATGTATTTGAATATAATACAATATCGATTTTTTCGAAATTTGCAAAAACCGAGTTTTGCATCTAATGTACTCATATGGCCGATAAACAATTGGTTTGTCTGTAATACATTCTATTTTCATTTCTATACTGTTTGCTTTTCCTAATTCACTCAAATTAAAACAAAAACAATCCCTAAACTCATTTAATAATGTGCACAAATTATTCCTGTCAGCGTGAGAAATATCACGGCAGCGCAAATTACTTATCACGTTAGCTGCCATCAGCAGCAAAGGGTGTTATTTCATAATGGGCCACGTGGTCCGCAGACGACCCAAGCCTCTTTATTCCTAGGACGCCGCGTGGTCTGCATATAACCCACGTTTTAGCGTATTTTTAAAGTAAGACACCTTTTAGTGGCCTGGTAGGATTACATCGGTTTCAGTACAGCTGGCTTGGTAGTAATTGGCGCTTTCAGACAAAAAAAAGAACGTCAAAAATTCTCAATTTTTAAGAAAACTAGAGGTTGTTTTGCATCAGATATTTATTAAGTTACAAACCATTCTTGTAAGATACTAAGATATCTAAGTGTAATGTATTTTTATGAGTAACAGGTTAAAATAACACACTTTCCTACCGAATATAAAGTAACAGATGTGAACATTGTAAAGAAAACTTAAAATAACTACCTAATATTTAAGTAGCGCAGAAAAACAGAAAAAATACAAATCCCAACAAAACTAAATTCATATGAATCTGGGAAAAGCAAGGCAGGCATACATTTGGCCTTTTATCACATTTTGAACAAATTGTAGTCACCTTCTTTGCTCCATCGCGAGCTTCTTTCTAACTTTTTCCTTCTTTTCTTAACTTTTCATAGCAATGGATACACCTTCGTCTAACTCTTCGGTTTCTGTCATCTTTTTCTGTAGTTTGTTCTAATGCATGTTTTCTTTGCAAATTTATCTGTGTTGTTTTAGAGTTAAGATCCAAAAATGATTCGCAAACTTGTTCTCGAAACTCCACTATGCCCATACTGTTATGAGGATGAATAGTCTTAAAAATTATATATGCATTAACCATAGCAGTACCCAATAGTATTTGTGTGGCAACTTTGTGGTACCACCTTAGTGATTTGCGTACCGGAGATGAATAGCTTGAGAGCTGGTCTGATAGGTCAATACCACTTTTTCCTTTATTGTAGTCAACTATAAGCTTTGGCTTGATTATGTCTTCTTTTTTTTTATTTTTCTTCCCAGTCTGTACCATGTCCAGCGTATTGCAAGTGCTTAGTCCATAAACATCACGCTTATCTCTCCATTTCATGACCACAATTCCAGTTTCGTCCTCTCTCCCTACAATCTCTCCTTTTTTAACTTAGTCGAGATAACTTCTTTAGGAAGATCTTTCCGGTTTTTTCGTAGGGTTCCTAACAAATTAGTTTTCTTTTCTAGCAGTTCATCCGCTAGTTCTAATCCAGTATAAAAATTATCAGTTATTATGGTTCGACCATCGTTTAGATACTTTTCACAGAGATTTAAAACAATAATATTCGAAAGATTATTTCCACTCTCAGCCGATTTGCCCTGATAAATTGACACTTTGTAGGTATAAGCTTCTGGATCACAAACTTTAAATATTTTAACACCATATTTATGTCTCTTTCCAGGAATATATTGCTTAAAAGATAGGCGTCCCCTAAATGGGACCATTGTTTCATCAACAGCGATATGCTGGCCAGGTTCTTTAAGATTTTTAAAATTTTCGTTTAGGATATTGGTTAGTTTTCGAATTTTAAATAGCCTGTCACCGTTTATGTTGTTGGCTTCATCGTCAAAATGCCAAAAACGAAGAAGTAGCTCAAAACGATTTCTGGACATTGTATTACCAGCCACGCTATTTTTATAAAGTTCTTTTGTACTCCAGTAACAACTAATGTGCGGCAGTTTTTTAAGGCCCATCCAAATTAACAAACCCAAAAATTTCTTAATTTCTTCGCTCGTGGTTTCCGTCCAGTTCTTTAGGCGGCTCTTTCTTGTCAACACAGAAGATGCTAGTATACTAGAAGTATTTCTATTAGTTTCAACTATCGTCAGATTTATTACAGTCTCGTCAACTATTAGTGAGAAGCAAGCAGCTGGTGTAAATAAGTGTATGGGAATCTGAGGTGCTTTAACTCTTGGAGTACCAGTAAAAGGGAATTTTTGTTGACGATCGCCAGTGACAATAGTCCAATTTCTTTTGTTTCGATTCACGATATTTTGGCAATCTTCGTAATTTGAGGAACTAGAACTACTACTTGCTGAACTGTCAGATACATCGCTGCTTGATGGTTTGAAATCGTCATCGCTACTATTTGAAAGCGAATTTTCCTTGTCAGATTCTGAAGAGCGGTCTTCCACTTTTCTTTTTAATTTTGCCTTAGTTGAAGTGCTGGGCCTATCAGTCTTTTTCATCTAAAAAATTGTTTTTTTTTTTGTTATTTTTACTAAAAACCCAATTTAAAGTATAACTTACCTTGCCAAAATCGTAAGTTTATCAAATTTGCACAATATTTTATTACTACTCAGCCACGTGGGACGCAAATGACCCACGAAGTGATTCGTACGGGTGACTTGACAAGACTAAACTCTTATAAAGCAGCTGGAAGAGCGCAACGGCGTGGGTCAACCGCTGACCACGTGGCAGTTAACGTGTTAAATTATTATTATTGGTTTATTGTTTATATAAAATAGAGTCAACTCTGTTTATAAACCTGCAGTTGTTTTGGGAGCTGAAAGAAATTCAGGGAATGTTCCGTTTTAATCAGTATAAGAGATTCATTTTCTGTAAATGATTGCCCAGTAAGCAAATCGTGCCGTATTTCTGCGCCTTCGACGATAAATAAATGGGTGTTTATAGTAATGCCGTCAATAGTTACATCAACTCGACTCTCAAATTTCGGAATGACGCAGTTCTCTCCGTTAAACGCATAAAGTTTGATAGTTTCAGATAATACTTGCATTTTTAGATTTATTTTGCGCGCTATCGACTCTCTAATTAAAGTCGAATCGCTACCTATGTCGATAAAAGCTACAAAACAGTGTTTATTTATTATTGCCTTTTTGATGTAAATACTTTTGCCTTTTGTTTTAAAAATGAACTTGATGGATTTTAGTTTAGATCTACAGGCGACTTCTAAGTGACCTAATTTATGACAGTAATTACACTTAGTCTTTTCTTTTTTACCCGGAATTGTTTTGGGGACACTCGAAACGCTTATGACCCAATTCGCCACAGGAAAAACATCCGTTTTTAATTTTCCGTTTTTTATTGTGTACAAATTGGTTGGTGTCGTTAAAACTCGTTTCAACTTTGCGTTTGTGTTGTACATAAGAGACTTTACTTGTACTGGGTTCACTTAAAGAAAATTGAGTTTTACTGGTCGCAGGAAGGCTCGCAACGAATTCAGTCAGTTCAATAAATGATTTACAATTAGCTGCTCGTACAGTTAACTGAATTTACGGTTATACCTGCTATAATGCAATCAACAAGTTGGCTGTCGGAAAAATTTAATCTAAGCTTGTTTATTTTACTTAACTTTAAAAACAGTATGTATTTAGATCTTGCCCTGGTTGACTCCTATAAACTGCAGCATCATAAAATAATTTTGAAAAATTTTCCTTAGCTGGAAATGTCGCCTTTAACATTTCCTGCCATTGTTCCCAATTATAATTATTATCCTTCAAACTATCGTACCAGACCCTAGCTAATCCATTTAATTTTCCCAAAGCTAGATAAGTTATTGTGATTTGATCCCAGTGATATAAATGGGCATATTGGTTAATTTTATCTAACCAATCGTTAATGTTTAATTCACCCTGCGGGTCAAAATCAGGAATTAAACGATCATCTTTAAAAAATCCCCTGTTAGGCCTTGGGCTATAATCAACATTAATTGAACCTGTACTCACTGCTGACGCTCGTAACTCTTGAAGTTCCCTGGCCATAACGTTCACTACAGACTGGGTTATAGGTGGTGTTTCTGAACGTGTGCTGAGCTCCGGGTCTGAAGGGGTCGTCATGTCACACAAAATTTTAAAGTTACTTTTCACCAAAACTGGGACCCACACACGAGCTTTTTGGGTGTATTTTGACGCTTTCCCACTTCTGAGATAAAGACTATATATTAAAAGGCACCCTTGCTAGCAAAAACTCTATTCAAAAATAGAAGTACAAACTACTCGTATTTCACAACATAATGTTTTATACATCTTACGTCGACCTTTGCCAATTTCTCTCTGTCTTCCCGCCTGCTTCCTATTGCTGTTGTCCGATTTGCTGACCTATGCAATCCTTGGCTGGTAGAAGTATACAGAGCGATCGCTCTTCAAATACTTGACTACATGTGTGTTTTTATTTTAACTCAAGAAAAGCTGGTAACAAACTAAGACACTTACAATATGGTACTTTTCTTTGTATACTAAAATGATCCTAAAAGTGAAGATAAATCCTGGCATAAATAGATATAATAAGGGAATTACATGAATTATCAAATATCAGAAATTATCATAGTAGATATAGCTCAGTAGGAAATGATAACACCTGGTATAATGTAATGTAAAGGAAATTTCGATACTTATCATAAAAAGATAGTCCAGCTAAGCATAAAGAGATAAAATGCGGTAAAAAGGCGACGCAGCATCTTCTCGAGTCTTATCTGTTGGTTAGGGTGGCGTATCCCGGTAGTCTGGTTGTGATACATAACTATTCCTCTAAGTCCTACACTATGAGATCATAGGCTTTCATTCTAGGCTTATTAGGCCGGTTTCTTGAAGCTTTTCAGCAGGAATTTTTAAACGATGTTGCATTATTGCCAGATTTCAACTGAAAATACTCAGATATACTGACGTAAAATTTTGGTTTCTTGCTTCTTGTTGTAGTCTTGGTATATAATTAGATTTTTCTTTTACCTAGTTTGATTAAATGCTCAATTCAATGTGTTAATGATATCTTCACTATTTATTTATTTTTTCAACAATTGTTAGAAAAAATTCTCCAAATCAATAAATCTAATTTAGACGCCTTTGGTCATAAACTAAAGGCATAGTGGTGACACTGGTGACCAGCCAATTGCGATTCGAATGTTTACTTTTAGCAATGTTCCAGTGGGAATTATGTTTAGTTCTATATAAACGCTCTTTCATGTAACATAATTACTCTTTGAGTACGTATTTATTTCAAAAGTAGTGGCTTTCAGTGGTGATCTCTGACACAACATTCTTTAAAATTATGCTTGTGGAAGAAACTTGTCTATAAGGGCCACCATAAAATTAAGAATAATTGGCCTTTATAGAAGGGTGGCCAGTATTGCCAGGTAACAGTTATTATTTGTACAAAAAAGTAAAGATTTACTCAGAGGGGTTTCTAAAGCCTAATAACACTTACATATCACAGTTTAATTATAACTAAAATAAAAGTTCATTTGGAGATTTGTTTTTTATTTAATTAGGTGCATATTCATATAGCGAACAAACGTTTTTATAAAATATATACCTACCAAAAACATTATCTAAATCTAAGTACATATGTGCATAAGTGTTAATTGTATAGGTACATATATGTAGTTACAACATTTATTTTTGGATGCAAGATGTATTGTATAACAAATTTAATTTTATGCATGCATTTTATGTGTTTTTAAGAATTTTTAAAATACATTTCAATTTTTGTTTGCTTTAGGTTTTTTAATTTTGTTTTAAAAACTTCAGCTTCGCATTCTAGTAAAGTTTGAGAGACATCTATAGCTAGTTCACCATTGTTATTACACAGTAAATAATTTTGAACATCTCTTAATTTTGCACACACTTCACCCATATTCGTCAAAGTAGTTTTAGGATTTTCGCATTCCTCCGCGTCACTATTGATGTCAGAATTTTGCTCTTCGTCATTATGAGCTAGTTCTTCAACAATTTCTGATATGCTAAAATTGGGACTCTCTGTAGGTGCGTCACTATCAATCAAAGCAAACTCTTTCAAACTCACAATTTTATTATTAATTGAGGGAAAGAGCTCGGCAAGGGGTATTTCATCCTCTTCGCAAAAACTTGCTTCTTCTTGGACAATCTCAAAAATTCCGACCTTGGAAAAACACTTTTTAATTGTGAGGGGAGAAACTTTTTTCCAGGCACTTGTTATCCATATAAGGGCACTCGTTAAATTTAAACTTTTTTCAGAAGCTTCAAAATCACATCCACTGTCAATGAACGTTAGAAGCCTTTTAATAAGGTATTGCCGGTATAATATCTTGAACTTCTGAATTATTCCTTGATCTAACGGCTGACAATGCGAAGTGGTATTTGGAGGCAAGAAGACTAACTTGGCATTATCTAGCAATATTTTTGAATGAGAAGTAACATTATCCAAAAACAAAAGCACACGCCTGTTTTGATTTTTCATTTTCATATCAAATTTATGCAGCCATTTTGTCATAATTTCTGACGTCATCCAAGCCTTTTTGTTGGAAACCCATTCTAAGGGCAATTTATTAATATGGCTACCCTTAAAACAACCTGGGTTTTTACTTTTTCCTATGATCAGTGGATATTCTTTCTCGCCTTCCATATTTGCACAGAGTAAAATAGTCAATCGTTGTTTCGCTGCTATTCTCCCTGTACATTTATCATCCTTCAAAGAAAACGTTTTATTAGGCATGGCACGGTAATAAAGACCAGTTTCGTCCGCATTATACACATCTCCTGGGGAATAATCTTTCAAAATTAACAGTAAACTGGATTTCCAGGCTTCTACATCTTCCAAATTTATATTGGCTGCCTCACCACAAATTGATTTAAATGTGATATTGTGCCGCCGACAGAAACAATCCAACCAGCCATTTGAGGCTACAAAATTTTCCACTTTTAAATTGCTTGCTGCCTCAAGTGCTTTTTGTTTAATTAACGGTCCAGATATTGGAACATTTTTACTTCTTGCTTTGCAGAACCAATTGTAGACGACTTGATCTACTGCCAATCCTTCCAACTTCGGAAATTTCCGCTTTTGTTCTAAATTAACACCTTCTTCAAACATTCGTTTTAGTTCAGTTTTATTCCTGATAATATCATTTATTTGGGATTTTCCAACACCAAACTTTTCAGCCAGTTTTCGCGAACCCAGGGCATACTTTTCACTTTCCGTGATATCATCAATTTTGTCCTTCAGTGACAAACGTTTTCGTTTTAGGGACATTATTAACCACGCTTCGATTCCGAACACGATAACAACTTTACTCTTATCGATCTAAGACACAACTAAAAATGTAATGTGAAGATAATCACCCTTTAACCACTAATAGTATTTGAACCAGGTAAAAAATAATATTGTTGAGTATTTCCACCCTTAAAGTTTGCAGAATGTAATCATAAAATAATAAAATACAAATTAGGCCAAAGAAATTCCGGCCAATATGAAAAGGTTGATTTACCTAGAAATAGGTTATAAAAATTGAGGTACGTCTGGCCGTGACTGTTTTATAAGGGTGTCCATTATCTAAGGGTTTTTATTTACCGGATTTCCTATAAAGTAGATTTTTGTTAGCTTGAAACTGACCGATAACACAGGTGGCCGATATAAAAGGGTGTCTGTTAACACAAGTTTTACTGTATCTTACTTTCAATTGTCTTTGTGTGTTTAATATAGTATTTTCAGGTAAATATTTAAGTTTTTGTAACTTGCGGCAACACAGCAGCTTTGTGGCTTTTACTACCGAAGTGTATCATGAACTTTTGTGATTATTTCCTTACAGAGCAGCACTTCCTGGGTTCAGGTCAAAATCCTTAATTTAGGTACATATTTATGTTTAGTGCTTAAATGTGCCTCCCACTTATAACGCTAGATGTCTATGGGGTCCTTAGTTTTAATATTTAGTGTGCTTTATTTTCCGTCCCACTTCGGTCAAATAAGCTCCATTTAAGTTTTGGAATATTAATAGGTTCTTTTCTCAAATTTGCATATATTATGTTTCTTGCTTGGTTTCTATTGTTGAAGCTATCGGGGAATTGTGATGTAATGTTTCGGCTTCATTTTCTATTGAAAATTTTATCATTCTAATAATGAAATATATTCCTATAAAACCTCTTGTGCACTCTCCTAAAACCGTAAAATAGCCATATATTTTTCGTATTGTGCTATTTGCCACATTTTCCATTTCCTGTTTGTTAAACAAACTTAACGCTGAAAATCCTTTGGATTGAACTTCTTGTCCCGCAATTCTTCGCACTATTATATTTCTTAATGCACCCCTTTCAATATTAAACATTATAGCGTCCTGTGCCTTTTTTTTCTTGGTATGTATATAAGACACCCGCACCAAGGTCCTTTATAGTTTGGAATTTGTGCGCTTCTTCAGCGTCCGCTTTTAATTCTTGAGGAACTACTCCTTGGTCAAAACCTATCCATCTGTTATAAATTAAATACATGGACGGTATTATTGAATTACATTCTGTTTGTACAGCGCAGTCCTGAAGTATTCGTGTCACGGGCGACATATAACTTTTGATATAGGCGGTAACCTGCAATTCGACATAACAGTGATCAGTCCTCCTAACTTCTGCAGTTACGGCAGCACATTTCATTATGTACATGACTTCACCTGCTACCTTGGCGACATACCCATGGTTATTTTTCACTAAATTGGCAACAGCGTTTGGGTTAACAGCTGCCAACATAAGTCGATTTTTTAATACTTCTTGGTGCAACAAACACCTTCTATATACGGTTTGTGCAAACATTTCATTTCCTGTCTTGTAAATGATGGCTCCACATATAAAAATTTAGTGTCAACGTAGGTTACGAGATCGGCATCCCGATTTTCTGTCTTCTCGGTAAAGGGGATTTCCGAGGCCGATCGTTTTCGAATTACAAGTAACCGGGGATGTTCACTCTCCCAGGTAGTGGTGCCGCAATTTAATTGTTGTCGAATGAGTTGTATAGCAAATACCTTGGCTCTATCTTCGACCACTATATATTCACTGTTGTGAGCCTTGGAGTCTTTTTCTTGAACAAAGACCGCAATTCCTTCATAAACAATGTTGAATTTACACTCACTTGAGTAAGCCTGGTCCCAAGTAAATTCTCCATTGATACTGTCCATGCAGTATCCATCTAAAAATCGACGTCTGACTCCATTTTGCAATTTAATCCCGTTAGTGTCAAGAGAAACCTTTGTAAAATAATTTTGTAGTATAATTTTAACATCTGCTTGCACTATTACATTGTCCCACTGTTGTCCATTCTCATTATATTGTGCACCATGACAGTTATATTGTGCATCGATTTTTCCTGCTAGTAACAGCGAGGTGGAAATCGTAGCATTTGGTTTTAGGTTACTAATTATATTTCCATTGAGTCCCCTAAATTGTCGATAGGTATGGATTTTTCGACATTCTTCGGCGACTAGCTCATAAATATAAGTCGATATTCCTCCTTCGACAGCGGACTGGTGTGAAAAATCACCACAATAAGATATTAGCCTTAATACTTCTATTAAGCACGAGAACACATGAACGTACTCAAATCGTCGTTTTTCTATAATTTGTACGAATCCGTTTTCTACATTTTATCCAGTCTCGGGATCTGGACAATAGGCCGCGTCCCTGCAAGGATATTAGTCGGCGGATTTCTGCAATCGTATGCAATAAGACTGGCGTGAGCCGATTGGATTAATATCGTTAGGATATACCACTTCACTGTAACAATAAAAGGAGGTTAGTCTTGCAATATTCATAATTCTAAATTCTATAATATATATATATATATATATATATATATATATATATATATATATATATATATATATATATATATATATATATATATATATATATAGGGTGGCTCTTAAAATATGCTTTATTCTAAAACGTAATCTTCGTATCGTCTAGGTATCCTTATTTCACGAGTACTAGTGCGTCTATTATTTTCTAAAAGCGGTTCTCTAATATTTTCTTCAGAGCTCGAAGGTTCTTCTGATTGTTCCTCATTCTCTTCTTCTTCCTCTTCTTCTGGCGGTAAGTCATGTTCCTCCCGCCCATTCTCTAGAAAATTGTCAATTTCATCTTCTCTAGCATCGTCGTTTATTATGTTATCGTCTTCATTCGACGTATCTTCGTTTTCTTTCTCCTTGTCTTTGTGATGTTTATTTAACTCATATTTTTCCAAGGAAGATTCTCTTTATTTGCAGGGCTTTAATCTATCTGCATGTACCATATGTGTCGACTGATAAGACGCCTCTGTTGCCTTTTGGACAGGCCTAAAAACGCGATTTTTTCACGTCTGCAAGGCATTGTCTTACTTGTTGATCAATAAATATAAAATAAGTATACTTAACTTAGTTTCCTGAATTTATCCAACATGCACAGAACACCACAGAATAATAAAGGGTTTGTTTGAGCAAAACACAAACGTTTATCAGACGCGGAGGCCAAGGAAATTCGGAGGGAGAAAAACATTAGTTAAAACGGAAAACGGTCATCACAGGGCGCTACGTGCACTCTGTCAATTGTCAAACAGTAATAGATTAGAGAGCTATAGCCGAGACATGGTTACGATAAAACATCGGTATTTAAAAAGGTATGACGCAGTAAACTCATCTGATATTTTAAAATAAATAACTTAATGACTTGTTTTACGGTGTTAAACATAGTGAAGCTATTCATATGTATATCAAATACAGACTGAAATTATCAATACCAAGTTTATGAAACATTTTGTTTATTAAAAAAAAATTATTACATGTGGATTTATTAATATCAAGTTATTTTACAATTAAGAATGCATCTTTAAACATAGTTATTTGATATACTTACATAGCATTGCTATATAGCTTGACTACCTTTTTAGTCAAAGTATTTTATGTTTTATCTCTTTAGTATCTAAATTAAAATAGAACTTCGTTCAGATGCAATGCTACAGTAATTCTAAAACATAGTGACAAAACTTAACTACCTGACAAATCCAAACACATATCATATATAATACGTATGAGTTTAGGAGAAAATTTATCACAACTAAGGATAAAGGCTATATCAAGATTTTTAAATTTTGATAGAGATGGTTATATAACTTTGATTTTGTTGAGTTTAAACTTCAGAACATCGCAATGTTCTTGAATTGATCCTAAAATAAGATATAACAGATTCATAGTTGGTTAGCTGGGTAATAGGTATCTCTTAAAAATATATGAGTAAAAGTATTAATATCATTTATATATTTTAAAATAGGGAGTGGCGGGAAAACATTAAGATGAAACCAATCAACAGATGCCAGTTTTATTACTAACCTAGAGTTTTTAATTATTTTTATTTAAGTAGCTTGGAAGAGAAAATAAAATTAAAAAAAATATATTTCAACATTAAATGCAGTAACAAAAATTTTATTAATTTAAAAACTTACCACTTCTACTGCAATACAAATAAAAAACTTCTTTATCCTTAGTAAATACAGATCCCCTTAGTTTAACGTATTCAATATGTAGAGAATTCTGTAGAGTGTTAATATAAATATAAAATTCTGGAAAAAAAATAACTGTAACGAACAAATTCAGTAGTTCTTTTCGGTGTTTTTAGTAGGTACCTAGGGTATTTTAAAGGTTAGAATTTAAATAGTCACCTACCTTCCAAATTAGGAAATTTCATTACTTCTACTTCAAGGCAAATTGAATGAACATTTTTAAGATGGTCAATTAATTCTCGATGAAAGTGAAATGATATTTCTCACCCTTCTAGGCACTTAAAGGAATTACTATCCGTTTCAAAGGCAATTACTCGATTATGTATTTTCTTCAATTGGCTGTTCAAGTTACTTTTCTTGGAAAATACTGCCGAACACTCTTCACATTGTATATTTGCCAGAGAATCCATTATGTTCTTTTTTAAAACTAACTACATTTACTATTTCAAATTTTAATCGCAAATAAATAAAAAGAAGAAAACCGACAGCCGGAGAGAGCCGCGTCATATATCTGGCAACATCGCAAAGCAAACGTCAAAACTGTCAGCAGCCTCGGCTGCAAATATAGGAGAGGATAAAATTCATAAGAAATACCGACGTTGCCAAGTATCACTGATTATAAAATGTCGGCATTGGAATTTTAAATTTTGGCGGGAAAATTAGGATTAAATTGGAAATTGTAGAGGGCAATAGCTATTTAACAAGTATATTACAAGCAGAGACAGGAAATGCCTCATTGCAGTCGAGAGATTAGGTAGTTTATCGAGACTCGTTGCGTCGATGTAAACTTTATCTCGAGGCAGTAATGAAATTTCCAGTCGACGACTGCATCCTATTTTCAACCGTGAGTTTTTGCATCCAAAATTTTAGCAAATTTTGTTATAACAAGCTGTATCAAACAAAAATATCTTTAAAATAAATCAGTGCAAATATGATATTTTTCAAAAACCTTTAATAAATTTACATCCAACCACAGAACATTTCTTCTGTGACCCAACTGTAAAAAAATATAAATTACAATAACGTTTATTTAAATTTAATATTCTGCTTTACAGTCAGTAAGAATGATCATTCATATATCCTTTTATGGCTAAGCTTTCCTTACAGTTTCGTTTTCTTAAAGCTTGTTTACTTCACAATAAAATTTGTCATAAATATATGTATCTTTACGGTTTGTATACATAAAGGCAGCCGGGAATCCCTCGCCAAATTCTCAATTAACATAAGTGTTGTCATCTCAAAATTGTAGGAGTTGAGCCTATGAGTACCATCTATTGTAATAATATTGCTTCCAAACCTTTTCAACATGTTTACCTGTATTGCTGTGATTAAAATAATACAAAAATCTTTCTCCTCTAAGTTATACTTCGCACACATTTCGCCTTGAAATTTGTGAAATGCAATAGGATTGAATTCACTCTTTGAGCATTCAAGTACAAAAAGTTGTACACTAGCCGCATCATCTTTATGTCTGCATCCATCACTGATATTTATATTGTATGTGGTCTTTCTGTTGTCTATATCTTTTCGTACCAAGAGATCAACTCTCTTTAATTTTTCATCCGTGCCAACTCCATTTCTTGAAATATTTAACATACCAAAATCAAAAAAAAAATTATTAGAAAACACAAGTTAGATTTATTGTTCTAGCATACCTACTTAGAAACCGATACCCCAGATATTAATTTAGAAGCTATCATCTCCCTGTCAAGTTTATGAATTCTTATATGTTGTATTTCAGTCTCATGTGCATAATGTTCGTCGAAATAACGAACACTACATTTTCCACTTTGAATATTCCTTTTAAGTATTATTTGGCTGCTACAATATTTATTAAGCTTACATGAACCTTGACTTTTTGCACTTCTTTTTCTTGAAAGGTCTTCTTTTTGCCTCTGTTTTCCTATAAATATCAGATTTATCTATTCATTAAATCTAATTATGCTTATTGTCTTTTTAGTATGGCCTGGTTTAAAGTATTTATATTATACACCTTACCTTATTCAAAAAACTTTTAAATAATTTCAAAACCAAAAAATACTTATGTATTACATAACTGTAGGTTCTACATACAAAAAGAATAGGTATATGAAACTTGAAAATTTGGACTTTGTATTAAATTTTAATAATAAAGTTTAAACTAGTGATAAAACACATACCAGACCTATTGCAGTAGAAATAAGAAGTTTATTCATCTTTCTGTGACTTCAATGAAGTTAATAAATAATAATTAGTTCCAGTGTTTCTTTGCTCATGATTCAACCAGCTTTCAAACTCTGTAAAAAATAACAAACTTGTATGTCACATACGTAAGTATCTTTTTTGCCTCTCTATTTCTTGTACAGAACATTCTTGGATTCCATGTACATCCCAAAGGTGCCATCTCAAAGCATTACCATTTATAAAAGAAATGTTGCAATCGGGTTCTTCACAAATAAAACTATTATAATTACTTGCTTCTGCATCGTAACTTACATTAAAACTCTTAAGATTATGTACTTCACGTCGGTTGCGATTCAGTGAACTTTGGGTAGAAAATAACTTTTCACACACGAAGCAAAAGACTGCCATGGCACCCTGTAACCATAAAAGCAAAAAAAATCTAAAAATCTAGAAATAAACATACAACACAATAGAACATAACCTCATAAATTAAGGGGCAGCGATTTGGCAACGCTGGTATTTCTTATGAATTTTATCCGCTCGTGCAGATAGACGAAGCGGTCAATCAAGGACGGCCGCGACTGCAGCACATCTGGTGGACAAATTCTTAGTTAACACGTGTCAAATTTCGTGACTGGTTTGTTCCTGCGAGTAACCAACCTGTTTACCGTTCAAATCTTAAGGTATGGACCGAAAGTAACCAACCGCTGTCATTGGTGCCATTAATAACAGATATCATGTAACTACCACTACAAATTATAATAAAAAAGCACGTGATGTGTTAACCATGGTTACGGTTGGTTATTTTCGGACTATACCATTAGATTGTTTGGCGCACTCGTCTATTTAAACAAAATTGGTTATGTCAAGTTTATTTCTATGTTGTGTTTGTTTTTAGCTGTATGTACCTCATGATGGCAAGCTATCTTGCTGAAATGCATGGTACAATTTCATAAATGACAAAGTATTTAATTTTGTAGAGAATGCATCCCTACCCCACACCTACAAAAAATTGATTAGGCTTTTTTATTCATGGATCGTTCATAATACTACATTTTTTTAAATCAAAAGCATTTTGACATTAAAATAATATATCGCTAATTTGGCAGTAGTTACAAAAACAGTGCTATACAAAAAATAATATAAAGAAAACTGTATAACTAACTGTTATCAACTTGTTCTAATGAAATTAAATAAAATTTACTTCACAAAGTGTACATTTTTGAAATAAAAAGAAAAATTTTTTAATTGCAAAATCTATTTTTTTCATAGTTACAAAATAGTGCAATCCAAGAAGTTCACTTTAAAAAAACTGTACATTTTTTAAACAAAAAACTAGGTTAATTTACATTTGCATGTTTTAACTCAAAATATTTAGGTTCCATAGTAACACTAATATAATGCAATTCAGAATTAACTGAAAGATTGAAATGTTCATTATTAATTTTATTAGTTTTTGATGTGATCACATGGTGGTTCACAGTTACCATGGAACAGACCATTGTAAAATGGATAGTAATCCTCTTCCAAGTTTGACTTTAAGTCCTGCAGATCCTTGAACTTTCTCTCCTGGACAGCCAAAGGTTTGCTGTAGAGTGGTTTCAATTGTGTGTATACATTGGGTCTCCGGTGGCCGAGTTGCTACGGCGCCAGCTCTGCAACCGAGAGGCGTGGATTCGAATCCCGCTTCGACCATGGATATTTTGTGATTGTTGTTGGAAGGTGGTAGAGGAATTCTTCCTCGACCGAGGTGGTACCACCCCACACATCATCTTAAAGGACTGGTGAAATCCCTACGGATGTTTCCAGCTCTGGATGTGTAAGTCGATTAGTACACCCACGGTACATAGTACTTAGACTTCGGTCTTCGTGGGCCGAAGATAAAAAAATACATCCTTGACTGATTTATGTCTTCGGGGCAGTTCCTTCCACTTATCTGAGAAATTTAATTTATATACCAAATATGACCATCAGTTTGAAATTTTAGGCATTTCAAGTCTGTAACACATGGATCCCCTTTCTTTGATCCAGGCCGGCCACTTTTGTAGTAGCCGTCAGAATAACAAAAAATGTCTTTGTATGTCAGACTTTCTACAACATAAGGTTTGGGATTGATCCTAGCCCCCCTAATTACTCTTACATAGTCTGCAGGCACAAAATGTTCCTGTTTCCTAATTTTCTTCTCTATAAGGCTGTGCATACTATCTACCTCAATCTGTGTGTGACCAACTTCTAGGTATTTCTGGTACACAGTAACTCCTTTACTAACAGCAAAGTGAAGAAGAGCGTTTGACACGTTTTCACATCTATTTTGGTAAATGCACCCATCGCTCCAAATAATTATTTCAGTGACATGTGGTTTATTTCCCACTCTTTGTTTAAGAATTTCACAATCATTGAAGCAAACACATCGCTGTCTAAATCTCTGTTGCCCTCGTGCCAGATATAGCAAGTTCCATCCGATCTGCACTAGGAACCAGTCAACCATACGACTATTTGCAGTTACAATAATCGGCTACAAAAACATAAAACCTTTTGACATTTGGTTGCACCTTTTATTGGATCAGCTGATGGCATAAGAGATTTTGCCACCAGGTGGGAATCACAAAATGCCACATATTGGAATAATAAAAGAAAAAATGGAATTTTTGACATGCGACCTTTTGCACTTTGAGTATCGATATTCAACAATTATTTTAATTACCTACTACTGAATAACAAGATCGAAAACAAACTAAATCGGTCATTCATACCAATTAGCATCGTCTGCGACAAGTTGAATTAATTAAATTTTACGTACTGGAAATCGAGAAGGTTGTGTGAAGAAACCATATTATAAAAACTCATATTTTTATGACGAATTATTAACAGTGACACGACCAAAACTTGTCAGCCTCGTAAACTCAAAGGTTTAAATGAAATTAAAAAGGTAAAAAATACACTGTAATTTTTAGTCCTTTGATTTGTACTTTATTAACCTTAAAATTAATTTTTTATTTAATAACCCACGTATATAGAAACACACTGCATACAGCTTTCGCGGAAATTTAGCATAACCAACCCAAAAACATCAAGAAAATACACATTTTATCGCATTGTATGAATATTCTTTTTATCTCAGACAGCCCACGTAAACTTCAAGCCTAAGTACTAACATGTCGTGGGAGTCTGAAGAGCGAAGAAAAATGTGATATATTGACACAGGATTTAAAGGATTGAAGAGTGGGATGGAGCAGGGAAAACGTCTGCAGACAATTTGATCCATAATCTGGAGGCCATTGCATACGTAACACGCCTTTTGTTGTTCTATTATAAACAATTAATGGTGATAATAATTATAGCGGTGAGGTCTTCAAAACAAAATCCGTGTAAGTATCGATAGATAATGGATAAATAAGAGAGTTTTCTTGGGAGGACTGAGTTAATGATGAGTCGAATGGCTCTCATTTGGAGGTTTTGGTTGGGAAACATAAAGAGTGTGTAATTAGGCATGGAAGAAATAGTTTTCTGGCTCGAAAGGGAAAACCAAGCTTTTAGCTGACGATGTGGGTGATAGTTAAATCTAATTTCAATTTGGTATAGGTAATAAACAATATTATAAAGATAAAGTGGAAAAATCTGAAACCAAAGTTAGAAAAATGGATATTTTATAACTTCTTGTACATTTTTTATACATTAGAACTATGTAATGTTTGAAACAAATGGTAAAATGACAGCTTGTGTGCAAGAAGTAGCATAGGGAGAGAGCGAGAAAGTAACATAACAGAGAGGAGGTAGGGAGGTAGGTATCATAAGAGAGAGGAGAGCTAGTAAAAGAGAGAGGGAGAGCTAGTAAAAGAGGTAGAATAAGAGAGAGAGGGGTGGTAGGGAGAGGTAGTAAAAGGGAGGGAGAAATCCGAATACATTCGAAAATACTCATTAAAACCAGTCATAGAACTTGATGAAAATCAAAAATTACAAGAAGAAGAAGCTGTTTTTATCATTCTAAATCACCATGTATATGCGCACTTACTAATGTATACAATTTATATAATAATTATTTAATGCTTGATTAAAACACATAAATGAAATAAAGTTTTTTATTTGTTATAAATTAGGTTTCAAATACATCTTGAATAATTTCAGGTGACAAAAACTTCTTTGCTTCATCCAAATGCTCCTCAAATCCCATTTCCTTTATGGTTTGCAGAAAAGTTCTTATATCAGAAGTATGTAAATATATGTTACAGGCCTCTGCCGCTTTTTCATATTTTCTAGCCATATCCATACATTAAAGATAGTATGCTATATTATAAATTCAAATGATATGTTTCTTTTCCTTATAGAATCATATTTTATTTAAAAATTGTAAATTCTAAAAAATAGCAATTTTATCAGAAAAATTACTTTTCTTATAACCTTTAGACGTGAATCTAAAATTGATGTAAAAATAACATTGGTAATATTATTTTATGACGAGTGACTTAATAATTTTCAAAACTAAAATTACAATAAATTATTTTATGAAAATCCAAAACCGTATGATCGAACTGTGTTAGTTGGGTTACTAGATAATATAATATACATATATGTATAGGAAGGATAACAGAAATCTATAAAAATATATTTCTATAAAACTGAGAATGAAAAAAATTAAAAATAATTCCATTTTCCTCGTAAGTATCAAAAATAAATTAAAAAGTATTTAAATTAAATGTATTTACTTTCTACTAAAATAAAAATGCATATTTAAATTACGATTGCTTAATTTAGTTCTTTATAATATCATTTATAAAGTTTTTACACTCCTTTTTAAAATCTCCCATTGTTCTATTTTTTAACACTTTTAAAATTTGGTAATTTTTATTAGAAATGGTACTTCTATATCTCTTATTAGCCCTCCTATACCTTTCTAGTTCCTCACGAGATTCCATATTTTCTAATTCTAAATTCTTAGAGTCCTTATTGTTCACTAAATTTGATTTTAAACACTCTTCTAGTTCATAATTACAGCCGGAAGACGTATTTTTAATATTCGCTAGCTGAACCTCCAGGTTAGAAATAGCAGTAGACTTGTCCTTCACGATTCTAGCATACTGTTTGGTTTTTTCTTCCAGCTCTAATTTTATTCCATATATTTCTAAATCACGCCTAAAATTACAATTACCAAAAGAAAATAAAACAATGAAACAATAAACTGAAATTTAAAACGGCGTACCTCTTAATGAAATCTTCCTCCAGTATATTTCCACATCGACCTTTCCAAAATTTCACCTCATCCCTTAATACATCCAATTCCGTTTTACCGAAACCGGTACAAGTACTCTCACACAGAGATAAAAAAATTGAAACAGCAAAAAAAACGGCAAACATTTTCTCTCTTTTGAAATTAAGTCTCTTATTATTAAAAAATTAGAACAAGAATGAAGCATAAATTATAGGAAAGGTAAAATATACTTATTTTAGCTTTATAAGTAAAATTATATATTCAGCAAAAGACACTAATCATCAGCAATAATAAAACAACATATTATGTTATTAAAAGAGAATTGACCGGATAGGTTTTTATTTCATTTATATTAGAACATTACACTCTTAAAAATAACTGGGTAATAATAACAAAAATTTAGTTATAACAACCTATTTTCTTAGTGAAAACGGACTCAACCCAACTTTTGGTTGGAGTAACAAAAAACAACTTTTGTTTTTAAAAAGTTAAACCAAAATAAGAACTAATTTTGTAATACGGAGAACTTAAACTTCCTTACGGGTATGAATTATTTTTGTTTCCTGTGCTATATATTCCGTATATCTATATACGGAAGCATAATTGCAATGAATACATAGTACCTTGTTTGATATAACTTAATATTATGTGTAGGTACTTATCAGCATAATCGTAATTTATTAACTGATTTTGTAAGGCGCTCGATATACTCAGAAAAAAAGCAATTTTTTTGAGAAGTCAACTAGGTAGGTACTACGACACAAACCATAGCGCTCGTCTATGTGATAACTTTTGATAATAAAAACTACAAAAGCAATTGAAATTAAACGCGGAAGATGGGATAATATAAAATAAAACTATTACTTACGTTATATCTGATATTTATTTTCTGCAGTCGCAACCTATCAACCTAATAATAAACAACTTACCTCATGCAACGTGTAAACATGTGAATGCAAGAGTCGTTACCCCAAAAATGGACGTTCCGCGATATACCTTTGCCGGATGATCAGTCACGTGAAGAAGCAATGAGCTGAGCAATGTTACCGTTTACATACTTGAGGCAGCTATGAAATAGGGTTGCAGATTTACAAATTAGTGGGGATAACTAAAAAATGTAATGCAACAGAAAATCTATTGGGCGGTGAGAGGTCTTTTAAAATCTGTTATCCCAATTCTTTAAAGATACTGCAAGTTTGCATCTCGTTATTGTGATTACTAAACAGGTTATATCTAAAAAAGTTGAGGGTGAACAATATATCTGGTTTCCTACAACTAATACAAAAACAACTTATTGTTTTTGTTGTCCTAGGTTTATTTTTGTGCAAAGATAACCTCGAAAAAACTCAATTTTATTTTGTTAACAAAAAATACTTATTTCTGGCAATATAAGTCTGGGAGCAAATAAAAATTAGTCGTGTATACCAAGGTATTTTTAATTAATCAAATATTTGATTAATAAACATTATTTTAAAATAACACGTCTGCATTTGGCCGAATTGGTAACACCAATAACTATACTATGTATTTAATTAGGAGCTACAATAGGTATTAGAAACCTATTCACAACTTATTTTAATTTTATTAAACAAGAACAGCTCATCTAATTAGGTCTAAAAGAAGAAATATATCTTTTGTTCATAGAATTTTGAATATCGCAGGTTCTTATCACTGCCCTTATTACTTTTATAATAATAATAATAATAATAATAATAATAATAATAATAAGTATAATTCGATAAAATTTAAAATAGCTGTGGGAACAATGCTCGTTTGTTAACAGTATATTTTTTCACGTGTAGTATCATATGCGAGACAGAACAGAACGGGTATTTTAAAAAAGGAAAAAGCTGTTTTTTATTTTTTAAGTTACGAAGCAAAAAAACCACGAAGCAAAAAACCACGAAGAGGTTAGACTGGTTAGCATTTGTTTCTCTTTTTGTTTTATATATTTTATTTTTTTATTTACTAATACTTCTGTTTTATTTGATCTTATAGTAAAGAGCAAAAAGGAACAAGAAGAGGATAGGAATCTTTTGTTTCTCTTTTTAATTTATTTGTTTTATTTAATAAAAATGTAGTATTAAAGCATTGGTAGAGGTTACTCGACAATATTGACACTAATAAGGTAATAAGCTTATTTTATTATTTATAGGGTTATTGAGTAGATGTAAAATACAAATATTTTAAAAATGAAATTATTCATTCTCCGTCTTAATGCTGTCAGCCATTTTTTTATTTTTATTTATTTATATTCTATTTTAAGTCTTTTTCGCTTTTATCATCAGTTAGTACTAATATTTTAGGATGCCGTGTAAAAGAATAAATTAAGCCAACAGAGAAAAATAATAGCTACTATTTATCGCAGGTTCGAATTTTGGTAGCCCCATAAAAGCGATTAAAAACTTGATATTTTTAAAACCGTTTTAAAGTACATGCTGGTCGATGAGCTGAGATGATGATTTTTTGGTTGTTTTTACACATATTTCCCTACCTACCAGGGTCTACCTGTCTACCAGCATATTTTATCCGAGGACATCACCCCAATACAAATCACGTCTCATCAAATTCGCCGCACTGCTATTCACGAGGTAATAACAAAACAGAGACAAAAGAATATAAGCCAAACTCATTAAAACGTAAATTTAGAGGTTTTGATTCAGTCCCCTACGGTTTTAAAAAAATCAGAAAGCGTAAAAATTTGTATCTGTTTTTAATTTTTGATTTTAATAATTAGACACTATAATAATAATAATAATAATAATAATAATAATAATAATAATAATAATAATAATAAATGAAAATAGGTACGTAAAATTTTTTAAAAAATTGTCAATAAATATTACCTGATTTTTAAAAATCTAATAAAAAAAGTTGTAGAATTAAATCAGTTCAACTCAGGTATCATAGTACTTTCAAATAGAACTTTTAGATCTATGAATATTCAGTAGTTAAAGATTTTTAAAACGAATATAGATAATGATATTTCTATTTATTTAGGTAAACCAGCCCCAGATGCTCGGGGCTATGTTACGTCTATGTTACGTTTATGTTACGTCTATTTTACGTCTATGTTACGATGCCATTACGTGAAGGTTATATATAATGTATGCTACTAGTATTTTACGTCTATGTTACGTCTATTTTACGTCTATGTTACGACGCCATTACGTGTTAATAAATAAATATCATACTATCACTAAGAAAGCTTCATTATCAAGTTAGACGTCAAAGAGATAAGATGGCTAGCAGCAAAATAACTTTAAAGTTGATGGAAATGCTAAATAAAAACGTGTTTGGTTTTCGGGAGGTGTGCTCTAGTTGGTTTCTTGGAAATGTGCCAGCTGTTTTTAAAGAAAATACTCTAATTACTAGTGGGAAAGAGTTTAAGTTAACAGATGGCCTACTAAATCTCCTGACTGAGGAACACCCTGTAGAGTACACCGATAACGACCTCCTACAATATAGAAACATTTTAGTTCTAACAAATGCCCACAAAAGAAACTTTAAACGGTGTGAACGCATTAGTTCATCGTCTGGTTGGAAGTATGTAAATATTATTAAAAAGCTATTTCCTCCCCGAAGCACTTATAAAGAATTGCATAATATAGTGGCTAAAAAGAAAAATACGAAATATTTAAAAATTCTAAAATTTCAAAAAGAAATCCAAAGCAGAAAATTATTCGAAGACAGCCAAGACACTCTCGATGGGAACTACGAAGTAGAAAAATGGGGCGGAGGGCTTCAGGAAGTTAGACGGCGAGTCCTATATTAGAGTACACAGATGTTAACATCTAAAAACAGGCATACAGCCTTGTCAAAAAATAATTAAAAAATATATCAATGGCTCAAGAGTCATTTCGGTAAGAGGTGATATATTATCTCTATAAAACAATATCAGAACATTTTCCCTAGCTGTTGAAATTAAATATAAATACATTGTTTAAAATAAGTGTGGATAAAGTGTAGAACATATGTGATTTTAGATAACGTATTAATCTTAATCATAATATTTAATAAGAACTGACTATTATTAATATGTAGAGTAGCATATAACCTAACAAGTGCTATAGAGAATCTATCACAACACTTTAGTAATTTAGAATTTGATGCCGAGCATGAAGCCGAGTATGGATTCGAAAGATTCTATACGTATGAGGAATGTATGGATATGGCTAGAAAATATGAAAACGCGGCAGAAGCCTGTAACATATATTTACATACTTCTGATATAAGAACTTTTCTGCAAACCATAAAGGAAATTGGATTTGAGGAGCATTTGGATGAAGCAAAGAAGTGTTTGTCACCTGAAATTATTCAAGATGTATTTGAAACCTAATTTATAACAAATAAAAAACTTTATTTCATTTATGTGTTTTATTCAAGCATTAAAAAATTATTATATAAATTGTATGCATTAGTAAGTGCGCATATACATGGTGATTTAGAATGATAAAAACAGCTTCTTCTTCTTGTAATTTTGGATTTTCATCAAGTTCTATGACTGGTTTTAATGAGTATTTTCGAATGTATTCGGATTTCTCTCTCCCTTTTACTACCTCTCCCTACCACCCCTCTCTCTCTCTTATTCTACCTCTTTTACTAGCTCTCCCTCTCTCCTATGCTACCTCCCTTTTACTAGCTCTCCCTCTCTCTTTTACTAGCTCTCCTCTCTCTTATGATACCTACCTCCCTACCTCCTCTCTCTTATGTTACTTTCTCGCTCTCTCCCTATGCTACTTCTTGCACACAAGCTGTCGTTTTACCATTTGTTTCAAACATTACATAGTTCTAACGTATAAAAAATGTACAAGAAGTTATAAAAAATATCCATTTTTCTAACTTTGGTTTCAGATTTTTCCACTTTATCTTTATAATATTGTTTATTACCTATACCAAATTGAAATTAGATTTAACTATCACCCACATCGTCAGCTAAAAGCTTGGTTTTCTCTTTCGAGCCAGAAAACTATTTCTTCCATGCCTAATTACACACTCTTTATGTTTCCCAACCAAAACCTGCAAATGAGAGCCATTCGACTCATCATTAACTCAGTCCTCCCAAGAAAACTCTCTTATTTATCCATTTTCTATCGATACTTACACGGATTTTGTTTTGAAGACCTCACCGCTATAATTATTATCACCCTTAATTGTTTATAATAGAACAACAAAAGGCGTGTTACGTATGGAAGGGCCTCCAGATTATGGATCAAATTGTCTGCAGACGTTTTCCCTGCTCCATCCCACTCTTCAATCCTTTAAATCCTGTGTCAATATATCACATTTTTCTTCTCTCTTCAGACTCCCACGACATGTTAGTACTTAGGCTTGAAGTTTACGTGGGCTGTCTCAGATAAAAAGAATATTCATACAATGCGATAAAATGTGTATTTTCTTGATGTTTTTGGGTTGGTTATGCTAAATTTCCGCGAAAGCTGTATGCAGTGTGTTTCTATATACGTGGGTTATTAAATAAAAAATTAATTTTAAGGTTAATAAAGTACAAATCAAAGGACTAAAAATTACAGTGTATTTTTTACCTTTTTAATTTCATTTAAACCTTTGAGTTTACGAGGCTGACAAGCTTTGGTCGTGTCACTGTTAATAATTCGTCATAAAAATATGATTTTTTATAATATGGTTTCTTCACACAACCTTCTCGATTTCCAGTACGTAAAATTTAATTAATTCAACTTGTCGCAGACGATGCTAATTGGTATGAATGACCGATTTAGTTTGTTTTCGATCTTGCTATTAAGTAGTAGGTAATTAAAATAATTGTTGAATATGTCGTTTTTACTTTAAAAGCAATTTTTAATGACAATCTGTATTTTTAAATTCTATGAGAGAAATATTTTCCTATATTTATTAGGTAAAATAAAACAAGTAGTGTTTAAATTTTTTTTATTCAATCAAAACAAATCCTAATAATGGGTAGTACCCTTTTTGAAAAAAGTAGATGCAAAAATATATACAACAACAAATTCGAAAGGTAAAGTTATTATTGTAACAAAGATCAGTTTTATGAAGTAATATGCCTGTAGAATACAAACGAAAATTAAACATGAAATAAGTATTATTATAAACTGCTGGCCAATTCAAGCGGGACAAACTAAATTTTTGATAAAATTTAGAGTGGAATATTTTCGAAACGAAAAAAGATTTTGATTTAACTTTTTCAGTATGTGATTGAATAGTTCTTCTAGTTTTTATACTTCAAGGCACTATTGCTAGCAGTCGCTGCAACTCTATTTTACAGGGTGTTAAGTGAAACCCTGACTTTTTTGGAAAAGTTTTCCAGTTCCGAGAATCTAGGAAGAATTTTTTTTGAATTTTCTTTTCATACTAAAATGATCCATGGTCAAATACAAAAAAACAATTTCTCCGGATTTTCTCTATTTTCATTTGTTTTGCGTATACAGGGGTTAGTCGAAATTATCGACTTCTTCTTACAAAGGAACCCCTAATTTGGCCGTTTATTCACAAAAAGCGAAAGACCAAGTAAATTTGTAGTTTGAAGTAGTCCAGCTAACAAAATTAATACAAATTTTTGTACAGGGTGTAGCAAGTTTGGATCACGGGCTAGTAAATTATTATTTTTTAATTTCTACTACTTTTTCCTAAGTTAACTATTAATTATCACGTGCTACGTTAAAGGGTTAAAATTTGTTAGGTCCGATAACAGTACTGGATAGAAAGATCCTTTTTGCCCAAACGGGTTTTTCATTTTTTGTCTAGTCCCATTTTTAGTGATTAAACGGCTCGCATTTTGAACCTAACTTTTTGCAATTGCATCCATGAACGATTGAAGTGAGAGTGCTTTTTTGGTGGTACATAATGAATGTTTTATCCAACCAAAAAACATGTAGTGGCCAAACAGCTAATGATGCTTATTCGAAGAATTTTTTAGCATTATACAGGGTTGCAAAAAATATACCACCTATACTTTATATGGAAGTCATGTGATTTTCAAATTAATTGAATATAGTCCCAATTTTCTTGGAACTTTTTGCCGAAACTGTTTTTGAATTTTTTTGTCTGGTCCCATTTTTAGTGATACAAATGGCTTGCGTTTAAAACTTAACTTTTTGCGATTGCATTCATGAACTATTGAAGTGGACATCGTTTATTGGTTTAACCAACCAATAAAAAAGTGTCGTGGCCATAGAGCTAAAGATGCTTATTCGCTGCTTTTGTCCGCGTTTGCCCAAAACATATCACCTACATTTTATATGAAAATCATGTGATTTTAGAGTCCTTTAGGTATTCATAAAGTTCCTTTTTGCTATATTAATAATTATTAAAGAAAATGTCCTACTTATTATTAATAAAATCTAGTAACGATACAGATAAAAAGAATAATATTCATTCGGAACTTTTTCACATTATACAGGATTGTGCAGAAGTTACTACTTATAATAGAAGCCACGTGTTTCTCGATATCTTTGGATTTTCGTAAACTTCGATTATTCATTATAAAAGAAAAATATTTTACCACTGCTCTAAAAAGTCAGTACATGGCATTGAGAAATTTTAATTAATAAGAAGTGTCTTAAATTAATAGTCACGGAGTACATTTTTCTCGTCAAAAATTGGAGATGGATAGTGAATTCAACTGAACAAGTTATAAAATTCTGTATAGCGTAGTTTTTAGAAGGTATAGAAATTTCAGAAGATTTAATTACTTTTGAAAGTACTCGAAAAGATACGTAATTTTCAAATTTAGTAGTTATTTTTCCCGGCATTACTTTAGGAGATCCAAAATGTAAATTTTGGTTGTTACTTTTATAGGTAAACAGAAAACGTTTTAAATTATAGAACATTTTTTTTACTTGAAGGCATTATAAAAACTTGCAACTAACGAAAACAAAACAAATCTTAATACCTAGTAGGACCTCCCCTTACATTTATTATCTCTTGGCATCTTCGAGGCATGCTTATTACCAAATTATTGACAAATTCTTGCTGAATATTTTCCCACTCCTGAACAATGGCGTCTGCAAGTTGTTCTAGAGTCTGAGGAGGATCTTCCCTAGAACTTACCAATAATTTCAATTTAGACCAGACGTGTTCGATAATATTCATGTCTGGTGATTTTGCAGGCCAGACCATCCTGGTAATATTATTAGCTTCCAAAAACTCTTGCACAATGCGTGCTCTATGAGGTCTGGCGTTATCGTCAATTAGCACAAAATCGTTCCCAAAATTGTTTGCAAATGGTAGAACGATATTGCTTAAAATTTCGTCCCTATATACCTGACCGTTAATGGGCTCCAATGTTAAAAAAAGTTCCGTTTTGCCATTAAACATTACACCACCCCAAACAGTAACGCCTCCACCACCAAAAGGTTCCTGAGGAGCCATATTCTCCTCCATATACCGTTCGCCACGTTCACGCCAAACTAATATTCTGCCGTCCGAGTGAATTAAATTAAATCTTGACTCGTCTACAAACATGCAGTTTTCCCAGTTATCTAATGGCCAATTGCGATGTTCATATGCCCACTGGAGACGTCTTCGCCTATGCTGTGGTAGAAGTCGCACACATTTAGCACGTCGCCGAGCTCTAAAATTAAAATTTTGGCTTAAAAATCTGTAGTATAGGTGTAGGGAATGAACCAATAAATAAGCCAACAGTAGCTTTTATTATACTAAAATGCAAAATTAGGTCAATTTTCATAACGCTAGTTCTAGGGAAGAACTAAGGAACATTACGCTGCAAGCACAAATAATGTGTTTAGGGTCGCCTATCAAAACTTTAATTTATGAACAACTTAGTTCAAGTTTACATTTATAATATCGGTGCGCAAAATCCAAGATTCACGCCTCAGCTGACGTCGATATTATAATAGCCGACTTACTAAAATGAAACACTAAAAATATTGGTACAAAAAATAAGATCTCATTTGAAGTAACTCACCTTAAGTTATTATTGTTTAAAGTTCTTCTAATGGTCCTATTGCTCACACGAATGTGTGTTCTTGCTCTGAACTCCTGGTTAATTTTCTCTGATGAAATTTTTCGCCTTCGACGAGCCTCTCTAACCAACCATCTTTCATCTGCAATGCCGACTTTCTTTTGGCGACCTCCCCCATAACGATAGTTTGCACTTCCCGTTTCGTGGAAGCGTTGACGCAGTCGAGATATTGTACTTCGCCCAACCCCGTACATATCCGCAATAATACTAATTTTTACCCCATCTTGTAGTAAACGCAAACAATTAGCTTGTTCTTTTGCACTTAATCGAGCCATTATAAAGGATAATAACGCACCAATTCAAAGAAGAATACTTTGTTGCCTTGGTAACTGTCAATAGCAAAGAAAATGTTTTATTTTTTGGCCTACTAGATCTTTTGACTAAGAAATAGAAACGCCGCTAAATTAACAGAAATCCACCTGCAAAGTATAGGTGGTATATTTTTTGCAACCCTGTATAATGCTAAAAAATTCTTCGAATAAGCATCATTAGCTGTTTGGCCACTACATGTTTTTTGGTTGGATAAAACATTCATTATGTACCACCAAAAAAGCACTCTCACTTCAATCGTTCATGGATGCAATTGCAAAAAGTTAGGTTCAAAATGCGAGCCGTTTAATCACTAAAAATGGGACTAGACAAAAAATGAAAAACCCGTTTGGGCAAAAAGGATCTTTCTATCCAGTACTGTTATCGGACCTAACAAATTTTAACCCTTTAACGTAGCACGTGATAATTAATAGTTAACTTAGGAAAAAGTAGTAGAAATTAAAAAATAATAATTTACTAGCCCGTGATCCAAACTTGCTACACCCTGTACAAAAATTTGTATTAATTTTGTTAGCTGGACTACTTCAAACTACAAATTTACTTGGTCTTTCGCTTTTTGTGAATAAACGGCCAAATTAGGGGTTCCTTTGTAAGAAGAAGTCGATAATTTCGACTAACCCCTGTATACGGAAAACAAATGAAAATAGAGAAAATCCGGAGAAATTGTTTTTTTGTATTTGACCATGGATCATTTTAGTATGAAAAGAAAATTCAAAAAAAATTCTTCCTAGATTCTCGGAACTGGAAAACTTTTCCAAAAAAGTCAGGGTTTCACTTAACACCCTGTAAAATAGAGTTGCAGCGACTGCTAGCAATAGTGCCTTAAAGTATAAAAACTAGAAGAACTATTCAATTACATACTGAAAAAGTTAAATCAAAATTTTTTTTCGTTTCGAAAATATTCCACTCTAAATTTTATCAAAAATTTAGTTTGTCCCGCTTGAATTGGCCAGCAGTTTATATGGAAAAAATATCCCTAAATCTAAAAACCATTACAAATGATTATTAATAATATCAATGAGTCTTTCACTTTCTAAAATAGATGCGCGATTTTCCATTATCGCTTTTTCACGTTTGTTTAAATGCTCTAAAAGTTCATTAATGTTGGCAATCATGCTAGTGTACTGGGTGAGGCGTCTTTCCATCTCTAATCTGGCTAATTTTATTTCATCTAACTGCGTTTCTGTTTCCAGAGCAAGTAATGCTCGTCTTTCCATGTCATCATCTAGCATTTCTACATCATTAAGAATAAGACGTTCCTGGACTGGACTTCCTGGAATTTCCTGGATTGGACATTCTGGAATTTCCTGGATTGGACTTTCTGGAATTTCCTGGACGTCAGGGTGGACTGCCATTTCCTGGACGTCAGGGTGGACTGCAATTTCCTGGACGTCAGGGTGGACTGCAATTTCCTGGGCAGCGGGTTGGACTACAGCGATGTTCTGGACAGCAGACTGGACTACAGCGACATCCTGGACAGGTATTTGGTTCACATATGGTTCTGGTTGATTTTGGATTATATCTTCCAAGTTAAATGCGTCTTCCAATAAATTTTCAGGAAGTTCTTGGTTTATTAGATTTTGAACTGCTTCGCTGATTTCATCTCTAGCCGGTCTTATTACTATATTTTCTAAAATGTTGATTCGGCCACTTAATCGTGCAAGTTGTTTAATATTTGTTTTGGAGTACATTTTTTTAACTTTTTTCAAGAAAAGTACTGTCTACTCTTAGGATTTGTTTCGATTGAATAAAGTACTTTAGGGCTATTCGCCAATATATACTCTCTGAACAAAAAAGAAAAAATTCTCCATTCCCCCCTGTAATTTAAAAAGTATATGCAAAGAACAAAAAAGAAATAAAGCGAGATGCATGTAAGAAAAAATAAAAGTTCAACAGAGATTTTAAAATGTCTGTTAGAAAAAATAAAAGTTCAAGTCTTAAAAATATTCGCATCCATATAGTTCAGGTTTTTTTCTTTTACATTTGCATGCATTTGCATACATTTGCATGCATTTGCATACATTTGAATATACAAGATGCAGCTTTTTCTGATACGGCAATAAACTTTATAATCTACTTCGCCTGCTTTGCTTTATAAGTAACATTTCGTATTTTTTAATGATATGCAGCTGCACCATGTCCTTAACTTTTTATAAAAAAATCTTTAACGCTTTTTGCAGTTAAAGGTAAAAAAATATGCAGACGACCAGCTCAACAAAATAAAAGCATCGTGACCACAAATAAAAGTAAATACGAGAATTTTATTCCTATAAATATTTGTATACACTCTCTGAACAAAAAAAAGAAAAAAATCTCCATTCCCCCTGTAATTTAAAATGCATATGCAAAGAACAAAAAAGAATTAAAGCGAGATGCATGTAAGAAAAAATAAAAGTTCAGGTCTTAAAAATATTCGCATCGATATAATTAAGGTTTTTTATGTTACATTTGCATACATTTGCATACATTTGAATATAAAAGATGCAGCTTTTTCTAAAAAGGTAAAAAAATATGCAGACGATCAGCTCAACAAAATAAAAGCATCGTGACCACAAATAAAAGTAAATACGAGAATTTTATTCCTATAAATATTTTTATACAGAGTGCGCAAATATCTATTACATACGGAAAAGATTTTTGTTGGTACCGTATGTTAGTACTTAGGCTTGAAGTCTATATACGTGGGTTATTAAATAAAAAATTAATTTTAAGGTAAATAAAATGGTACAAATCAAAGGACTAAAAATTACAGTGTATTTTTTTACCTTTCTGGATTGTGTTAAATACTGGAAATTTATAGCAATAAAAGTGGTGAGGGGAAAAGCTGGAATGGTTTTGAAAGCTCATTTGGAAGCTCCTTTGAAATGGATTTGATGGAATTTTCTGGAAGTGAATGCAGTATATCCATATATATATATATATATATATATATATATAGATACTTTGTTACTTTTCTTGAACCATTTATAATATATCTTTTTTATTGTTTCTTTCTTGGGATTAGGTTCATTATAAAAACATTTTTTTTTTATTATTTTTTATTAAAAGTCCATTGACGTTTCGATATATATATATCCCTGGTAGAGTAATAATGAATTTGATATCTTATAAGAGTGGTAGGATTTGGTAGGGAGAAGAGTGGGGGGATTTGGTGGGGGGAAGAGTGGGGGAATTTGGTAGGGAGAGGAGAGGGGAGAGAGGAGAGGGGAGAAGAGTGGGGGGAAATCAGTTCCACATACTACTACTTCTACTATTAAAAGTTACTCAAGGTAAATTGTTTGACACATAAAAAAATTCATTTATTAAAATACAGGTTTATTTTTGAAAAAAATAACAATATGTTTATCTACATTGCTCTATTTTATGTTTCTATTGCATATAAAACATGATTCCTGGGATACAAGGGACCATCGAAGTGTGTGCTCCAGCAATGTAAAACTATTATACAATTATAAGAATTGTTCTAAAGTTGTTTTTTCAATTTTATGGTTTGTGATTTTCTGCACATCCGGTTTGTTACACATTACACAGACGTCTGATAAAATAATCATATGTAGAACTTGCTCACACACTTTACATTTAATTTCATCTTTACAACAATCCATGGCACGCTTATAATGGGTGTTCACATGTATGTGTTTACCACGTTGTTGTTCTATGGCTAATAAAAAGTAACACTCGTGACACAGACTGTACATGCCACCCGCCATGGATGTGATTAATATGTATGATTGCATTACGCACACTTCACGTTTTAAATAGTTCTCTTTCACAGATTCTGAAGCGTTAATTTTTTTAATTTTCACTAACCCTTCTTCTCCACAACCACTTCCCAGAACTTCTTCCTCGGTGCCGGAGTCATCTTCATCTTCATCTTCATCACCGTAATTGTAGCGGTCAGCATCCACAAGAGTATTAAGTCTATCCTCGGCTATACAACCAGTAGTTTTTTGAAAATAAATTTTTTCTTCCTTATGAATCGATTCCATTTCTTCCCGTTGCCCATTTAATGGAGTACCATTATAAATATACAATTTGGATTCTAAATCCATTGTTTACTTTATTCTGACTTTAGTATGACACTGTATTACGTCAGAACTAATATCGTTTAACTGAAATTTTCAACCTTTTATGCTACAACCCCTTCTCTAATATCCCTCCTAGTTTGGAGTGGGAAATTGTAACACACCTTGCTGGAAGGGGGTCAACCAATCCGGTTCTTGGAGGCGGGGCTTAGGTGCGGTGCCGACTAATGTAGTGTGAAGAGTGAGTGTTGTGGAATGGCTTTGAAAGCTCATTTTGGAAGCTCCAACGAGGAGAGGGGTGAGGGGAGGGGAGAGGAGAGTTTTTTTTTGGGAGCGGTGAAGAGTGGGGGGATTTGGTGGGGTGAAGAGTGGGGGGATTTGGATTTTGGATTTGGATTGGTCTAGAACGAACGAAAGCCAACTCCTAATCTATCAAGTTCTCCTAAATTGACTGTCCTAAGCCCAACCTAACCTAAGCAAACCCAAGAGATCACTCACCTGGACGTTTTCTGTGCTGTTTATTTTGTGCGTGCTCATTGGCCTGCCTGCGTGTTCCCGGAAGCGGCGGGTAGTCTCTTTCTTGCTGGTCTTTGCGGGCTTCTTGCTATCTTTGATTTGGGTCTCTTCCGACGGCCACCGTTGGGCCACTTGCCCTGGCCTTCCAGGCGTTTTCTCTTGGCTGGGGTGCTGGGATAAAGTTTGTGCTTGTCTGGATTTTATTTTTGTTTGACTGTTCCACTCTATACTTGTAGACATCACACGATGTATTATTTGCCTTGTGTTCCTTTCCACCAATGCAGCATTTAATTGGGACGTTTCCTGGGCATGATGTTGTTAAGTGACAGTCCCCGCAATTCACGCACTTTGGGGACCTATGGCAATTTGTTGTTGCATGGCCCCACTGACACCATCTCTTGCATTGTATTACGTCAGTTGCTGTCTCCTTTCCCATCTTACTCTTGCTCTGTTTAGAAAGTGTATTTTCTCCAGCTGCGTCAATTTGTAGTCAGCCGACGTGATTACTAAGTACGAAGGGCGAAATTGTGTCTGCATTACATGAATACTTTTCACAGGTATTTTGTGCGTTGTTTCAAGCTCCTCTTTTATGTCATCCGTGTCTGGCATGTGGTCAAGACCCCGGACTACAAATGCGTGTGTTTTTTCACTTTGCATGGAATAAGTGTGCCATTCTAAACTTTCGATTTTTGTAATATGGTTCCTGTATAGTTTATATTCTTCTGGATCATTTATTTGGATAATCGTGTTTCTTTTTGTAGATTTTATGTGGCAGCCCTTTTGGGCAAATTCTTTGAAGAGCTCTCCGTACCTTTTTTTGTCTAATATTACCCCTTTCAGTGAGTGAAATTTAGTATATACAACTTTTATTTACAAAGGTTTTTAATTTATGTTTGCTGGAAAAGTTTCCAAAAAACCAGCTTTAAAGGATCAGGTACGTCGTAGCAATTTTTGGTTCGATGTCAGTCTTATGTACAAAGTTAGTCTTAAAATTAAGTTTTCATTCATTCATCCCATTCATTCTTGCTCACACATACTTGTTTCATTCTTATTTACATCTCATGCACTCTGTTTAATTTTTGGTATTTATGTACGGTCTATATACATTGTTCTTTGTACATATTTAGAGATATATACAGTTTTTGCTTAAGGTTAACTCTTAAATGAATTATTGCATCTTTCCAACAAATATTTATGTTTTTGCCGGTTGCGTAATTTGACGCTTTTTTGGTAGCGAGATTTGGCATTCTCTAACGGTGGCAGAGGGATTACTGACGTTTTCGCCCGATATTCGGATTGTATATCAGTTTCAACTCCTCTCACAAGCCCCTCCCATCGGGTGGGCGGGTCTTGTTAAGGGAGTCGGCGGAATATTCTTTGAAATTTGCAAGAATTTGTGCTAGGATTTATCTGAATTTGTTAAAGTGATTAGTATTTATGTCAATGTTCGCGTCATTTCTGACTTTTCATGATATATTTTTGCATATTCTCACGGTGGCAGGGTGTTTACTGCTGTTCAGCCTGCTTCGTTTATTTTATGCTGGATTCAGGTCCTCTCACAAGCCCCGCCCATTTTCATGTGCGGGTCCTGCTAAGGGAGATGAATAAAATGGATTTTTGGATTTGGATTTTTGTGGAAACTTGAAGGAATTTTGGATTTGGATTTTTGTGGAAGCTTGAATAGTTTGTATACTTATGGAATAGGTAGATTTGGATAGAAATGAGTGGTTTTTATGCATCTCTCGCCTCTAGAAATATCGGCAGTCTGTTATATAATGGTTTATGTGTAACCTCGTCTCCTTGTCTTATTTGTGTTAAGTTTTGTGTCAGTATTGAGGCGTCAGTCTTAGTTTTGTAGAATTTATTTGAAATTTCGTATATGTACTCGTTGAGTAGTGGTGTGTTGGCTGTCCTGTGTAAGTCTCCTATAACTGTCCGTCTAGGTGACGAGGTTACACATCTTAATATTTTATTTTGAATGCGCTGCAATCGCGCTATTTGTGTATCAGACATGCTGCACTATATTGGTGCAGCATATGTCATAACAGGCTTTATGATTTGGTTGTAAATTAACAATTTGTTACGAGGAAAGAGCGGGGAGCGTGGACAGAGGATGGAATACAGGTTTTGCATAGCAACAAAGGATTTTTGGATGGTGTAGGACGTGTGGTTGTGGAAGCGCAGTCGGGAATCAATGACAACACCCAGATATTTTAGTTTTTTGGACGGCAATATCCGGGTGTTGTTTATGGTTATGGGAATGTTTATGTGATTATTCGTAAATTTCTTTGTTATTATGACACATTCACATTTTGCCTCGTTAATTTCAAGCTTCCACTTGGTATACCGTGGGATCAAGGATTGGAGGATGGGATTTAGCCACATTTGCGTAGTACGAGCTGGCGTAAACCAGCACGTCGTCCGCAAACATGGCTAATTTTGTTGATGGGAAGTGAGGGATGTCTGCAGTGTACAGGTTGAACAGCTTTGGTGATAAGACCGTTCCCTGTGGCACTCCTGCATGTACTTTTTGTGATATTGAGTAGGAACCTTCTACTCTTACGCGGAAGGTCCTGTTGCTTATATATGAATGAATTAGTTTTGTCAGGAATAGCGGGAAATCATGAATTTTAATGAGTTTGTAAATTAGCCCATTCAGCCAGACACTGTCGAAGGCTCGTCTCATGTCCAAGGCAAGAAGCACAGTATTCTGGCGATTGTTGATCTTATCCAGGGCATCCTGGACTACCCTGGCCACCAATAGTGTTGTACTGTGCCTCTTCCTGAACCCAAACTGCCCAACAGGGATTCTGGCTTCCAGGTCCAAGCTTTCTATTCTTCTGAGCACCACTTTTTCGGATATTTTCGACAGCGCATTCAGGAGTGCCACTGGTCTGTAGGATTCTACTAAAGCAGGGTCTTTACCCAGCTTCAGCAGTGGGATGATGATTGCCCTCTTCCACTATTGAGGGAAGTGTTGCAGCAGGATTATTGCATTAATAATATACATTAATTGTACTAGTGCTTTCCTTGGCATGTTTTTTGTTGCAATGTACGCGATCTCGTCCTCGCCAGGCGCCTTATTGTTCGGTAATTGTCTTATTATTGTCGTCAGTTCGTCTAGAGTCGTGTAGAGTCGTTGTAGCATTGTTGGTGGTATTGGATATTTCTTGTGTATAATTTTGTTTACGAACTCTGTTATTTTGTTTTGTTCAGGTGACACGTTGGGCGAGCCTCTGCATACATTCGCAAGATGCACGGTCAACTTGTCGGCCTTTTCGGTATTTGTCTGTGGTGTCGTGGCGTCTAGCGAGGGGATTTTGTTAAACTTATTTCTTAGTCGTCTGGAAAGACGCCACAGGGAGTTGTCCATTACAGACAAACCCCCTACGACGTCTCTCCAGGTTTTATTCTTGTGTGCATTAATCCTGCTGCGCACTGTATTTTGTAATTCTCGCCATCTTGCTCTGTCCTGTGGACGGCGCAATCTTTGCCATCTTATCCGAACTGTGTTTTTGAAGTCGATGAGCTGTACAATTTCATCCGGTAGCCTGTCTTCTGCTGGTTTGATTTTGATTTTCCTGGCTGTACGGTTTCTTGCAGCCTGGAGGCTCTCAGTTATATTATTTACTTCATTTTCTAGATCATTGATCGTGTTTATGTTGTTGTTAATTGAAGTGCGTTGATTTATAATGTTTCTGAAGAGCCTCCAGTCTGTGTCCCCATAGAACCAGGAAGACGGAAAATCCTCATCTTTTTTAATATTGGTTTCCCAATTTAGTAGGACAGGCAGATGATCTGATGACAGCTCATCGACCACAAGTAAGTCCGGCAAATTTAAGACATTTTTATTTAATACCAAATCATTATAAGATGGCGTCATCCCATTCACCGGGTAGTGTGTGGGTGTTGCAGTACTTTTGACCTGAACGTCATTATGGTCTATTGAGTAGTCTCGGATGAAATTACCATTCCGGTTATTTCTCAGATTTCCCCAATAGACGTGTCTTGCGTTCAGGTCACCTAGTAGAAGAACTTTATTGGAAAGGTTAAATAATTCATTGAAGTCGTTATTCGTAAATCTAAGCATTAGACGCGCATACGCGCCAAGTATTACGGTTCTATTTTGTAGTTTTATGGATACATGTTCAATTATACTGTTTGTCTGTGGGATTGAAATGTGCGTGAGGGATTGTTTGACTAGTAAAGTCACACCTCCTCCACGCACATTTCTGTCTTGTCTGTAAATGTTGCAGTTTCGTATTTTAAGTTTGTCGTTGTTTGTCAGTTTTGTTTCAGTGATTATTATTATGTCTATTTTATGTTTTTGAAGGAAATGAATTAATTCACCTATTTTATTTATAAGCTTATTAGCATTCCACATCGCTATTCTGATGGTTTTTATATTGCGTATTTGTTTTGACAATTTTAAATGAATTGAACTACCGCTATTGCTCTAGCCATTTGATCATTATGTTTTTCCATTTCGTCTGAAAAGTCATTAAGAAATCTATCAAGTTCTCCTAAATTTACTGCCCTATTAAATTTATTCATAGCGCCCAAGAGATCACTCACCTGGACGTTTTCTGTGCTGTGTTGATTTTGTGCGTGCTCATTGGCCTGCCTGCGTGTTCCCGGAAGCGGCGGGTAGTCTCTTCCTTGCTGGTCTTTGCGGGCTTCTTGCTATCTTGGATTTGGGTCTCTTCCGACGGCCACCGCTAGGCCACTTGCCCTGGCCTTCCAGGCGTTTTCTCTTGGCTGGGGTGCTGGGATAAAGTTTGTGCTTGTCTGGATTTAATTTTTGTTTAACTGTTCCACTCTATACTTGTAGACATCACACGATGTATTATTTGCCTTGTGTTCCTTTCCACCATTGCAGCATTTAATTGGGACGTTTCCTGGGCATGATGTTGTTAAGTGACAGTCCCCGCAATTCACGCACTTTGGGGACCTATGGCAATTTGTTGTTGCATGGCCCCACTGGCACCATCTCTTGCATTGTATTACGTCAGTTTGTTGTCTCCTTCTTTCCCATCTTACTCTTGCTCTGTTTAGAAAGTGTATTTTCTCCAGCTGCGTCAATTTGTAGTCAGCCGACGTGATTACTAAGTACAACGGGCGAAATTGTGTCTGCATTACATGAATACTTTTTCACAGGTATTTTGTGCGTTGTTTCAAGATCCTCTTTTATGTCATCCGTGTCTGGCATGTGGTCAAGACCCCGGACTACAAATGCGTGTGTTTTTCACTTTGCATGGAATAAGTGTGCCATTCTAAACTTTCGATTTTTGTAATATGGTTCCTGTATAGTTTATATTCTTCTGGATCATTTATTTGGATAATCGTGTTTCTTTTTGTAGTTTTTATGTGGCAACCCTTTTGGGCAAATTCTTTGAAGAGTTCTCCGTATCTTATTTTGTCTAATATTACCCCATTCAGTATAATCGGCGGTGGTTTTTTAGCGTTTTGTTGTGTTTGTTTCTGCGGTTGCAGTTGTGCTTGCTGCTGTGATTGTTTCTGATCTTGTTTGCTTTGTGGTGTTTTTGGTCGTGGTGTTTGTTTGCTTCTACTTGGTTGCGTAATGTCTTATATGTCGGTTTGTTCCATTTCTTCATCCCCTGAGTCCTCTGAGTCCTCACTCAGTACTTGGAATCGGTTTTGTAGCTTTATTGGCCGTGGTGCTAGTATTCTTGCATACTTTGCTGCATTGTCTGGGCTTTTTTCCGACTCAGGACTACTGCTTGGCCTTTTTTCTTGCTTTTTCTTTTGTTGCGTTAGTCTTTCTGCCTCTTTTATTTGCTGGAAAGCAATTTTTTCTTGCTCTTCTGCTTTTTTCCTATTTCGTTCTTCAAGTTGCATTTGTTTTTGTAGCTCTTCTGCTTTTTTCCTGTTTTGTTCATCAAGTTGCATTTGTTTTTGTAGCTCTTCTACTATTTTCCTATTTTCTTCGTCGAGTTGTATTTGTTTTTGGAGCTGTAGCCTCATTTCTTCAGCTTTTCTTATTTCTTCTTCCTCCTTAGCTTTTGCTGTCCACTCTTCTTTCTCTTTTTTCCTTAGCTCGCTTTCTAAACGGTACTGCTCTGCCATACGTCGGCCCTGCTTGGCAACCCTTTTTTCTACTGCCCTTGCCATATCAATTTCTGTTTGTTCTTCTGGGCTGATTTGTTCTTCTGGTTTTTGGGGGCTTTGTTTTTGTTTGGTTTCTTTTCCTGTTTGTTTTTGCAGGACTTGCGGCATTGGAAATTCGTAGTCGCTTTTAAAGTCGCTTTTTTCAGTGGATTGTGGTTTTATGGGCGGTGTTCTAGACGGATTGCCCTTGAGCGCATGTTTTTCTTGCAAGTGTACTGTTATTTCTTCTCTAAGCTTCTCTCTCTCTTCTTTAGATGCGCATTTTTCCCAAAAATTGTTGCACATTGCACAATATGATTTGTAAGTTTCTAGTAACTTCATTAATTTTTACGGCTACTTCTACTCTTAAAAAATGTTTTGCCGATTTCTCGGGCTATGGCTAGTAGAGGCTTCGTCTTCATTCATTGCACGGATGGCATTTGGCCTTGCGGCTGAGAAAGTATATTTAGAAATTTGAAATTTACGTTAGCGTAAACGTTAAAAATTTTTGTCGTGCGAAGAGTCACTCCGCGTTTAGTCACTTTATTACACTATCGGGAGCTTTTAGGATATACTTCCTTAATTAGAAAAAGCTCTTAGGAAGTTAGAAAAATCTCTTCGATGCTATGAACTGTTGAGAGAGTTTTTGCACTGTTATAGTCACTAACGTATTTACACTATGTCCACGTGTTTTAGCACATTCTTTGGATTGTTTTGCTAATTAATCACTAATTGGTTTATATGTGCCGTACTACGGCACGGCACAGTCCGTTGTTTATGCACTACTATCAATTAGCACGTTTTTACCACTAATTCACAGGAAAAATTTATATGTGTCGGTAACGTACCGACACAGTCCGAAATTTAGATTTATGCAAAACTTTGCGAGATTTTTAAAAGCTCTTAATAACACGTCCGCTACCTACGAAGGCACGGAGAGAACTCTCCGGACCTCTGTATTGGTAGACCAACGCCTCAGGCACTGCGCTACTCGTGCTATTATTTAATATTTGTAAATTGGTTGATGTGTGTTTGCATTTCACTTGTTTGGTGTATCAATAATTCGTCGTATGCAATGAAAAAAGTTTTTCAACCCAAGGCGAGGATCGAACCCGCGCACACACACCATGTCGTGTATAAATTTCGTATTCCCAGCTATAGAACCAAGTACGCCACGGTACCGAGTTGAATAACAAAACATTGAAAATGATGTGTACGTAAGTGAGTTCGGAGGTGACGACGTGGTAGGTATGTTTTCTGTATTTTTATAAGAAAATAGTTTAGAGTAGAAAAAATCGATTGATTTCTGTCTTTTTCTATTGCATTATGGTTCGTAGTTTTATTAAGCAAAGAATAACCCGCTAGTCATATTTTAGTTTGTACTATTATTTACTATTTCCCGCTGCCTCCTTTGTTTTCCTTGGCGTATCCAGTCACTGGCTACATCCTCGAAGCTTTTTCGGTATAGTCACTACTGCTTGATACAGCATCTGAAACAAATAGTTAAGGATTTTATTAAACAAATTAAAAGTATTGCGACGCACTTTGTTCAATAAAAAGTGTTTGATTAAAAACCGTCAAAGATACTATGATGAGTATCATTGACCAAGTACTTACCGCTTATATCTTGGAAAGAACATTAAAAATAACTCTGAAAGGTACTCTAAAGAAAAACACAGGAACAACAGGGTGTCCTGAGGGAAGCAGGTGTAGTAGAGCGCGTTGCAAATTAGCCCTCAGCTCAGTTAGGCTGGGTAGGTTCTATTGGACGCCACCAGTTTTTTACACCGACGCAAACTGGAAGTCGCCTAGTTGGTCTAGGGACCTGCTTCTCACACAACAAACCTGCTATTCATAATAGACAATAAAAACATATGGCGCAGTGAGCTGAATAAAACAACGTTATAAATTTTACCCTATATACATCTATTTGTACAATAATAAAGTGTTACATGTGTTTACACCAATAAATTGGAAATTTTGGGCGATTTTGCCCCCGCCAAAATAGTGTTTATACACAAAATCAAAAAAAAATTGGGCGATTTTGCCCCGCAAATTAAATAAAATAACTTAAAAACTTCGTGAGGAAGACTATCCTCATGCACAAAAATCCTGGGGTGACCCCTGAAGGTAGAAGTAGGGATGGTTCGTATCCTCTACCAAATCAATTAAGAGGGACGCTTTGTAGCCCCTATGGAAGAAGTAGGGATGGTTCGTAGCCCCTACCAAAGACCCTAGGAACAAAACAATTCCTACTAGTTACAGTAATTTAAATAAAAAAAATATGTTAAAAGTTACGTGAATAATTAAAAATAAAAATCAGAAGTTACGTTGATAGAAAAAGGTAAAATTTGGAAAGAAACAATTTACTGGAACTAAAGCGCCGAAATTTAATTAATTCTTTATCAATTAATTAATTTAATATTAAAAGAGAGTCATTGGCTTGAACAGAATCGAAAAATTTAGATAAGTAGAAAAATATTTAAAAATAAGAAGCTACGTCAATATAAAAAACCATTAATAAAAGAGAAAGTAATTATTTGCAAAATTTAAACGAGCTTAAGATATGATTAAAAAGTTATGTTAATAAAAAAAAAAGGTTAATATTTGGGGAAATAATTTACTGGAACTAATCCGCAAAATTTAAGAATATTAAATAAAAGGCTAATAATAAATGAGAAAGCCAGCGGCTTGAAATCAATCGCAAAATTTAAGTTGAGTTACAAAAACCAAAATATGAAGTTACTTTAAGTAAAAAAAAGTTACCACTGAAAGAAGTAAACCAGACTACAAGATTTAAACAAGCTTAGGATAATATTAAAAAGTTACTTTAATAAACAAAAGAAATCATTACTCAAGGACATTGATAACTAAGTAAAATTGTACAGTCCCTTGATACTTTAATGATGAACGTTAATATTTACAAAAAGCTCCAGGATCACTAACTAATGCGGTATTATGTTATCTTACATTAACAATAAAAATAATAGAAGTACAACAAAAGCAAAATAATTGATAACTAATTATGAGTTCATGAAGATTACAAGTATAAACAAAGAATAAGGCTTAAGTGTGGCCTGTAAAATAACTAAAAGGTGAAGCCCCATTTAGCTTGACTTAAGATTTAAATGTTCAAGCAAGGCTTAAAGGAAAAGAAAGCCAAAAGAAAGCCAAAAGGAAAAAGCACATAATTAAAACTTTAAACCCTACTGTAGCTTGACTTAAAAGCTAAGCGCTCAGCACTAATTCAGTAAATCCGAGTCAATGTAAGATAACATAAGAAAACCAAAGCATATATGGAGAAATCGTTTAAATAGAAATAATCAGAAATACACCGCTTATGTACATTTATAAGAACACAAATGTTAAATTAAAAGCAAAATATACCGCTAATGTGCATCTATCACAAATTCAGATTTAATTAGTGTGTAGCTTTTGTGTTTATGACCGTAAATGAATAAATAAATAAATAAATAAATAAAAACACCAAGCTTAAATCACAAGCAAATAAATTTCTGCCATAAAACTACCTGACTACTCTAGGTTCCCAAAAGCAAGTTAACTAATTATAAAGCATCTACATAATCACCCTCAAGTCCCATCTAAGCATAGTGCGATATGATAAATAAGGGTAAAACGTGTACAAGCCTAATATTATATATATAATTCTATAATTCTATATATAATTCTAAGTGCACCAAAATAATAGTCAAATGACAAATTTAAAATAAAATAATAGGTTAATGAACCTCTGAAAACAAAAATATTATATAACCCCCCGTTATAAACAAACGCAAAAATAAATTTAAATTTTCCAGCTTCCTAGAAATAAAACCCGTAAAACCTCAAGCCCGTACACGTCTTAGCTTATAAAAAAAAAACAGGAAAATAAAGGATTTGGTGGTATTCTTGACAAACTGGCGACCGAACCTTAATAATAACAAACAAATTAATATTTAAAAAAAAAAACACTGACTATACTTCACACTTTAATTTTTCAGTCTGGGGCATATGACAGGCTTGTCAACTTGGCGTTTACGATAACAAATTATAGTGTCAGAACTAAATAGTACCACAAATTCCTTATTCCTTATATAAATTACGGCTTGAAACTTAACGCTACAGATAGCCCAATAACCACTGTATGTGCTTGGCGACAGTCACTAAAAACACTTGATAAAACAATCTACATTTACTACGCGAGTGACTGACTACTTAAATCCAAGCTTAGCTGTTCCCGCTGGCCCATAAGCTGGTATAAAGAGGCCCTAAACATAACTTACAGATTGTATGAAATTTACTTCACACTATTCAAGCTTCAAAAATATAGTCCCGCGTTCAAAAGAATGCAAATTAGATAATGTAATACTAATAATAAAGCAGTTGAGCGGCTTGGTTATTATGGTAATAATTTAGTCAGCTATTATAATTCAAAATAAGATGTAGCACACACCGAGCAGCCGGAAAAAAAACTAGTCTGAGAGAATAAGATTGTGAAGCAGAATTTTCGATAACTATTGTCCGCTAAAATTTAAATTATAATGCATGGGCGTAAACAAATAAACGATTATTAAGTATTAGAGAAACACGGGGCGAAAAAAACTTCAAGGTTTAACTTACCCCTTAAGCAAGGAGGGTTCGATACTCCAGACTCCACATACAAAACACCAAAAACGGGGGCAGCTACCAGCGGTCTCCAGATCGTCAGGCCGATGTAATGGCTGAAGGAAATAAAAGAACGAAAACCCTTAGACACGACAATTTTACATGCACGTGGCATCACGAAGCAGACTCGCAAAAAACTCATCTATATAAAAAAAAAGCTCACCTGATATGATGTTATCGAACGAAGTTGCAGATAAAACACTGCTCCTAGCAAGCAAAAATTCATTAGAAGAATTAAATCGCAGTCCCGGAACTTAATCCATGAAAATTGAGCCTTCAAAATGGCCGAAACCCGACACTGCACTGCAATCTTCCTCGAAGACCAAGGTGGAAATGCCAGACGTTCTTCCTTCTCTGCCACCGAAGCAAAAGGTCTACGTCTGCGCAAGCCCAAAAGGCTACACAGAACATCCAATGACCCGGGGGAAGAAAACGCGGTGACCTTGAGTGGAAACTCATGACAGTAATTAATAGAGTCCCAAGAGGGCGCCACGGCACACCGACAAGAATTACTTAATTCCAACCAATTTCAAGCATGGGTTAGAAGCTGCTCCCTCAAATGACCACGAAGGCGGAATTGCACAAGTCTTAAACCCCATACTGAGAAACAAACGCAAAAAAAACACAGAAACTTAGAACTGTAATTGTCGTCACGCCATCAAACAAATACACTACAACCGTACAGAGGCCCCTGGCGTGAAACAATAAAGTCACGGAAATACAGACCGTTATAGGTACCTACGCCGGTACTGATCGAGACGCACTATTTCAGTACGATGCATCCAAATACTAACAGCTGAAACCCCGAATGTCGAAACTACAGAAAGGAAGACGATGATGCAGTGCTACAAAATTCCAACCTTCCCACACTCGAAAATGCCACTGCACCAGCCGTGTTCATAAATCGACGGCTCCCAAAAGCGCTTTGGGACTGTTCGTGTATGCGAACAGATCAGTTGATTCTTACCCCCGATGCACCGTCTCTACCTGAATCGACCTCGCGGTCCGAACTGGAAACAGTCCCACCTTATAGGTCCGCCGAACGGAGCACACCACCGTCTCAACCTTCAATATATAACTCAACCCACTAAACATGTTTGCAGAATTCAAAAACAAGATCTTGGAAAGGAAAAGAGAACGAAATCTTGGAGTTTAATTAATAGAGAACGCTAGATTCAGGAATCCAGGACAGTGAAGGCAGTGGAAAACACCGGGATTAAATCTCATTCAAAATGTAGGTAGTCTTTTAAAATTTATTCTCTAAAAATATGTTATCATAAATAGACTAAAGGCGACTGTCTGTACACAGGGGGAACGTTAAGCAGGACGCAGACCCGAAGTACAGGGCCCAACAAAAGAGAAAGATGTTAACACGAACTACAGGCTTCGAACGAAGGACAGCTGACTTGAGCGGATTTGGACAAGACAAAAGGGCAATCAAGATAGACAGGGACTAACCTGGAACACAGGGCAATGCCAGCCCACCCGGTGTGAGAGCCTCTTAATCAAGGTAAATTATTCAGTAAAACTAAACAGGTAATTGCGAATAAAATTAATTAGTAAACACATACCCAGACCATGTGGCAAAAATGGCCTGTCACAGTATTTCATGACGAACACCTTTATTAATACATAAGTGTAAAAGCACACAACATTCGTGAACTTCCCTACTTTTTGATAATTTTAGAACTGTATTTTAATATGTAATAATTTATTTTTATTCAAAATAAATGCATTTATTATTATTACTAATAAGCTAACCTTTACAAGCTCTAACAATGATTAATTTGACCATTTTAAAATTTTGGGTTTCACCCCTACTCTGACCCAGCCAGCTAGTCTTAGCCATCAGTTCGTTGGCAAACAGTCTTCTTAAAATCCTTAACACTTTATCTTTAGTACTGGAACCACCAATAGTTTTTAAGTATTTAATCTGAAAAAACAAAACAACTAAAAGCATGTTACCGTCAATGTAAATTAATGGAAAAATGTGGATAAATTGTTTCACCTTCAGAACTGACATTCTACTCAGATATCATTATGCTCTTTTTTAAAGACAAGAGAGTTTAATAAATAAACAAGCTATTAACAAATATTAAAACTAAGAGACACTATAAAAGTGCCACCCAGATATAATGTCATATATTAACTTTTGCAATGAAAAGTATTAAAATTAGGGTTCTTACCAAGTTATCATATAGTTTTTTTTTTTCATTTAGTTTGGTTTCAATTTCCTGCAAAGTTTCAACGGTCCTTATTGGAAATAATTCTTTTAATTTGCCCAGATCTTCATTTTAATTACCTTTGGTAAGGCCATTTTCAACACTAGAGGGAAGCTTTTCCACTATCATTGCTAAATTGGCTAAAACTTTGAGAACTTTTAAAAATTCACCTAAAATAAATCCAGATCAGATCAATAATTTTGGGGAAACAATAATTTAAAATGACAGTAACTTATTTAAAAATTTACACTGGGCCATTTACCTTAAATAAATGCTCTCATCTCGTCTAGCTGTTGTTCTGAAACAAAAATATAATTTTTTTAAATACTTTAATATGGTAAAATACACCGATATAAAAATTAGAACAAACTGAAAAGCTACCTGAAGCTACATTAACTACACTTGTGTGATATTTTTCATTATTTTGATGTTCCATCATTTGGCTGAAATTTTTGGTAACAGGACCATTTGTGTTTTTATTGTAAGTTTGCTGTGTTGGAAGATCAGGTACAGCTAACTTTGATAAGAAAATCCCATTAACCTCACCTTGTGTGTTTAAAGTTGAAATTTCAGGTAATGCTCCTTGAGAGGCAGATGGTTGATTTGTGGGTTCGATAACCTAAAAGTAACAGCTTTAAAGAAATGAAAGCACACATTCTTGAATGTATGAATTGGACTGGAACTGTTTATATTGTCTCAATATATTGCATCGAACTGAGTTAACTTTCATTAAAAATAATCAAAGGGTATTTTTCTAGTTGGTCAGAAAAATGTTAATTAAATTAATGGGGACAAATATATACCGGGTGCCCACGAGTTTACTGGCCAGCTCGTTATTTTGTTAAGAAATAATATTTCGATTTGAAATTTTGGGAATTCGTATGGTTGCATTAGATGCAGATTTTGAGTGCTCGAACATCTGACTATCGGTTCCGGTTCAACCGGAAATACAGTCAACTTTGCTATTTTAAACGAAACACCCCGTATATTTTTTAAAATTTGGATTCTACGTAAAATTCTAAGTATAAAACATGTATCATACCCCATACCTATCTTTAACAGTTTTCAAGAAAATGGCGTTTGAAAATGTCGGAAGAGCCGCAAACTACACTGTTTTAACATAAAACAAATGAATATGCGAAAAGTTTCATATTATATTATTCTTACTTCTTTTTAGGGGCCTTCTATGCTTGTGTCATGACAATCTCACTTCCGGTGCAACCGGAAGTGCTACAAAATATGACATTCAGGCACAAATTACTTCAATAATTTCAATTGAACGACCTACTTTAAACTCTAAATTCTAATTTATCTGACTTTTCTCTATAATTTTTGTATACACCATCCCAGGTCTAAAGTTGATAGTTCTTGAGATATGGACAGCTAAAAATTTAGATACATTCCAAATTTCAATCTTTCTAATTTTATCTAGGCGGCTATGGAGACCATTTGCATTAAGAAAATGTAGAAAGGATACAGATAATTAATAAAATCAGAGAAGTGCTTGAAGAATAATTTTATTAGGTTTTCATTATAAAAAATAAGAAATTAGTCATAAATTAATTGTTCGAATTGTTGACGGTTTTCTCTCAGACGAACTTTTTGAAATTCCTTGAGCACGTTGTTCATTTGTTTTGGGGGTGATATTATTAACAGAAAATGTCTTGTATTCATAGCCATCTTGAAATAAATAATTGGAAATTGACATGGTTATGATCATGAAGCAGTTCAAGCGACAAATGATCTCCATAGCCGCCTAGATAAAATTAGAAAGATTGAAATTTGGAATGCATCTAAATTTTTAGCTGTCCATATCTCAAGAACTATCAACTTTAGACCTGGGATTGTGTATACAACAATTATAGAGAAGAGTCAGATAAATTAGAATTTAGAGTGTAAAGTAGGTCGTTCAATTGAAATTATTGAAGTAATTTGTGCCTGAATGTCATATTTGGTAGCACTTCCGGTTGCAGCGGAAGTGAGATTGTCATGACACAGTCATACAAGGCCCCTAAAAAGAAGTAAGAATAATATATTAAACTTTTCGCATATTCATTTGTTTTATGTTAAAACAGTATAGTTTGTGGCTCTTTCGACATTTTCAAACGTCATTTTCTTGAAAACTGTTAAAGATAGGTATGGGGTATGATACATATTTTACAATTAGAATTTTACGTAGAATCCAAATTTTAAAAAATATACAGGGGGTTTCGTTTAAAATAACAAAGTTGACTGTATTTCCGGTTGAACCGGAAACGATAGTCAGATGTTCGAGCATGTTCGAGCACTCAAAATCTGCATCTAAAGCAACCATACGAGTTCCCAAAATTTGAAATCGAAATATTATTTCTTAACAAAATAACAAGCTGGCCAGTAAACTCGTGGGCACCCGATATATATATATATATATATATATATATATATATATATATATATATATATATATATATATATATATATATATATATATATATATATATATATATATATATATCTATATATATATATATATATATCTATATATATATATATATATATATATATATATATATATATATATATATATATATATATATATATACATCACCCTATCATTTTTGCTTCCGAAAGGGGTCTAATCCCTATCATTTCTGCTACCGCTGCAAACTTGCTGCCGTATATCGGACGCAAGATTAACTTAGGCGTTTTTCTCGAACATGGCTATAAATTTTAAGTCCCACATTGTCGCAATGGCTGGTCCACAGTACCATACCTTACGTAAAGAAATTGTTCTTTGACAGTTTAAAGCATAAACTATTGGCGGGGAATAATAGCGGTACGAAATGGAAGTAAAAATGATCGAAAAATAAATGAAGACGTATAAATTTTAGTTGTAAAAATTTCCGATAGAGGCGCAAAATTATACATGCGTATATTAAAAGTTTTACTGGTCGGTGGATTTTGCTACCAGAAACTTGGCAACGCTAAAGTATGATAAAATTGTATTTAAATATTAGTTCTATAATTATGAAGTGTCCGTGACGCAGTGAACAGCATTTTCGCTAAGTGGTGTGCTTTTTAACCGTCTTCTCAAGAGGAGGTTATCAATTATTCGGCCCGCATGTGAGATTCTTTATATGTTCACGCATAATTCTTCAACGGACTTCTTCAACTTGGTTTGTCGATGAGTTTTTCCGAATGGTCTCGTTTTAAGTTTTTTTTTGCTGAAGTTATGTGTTTTTTTTTTCATTAAAAAAATATACAGCATGTCTTCGAAATGGAAAAAAATTTATTATTGATTTTACGAAAAAAGTGCCTGTTTATAAAAAGTTCCGCATCGTCAGAAAATAGCATTGCTATTCAAAAATTTGATCTAGTACATACAGGGTGGCTCAAAAATAAAAAAGTCCTGATCTACGTGAAGCTAAGAAGACAAAATCGTTATTTCAAGGTAAACTGCCACTGCAAATGTACAATTCAATAATATGTTTTTTCATTAAAAAAATATACAGTATGTCTTCAAAATGGAAAAAATTTTGTTATTGATTTTACGAAAAAAGTGTCTGATTATAAAAAGTTCTGCATCGTAAAAAAACAGCATTGCCATTCAAAAATTTGATACGTACAGGGTGGCTCAAAAATGACAGTCATAATCCACGTGAAGCTAAAAAGACAAAATCGTTATTTAAAGGAAAACTTCCACTACAAATGTACAATTCAATAATGTGTTTTTTTCATTAAAAAAATATACAGCATGTCTTCGAAATGGAAAAAATTATTATTGATTTTACGAAAAAAGTGTCTGTTTATAAAAGGTTCTGCATCGTGAGAAAATACCCATTGCCATTCAAAAATTTCATCTAGTACATACAGGGTGGCTCAAAAATAAAAAAGTCCTGATCCACATGAAGCTGAGAAGACAAAATCGTTACTTAAAGGTAAACTGCCACTGCAAATGTACAATTCAATAATATGTTTTTTCATTAAAAAAATATACAGTACGTCTTCAAAATGGAAAAAAATTTATTATTGATTTTACGAACAAAGTGTCTGATTATAAAAAGTTCTGCATCGTAAAAAACAGCATTGCCATTCAAAAATTTGATCTAGTAGGTACGTACAGGGTGGCTCAAAACTGAAATATTCATAATCCAAGTGAAGCTAAAAAGACAAAATCGTGATTTAAAGGAAAACTGCCACTGCAAATGTACAATTCAATAATATTTTTTTCATTAAAAAATGTACAGCATGTCTTCAAAATGGAAAAAAAAATATTTATTTTACGAAAGAAGTGTCTGTTTATAAAAAGTCCTGCATCGTAAAAAAACAGCATTGCGATTCACAAATTTGATCTAGTATGTACAGGGTGGCTCAAAAATGACAGTCATAATCCACGTGAAGCTAAAAAGACAAAATCATTATTTAAAGGAAAACTGCCACTGCATATGTACAATTCAATAATATGGTTTTTTCTCCTTAAAAAAATATACAGCATGTCTTCGAAATGGAAAAAAAATATTATTGATTTTACGAAAAAAGTGTCTCTTCGTAAAAAATTCTGCATCGTTAGAAAATAGCATTGCTATTCAAAAATTTGATCTCGTATAAACAGGGTGACCCAAAAATAAAAAGTCCTAATCCATGTGAAGTTAAGAAGACAAAATCGTTATTTAAAGGTAAACTGCCACTGCAAATGTACAATTCAATAATATGTTTTTTCATTAAAAAAATATACAGTATGTCTTCAAAATTGAAAAAATTTTGTTATTGATTTTACGAAAAAAGTGTCTGATTATAAAAAGTTCTGCATCGTAAAAAAACAGCATTGCCATTCAAAAATTTGATACGTACAGGGTGGCTCAAAAATGACAGTCATAATCCACGTGAAGCTACAAAGACAAAATCGTTATTTAAAGGAAAACTGCCACTACAAATGTACAATTCAATAATGTGTTTTTCTTTCATTAAAAAAATATACAGCATGTCTTCGAAATGGAAAAAAATTATTATTGATTTTACGAAAAAAGTGTCTCTTTATAAAAAATTCTGCATCGTTAGAAAATAGCATTGCTATTCAAAAATTTGATCTCGTATAAACAGGGTGACCCAAAAATAAAAAGTCCTAATCCATGTGAAGTTAAGAAGACAAAATCGTTATTTAAAGGTAAACTGCCACTGCAAATGTACAATTCAATAATATGTATTTTTCATTCAAAAAATATACAGCATGTCTACGAAAAGGACAAATTTCTATTATTGATTTTACGAAAAAAGTGTCTGATTATAAAAAGTTCTGCATCGTAAAAAAATAGCATTGCCATTCAAAAATTTGATCTAGTACGTACAGGGTGGCTCAACAATGAAATATTCATAATCCAAGTGAAGCTAAAAAGACAAAATCGTGATTTAAAGGAAAACTGCCACTGCAAATGTACAATTCAATAATATTTTTTTTCATTAAAATATATACAGCATCTCTTCGAAATGGAAAAAATGTGTTATTGATTTTAAGAATAAAGTACCTATCTGTTTATAAAAAGTTCTGCATCGTAAAAAACTAGCATTGCCATTCAAAAATTTGATCTAGTACGTACAGGGTGGCTCAAAAATGAAATAGTCATAATCCAAGTAAAGCTAAAAAGACAAAGTCGTTATTTAAAGGAAAACTGCCACTGCGAATGTACAATTCGATATGTTTTTTTCATTAAAAAATATACAGCATGTCTTCTGCATCGTGAGGAAATAGCCTTGCCATTCAAAAATTTGATCTTGTATAAACAGGGTGGCTCAAAAATAAAAAAAGTGCTAATCCACGTGAAGCTAAGAAGACAAAATCGTTATTTAAAGGTAAACTGCCACTGTAAATGTACAATTCAATAATATGTTTTCTTCATTAAAAAATATACAACATATCTTCGAAATGGAAAATTTTTTATTATTGATTTAACGAAAAAAGTGTATCTTTATAAAAAGTTCTGCATCGTGAGAAAATAATATTGCTATTCAAAAATTTGATCTTATACTTACCGGGTGGCTCAAAAATGAAAATGTCATAATCCACGTGAAACGATTTAGCTTTAAAAAATAATAAAGGGGAGGAGGTGAGAGGGGATAAAACCGGAGCGACTGAGAACTTTTTAAAAATGTTGACTAATATGTCATTTTCGGGGGTATTGAGGTCAGAATTTTTTTTTTCTAGCAGGTGTTAAAAATTACCGTAGGGAGGGGGGGGCGAATAAAAAGGGGCGGCTGGGAATTTGTCCAAAAATGCTAACTAATGGGCCATTTTCGGGATTACTGAGGTCAGAAAATCTGACTTTGTGTAACAGATGCTAAATAAAATTTACGGAGAAGGGAGGGGAGAGGGGATAAAAGGGCGTCTGAGAATTTCTCCAAAAATGTTAGCTTAGTATTTTCAGAGTTATTGAGGTCAGAAAATCTAATTTTGTGTAATGGATGTTAAGAATAACGTGGGGGGTGGGGTGATATTAGGGCCAACTGGGAACTTCTCCAAAAATGTTAACTAATCTGTCATTTACGGGGATATTTAGGTCAGAAATCTAATTTTGTTGAAACCTATATTTAAAAAATTAACGGCGGGGGGATAAAAAGGAGCGACTGAAAAAAATGTTAACTAATTTGTCATTTTCGGGGTTATTACTGTCAAAAAATGTACTTTGGTCTAACATATTTAAAAAAATATAACGAGGGAGAATAAAAACAGGCAACTGATCATTTTTCAAAAAAAGTTATCTGATATATCATTTTCAAGGTTATTGAGGTCAGCAAATCTAATTTTGTTTAACGAATGTAAACAAAATTAACGGTGGGGCAGAGGGAATAAAAAGGCGCGGGGTTTGGAATTTCTCCAAAAATGTTAACTAATTTTGGGGGTTACTGAGAACAGAAAATCCAATTTTGTTGAAACTCATTTTTAAAAAATTAACGCCGGGGGGGGGGTAAAAAGGAACAACTGGGAAATTATCTAAAAATGTTAATGTTGTTTTCGGGGTTGTTGGGGTCAAAATATTTAATTTTGTCTAACATTTAAAAAAACTAACGGGGGGGGGGGGGGGGATAAAAACGAGCGAATGGCAATTTCCCCAAAAATGTTAACTAATAAGTATGTCAATTGAGGTCAGAAAATCTAATTTTGTCTAACGAATGTGAAGAAAATGAACGGCACGGAACGGAATATTTCATAAGTTTTTAACGAAGACTTATTAACTATGACAGGAGAAAACCTGTCAAGACATACCTGATCAACTAGAAGATCCTAATTTAAACCATGCAGTACTAAATCTTAAACCTTCTTAGTGTATCTGAGCGTTAATGTTTAAACACGTGTTTTTTTTCAGTTTTTAATAAATCAACCCCTAAGGGGGTATTACAATGGTATTTAAAGTTTGTAATGGAGTAAAATTGTTATACCCTGGAAGAAGTTGCGGGCGAAAGCTAGTTATTAAATAAAACAGCGATGCATGCCTGCATATCTTATTTGAATAGGTATACTGCAATTGCTGCAATACAAAATTACCGTTAAAGTGTCAAAAATCAATGGTGTTGTAAGTGGAGTGTAAAGTAGAAATAGAACAGTTGTACTGTACAGGGTGTAAGTTAGGAACAATGAAATTTTATTTTCTATTAGATACAACAGCCGCGTAAAATTTTCTTTTCTTGTTGGAGCTTTAAAAGTTTTAGTACTTTTACTTTTAAGGCTTTTTTATTACAAAAAAACTATACCATTTTATATTTGTTTCTAAAATATAACAAGTAATCGATTTGGGATATAGTTTGTACTAGCCCATTTTAAAGGTATAATATCAAGAAATAATCGCGCTTTCTTATGGAAATTACCACTTCATTATAACTGGAGGTTATTAATTTTAATTTGACATTTCTACACATCCTAAATTTATCTTTTCTCGGAATATTTTTGCATTTTTAAAAATCATTTCTAATTTTAGTAATTTCAACTTTTTACTTCTCTCGCTAGACAAAAATCACTTCCCGGGATTTTTTCAGATCTTTACGTGTTGAGGTCCCTATATCAGATGGTCTCCCATTTCCGTCGGTTTGTCTGTCCGTCTGTCTGTCGGATTGTCTGTTGGAGCGAACGCTTAAAACTGCTTGACCAAAAAGAAAAGGAAAAATTTTGCATATGGACTACTTTTCAACCTGGCTTGGAACAGGCTGTATTTCCGGTGAAATATATACAGAGCACCTTCAAAATTAGTTTCTATTTTTTGTTGCTCAAACTGTATTTTCTACATATAGTTGACATGTAAATTGCAAAACTTTTTGAAGCTTAAGTTTAACAAAATGATTAAGTTTTATAGACGTTTTAGATACGTTTCCTGTGTAACATTTTCACCTATTTCGATTGATGCGGTTTTTCGAAAAAATAAAACTTAAAAAGTTATTTAACAAAAACTACATTTTGGAATTTATTTGTTAAATAAAAAAACTAGCTCGCCAGTTACTGTGGTCGACATTTTACATTATCTTTGTAGTGTATTAAAAAGGTTTATTTCGGTTGGTAAATTTAACTGTACTTAACTGTTATTTAAATCGCTCTTTTCTTTATAAGTTGGCGAGAAAAATTAAAAAGAAACTAACAGTATAAAATTTGGTTGTCTTATCTTAACACTTGCCAATTTAAACCCTTAATTATATAAACCTGAGCACTGAGCAATGAGCAAGACCTTAATTGCCAAATTACACCTGTCTTATCAATAGTGATTCCAGCCAAAAAGCATTAAGAAGAAACTTGCTTGTGTCTGTCGACATTAAACATATCTGTTTTAGTTTTATTAGGTGGATAATTTTTGTTGAACGCCTTGTCATATTTTGAGCTAATCTGGTGACTTAACCCAAATAAAATAAACGAAAGTTATAATAAAAATAGGTTTTTATTATAATTCGCAATCTTATTTCCAGGTTCCAGCAAAACAACTCAAAATAAACTTAAATCATGGAATGAGGTAAGGAGAGTCCATGGCTCAAAACTCCTTTTTATAGCGATCTCATATGTAAAGAATGCGGAGAACTCTTGGTAAAAAAGCGCCATTCTGTGATAGCAATGTGTACATGTCAGTGCCATGTCAGTAAATTAAAATAAAAATTGTCAGCCTTGATCTATCACCTATATATTAATTATCACTTTTACCAAAAGGAGGGCAAATGTCTGACACCGTTACTGTTATGAATAATTGAAATTTGTCGACGGCTAAGAATTCCTAATTTCACATAAAAATAAACTGAAAATAATATTATATTATATAAGCATGGAAAATACTTACAATATTGTTATTCATATTACTATTGTTATCAATCTTTTTATTCTTCAATAAATTTTACAAATTAAGAAATAAGCAGTAAAAATGTTTATAATATTAATATTATTTAAACTTATATTTTCAACTTGCATTTTAGGTTAAAAAAATAAATTATAATTTAAAAATCTAAAAAAACCGCTTTTATGAGTAGCGCACTAAAAAGTTCAAAATAATTATTTTCCTTTTATAGTTACCTAACAGTAAACCGTTAAGTGTTTTTAGTTTTTTAAACTATACCTAATTTATTTTTAACTTTTTAGTGGGCTACTCATAAAAACGTGTTTTTAGTATTTTAAACTATAATTTATCTTTAACTTTTTAGTGCGCTACTCATAAAAGCGTGTTCTTTTAGTTTTTTAGTGAATTAGTTTTGGAACATACACGAGGTCTCAAAAATAAAATTAATTTTTTTATTACCGATTTTACAAAAAAAGTACCTATATCTTTATAAAAAGTTCTACATTGTAAAAGAAGCATGGTTATTCAAAAACTTGATGAAGGACAATACAGGGTGGCTCATAAAGCTGAAAGTCCCAATTTTAATTTAAATTTTTAGCCACCCTCTATGCCCTATAAAAATATTTAAACCATGCTCTTTTTCACAATGTAGAATTTTTTATGAAGATATACTTTTTTTGTAACGGCGATTTTAAAAAATTAATTTTACTTTTGGGACCTCCTGTGTGTTCCAAACATATCATAAAAATAACTCTTGTATGTATATTTGCAGTGGCAGTTTACCTTTAAATAACGATTTTGCCTTTTTAGCTTCACGTGGATTATGACTTTTTCATTTTTGAACCACCCTGTACGTACTGGATGAAATTTCTGAATGGCAATGCTATTTTTTCACGATGCAGAACTTTTTATAAAAATACACTTTTGTCGTAAAATCAATAATACATTTTTTTCCATTTCGAAGACATGCTGTATATTTTTTTAATGAAAAAAACATATTATTAAATTGTACATTTGCAGTGGCAGTGTACCTTTAAATAAAGATTTTGTCTTTTTAGCTTCACGTGGATTATGACTTTTTCATTTTTGAGCCACCCTGTACGTACTGGATCAAATTTCTGAATGGCAATGCTATTTTTTCACGATGCAGAACTTTTTATAAAAATACACAATTTCGTAAAATCAATAATACATTTTTTCCATTTAATATACATGCTGTATATTTTTTAATGAAAAAAACACATTATTAAATTGTACATTTGCAGTGGCAGTGTAATTTCAAATAAAGATTCTGTCTTTTTAGCTTCACATGGATTATGACTTTTTCATTTTTGAGCCACCCTGTACGTACCTACTGGATCAAATTTCTTAATGGCAATGCTATTTTTTCACGATGCAGAACTTTTTATAAAAATACACTTTTTTCGTAAAATGAATAACAAAAATTTTTCCATTTCGAATACATACTGTATATATCTTTTAATGAAATGTCCCATTACAATGTTATAAGTCAAGCTAATAAAAGCATGTTAATAAAAGATCGATGGTTTTGTAATAGACTCATAGCACCTTGGTTATCTCATCCTGCTCTTGGCGTAAAGATTTACAGGTCTTCATCATGTTATGAGGAAACAATTAATTATATTATAATTATTATTATAATTATGTCATAAAAATAAAATTTTTGCATTATTCACAAAACATTTTGTACCTATAGTGGACTTTCCATCCATTATACCTTCTAAAAGGTACGATGCAATTTTGGTTGTTAAGGCAAGTTAGTAAATAATAGTTTAACTCTGTGTCTCGTAGAGAGTACATGGTTGTTAAAATGTAGTAGTATTAGTGCTAAGTTTGTTCATCATAGTTAAAAGGTATGTCTATTTGTGTTATTATTAGTAAACCTGATAAAATAAGTTCTTTTTAAAAATTTGTAGTTAACTTTCTGATGATGGTTTAGTCAGTCAATAAACCGAAAAGTCAAAGATGACTATTGTTTTAATGTAAACATTTTGACCGCAACCCCATGGAAAAATAAAACCATATATTAATTATACCTTTAAGTTATAAACAGCCCAGTCCCTCAAGCTGTTTCTGGTGACAGATTAGTCATACCTATCATTGGTTCAAAAGCGCTGTGTAATCTTTCCCACCTTTCGGACTTTTCAAAATTCTGGCAACAGGGCAGTAGTAAAAATGATAGAGAAGTGTCCAAATATTATACGGCTCGGAAGCAAAATGCGTCTACAAATGTACAAAATTATACGCCGGACGCAAATTTGATTATAATATGAAAGGAGTTGAAAATGCTGCATTATAAAATAAAAGGTATATTTTAGTTTTAAGAGATATTTAAAAGAAAAATTAGGAGCAATACAAAAAAAGGAAAAAAATCGATATACACTTGAAATACAAAGCCTAAAGCCTCTATTTCTAGGGGACGCAAAAATGATGGATTATGAAAGGACGCAGAAATGATGAAAGATGTATATATATATGTATATATATATATATATATATATATATATATATATATATATATATATATATGTATATATATATATATATATATATATATATATATATATATATATATATATATATATATATATATATATATATATATATATATATATATCGGGTGCCCACGAGTTTACTGGCCAGCTTGTTATTTTGTTAAGAAATAATATTTCGATTTCAAATTTTGGGAACTCGTATGGTTGCTTTAGATGCATATATATATATATATATATATATATATATATATATATATATATATATATATATATATATATATATATATATATATATATATATATATATATATATATATATATATATATATATATCTGTTTCCTAAGTCGCATCGCGGGACATATATATAAAAATATATATGAGTGTAAGATTAACATGGTATAGAGGTACATGGTTCGCGCATAGTGGGCGGAGCTTAGCAAATACAAATATAATAGAGTGTAACATTAATTCGGTATAGAGGTTCGCCCATAGTGGGCGGAGCAAAAGCATGAATGAAATGAATTCATATTTATTTATTTTTCGGCAAGCCGTGTTTAGTGGTGCAAGGATAATAATAAATGTATGTCCATGCATCAGAAAGACGTAATGTATAAATATACAAATAGGTATATATATATATATATATATATATATATATATATATATATATATATATATATGTATATATATGGATCCTCAAACGCTTCTTTTTCGAGATACATGCTGTTTAATACTTTCTGTTTTAAATGTTTCTTTTTAATTTCTCAAAAGTGCGGTAAGATATTGACATGAAATTTGGTACGCGCTAGTATGTAATCAAAGGATACCTTTACGTGCAAAAATTTATTTTCTAAAGTACTTTCATCAGTGACGTGTGCGCTGGTAAGTCTTTATTTTTAGAGAAAAAAAATATCACGCCTCTGATTTTTTTCAAAATTGATATCGATTTCTTTAAGCCCAATTAAGTCTGTGTAAAAAGTATTTCTTGAGCTTTTTTGTATTGACGCACCGTTTTCGAGATAAAAATTAATTTATTTCTTACAATAAAAACAAATAATGAAAATTAATATTTTTTAAATATTTTTTGTTCATGAAACAGTGATTTTTGATTTAAATATTAAAGAAGGTACTGGAAATAGCTTCTTCGTGCTTCAATAAATGCTCTAAATCGTCTTTGCATATTTCTCCTAACTCGTCGGGAACTTGAGGTGTGAAAATATTAAACACCCTGTATCTCGAAAAGAAGCGTTTGAGGATTCATGTTTATAAAAACCTATTTTAATGTATATTCAATAAATAAGCTACATCCCGCCAATGTAGAGGGCAATAACTTATGATTAAGTAAAATAGGATTATAGATTACTTATTGAACTTCCAAATATTGATCCATGAAATATTATTGGTTTTTCCACTTGTGACAATATTTTAAGATGTAGAATCTGCCCTTAAAATTCCTTAACATCTTTTTGTACCACCCTGTATACTTACATCTAAATCATCAGTTTTCTGAACACTTTTAATTGCTCGTTTCAGTTTAATTTTGTCTCCTATTATTGTCTGATTAAAATAATAAGGGTGCATTTGCACATAACGCATTTTTGAGAAATAAGGCTTTGAAGTTTGAGATTAAATAACTTGTTGGTACCTTCTGAAATACCTTCTTTTTTTCTTTAAAATAAGTTACAAGCATAAAAACCATTTATTTAGGATAAAAAAACTGCCATATAAGCAAAATTAGCAGATTTGTGTTCTTAAATCTTTTCAGATAGAACCATAATACACACAAGTGACCGATAACTGTAATTTAATAAAGGTGTAACTGCCACATGAAACCCTATTTCACAGTATTCTTTGGTCTTTCATAAAAAAAAATTGATAATACAGTTCTATCTGGTAAGTTTTAGAATAAATAATTGGAAATAAAAAAATAGACAAGTACCTATTAACATTGTTTATTAGGAATTATACTGACGAGATACAGAAATAGTATGCAAAACAAAAGAACGTCAGTAAAACTTGAGATAATACATAAAAAACAGACAAAAATACAGTGCGTTCATAAAGTCTCCCCCCCCCCTTCTAATTTTTGCTACGACAGGAATATTGAAATGAAATTTAGTGAGATTTAATACGAGCTAAAATAAAAAAGAAATTACTAAAAATTTTCAAATTATTTTTCAAAATGGCGGCTGGACGCCATCTTGGTTCTTTTTTTTAAATGGTAACAGGTGTCACGTGATACATCATTTGAAAGGTCTTTTCAAGTTCTATTCAACCTCCGAGTTTGAAAAAATAATTTTGACTTACGTCAAGATGGCGGCCAAGTAAATTTTAAGCATTTAAGTGGCTATGTGTGAAATATAAATATTATCTGATTTCAAACTTCAAGGAAAAGTAAATTTTTTACAATTTTAAAGCATCACGATGATTGCTGGAAAGATAAATTTAATTTTTCTTTCATTTTTGAAATCCCATAGATTATTTATTTTCCAAATAAGCATTTAAATGCTTACAATTTCAATGGCCGCCATCTTGACATAAGGCAAAGTATTTTTTTCAAACTCGGGGGTTGAATAGAACTTTGAAAGACCTTTCAAATGATGTGTCACATGACACCTGTTGCCATTTTAAAAAAATAACCAAGATGGCGTCCGGCCGCCATTTTGAAAAGTAATTTGAAAATTTCTGGTAAAAAAATAGTATTTTACCTCGTAGTAAATCTCACAAAATTTCATTTCAATATTCCTTTCGTAGCAAAAATTAGAAGGGGGGGGGGGGGAGGAGATTTTATGAACGCACTGTATACACATAATGTAATGTATTAAACTAAAATTAAGCTTATTAACTTTCACACAGTTTAACATCTTTACTATATGGGCAGGGTTAGTACCTCTATAAGGAGAGAAGAGCGTTGTAAAATTGTTTGTCTGTATCAGGCATGCTCTTCATCATTTTTTTTAATGCATCCACTTTCTCTTTGCTGATATTTTTCCTTTTTGGAAGGATTTTTAAACTTAGAGTATTTAGATTTATTGGTAGGGGCACATTTTCTTTGCTCATTTTTCTAGTAGGACGAGGCGCGCTCTCACAAATACATACCTGCGTAAAGTTATTATGTGTGTGACTCAGTTTATAGGATACATGTTCAATGTGGTGTTTCTCGTATTTCAATTGTAATACTTTCGAAAATGGTACTTTGTTATAACTTAGTTTGGAAGCGCACTCTTGAAAAGTCACTTTCCTTCATTTGGATGATGACAAAAGGGTTACGTTTGTTGACAGACTTCAATTCCTTAATAAATCCCAGGGGTGAATAAAACTCGATTCTTGACATGTGGCGTTCTATTTGACTGTGTATGTTGTCGACTTCTTGCACGGCACCATGACCAGCAATCGAGTATTTCATAGTTATACTTGTTAGCTCGTCATGTGTTCTCAAAATTTGTAAGGCACTGAAAGCTATGTATGAGTTACGGTTCTGAGATATGCAACTGTCACTCCATGTTATAAGATGTTCAATGTGATTTTCTTCCAAAATACGTTCCACCAATTTCTTAAATGCACTTGAAAGACAATTTCCACTTCGGCCTTGCTGTGTTTCGATCCATAAGACGCAGTAAGCAGTACCAGTTGAGGAAAGGTGACCTGTTAGATTGTACATATTTAATTTGTGAAGATAGAAATGATTCCCTACGTTGGTTCTAGGGCAGGTTATCACATTTTCAAGATCGAAGGTTAATATAGGGATGCCGCTCTTTTTATCGTTGTCTTTTTCTTTCCTCATCGCTTCTTTTTCATTTCTATGTTTTTCCATGTTTTCTTTTTCTTCTTGAGTTACAATTTCCTCTTTCTCTTTAATATTATACGTAGAACATTTTTCACATATATCTTTTTTTGGAACATGAAAGCCATAGTTAAAATTTTCATTGAAAATTTTTCGATACATGCTTATTGCTTAATTTGACTGGTGTCATGTTTTCTTCCTGAGCACAATCGATCTTGTACATGTCATACATTTTTGGAACGCTCAATGTTGATTCAAGATAATTTCTGCTAGTGTTTGCTCTACAGTAGTGCGACTCTACTACAGGAAACTTTTTAATATGGCTAATTACATGGTCTTTGCGTTCATTACTGACTTTTCTTGAGGATGTTCTACCTCTCATAGATTTTTTCGGCTTATCTGCATCGGTAGAATGTACGGTGTATATAGGTTTCTGAGATATATTAAGGGTACCCAAAAAGAACTTTTTACACACTCTCACCATTTCTTCTCTAATTTTGAAAAAATATTTAAATGAATATTGTCTTCGAGAAGGCTCCTGCCCTGTTTTACGCCCTTTTAAGTATTTTCTAGTCATTTCCTTTAAAAAAACGTACTTTTCATTTTGCTGCAGACTATAGTAATACTGAAATTTCATTTTTCTGTCATTTACTGATATTTTTTGAGAGCATTTAAACTTGCAGTTATTCTCACAATCTTTAGTAGTAACTATTCTTTTGGCAGGAACCGTCTTTCCTTTTGCATTAACAAACTCTTGTCCTGCCTGGTACAGTTCACGCCGCTTATTCACTTTCCACAAATCTACGTTTCTCAGTTTTTTTCTCACCTTCTCTGGTTTTTCATTTGTTAAAGACTCAGACAGTAATGGCTCATTAATATTTTCTTCCTCTGCCTCCATTTCTTGTATAAATTCAGTTTCCATAACTTCTGCTGCCGCTGTGTCTTTCATCAACAAAACTTCTTTGCTTATTCTTTTTTCTTCTATATTTGTTACTTCTTTCTCACTAATATCTTCTTCCACTACCCGCTTTTCTTGTATAAACTCAGCTTCTGGAACTTCTACTGCGGTTGTGTCTTTTAGAAAAACTTCTTTGTTTTGTACTGTTTCTATCTTTTGACTTAGGTTTTCAATCAGGTTTCTTTCTACTTTTTCTGCAATTTGCAGAATATCATTATCAGACCTTAGAAAATCACCAGATAATATGTCCTTTGCTAGCGAATTGTTTTGTTGTGAACGTTCTATTACCCTGGGTTTCATATTTTCTGAAATATCAATAATAATATAATTCTCCTCTTGAGGACTAGACATTTCTTCGTTAGATTCCATACTACCAGTTTCACTTCTGCGACTAAGATTTGCTTTGCTCTTTTCTATTTCTGCTGTCACTTCTTGTATGATATCATATGATCTTAAACAATCACCAGACTGGGTGTCTTTGGCTGTAGAAACATTTTGTTGTTTTATATTAACACCGGGTTTAACATTTTCGGAAATATCAAATATAATATAAGGTTCCTCTTTCTGAGAAAAACGTTCTTCTGAGCCGCTTGACTCCTTGGCTGCAAAAGTTACAAAAATCATAAGAATATAATAAAATTTAAGGCTTTTTACATTCTTACCTAAACGCAGCATTTTCTCAATTCTGGTTTCCATATTATTTTAATTTTAGGGGCAGCTACAACAACTTAACAGCTTAAATCTTTCTTAATTTTCGCCTTAAAAAACACTGATATTTTGCGGTTATAAATCCACAAAATAAATCTAACGCGTATGTTAAGTAGAGTTCTATCTACAAATTTTGAATAATAGGGTTCTAACTACATCGACATGGAACTCTATTATTGTTAAAGTTGATCATAGAACTCTACTTTACCAACACTACCATTCAAGTCAAGCAGATAGAACCCTATTACACAAATTATTTCCAGAAAGAGGCGTCAGATGGCAATAATAGTACTATCGTTCGTAGATTTTAGTGTAGCATTATACCATAGGCGCAAACTCTCAAAAATAGCAAAAAGTGCAGATAGAACCCTTTTATTCTAACGCGACGTATAGTATTGTTGGTTAAACAGTTTATTTCTTGCTCTGTCAAATAAACCAGTATTTGTAATTCGTCAATTTTCTGCTCTGGAAAAAATGTGGATATTAAACTAAAGCAAAACATAAAGCAATGTTTTCCACAACATGATGAAAAAATTAACTAAAGTACAGGGAAGTAAAAATTTAACATTTTTTAAGAGCATTTTTAACTTCTTTTTCGAGATGCGTATATAAAAGTTTTTTTAACAAAAAAGCATCGAAGTTAAATTACAACAATAAACTTCATATTATTGGCTTTACTGCTCCAAAGTAATGCTTTTGATTATACCGAACATCTCAGCTTACGACTTTTTTAAAATTTAAGTTTACAGAATTAATACAGCTACTGCCACCTTCCGCAATAGTGAGACGTGTCAATTATTATTTTTTCCTGCGTTTGGCAGATGCGACTATTTAAAAAACCATGCTTATATACATTTATTTGCACGAAATTTTTTTTCGTTCAACGTTACGGCTTATGCCTTAAGTAATAATTTTTTTTTAAATTAGTCAAAACTATCAAACAGGTGACACTAAAATAATATATTATATAGTATTTGAAATACGTATTTGTCCGAAAAATTTTAACTTAAAAAGTCTTAAACCGAATTAAAATCATTATTTTGGACTAGTAAAACCAATATTTTTTTGTTAAATTGAAAATTAATTTTAAATATTCTTTATTGATAAAACTTTATTATTGTTTTTCCAAAAATAAACCAAAAATGCCCTGAGGAAAATTTACATTTTTGTAAATTTATAGCACCCTGCGTATATAAACTGTAAAATTTTCAATAATTTTTAGAAGTTTAGAACAAGCAAAAGCTTTAATTAAGGTAACTTTTTTACGAAAAACTACAAATAAGAAAGTTTGTCCTCTTGGGGACTTAATCGTGAGACACACTGTATATAAATAAATAAAAAAGACCTTGTGCAATGATTTTTTCAGGTAGTATTAATAACATAACACTAATGCCTGATAGCATTTTGTTCCAACTTAATAAATTAATATCTGAACAAAACCCGATTCTTTATCTTTTAAAGTGAAAAAACCAAAAAGCTTAAAACTGAAACATTAACAAATACCGTGAACCACCATTTTTTAATTTATATACACTTCTCTCAAATTCCTAGATCTTTTTTTAAGGAAATATCTTTAGTTCAACGACGACGGTCTTAACAATTTCGTTTCACAAAATCTGGTTATCTTCAAATAAGTACTCACGGACTTGTGTTAATTTCTAGACTTTACAGTTAATAAATGATACTTGAGCGAAGTACAACGTGTAGCATTTGCAGTCATCTTGAAAAACAATGTAACTTGCAATACTTGGGTTAAATTGAGGCGAAATTTACAGTTAGGATTGCACAATTATAAGGTGCTAAAGTATAACTCAGTATAATGTAAAAATGCATAATTGTGTACATACCTGTATAAAGACAAAAATATATATTAATATAATCCTCTATAATACATACCATCAAATTTGTCGCTCAGGTGTTCAAGATTAAACTTCTCTAGAAAATCTTTAATCTCACTCATTGTTTATAGATCACTTGCACTTGGTCATTTAATTCTGAATTATTTATTTAAAACAACTACGCCTAAATTATAATGGCGCGTATGTGCACAAATGCAGACTTACCAAGAGACGAAAGCCGACTGCCGGGCCGGGCTACTTAGAAACTTGCATACTGCTTACTGCAGACCATAATCTTAGGACAAGGACACACTTACTTTGACTCAAAGAACATTACCTTTGTTAAAAATACTATTTTAAAATTTTACAGTCCCAAAGACGCCAGCTTTTAAAAAAGGAATTTTGCTGTCAAGAACATAAACCGAAATTACCAAAGACATAAAAAATCATGCATTAAGAACGCATTCATTTCAAATGAGATTATTACCTTCCCATAAAGTAATTTACAGTCAAGATATTTTATTCTCTTGTAGCAAGTGCTGCCTTTTATCAGTGTACCCAATTATACCAGATAAAAATAAATTGTAGTTCATAGATTTTCTTATAAGGATCAGAGGTAATATATACCATATATTACATCAAACAAGCTCATAAATATTGGTACTTAGTGAAGCACATAACTTACCTGCAATTTGAGTCCTTTCAATAGCTGACAGATTTATATGTTTTAGTGAGCACTCCAGTCCAAAGTGGGGGAAAAAAATTGTTGCTTTATATTGTCCCTTATTTTCAACAAGCTCAATAGTAGATGGACACGAATGAGCCAGTTTCACTAAACCCTGAGCCGTCTTAATTTTTTTTGGCGACAGCGTTGAAGTTTGTTTATACTTTTCTTGAAGATATGATCTACGACAAATATAGTATCCTTTTTTATGGACAGACCTACCTTATCTTGACTCCTGACGGTTTCAAGTAGAAGCATTTCATTGCCTTTTCTTGTTCATTTTCCACAGCAAAATATCTACAATTTGTATATAAATTAGTATATAAATAAAAATTGTGGATAGGTATTTACTATGTGGACATTAATAATTTTAGAAACCTTTCTTGCTTTCAAAATTTATTTCCTGTCTGAATATATTAATATCATGTTCAACTACCATATGATTACTTAAATCTGCATGGGATTTAAATACACTTGAATTCTGGGATCTGCGTATAGAACACGTGGTTTTTTTTATGGATGCTTCTTATATGAGCGTAGAGATGCTTGCGTTGAGAAAACTTTAACGCAATAAAAACACTTAATACCTCCCATTTAGAATTAAATACTTTTACTATTAACAGTAAATCAGCATTAACCTTACTCTCACAATAAACTAAAAAGCTGAAAAGGTTATTTTTACAACCACAAAGTCTCGATCACACGAACTTTTCTTCAAAACAAGAACAACAACCATCAGTCACGAAATTTTGACACTTGACACGTGTTGACTTAGAATTTGTCCACCAGAAGTGCTGCAGTCGCGGCCGTCCTTGATTGGCCGCTTCGTGCAAATAGACGCTCCTGTTTATTACAAATTTATTTATTTGTTTGTGTTTGGTCTAGCGGTTTTTACTGAACTTTATTTTGGTAAATGTTAAATAATTGCTGTTCTGGGGCTCCTCATCTCATTTTAACAAAGCATGTATACTACAAAAAAGTACTAAGATGCATTAAGAATGTACCACCAGGTACCCCGTGTAGAAATATTTTTAAGAAATATGGCTTCTTGACGCTGCCATGTTTATATATCTTCCAATTGATCAACCATGTAAATAGCAATACGCAACCCCTTAATCGTAATTGTGACATTCATGAATACTACACAAGGAAGGCCCAGGATCTCCGTGTGCCATACTCTAGGCTGGGTGTTGGTCAGAATTCACCATCATATAGGGGAAGTTCGGGTAGCCCCGGACACTTAAGCAAAAACTCAATTTAAGAGAAAACTGTGCAGTCGGTAGTAAAAACATATATGAAATCAAAAAATGTAAACCCAAGGCAATCAAAATATAATGTAATTGGACAGTAGATACAAACGAAATAATTCATACTCGCTATTTAAAAAAGTATCGTTTTATTATCATTGAAATATTAGAAGGCAACTCCGTACACATAAAAAAATAACACGAGATGGATTAAAACATGGTGAGTCATTTGGAATCACCGCAAAAGACACAAATATAAAAGAGAGAAAATGTCGGAATATCTGCACAATCCTTGTGAACCCAGGTTTGGCTTCTGGCATTGTATCCAATATCCAATCCTCATCAAACGTTTCTTGGCATACAAGGCAGGCGACTAAATCTTTATCATTTGGCGTCATTTATTTTAATGAACTCTTCGATTGAGACGGATTTTTTTTTGGTGGATTTTGTTCTACCGGCCCTCAAATTTAATTTTTTTTTATATTCACCGGTAAAGGTTGCTGTAAATCGACCTATTTTAGCTACCGTTGTTATCTTCGACCAACTGTGAAGCTAAGTGATACGACCACCAAGACTACTTTTTGGGACATCAAACCTCTCTGCCGAATCTTGAATACTTTTGTGATCATCCATTACAGATTTAATGGCTTGAAGCATCATTTGCTCTGTCCCAAGAGCCTCGATTAGTTTTCCGGCCAGTTATATTTTTATTCTGAAAAAACCAAAATGGCAGATTTACTGTATTAAATTAAATACCACATCCTTAAGCACATAACTAGACAATATACAGAAAACTTAAAAAAATGTGAAATATATTAGAAAAAGAAGAAGATTACTAAAGTTAATTAAAATTTAAAAAATGTCCGCGCTTACCCGAAATTTATGTGTCCGACGCTACCCGAAAAACAAATATATTTTAAAAATTCAAAGGTTAGGGTTTATCTAATAAAAAACAATTTTCAACACGAATTTCTACTACTTACATATTATCCTTAAGAGAAGAAAATGCAAATGAATGATTACTCACCTTAGTTTTTTTTTTCATAAGCCTTTAAATTAGTGATGGGATATCTCGAATGAAAAATAATCGATCATTCGATTATTCAAATCACTCGAGATATCTCGAGAAGTCAGCGCGATCATTCGAATGATTTATCCGAGAGATTAATCGCCTTTCGCCGCTTCGAATGACGAGACGAAATACGAAATGACGCCGTCGCCGACTCGGCACTCGACGTTGCGTTACGATGCATATTGTCTCGGTCTCGGATGATTTTTTCATTCGAATGATTGTTTATTTCGAATGATCCTTCCATATCGATCGAGCATTATTTCATCTCTCGACAACGCATAGCATGTTTTTAATATTGTCTTGGTCTCGGATGTTTTTTTCATTCGAATGATTGTTTATTTCGAATGATTCTTCGATATCGATCAAGCATTATTTCATCTCTCGACAACGCATAGTGTTATTAGCATGTTTTTATGATATATACAGAGTGTTAGTAAAGTATGTGACCAAACTTTAGGGTATTATTCCTTACTTAATTTTAAGATAAAACATAGGTCCTAAACGACTTTGTTTTTAATACACAGGGTGTTGAATTTTTGTAAAAGGTTTTTTCTAAATAACTAGAGGACGCAAATTAGTATAAAGTTGAAATTTGGTGACGATTTTTGATGCATAAAGGGGAGTCTTGCTAGTTGTCAAATTTGTTAAAAGAAGTGTTTTTGTTTTTGTGGATCTCTCACTTTTTTGTTATTTTGAACAAATTATACTAATAAATAATGTTATGTATGACTTTACATTTTTTTGTTTTTATCGAAAACGGTCAATCCAAGCAAAAAAATTCAAGAGATGATTTTTGTGTAGTTTTATTTGCTATATTTTTTGATTCGAATGATTATTTCGAATGATCATTCGATTATTAAAATCATTCGAGAGCTAATATTTCGATTATTTAATTCAGTCGATTATTCCCAACACTACTTTAAATATTACACCAAACAAAAAAACCGTCAAAATTTTCGCAAATGAGCACAACGACCAGAAAAAAACCTGCAGGAGCTCTGCAAATTAAATCACACTATCCTAGTGAATATTACAGCTCATCGAGAGTGCAGGCGCATTACTAACCAACCTGAAGACGTATAATACCTGGTGTCCGGGGCTACCCGAATTTCCCCTATGGGTGTGAAATGTCTGAACAAAATGAAAAGCATAGTAAATGAAAATAACATATAAATATTTCTAAGAAAATCTCAAAAATTCTTATGTGAACATGCATTTTATTCGGTTCAGGAGTTTTTGGATTACAATCATGTACTATCTACGTAAGTCATTTAATTTGTAATTGTAATTTTGTGTGACTAGTCTTGTGAATTTATAATTGTATTGTAAATTTTTATGATGAATAAATTGAAATTAAAATTTGAATTGAAGTATTGAATAAGATATAAGATGGATATTAGTCCGGAGACTCATTTCTTGATTGTGAGCACGGAGGGAAACCCTATCTTAGAAAATAATAGGGTTTTCTTACAAACCATTAAGGGTAAGCATCATTTGTACATACTTATATTTTACGGTAAACGTAAATTAATTTATTGTTGAAAGTTTACTAAAGTAATATACTGTAAAATCTTTGTACATTTTCAGACGAGTCCTTGGTTTATGTTCGACTAACTCTAGCAGAAATGTTTGGTCTGGCGGCTGCGACTATAGAAGCAGTGGAAACAGATAATTCAGAAACCAATTGGCATTTTCTTTTAGAAGAACAATTTTATTGGGACCACAAGAATACACTTTTAATGTTAGAGGAATACAGGAAAAGAATGTCAAAATTTAGAAATCCAAAATTTAAGAAGAGATTATTATGGGATGAAATTGCAAATATAATGAGACAGAACGGATACTTAGTTGGTTCTGATACAGTTGACAAAAAAATGAGGAACATGAAAAATACATTTCACACAATAGTTGATAACAATAATAAAAAAAACTGCGGGCAGAGGACGTATTCATTGGCTTTATTTTAACATTTTTGAAGATATGTTCAAGGAGAACATCAAAGCAATTAATATTCCCTGGGTAATGTCTACTACCAGGAATTCAACTGAAAATACGGTACTGTCAGAAATAAATACAGTTTCACAATTAGTTGAAAAATCATCTCCACAGTCTCTTGAAAATATTGAGAATAATATTGTGAGTCCTTCAACCAGCTCTGCACCCCTATCTGATACTACACCAAAAAGAAATGTAAAACGCAGGCAGCTGCATGGATGAAGGAGGCGCCAACTTGAAATAGAAGAGGAAAACTTCTGGAACTTGAAAGATCTCGAGAGGCCATAGAAAAAAGCAATGACATTCAGGAAAGAAAAACAAAAATACTACAGACGTTGGTGGAGAAAAGTTGAAATTTTTATTAATTACGTCTAATATATTTTGTCTTTGCATATAGACTTTCAGTTATTTGTTTCCTAGTCATTAGTGCCATTATAGGTTATTTTTATAAGGTGAGTTTGTTATAAGAGTGGTCTTCATAAAAGTACGCATCTAGAATAAAACATATTTCTGTCATTTTTGTATTTTGGTCAAAAAATTAAACCCAGTTACAAAGAATAGAGTTTTATTTATTAAAAAACAAGTATATTTCTTAATTCAGGTAACTTTAATTTCCTGTTAGGAGAGCAGCAATAAAATCCCTCTTTCATCCAATGCATTTCTGTTTGTTTCTACATGACCGTCTATATTGATGTTATCCTGTTCAGCAGCTTCTGGTTGCTCACCTTCAACTATGCCACTATTTTTTAAAATTATATTGTAAATTACAGCTAGAACTATATCAATCCTAGCCATATCTAGATACTTCAACCTTCGAAACTTGCACTTTAACAATTCAAAAGCTTGCTCTATAAGGACCCTTACAGAACTCATTCTTGTGTTGAACGTAACTGTAAGGTGTCCATTATCCCGGTAAGGTGTTAAGAGGAAAGGGGATAGAGGATAAGCACTATTGCCAAGAAGATGCTCTGTTGGTGATATGGTAGCTCCTGCCTCATTTTCTGTTAAAATATTGAAAACTGGACTAGTGCGAAACTCTCGAGCATCATGCACCCTGCCAGGTGTTCCAGCAAAAACATCATATGTATGGATAACATTTAACTACTTGCTTGATTTATTTTGTAATTCTGTTGAAGCTTTCCATTTTTCCCAACCCAACCAAACAATAACGTCATGCCTCAACTGACAAATTCGGTTAACCATTTCAAAGAAAATTGTATAACCTGTTCCTATTGATTTACACTTATTATTTGTTAATTTTTACGGTGACCCTAAAATGCCATTGTACCTATATTAAAATTTATACCTAGACTGTCAAATTTTTTTTAAATCAATTAATAAGCTAATATTGCAGATGATGTGTGTTACACTGTCTTAAACTAAACTAGAGAAAAGCAACCAAAGTCACCAAATAAATTCTGGAAATTTTCAAATAGTTTTTGGAAGCTTAAAAATAAATTTTACTGCTATGGCGTTTACCCCTTGTCAGATGCCTCTGGTTGCAATAAAATAATATCTTGTTTTTAGACTACTTTTAAAATCAGTAAACTTTATCAAAACACGAGTACGAGATGACAGCCGTCAACACTGCTGGCCATCATTTTTACACACTGGTGTTGCCAAACTTATTTCTCTAAACCTAAACTCCTGACATCTCCCTTTTTTTTTAAATAAAATCTTTGAGATGCCGAGGTTTTCTAAGAAACCTGCCAAATCTAGATGTCGGCAAATTGCCAGACTCTTTACCATCCATATCATCCGTTAACCTAACTTTACTAGATCTGGGAGCCTTCTCAGTTTGTTCCTCCGAATTATCACTCTCAACTATACATTCTGTTTTTATTTCAAACTTATTTCTAGGTGATGCCTTGTACAGATTATACCTATTTCGTTCAACTACATTACCTGTGGGCAACTGAACATAATATGATCTGGGTTTAGCACCTGCATCAACAATTCTGCCCTCTGACATATCATGCACGTTGTCTTTTATTCTTACTACCTCACCTTTATCAAATTCCAGTGGTTTTGCATGATTTCTTCGATCATGATACATTTTATATTTCTTTTGTCTTTGTTGTAGAAACAATTTAACTGGAGAGTTATTTTTCTCATAAACATCTTCCGGTGTTGGCAGAAAGGCTTTATGACCGAACACTATATCACTCGGAGATTTATCGAAATGACTATCAATTGGCGTATTGCGGTATTCTAGTAACGCAATATGGGGATCAGTTCCTGAATCCTCCGCCTTTTTAAAAAGTTGTTTACAGGTTTGTATATACCTTTCTACCATTCGGTTCGATCTGGGGTAATGAGGGCTTGATGTCTTATGCTGAAACTGCCAGTTTTTGCTGAAATCCTTAAATTTAAAGCCTTAGAATTGAGGTCCATTATCACTATACAATATTCTAGGTTTACCATAGCGTGCAAAATTCTCTTTTAACCCCAAAATACATGCTTCAACACTTTCAACCTTCAGCCTCTTAACTTCAAAAAACTTACTGAAATAGTCAATTTATTAACAAAAATGCTTGCCCCTTATAGTACAAAATATCCACTCCTACCACCTCCCACGGTTTCCCCGGAATTTCTCTAAGTAATAGGTTTTCATGACCGTGATTCCTTTGAAATTTGCAACATGTACTGCAGTTTTGTACAACATCCTCTATTTCCTTCATCATGAGTTGTATTAAACGGCAATGTTTATTAAATGTTGAAAAGGTTTTCTATAACATGGGGAAACCTTAACTAACAATGCGGCAGACCCAAAAACCAAAAATATTATTTGGTAGAAGCAAATAAAAAAGTTACACTTTACTATCTAATAACTACATACTACATACAAAAGCGTAAAAATACAGATAAAGTCATCGCTAGTGTATAAAACTTTTTAACAAACGCTCCATATTATGGTTTCCTCCTAAAACTATGAATTCAGTTTACTCAAGCGTGTATAAAAAAAATGTTAACACTATTTTTTTTAAGAAATCATCTTCTACTGATATAATAAATTGTCGTCAAAAGCGTGTGTATCTTTTGGTAACACCGATTTAAGTTCCTGCAAGTGTTTCCATTTTTCTTTTTTAATCTTACATGGACCCTTTATCAATGCTGGATAATTTTCGACAACGGGCATGCATTCTGGTCTAACTGGCAAATCAATAAAAGGATTTTCATAAGAAAGCTTAACTTTGATATCTTGAGTAGGCAGGCACTCATATTTGATACATTTTATATCTGTTATAACAGGATCAAACGTTTTCCTTCCAGGTCCTAAAGAGGTATAACGTAAATATTTGGATTCATATTATTTAAAAAAAAAATCATATTCCAATATTTTAACATCATAAGGCTTCGGGGTCACTCTACATTCTTTAGAAACGGTGGGATAGTCACTTGGTAGATGTATCTCTTTATTCCTAAGTTTCCGCTCTATTAAGCTGTGAACCGAGTCACATTCCATTCGGGTGTGACCCGGTTCAAGATACTTTTGGTAAACTGTAACTGAATTCTTAATAGCAAAGTTGAGCAACGCTGTAACGTCTCGATTTTGCAACCGTTCAAATCTCTTCAAAATGTTGGGTGCCAGTGTTAAGCTTCCCCCCCCCCCCCTTGAAGTGAATAGGTTGCAAAGCTAACGTCGTGTAAAATGTGGTTAAAAATAAATCGCCCTAAACCTGTTATCCTACAGATAACAATTGTGACCAGGTACGCCCTGAGAAGGATATCTACTTACAACTCTTACCTAATCGACCAAATCAAGCTGCTTGTAGAACACCTCCATACGCTAGCTCTATCTCAAAGGGTAGGTTCTTTTAGTGACAGATGAGCGTTTAGCTTTTAACGTCAAAATCGGTAATTTAGTCAAAATTAGAGAGGCGCCACCATAGTTTTACTTTCTAAAATTCAGGCTCTAAATGGTGGTCCGTTTAGCCCGTAGCGTTGAAACAAAACCAGGAAAAGAAAATTAAATGTCAAGTCCGGTATTTAAAATTACTAGGTAATCCAAACAAATTTTTGTTTAAGGCCAATACATATAATCTTGACTTAAAAATTTAGGATATAATGACAAGTCCTTTTTTTTGTTTAATAAGATTAATGCACGCTCCTCTGAGACAAAACAATACAGTTACTTGGGTAACTTACAATGTAGGATTGATCCAAGTGTGTTTGAGGCAGTCACTATATCCGCACAATAGAGTCAGCTGTGCTTGAGGGTATAGTGACCACGTGGTCAAAAACACTTGTATCAAAACTGTCAACCGCCGAAAAGAAAAAAAGTATTTACAAGTGAGATCTCAGTTTGTCAAGAAAACAAGTTAAGTTTTTAAGGTTACGGTAGTGAAAAATTTACAAGTTACTAAAAATTTACAGAGGTTACCTTCAAAAGGTCCACTAGGCTGTGGAATCTAGCACGCCTGACGGTGACTACACTCATAGCACGAAAAGCCAACTGTGCTCCCACAGAGTCCAGTCACGAATATCAGCCCTGGGTCAGCTTAACCAGTCCAGCCCTGATACGTCCACTAGGCCAAACGATACTAGAAACCACCTCCCCCTAATACCCAATGAAAATAAATGAAAAGAGACCTAAGGAAACCGTCTGGTTCCAGTCTATGAGTCCCCAAAAGTTGTATACTTAAAATATATGCCCAAAGTAAAAATGTAGTTACATGACTACATGTATAGATTCTAATATTTAAAATTTGGTCACATGAAAATTTACAAACTACCCAAAAATTATAGGTTCAGTTTGGACTAAACGAGGCCTGGCATACGCTTGCGTGTTGTCGACAAACGCCCGCGCTTACACGTCACCTGGGCTCTACAATCGTTCGAAAGCACAAGAGAAAAAGGTTATAAAAAGGTGAAACAAAGTGATCATATATTTAAGCAAGTTATTGGTCTGAAGGACTCTCTACCAGTGAGGATCGAAACATTGATTTCCCAATAAGGTCTCCCCAGAATAAACAGACCCTCGATGGGGTACAATCGGGATTGTACAGATTAATTGATAAATAGGGAAAATTACCCCTTGGCAAGAATCAATGTAGGTAACCACACCGGTAGGTGAAATTTTAAATCTACACTTAGCTGTCTACAATACTCGAAGCTGCCTCTCCGTGCGGTTTGTTCCCCAAGATGACAGCTAACCCGACGCAAGGTCATTCAAGGTCCTATAAAAACCTGGTACTGAAATGATTGGGCTCCACCACCAACCCCGGATGTCCAGTCCATAAATTCATGTACTTTTATCCAAAACGTAAAACTGGTAATCCAAAATTAGGTAATTTATACCAATACTAACAATTTAGTCATATCCAAAGAGAAATAATCCAACGTAAAAACCCTTAAATTAATAAGGGTTTTTCCTTCAACACCGGAGAAAAAAAACACAATTTTATCGGCAACTTGGCCTAGGAATGCATCCTATCCAAGGATCGAACTAATGCATTCCAAATGAAAAAGGGATGATACCCAAGAAACTTTATCTGCTCACGTGGCATTTTCCAAAAATAAAAACTAGCTGAGTTTTATCCCATGTGTCTTCTTCAGTGGTTGACGGCCAAAAGGGACGAAGCCACGTCATCTACACCCAATCTAATATCTAAACTCTGGTTCCATGACCAACTGCCCTTAAAAAAAAACCCAAATTCCCCAGAAATCTACGCCACTTCGAGAAATCGCAATAAAACGGTTAACCCTTTTCTTATCAACCGTCCGGTCGTCCGTCACCTGAATACGGCTTTATGACAGTTCATCCCGCCTGAAATCTAAAAGAAGAATGTCAGCGTCCTGACATTTTACTTATATGGCAAACAGCTGGCTGTCACATTTCATAATAGACAATTTTCGAAATTAAAAGAAAACCAATCGAAGTTTAGCACAAATATATCCAATATCAAGTCTCTACGACTAGCAATATATATCAAGAAATTGTCATAAAAATATACTACCCAAAACATGGAAAATAATCAGGAAAAATTCACTCGAACTCACATCGAGCCCTATATTTGTCTTTCACCCTTAACGAGGATTTACAGAAGGTATAAGGTATTATTTATTTAATTATTATTTAATTGCTTATTAAGGTCTCAAAAATTCCACAATAAAAATATTTACTTAAAAAAATTAAGTCTAAAGCTGAAATTTTGATACTAATTATCTATTACATCGTGTTGCTATTTTCTACCCATAACATCACCCCCTTTTCCAAGGAAAAAAAAATTATGCAATAATTTTTTTTTTATTCAACACTAATAGAAAAAATATTAAAAAAATTTATTCATCTTCAGGACCAAAGTATGGTTTAAGATCCTGGATATGCCAATTACCCTTAGACTTTCTGTTCATGTCCTCTAATTCATACACACAATAGCCTACTTTCTTACATATCTTAAAAGGTCCTTCAAATTTTCCTTCTAATTTAGAAGAATAATAATTTCCAGCGTCAGACAAAGCATAAAGTCTTTTCCAAACTAAATCTCCTATCTGAAAATGAACGTCTCGACGCCTAAGATTATATTGATTTCTTGACCTTTGATGAGCTTGTTGCAATCGTTTATTTACAAATTCCCTTAATTTTATTAAACTTTCTACTCTTTTAACTAAATTATTATGTTTATCTTTCTGTGTTAAATTTTGAATATCTATTGCCCTATTATATTCGCTGGCGTGAAATATCATTTCTTTTCCGAAATTAATAAAATATGGTGTGCGTCCAGTCACCCTCATGTACCGCAGTATTAACAGCACAAGCTAACGCCGCTAAATTTTCGTCCCAAATTCTCTGATTATCAGAGACAAAAGCTGAAATCATTGATTTAAGTACTCTATTAAATCTTTCTGTCAACGGGTGAAACCAGAGCAAAAATTATTAATTAAGGTAAGCGATATTGTACAGATAGGATTTAGGTTTGTAAATTTGTAAATTCAAAATTGATTAGCTAGTTCTGTTATGAAAGGATTTTACTTATATAGGGTAATTTTCTTCTAGGGTTTTTACGTCCACTATACAATGTTTGACAAATTTAGTAATGTTAGCTCTCATACAAGGCCAATAATATAAACGACAAATTTTCATATATGTTTTGTGGACTCCTAAATGACCTCCAGTAGGAAACTATGACAAGACTCCATGATCTCTCGTCTCCGTTCCTTAGGTAAAACCAATTTCCAAAAATCAGATGGGTCACGCAAATCTGGAAAATCAAGATGAACATACTTATAGATCTTACCATCAGTAACTCTCCAACGAGGAAAATTCAATGGATTGTTCATAATACGCTGTGCAAAGTCAAAATACCACTTATCCTGTACTTCTTGTAGATCTATGTTAAAAATCTCCAGGGCATCACAAGATTCAGTCACACTACGGCTCAAAGCATCTGCAACAACATTATCTCGCCCTTTGCGATGAATGACCTTATAGTCAAACTGCTGCAATCTCAATGCCCAACGACCTAATCTACCCTGAGGATTCTTAAGATTATCTAACCATAAAAGACTATAATGATCACAAACCACTGAAAATTTTGCACCTTCTAAGTAACATCTTAATTTTTCAATTGCAAAAAGCACTGCTAAAAGTTCCCTTTCTGTTGCTGAATATACTCTTTCTTGTCGAGTCAAACTACACGATATATAACATACCACATGTTCTCTACCATCATAGACCTGATATAAAACTGCTGCTACCTCATAATTACTTGCATCTGTCTGAAGAATAAACTCATGTTCAAAATTTGGACAAGTCAAAATGGGTGCAGAAACTAAAACGTTTTTAATTTTTTGAAAAGCTTCGTCGCAGTCATCATTCCAAGAAAATTTTGCTCCCTTACGCAACAAACTAGTAAAAGGTGAAATTAAATCCGAAAAATTAGGAACAAAACGTCGGTACCATGATAACATACCTATGATTCTACGTACTTCTGTAACTGTTGGAAAGTGTTGGAATCCGTGTAATTGCTTCAATCTTCCCAGGATCTACAGAAATACCATGTCGATTAACCACATAACCTAAATATCTTAACTCAGCACGACAAAATTTACTTTTTTTCTTATTTAAAGTTAAACCAGCTTTATGTAACCTATCAAAAACAATCTGTAAAATTTCTATATGTTTGTCGAAGTCCGGAGAAACAACAATGATATCATCTAAGTAGCAAAAAACATATGGTTGTAAATCAGCACCTAAAACTGTATCGATAAGCCTTTGAAAAGTAGCTGGAGCATTATGCAAACCAAAAGGTAAGCTACGAAATTGAAATAAACCACGCCCTGGAACTGTAAATGCTGTATACTGTTTACTATCTTCCTCCAGTTCAACCTGCCAATATGCACTTTGTAAATCTAACGAACTTAGGTAACGAGCACCTCCAAGTTTGTCCAGAATAGCTGAAATGTAAGGCAATGGATACGCGTCCTTCCTAGAAACAGCGTTCAGCTTTCTGAAATCTACTACAAATCTCTTCTCACCTTCGTCCTTTGGTACTAGTAGCACTGGAGATGACCAAGCAGAAGTTGAAGGCTCGATAACACCAGTAGCTAACATCTTGTCTACCTCTTCATCAATAAGTTTTTGTTTAAAAGGAGAAACAGGATAATACCTTTGCTTAATAGGCTCACTATCTGTAGAAATTTTATGTTTAACCATGGACGTACATCCTAAACGATCCCCAATTTTATCAAAATAAGTTGAAACTACTTTCTTTAATCTTTCCAGCTGTCCATCGGTTAAGTCTGCATCACACTGCATCAAGGATATCTCAGAATTGACTAAAGGCTCTGATGAAAAATGCCACTCTCCTCTGCGCATGTCTGGTACAATACCTAACTTTATCCAAAAATCAATACCTAAAATAAGCTCATGGCGCAACTCAGGTACTACATAAATATCGATCAATTTTACTACATCCCTAACCTTTACCGGTACACTTGCTATACCTATGCATTCACATGAACTATCATCAGCTATTGTACACAATGCTTTCTTATTGATATCCAATTTAACCCCTAAAGCTTTTAATTTATTCCAGCCTTTACCTCCTACAAAAGTTTTATTCGCCCCTGAATCCAAAAGTCCTTAAAATTTTAAACCCAAAACGTTTACCATTAAATAAGGACATTCTCCAGGTCCTACGTGAGAAAAAACATAATCCAAAACAATTTTATCTTTAAAATGCAAATTTTCTATGGTCGAGTCTAAATTCGAAGCTAATCGCCGACCTAAGATTGGCTTCTCGAACCGTTTCCCTGATTAGATATATTACTATTATTACAAGTTGGACAAGTTTTCTTTGTTACATTTAATTTACCACAAGTAAAACATTTCTTTGTACGTGATGTGCAATTTTTCGCAAAATGATTTGGTTGGTTACATTTAAAACATACTTGAGTATCACTACTTTGATTTTCATTTTGAGAAGTATTAGAAAAATTTTGAGAATTTTGTGCCCTAAATCTATTTTGAGATTCCACTGTATTATTAAAATTAAAATGAGAGGGATTATTATAATTACGATCATTATTGTTCTGAAAATTATTCGATCCATTTTGATAAGAATTATTATTTTGATTTCTATTAAATTTTCTAAAATTATTCTGTGAATTGTTATGGTAAGACTGATTATTCTGTGAACTATTGTTGTAAGCATTATTATTCTGTGAACTATTGTTATAAGCATTATTATTCTGTGAGCTATTGTTATAAGCAGTATTATTTTGTGAATTAAAATGTACATATCTGTTTTGTTTATTATTTTGAAAATTTCTATTACCTGTAAAAGAATTTTGGCTCTGAGGCCTGTATTGCCGATTTGAAAAATTTTGAAAATTTGGTCTCCCTGTATATTTTGTATTGTTATTGAAATTTTTATTAGTATTACCAACACTCAAGTTATTACAATCCAAATTAGACTTTTGTGACATAGAACTAGAACTTGTACAATCAACTTCACTAACAGTATTTTTAGAAAAATCACGCTTTATTGGCTGATAATCTAGATCAGGTTCAAGAGAGACATTACCCTTCCTAGGCGGTTTAAATTCTTCGACACGCAATCTAGTTTCTTCTAACTTCCTACATAATTCGATCAATTCAAAAGGTGTATTAATCTCATGTAAACTTAACCGTTCCTGATAAAATGGTAACATGTTAGATCTTAAAACTTTTAAACGTAAAGAATCTGAAACTGCTGAAGGCATTCTATCAAATAATTGCGTCATAGCTGCTACGTAAACACCTATGGCTTCATCTGAACCTTGGGTACGATTCAAAATCTGTTTCCATAATTTATCTCCAAAATGCGCTGGTAAAAATTCATCTTTCATTAACTTAATTAAAGAATCCCAATCAGCTGCATATTTGCAAATTAAATGATAATAATTCAAAGCATGTGACTCAAATAAATCTGAAGCTGAATGAAATACTTCGGTCTTAGTTACACGCCTCGAAACACGAAGTTCGTCAACTTTTTGTAAAAATGCATTAAAACTTAGTCCTGAACTCCCTGAAAATTTAATACCCCATTTATAAACTGGTACACTTTTATAATTTGAACTACCTGCAGAGGTTTGCTGAAAATTATTAGAAGTATTAGTATGTGAAGGACTTTGTTCTGTATTTGCCATAGTTGAATTTGCTAACGTTTGATCAACCCCTGTATTATCCTCAAAATCTGGATCTAAAGGCGGTTCTGTATTTGTATTAGAAGAGAATAATTTAGCTTTTGACTCATACTCAGTCACTAAAGTCGTTATTTGTTCCAATAATTCCGAACGTTTATTCTGAGTTTCGGTGTCCGCGTCCGAAACTCTCTTGATTCTACCAACTAAATGTGTAAATTTTGTTTCAATTTTTGAAATTTGTTTTGACGTTCCAGAAAAAGTCGAAATGATTTCTTTTAATTCTACAAGTTTAGTAGTACATTCTAAAATTTCTTTTTCATTATCTAGTTCCACAGAACTTTGTACTAGATCACCTGGCATTTCTAAACGTAATAGCGATCGTAAGCATTTCCTTAACGACTCAACTGTTCCCGAAGGATTAATACCCCTTATTCCTACTTCATACTCCAGCTCATCTTTAGCGAGTCTATCTATATTTAACTTATACATTTTGAAAAAAAAAATTTAAAATATTTCGGGCCAAATAAAATTCTTTAAAAAAATTTTCACCAAAAAGTCAAGAAATTTACAATTATAATTTAATATTATTTATGATAAAATAAAATTTCAAAAAATTAAGCTCACCAAAACGTCAAGAAAAAATTTCCATGTAAAATTTTATCGTCACTAAGAATTTATTATAAGTGTTTACTATATCCATACACCAACAGTGTCCATCAAAAACAAACCTGGTGAATTTAAAGTTGCAAAATAAAATATCCAAAATCCAAAACAAAATAGTAAAAGCTAAACCCCATAAGCCTAGAAAATCACAAAAAAAATGTCACTGTACGATATTAGACAATATCTTAGTTAAAGTTGGGCGCCAGTGTAACCTCGTGTAAAATGTGGTTAAAAATAAATCGCCCTAAACCTGTTATCCTACAGATAACAATTGTGACCAGGTACGCCCTGAGAAGGATATCTACTTACAACTCTTACCTAATCGACCAAATCAAGCTGCTTGTAGAACACCTCCATACGCTAGCTCTATCTCAAAGGGTAGGTTCTTTTAGTGACAGATGAGCGTTTAGCTTTTAACGTCAAAATCGGAAATTTAGTCAAAATTAGAGAGGCGCCACCATAGTTTTACTTTCTAAAATTCAGGCTCTAAATGGTGGTCCGTTTAGCCCGTAGCGTTGAAACAAAACCAGGAAAAGAAAATTAAATGTCAAGTCCGGTATTTAAAATTACTAGGTAATCCAAACAAATTTTTGTTTAAGGCCAATACATATAATCTTGACTTAAAAATTTAGGATATAATGACAAGTCCTTTTTTTTGTTTAATAAGATTAATGCACGCTCCTCTGAGACAAAACAATACAGTTACTTGGGTAACTTACAATGTAGGATTGATCCAAGTGTGTTTGAGGCAGTCACTATATCCGCACAATAGAGTCAGCTGTGCTTGAGGGTATAGTGACCACGTGGTCAAAAACACTTGTATCAAAACTGTCAACCGCCGAAAAGAAAAAAAGTATTTACAAGTGAGATCTCAGTTTGTCAAGAAAACAAGTTAAGTTTTTAAGGTTACGGTAGTGAAAAATTTACAAGTTACTAAAAATTTACAGAGGTTACCTTCAAAAGATCCACTAGGCTGTGGAATCTAGCACGCCTGACGGTGACTACACTCATAGCACGAAAAGCCAACTGTGCTCCCACAGAGTCCAGTCGCGAATATCAGCCCTGGGTCAGCTTAACCAGTCCAGCCCTGATACGTCCACTAGGCCAAACGATACTAGAAACCACCTCCCCCTAATACCCAATGAAAATAAATGAAAAGAGACCTAAGGAAACCGTCTGGTTCCAGTCTATGAGTCCCCAAAAGTTGTATACTTAAAATATATGCCCAAAGTAAAAATGTAGTTACATGACTACATGTATAGATTCTAATATTTAAAATTTGGTCACATGAAAATTTACAAACTACCCAAAAATTATAGGTTCAACGCCTGGCATACGCTTGCGTGTTGTCGACGCCCGCGCTTACACGTCACCTGGGCTCTACAATCGTTCGAAAGCACAAGAGAAAAAGGTTATAAAAAGGTGAAACAAAGTGATCATATTTTTAAGCAAGTTATTGGTCTGAAGGACTCTCTACCAGTGAGGATCGAAACATTGATTTCCCAATAAGGTCTCCCCAGAATAAACAGACCCTCGATGGGGTACAATCGGGATTGTACAGATTAATTGATAAATAGGGAAAATTACCCCTTGGCAAGAATCAATGTAGGTAACCACACCGGTAGGTGAAATTTTAAATCTACACTTAGCTGTCTACAATACTCGAAGCTGCCTCTCCGTGCGGTTTGTTCCCCAAGATGACAGCTAACCCGACGCAAGGTCATTCAAGGTCCCATAAAACCCTGGTACTGAAATGATTGGGCTCCACCACCAACCCCGGATGTCCAGTCCATAAATTCATGTACTTTTATCCAAAACGTAAAACTGGTAATCCAAAATTAGGTAATTTATACCAATACTAACAATTTAGTCATATCCAAAGAGAAATAATCCAACGTAAAAACCCTTAAATTAATAAGGGTTTTTCCTTCAACACCGGAGAAAAAAAACACAATTTTATCGGCAACTTGGCCTAGGAATGCATCCTATCCAAGGATCGAACTAATACATTCCAAATGAAAAAGGGATGATACCCAAGAAACTTTATCTGCTCACGTGGCATTTTCCAAAAATAAAAACTAGCTGAGTTTTATCCCATGTGTCTTCTTCAGTGGTTGACGGCCAAAAGGGACGAAGCCACGTCATCTACACCCAATCTAATATCTAAACTCTGGTTCCATGACCAACTGCCCTTAAAAAAAACCCAAATTCCCCAGAAATCTACGCCACTTCGAGAAATCGCAATAAAACGGTTAACCCTTTTCTTATCAACCGTCCGGTCGTCCGTCACCTGAATACGGCTTTATGACAGTTGATCCCGCCTGAAATCTAAAAGAAGAATGTCAGCGTCCTGACATTTTACTTATATGGCAAACAGCTGGCTGTCACATTTCATAATAGACAATTTTCGAAATTAAAAGAAAACCAATCGAAGTTTAGCACAAATATATCCAATATCAAGTCTCTACGACTAGCAATATATATCAAGAAATTGTCATAAAAATATACTACCCAAAACATGGAAAATAATCAGGAAAAATTCACTCGAACTCACATCGAGCCCTATATTTGTCTTTCACCCTTAACGAGGATTTACAGAAGGTATAAGGTATTATTTATTTAATTATTATTTAATTGCTTATTAGGGTCTCAAAAATTCCACAATAAAAATATTTACTTAAAAAAATGAAGTCTAAAGCTGAAATTTTGATACTAATTATCTATTACATCGTGTTGCTATTTTCTACCCATAACAACGCATTTGCCAAAACATTATTGCGATTCTGAAACCTGCAGCCATCTGAATAAATTATTATGGGCAACTTCGATGTTGTAATACATTTGGTTTCTAAATAGTCAATGATACATGACGCAAAGGTGGAAATTTTGGTCTTCAGAAAACCAGTAACATGTAACATCTCTGTTAGCAAGATTATAGATGGTAAAGTTATGGCAGCACAACTTTGTCTTAAAATAAATTTTTCCAGCAGGTAGGTATGGCGATAACTTTACCGCCTGTAAGTCCATACATATGACTATGCATTTTCCATCCTCTGCCATTTTTCTATTTTTCGTTTTTTCTTTCCTAGCTTCATTTTTATTTTTAATATGAGCTGTCCATTTTTCTTGATCGATGTTATTGTACTTGTATGAGAAGCACACGTTACAGTGGTCTTTCTTCGGCTTAAACAAAGCAAGATTTTTTTCATGAAATACTTTTCTAAATATTTTTCTATTGAGTATCAATGTATAATTATACATTGACATGAGCCGAGAAGCCACTCAATAGAAAAATAAATTATAATTTATACAAATCATTTAAAGTATGAACAGATTCTTCCAAGTACAATTTTAATGTATCTCTTCTACAGTAATGTGCTAGTAACTTCGGCAACTGGTCAAAGAATTTTCTAAGAAATTTGTACTGATTACTGTGTCGTTCTCTACTAAGTTTGATTAAATTATTTGGTGTTTCAAAAGCCATACCATACAAACTTTTACTAACCCAATCTTGAATAGTCTATAGCCTATGTCTAATGTATTTATGAACATTTGCCTACAAACTTGTAGCCGATAGTCTCCAGTACTTGAAAAATAGGTATAATTACCTTGTCTTCTAGATTCTTCTTTTCCTCTGGCTGTATTTCCTTTAATTACATTTGAGCACACAAGAACCTTTCTTTGGCTCCAGTTCATTTCTTTTCAAAACTTGTCAAACATATTTTGCCGGATTTCTTCTGTAAATTCGGAACAATTTCTTTTTTGGCTTTTCCTACATACTATGGATTTCCAAGTAGGTTTTAATTTTCTTTCTTCTCTCTTTATATTGTGTTTAATTTTTTCATTTTTCTTTTTGCTATATCCAAGGTACGCTTTACCTTCCATTCTCAGTTTCTTACTTTTTAATCGTTTCCATTCACCTAGGCCTGCTACCTTCCTTCTTTTCCTGGCTTTGTTAATTTCCTCAACATCACATATTTGCACTGCTTCGTCAGAGGATCTTTTACCCCATATTTTTTCTTCATCAAGGTCACTGCTATTAGAACCGATTTCCTCTTGCGATGAGGGCTTGTAGCACAATGCCACATCTGTCTCCGAGCAATAACTACTTGAATACAAGGACACAATGCTTATCTGTGACGTCATCAGCCGTGGTCATATGAATAAATGAATACAATATTATATTATATGCTTTTTTTGGATTTATGTTTTTGTGTGACTTATAAATTTGCACTTTAGACCATCATCATTTAAATATTTAAACTTGCATTTGGGCAAATTATGCGTTAATAAGATCTAAAATATGTATAAGTGATAAAAACTATAATGATTTTAAAAAGAACTACTTTGTGTAAAATGTTTTACTGTAGTTTTTTTAGGTACATATTTTAAGGTGAGTATTAATACCAATTATAAAAAATAATATCTTCTATTAAACTAAGAGATCCTAAAGATTTTGCCTCAGATATTGTGTATCCTCAGATAGCAAAATTTTCCAAAAATTTAGGTACTCGAGGATTTACGAGTAACTAAGTACTGAGAAAAATTTACTGAAAATCATCATTGGATTACCTAGCCACTTTAAAGTTAAAGTTAATGTATGTCCAATTATTTTGTATATGTATTTAATTTCCTTTTATGACCTTTACCTAATCGGTTATTTTTCTTGGCACAGTAATTTTTGAGCAGAGTGTTGGTAATACTGCTAAGTAAAATATCAATAATTGTTTTTGCTGAGTGTGTATTGCAGCCATCAAAGTATATTAAAAATTCTTGTTTAAGGATATATTTAAATACGAGATTAGTCAGAAATGATTTTTGAGAAAAAATGTTTAAGAATGTATTCTCATGGTCACTAAGTATTTTCTGGAATAAAATATATGAAACAATAACTATTTCAATTACATGATCTCTAGGATATTGCAGGGCACCTCTGCTTAAGTTAGTTATGAGATTAAAATTATCTTCAACAATAAGTTCTTTATTGCATATCAAAGAATTTTTGCAATAATTGCATTTCAGCTTCTTTAAAGCAATATGGCTGCAATATCCCCCCAGATACGTAATCACAAGCATTTCTGGTTTAAAGTTGTCCATATCAGATTTTTGAATAATAATATTTTTAAGAATTTCGTCAATTTCTTTAGAACAGTCTTCAGCACTGTCCTGTTCGTCACAATCAGGTGATTCGTAGAATTTTTCAATTCTTAACTCTCCAAAATTATGGGATTTTAGTGTCAATATTGATTGAATTCGTAGTCGTTTTTCAGATTCATAAAGTTGTCGAATTGAGATGTGATAATGTCCACCCGCTAACTGTCTATACTTTCCAAAGCGATTTTCTAAGGGATCAGTTTGCAATTTTCCTAACAAAATATAATTTAAATTTAATTCCTCAAAACAATATTTCACAATTTCCAGCACACCATAAATTGTATGGGACAAAGCTGTGTGAGTTTGGCGTGTTAATTTTTTTAAAAAAATTTCTGATTTCCAGTTATCTAACCAAATCAACATTTGTTTCAAAAAGTCAAGTTTTGGGTCGTTTACTATTTTACCTTTTACAATAGGTTCCTGGAAAATATCACGCAAACGCTTTCCTTTTAATGGTGTTTTGACGTTTATTATATTCCACCACTTTACTATTATTTTCAAAAACTCGGCTGTGTCCTGAGCATTGGGGATATCTTTGTCAAAATTTTGTAAGCCCTCAATTACAAAAGGATTAAAAACTTTTAATGCCAGTTTTACATTTTGTCTTTCCATGCTAGACGGATACAGAGCTTTTAAATTTAAAGAGAAGCCAAATTTTAGTAACATGTTGTGTTCCAAGTCATGCAATTTTTTAAGAGATGCAAAACATGCAACTTTTTCTTCGCCAGTAAAAAAGTCGGGATATGTAAATGTCTGATCAGGTTTTGAGTTTAGCCAGGCATTGAATATACATTTTAAGAGATGGACAGAATCAAACAAGTAAAATAAAGGTCTTTTAGCATCGACAGGGTGTGGGAACACTATATTAAGTTCTTTTTTTGGTGAAAAATTTGACATAGCTTTTCCATTAATGGCATTGTTGTCACTGAGTACACAAAAAACTATATAACCGATAGCCTCTAAATGAGTTATTATTGTTTTGATAAAATGAAAAAGCAATTCATGGTTAATTTTAGATATAGGGGCAATGTGAACAACTTCTTCCAAATCTGAACAAATACTTGTAATCATGAAAGTATATGCAGATGTTGCTAACAATTCGTTATTATTTACTGATGCCCCCACCAGGTTTCCCCCTTTATAGTCTAAATAAGGGTTAATATGAATTTCATCCATTAGCAGACAAACATTTTTGTCTTGATCATTTAAATATTTAAAAATATTTTGTGCGTAAGTCAAAAAAAAATTTTTCTCATCAATATGGGGATCAGTTAAAAAATTATTACAGACGCCTTTGATAGTTTCAGGATGGGGTAAAATTATTGGCCAGTGATTTCTTAAATATCTGTACGCATGAGGACTGATTGTATATACAATTGAACAAAATACCATAGTTGTAGTGGAATATCTGTATCGTTCTTTTGGCAAAGTTCTTAATTTTATTTGTTCGGAGATAAATTGCAAAGCTTGTGCTAAAATATCATTGTCTACTTTTAAGTTTTTTAGCAAATCTGAAACAAAGTTCAAAATTTCATTAATTTTTGACATATCCATGTTATTTTTTCTGTAGTCATATTCGGGATCGCGGTCAGGATTCGAGTTATTTTCAGAGTTATTATTGTCTTGTTCGGAATCTAAAGGAAGAATATTCATCGAACAATCAATGGTATCAAGTAAATTTCGCAATTCATCCAAACTACTTGACAAAAAGGGCGTTTTTAGTTTATCAATTTGTATACTTACTGGTTGTCCGTACAAGTATGTACTTATTTCTAAATTATTATTTATTTTAACAGCCCACGTAATTGAAGGCCCCGGAATATGCTTAATCTTAAAGAGAGTCTTTGAAGTTTTTTCATTAATAATAAACCACCCTTCATTTAAACTAAATGTTTTAAACAAATTATTAAATTCTTCAAAAGTTTTATAATTTGTAAGTTCTTTATGTATTAAAATTTCACGCTTGCTTTCTTCAATACCTTTTTGAAATCGTAATTCGTCTAGTTCTTTAAGTTTTTCTTCTCTGCTTTTTCGATGCGTTAAAGTTTTTGATAAGTATTTTGGACAATTGGGAAATTTACTAGGTACGCTGTGCTCTTTTAATCTTGGTATATTTAACTTTACAGGAACGACCTCACCGGTTCTCGTGTCTTGCTGACTATACTGCCTGATAAAATCATCTTCTGTAAAATGAAGCTCACATACTCGGCTACTAGCATTTGGAATAAAATTTTCACGATGTACGGCCTTCTGCCATTTCACTTGCCCTTCCACACTCTTAGGAAAACGAAATACTCGTACTGTTGGTCCGTTTGGGTAATTACCCTTACAACCGACTACACAACATCTATAAGGCATTTTAATAATTATTTAAAACACTATTGAAACCGGTAATACACTTTGTTTTTTCACTAAATACACAAAACACTTGTAGATTGTTAACACGAAAAGGAAAACTGCATGTCATATGGTACAACGTTGCCAGATCGACGGTAGCGTTTTGTCTGCTGACTGCACGTTTACTAAAACTTATTATTATTGTTATTTTTTTATTTAACTTCAAAATACTCCCAATAAAATACTGCTGTAAAATTATATTAGGCCTGTGTTAATAACTAAGTTAACGTAGTTATAAACACATTACACAAAGAAAAGTTATTTCTAAGCTTATCCTAATTAAGAATTATAGATAATCGGACAATATTGTTTCAAGCACATGTCTGGACGCACAGCTGACTATGCTGGACGTAAAGCGTATTCGATTGACAAAATCTAATCGATCCGGATCAGGTTACAAACATTAAGTTAGAGGAATACGTAATTGAATCAGGAAGGGTAGTAGAAAGAGATGAAATGTGTCGGAAAGTGATCCGGATCGGTCCAAATTTTTGTCAATCGAATTCGGGTCGGGCGGCTGGACCTGAAAGGAGTTTTTGCGTATGGCCATAGATTAGGAGTTGTTGCATAGATATCCGTATATGTAATGACTTCGGGTGATGACGTCACATAACGTTAAGTCATAAGCATTGTGTCCTTGTATTCAAGTAGTTATTGCTCCGAGTCGGAATTAGTACTGGCTTCATCACTACTTGTAATTTCGCAAGGCACCCGGCTTGTATGCAAAATCAAACCTAAAAGAAAATAACATCTACAGAACTTTAAAAAAACTAATAACTAAATATCTAATAAATTATGTCAGCATAGAAAAATCCGACTTTACACAATTTTAAAATAAAAACATTACCAATGTAAAATAAACCATGAATATAATATTCTAGCAAGCACTGTGCCATAACTCTTTTTAACTGACTTAAAGCATCACCCGGCTAAGCTTTTAATAAGAACACTTGAAATTATATTTTAAGTTAAAATTCGTTGTGGATAGCTTGCTAAAGGAAACCATAATAATATAACATTTCTCTTACCTTCATTTAGATTTGTTATATGTTTATTTTCAACAACCCTAATGTTAGAACCGTCTCTTTTGTTGTTAGAATCTTTTTCCTCCTCGTGCGTACTAGAACCATTTTCTAGTTGACCAGTTATTACAGGTATATTCGGTTGCATTTTAGAACTAATAAGTTCTAAATCGGTATCTAGTTCAATTGGTAGCTGATATTGGGTAAAAACATTGTCCTGACTTTGAATGGCCAAATTATATTCATTTATATCGTCTAAACCATGCATGGGACTGTCTAATATACTAAAATGGCAATTTTGGTATTCTATTTGGATGCTTTGATGATCTAGTAATGGTTCCTTCAATGCCGTTGTACTTTCAATACGCAAATTTTCTTTTTTATTTTGTTGGGGAAATAAGTCATTTCCTAATATAATAGGCATATTCTTAATATCAAATAAGCTTGAACTCTTATCGTTATAGTTGCTAAGGTTATCATAAATTTGTGTTTGATCAGACCCATGAGACTCGTTATTTCCATCCCCATATACCATAGCTAAAATCCGTTTTCCTCTGGAATTCATTATTTCAATACTTCCTATTACACCTATCACATACCACTAAGAAGTATTTCTCTGTAGATGTAAAAACTCCTATCTGCAAATACAAAAAAAATACGATTTTGGCTATCTTGCGGTTAAAATATACAATTCTGTTTAGTAAAAAACGATTCCCAGTTATGTTAAAATAAAATAATAAACAAAAACTTATCTTTCAATCCTTGAAAATAAACGAATCAGAAAAAATTTTAGAGCGCGACGTTATAACCTGTCAATTGCTGTTTACAATTGCGTGATAGGAGATTTTGCACTTCATTTTTCAACCGTCGTTCGGGTGGGAGAAGTTTCATTTGAATTATCTGATTAAAGAGTTTTATTTTCATATGGAAACATTTATAAATGTATGCGTATTTAGGTAAGTAGAGTATAGGAGTCTACCAAAAACTCATTTGCGCAAAAATTTGAGATAGGAGGTATTGCCAGCTCACCCGCGATATAAAGGGCTAGTTCGAAAAACTCTGGCATCGTGGACTCTGCCAGGAGTGCCAGCAAAAACATCTATAAATTATTATTTGTCATTGCACCCAGCTTGTAAAATTACAGAATGGTAATTATTTCTGTTGTAATAGTCGACAGAATTGTGAGGTGGTCCTTGATAGCTATATGGCAGCCATCTATTGCTCCGATAATTCCAGGTATATCTAAAAAAATGTATTACACATTTCTAGACCTACATACACAGGAAATTAATTTTTTTATTTTTATGAGTATTATCACCTCCAGAATTTGGTTACATATACCTACTATTTTTTGACACCCTTGGTATGAAAAATAAGCTACCCCAGCTGAGCATACTGAAGAAAAAGAATAGTATAAGAAATCTGAGCAGCTCATTGTATTTTTGCAAATAACCTTTTTTCTTCTAAAAGTGCCTCATTAAAACTTACTTGACCTATTATATATAATGTTCTTGCAGTTCTTTCACGATCATTTTCGTTAGGCCAAACAATATTCTCAAATCTTAAATCTGCTACTTGTTATATGACTTCAAACCATACCATATGCCCTGTTCCTGGAGCTAAGTTGAACATATCTCCAGCTGCAACAAAGCTTTCTGGCTTGGCCCAAATCCAGATAGAAAATAACAGTTTTTTGTCAAAAGGAACATGCTCTTCTATTACTTGCCTTCTATTTTGTAACTGATTTAAAAGTAATTAAAAACAAAGGATATATTTGTAATTTATTTTCACGTAATTGATGAAAAACTTAAAATTTTTACCTATAATGTTCAGCATAACATGCAAAACATAAAAGTAAGATCTCAATGCTAAAACCATCGCCTAGTTTTTAACTGTATGATGAGAGGCCTCGGGACAGAAATCCTTTACTGCCCGGGGCCCGTCCCGGCTCACAGTGTGTTAAATCGACCATTTAGCACGACATAAGCCCCCAATGTAATTTTGCATTTTTTTTTTCATAGTCTAGCAATCTATATTTAAAACAGTCCTACTAAGAAAAAGGCAGTCAAAAAATATAATATATATTTACAGTTCTCGGGGAGGGGGGGCTTAACTTAGTGTTATTTTAAGATTAAAATCAACGCATTTCTGTACATCATTTTCAAAACAAAAAATATGACACAGAACTTAGCAAATTTTTTACCAAATTTTTACATAAATACTGTTGATAATCAAACTGTTTCACAGTATAAAAACATTTTAAATATTAATGCCCTTCTCCTAGAAATTTTGGGGTTTCTCGATGTATCATTATATTTATGTATTTTTTTTTAACTCTTAGAGCATACAAAAAAGTTTGTCGGAGTTTAGTTTAGTTTCCCTATAAAAATACAGAGTAGGATCCCTTTTAATAGAAAAGTAAAAAATTTTCTGCTCATAGGTGCCCAGTCGAGACTTATGTGGCTTTAAGAATAGCTCTTTAGTTATTATCGACTTGACAAGAAAACCACACAATTTGTAGATGATCATAACTTTGTAAAATTTTTTCGAATTTAAATAACTTTAACATTTTGCCAAGGCTAAGGTTTAAGGTTCAGAATTATTTACAATCGAATTAACGTCTCGTTTTTAGAATTCGGAAAAGAACTAAGAAATCTGTGCGTTTTTTGTTTTTTTTTTTGGAGAACTCACCAAATAAAATACCAGCATGGTTTCATAGCCTTAACTTACCGTATGTCCTGTTGTGGCTAAAATTTATAGAATTTTTGCAACATTTTGAGTTTGATAAAGAAGTTGTAAGTAAACGCTTTATATGCATCATTGCCCAGTATAGAATTCGCAACTAAGTAAGCTTTGATAACAATGTATGTATGGCGTTTGGCGTGATATTTGACATTGCTGAATCAATCCCAAAATTTGCGGGCCTAAATGATAATATTTACTCTATTTTAACTCAGTAGAGAAATTCTTAGAACTTCCAATGAAATACTTAGAAATATTCACAATTTTTCAGAAAAAAAAAAATAAAAATTTAAAGTTGAAAGCTAATATTGTTCTAAATATATTAAAAAGGTAAGCGGTACATTTTTTATTGTAGGCTGTTCGTTCCTATATATGTCTATTAGTAAAGCATTTTGGATAATAATATATATACATTTCCAATCCAATTTATTAAAGAATAATTTATTGAACAGGGTGTTTTTTATAACTGGAACACTCAGTAACTTTTTTATTATTGATAATAAAAAACATTAAATCAATGTTTAAATAATTATGTCGCGCTAGACGGTCGATTTACCACACTGTGCGGCTCTCGACGGCCCTGTGTATGATTACAACTGATAGTGTGTGAATTGCTTTTCAATTATTTTTTTTGTTTTGCACAAGCCACTCTGTACACTGTCAGATTTATTCATACAAGTGAAACTCTACACCATACCTCTACTTAAAAACATATAAGTAAAATTCATTTCTATAACATATACCCAATGTTTATGTACGTTTATCATTGTTCCGTCGGCCGACGTCGCATTTATAAAAATACGCTCAGCGAGCAACCGCGTAAAAAGCAACTATTCAAGCAGCAAGAACCCTGTTTTTTCATAAAGACGGAAAAATTGTAAACGTACTCGTACATAGGGGAGTTCTGGACATACCCTAAGCATTTTCGATCACAGAATATATCAGAATTGTTTTATAGCTATTTTTTCCGAAAAAATATTTCAGCAAAAAAAACAATATTTTTTAAAAATGGCTTTAGTGTGTCATTTTAAGCCGATATGTGGCATACGTATAGGAAAACTTTAAAAATACAACAAAAACACACGAAAAACATTTATTAACTAAAACAACTTGAGAAACATTCATATTAACAAAACAAACCAAAGAAAATAAGAAAACGAACATAAATATTCAGCGACAAACTTCACAAAGCGAGCCCAATTTTGGCACTTAATGCATTTGATCCACTGCTCTCTAGACCTTGATTTAGAAAATAGCGAATTGCAATAAAGGCAGGCAGTATCCTCTTCGCCGTCATCTTTAAGTAGATCTTCGTCAGTACCAGAATCGCTTTCAGATTGTGACTGTATAAATATTTTCTTACTTTGTCTTGCTGTGCGCCGTAATTCATTCTTTCTTTCTGTTTCATTGTCTCCTTTCGAGGTAACGCAGTCATCCATCCACACGTCCAGGGAGGACTAACCTCTTCTTAGTTTCTCTTGCTCTGCGCCGTAATTCCTTGTCTCTGTCTTTCTCACTTTTTGCTAACTGCTGTGCCTTTAAATCTTCCATGTTTGGAGTACCTGTTAGCTCTTAGGATACGGTAGCTTTGCGTTTTCTCGAAGTAGTCGGAATTACTGCGGAATTGGAGAAATCTGGTCTACAGAAAATGTGTAAAATTTGTTGACATTTTTTTCATTGGAACATGAAGGTTAACCTGCTTCTCCTTCACGCATATTCGCTTTTTCCTGTGGTGATTTGCTAGATGTTTTGCATCGGTGTTTGCTGTTCAGTAGATCCAGAACGCTCAACTTCGTTGTCGACATCACCGTCGTTAGTATTATTGGAAGGTATATTATCAGATTGCTCGTTGTCATCACTGATCTCTTCTTGTCTTATATTTGTAGTCTCAGATGGTGAAAATAAATAGTCTGGGAAAATGTCAGGATTAACTGGCCATATTCCAGTTTTTAGGAAACCACTTTCGGCGATTGCTGTCTGCGCAGCCTTGGAATAGGCTTGTGCAATCGGGCTATCTGATATTGTGACAAAACTCTCTCGGGATCTGCTTTAAGCCATAAAGAAATTTCCTGGTTGTAATAGGTTTTCATTAGATGTAATATATCAAATGGCAGGGTGGTCAAAGAATTCAGATACTTTCAGGAGATTCTACAATTTACCCATAGTTGAAAATACGTATTTTGCCATATCTATTTTAAACTCTTTGTAACAATAGACCTTCTTGTTTAGTTATTAAGAAACAAATTTTTAAAAAATACGCATTAGTTTGGCTGTACAAGTTCTAAATAAACGAGGTTTGGAAACTTTGTTAGTACATACGTACAAGATTCTACTTTGCAACAATTCTTTAAACATCTACGTGGTAAAAAGTGATATCGAGGACTGGAGGTCGAAATAAAATTGAAAAATCAAACGAACTTACCTGTTAAGTGAAGTTCGATTTTAATTTTATGAGACCTCCAGTCCGAAGATATCACTCCCACCCACCCTTACCCTCAGTTGAAAAGTAGAAAAGTAGAAAAGTAAAAAAGTCTTTAAACATAATGAAGATTTCAGTACGGATCCCCACTCTTGATGGTGGATGAGCGGAAGGGAGAAAGTATATTTTCTCTCTTTAAACATGTGCTCAACGGGTAGCGCCAGAGGCGTATGCGTACTACGTGGTAAAAAGTGATATCTTCGGACTGGAGGTCTCATAAAATTAAAATCGAACTTCACTTAACAGGTAAGTTCGTTTGATTTTTCAATTTGTTACGTTACGGCTTACCGATTCGGTCGGGATCGGTCGTACTCGTGCCAACCGCCATGTTCGCATTCCCAAATTTGACACCTGGCAAAACGACGTAACATTAGGCGGGTTCGGATATTCATCTGCGAGCGTTTAGATGACACTAATGACAGCTGGTTACTGTCATTTAAATTCTAGGAGGAATAACCGAACCCACCTATTATATGTTCTTTGGACGTAACCTTGATTTTTAGCGATTTTGTGCTCTGTATCGTATTTGGTTTGCCATTAGTTTTGTTTCCTTATAGTAATAAAAGTGAGTGAATTTGAGCAGGAACAATTGCTTATGAAAGCATATTGTTCGAAAGTTATTTTGTTTCCTTCTTTGAAAGAAGGAAGTAATTTTCCAATAAATTAACTTTCGAAAAATATGATTTCGAACAAAATGTTTTCAAATAAAATATCATTCGAACAAAATGTTTTCGAACAAAGTGCTATTAAAGAAAAAGTTTTGAATTTGTAACCTCGACCAATATTACATAAATGTCATTTGATTTCACCTTTCAAAGTAGTTTTCCACTAAAGCTCGACGCTCACGGTGATTTGGATTCTCTCTTTGAGGGCCTCCTGGACGTTGTTGGGGATAGTTTGGATGCTCCTGCCGAATGTTGCCTTGAGCAAGAACTGCTTCCCAAGGAGCAGGTAGTATTAGTTCTGGATCTTGAGGTGGAACATCTTCCCCAGCTCTACTGGCAATATTGTGAAGAACAGCTGTGGCAATAATTATTGGAAAAGCATTTTCTAACTTCACTCGTAACCCCAGTGCCATAGATGGAAAACGTCTTTTCCAAATTCCAAACAATCTTTCAATGGGATTTCTTGTAACAAATCTGTGATTCATTGAATAGGTGTTCAGCAGCAGTATAACATCGATCGAGTGGGGTTATCATGTAATGTCTGCAGGCATATCCTCCATCTCCCACAAGTACAGCATCACCATATTGCCCTTGTTCAAACATTGCTTTCCGATAACAGTTATTAAAAATATGGGAGTCATGGGTACTACCTGGCCATCTCGCAACGATATCAGTGAACTCTAATTTTGCACTGCAAATAGCCTGAACATTAATCGAAAAGTAGCCTTTTCTGTTACGAAATATTTCACCATTGGCACCGCCTGAAATTTAAAATAAATACATTACTTGTATACTTGTAGAAAAATTGCTCCTAAATTTTATTAATATTGCATTTGATCTGTCACAAATTCATAGAATTATTAATTCTCAATTATATAACTTTCACAGAGAATAAATAGTAGAAAAAATTAAATAAACCAACCTGGAGACTTTCCCAATTTAACATGAGTACAGTCTATCGCACCAACCACTTTTGGAAATCTAGCCTTGTTGTAGAAGCCCAATTGAGACTTGCGAATTTCATCATGGGTTTCAGGAAATATGATGTGCAGATGTCGCAGTGACGCTATAGCAGAACTAACCCTATGTACAATTCGATGGGCAGTAGATATGCTAAAACCAGATAAATCAGCTGCTGTAGTCTGGAAGCATCCTGTCGCATAGAATCGAAGTGCACAGAGCAGCTGATTAATTGGCGATATGCAATCATTTCTAAAAAAAATACTGCAGATAACACTAGTACCACATATGGAAAGTGATTTGACAATACGGAAAATGCTTTTACTTACTTGTCGGAGGGAAATTCTAAGTAGTTTTCAATTGCCTCCAAGACAACAAGTACTGTCGGTTTAGTAAGTCGAAACCTGGTCACAAAGTCTCTATCATCCAGACCATGAAAATGATCTTCCCTTTCTCTTATCCAGCGAGGTCGGCGCACGACGTACTTGTTGTATATTTATCTTTACTTTCCACCTTGTGTATAGTACCTTTCACCTTATAGTTAAGATATTGTTAGAAAATTATGATTATGTTTTTGAAGGATGTCAATAATATATAATAAAAGTCATTAACCCTTTTATTACATTTGCTAAAATATATAATAATTTGGCGACGAGGATTTAAAAAAAAATGCAGGATACATCGCAGGACATGACATCCTTAATAAATGCGTTAACTGGATTAGTAAAAGGTCTACAAGAACAGAACTGTTGTATATTTATCTTTACTTTCCACCTTGTGTATAGTACCTTTCACCTTATAGTTAAGATATTGTTAGATACTTTCTAATATTTGAAGCTGAACTACTGCTATAGATAGCTGAGGGTGCTGGCGTAATCTGTTGGATTTGAGGGAAAATAAGTGTAAAATCAGCGTTCGAACAGCATTTAGATGCAAAAAAATTTGGAGGAGTGAAGGCCCTGTTATGCTGTCTGGATGTTGTTATAACTGTAATATCGGCCATCAATGTATGATGTTTTTTATAGTTCTGTATGGTTGTCCTTTGATAGTTTTGAGAATGCCTTCGATGTTTGGAATATGCCCCAGCAATAGTTTTGTTGAATTAAGGAATTTGTTTTCATAAGCTACGGGTGATGTCAGATAGCACAACATATTGGTCATAGGTCCCAAGCTCTGTACCATTGATGACCTCCTCTCAGGCGGAAATCTTATCCCTTCTAGGAATATGTGATGCACTCTCGATAAACCAAATTTGGACACAGGATAAGAAGTAGAAATGTTATTTTCCTTTTTAATGGGGAATTCTGCATGACCAAGTCGAAGTTCTTTCATTCTTAGCCCGAACCCAGTGAGGAAATTAAGATAGGGACCAGCAACACCAAACCAATCTTTCCCTGGAACTGGGTCGTCAGGAATTGGGAGAGGAACATATGTTGTGGCTGTTGCTGTACCAGATTCCGTAGTGTCCATAGACTGAGTAGTTGTTCTGGATGGACCAGGTGTAGAAATTGTAATGTTTTCAACGTTGTATGTGAGACCACAGATGGAGGCGCAATCTTTGAGTACTAACATTACATGATTTATATTGCACATGAATGTTTTTCCCTTATGAGTAATGACAGGGACTCCAGTAAAAGCTTTGTTGTGTAGGTTAGACCTGATGTTAGATCCTTGTTGCCTACAGATATTGTGAGCGGTATGTAATATATTCATAACTTGGATAGCTACCGATATGTTGTAAAAGGATACACTATTTGGAACAAATGCGGAAAATACTGCATTGAAGGATAGTGCAAAAAACTGGAGTACTTTTTCCTTTATTTCAGGTTTCTGGTCGTACTTCACTCTTCTTGCTGATGGAACCTCTAGTCCGTCATCTGGGTCTACTACTCTCTTCTTTCCTTGGTTAGACATTGCGAAACTGCTTTTCAAAACGCGAAACGTGAATTGATGAGCGATAGAATTTTGATGCCATTTTCACCTGAGTATCCGGTTGTACTTGCTACTGATGCTAGTCCATATGGATTATCAGCTGTACTTTCACATCGTCTTCCGAATGGTGCAGAGCGACCCGTTGCATTTTATTCCAGATCATTAACAAAAGCAGAACGAAATTATAGTCAACTAGACAAGGAAGCGACGGCAGTTTACTGGGCATTTAGAAAATTATTTCATTATATATACGGAAGAAAATTTATATTATGCGTAGACAACAAGGCAGTAGCTACAATATTTAATCCAACGAAACAATTTCCAGTACTATCAGCAACAAGAATGCTTCGTTATGCACAGTATTTATCAGGATTTAACTATGAAATTGAACATAAAAAATCTACAGAACATAGCAATGCCGATTATTTTTCCAGGAATCCAGTTAACGAAATAAACAACGAAGACAAATTTGATGATGCACATTTTTCTAACTGCAATGCTATTAACCAGATATGTTCAGAAACAATCACAGCTCAGGATATAGAGCAAGAAACCAGTAAAGACCCAGAATTAAACCAACTAAGAAAAGATCTCCTAAGTGGGAAAGTACAAAATTGTGAATATACAGTACAAGACAATATTTTACTACGAGGAACAAGAGTCATTATACCCAAAACATTGCAATCAGAACTACTCAAAGAACTGCATTCTACGCACATTGGAATGGTAAAAATGAAGTCATTGGCAAGAAATTTCTGTTATTGGAAAGGGATAGATAAGGATATCGAAAACCTCGTAAGAAGTTGCCACGCTCTTTTTCGCACAGAAGAAGAATTTTACTTCTACTTACCCTTCATAAATAAAAATTCAAAGTTCGGAAAAAAAAATTAAAAAAAAAGATATTGAGAATTTACAAAATTAACTCACGTAAAGAGTTGAGTTGAATGCGAGAGGTTTGCGCATGCGTGCCAAAAAAAATGCCCTAGCTCCAATGCCGGAGAGAGAGGGGGTTTAATAAGGGCGCCACTGTTTTTAATGCCGAGTGAAAAACAGAAACCCTCCTAGATAGTATTGGGATCTCGCTTTCAGCTCACTCACTCACATATAGTTACCATATTATCAAAAAAAAAAAAATCCAAGAAACTGCGCTGTCTGGTGAGGCAAATAAAACACTACCATTAAAAACAAATTTACTAATATATTACAGATTCGTTAGGGCAAAAATTTTGATAACACATCAGTGTATTTTGTCCTTTTGTGAAATTCGATACAGTGAAATTATCAGGTATTATTATTATTAAATAAAATTATTAATGTTATTACCATTATTATTGGTATTATGGTTATTATTATAACAATTTGTAGGTCTCATGACCGGTTTTGTAGTAACTAAGTTCAAACCCCGAGGGGGAAATAAAATAAAAGAAAGTTAAGGTACTAATCCGCTTAAATTAAATAATGTCAACCATGGTTAAAGTCGATATCGAACAAATTTGTTATAAAGAAAAATAGGTAACGCCAATTATAAAATTAAAAAAAAGTTGCCTGAAGGGGTTCGTCCCCTGTTGACGGTGTCTCAGGTCAATGCTGAACTGGCCTAGGCAGCTTAGCTGACTCACAGCACGATGAAAGACTGGAGATGTCTCCCAGCCACAAAAGAAGGATCGGTGTCCTCCAGGGAAAGGTTTGCTGTCTCCCAGCAAAAGATGCTTGGAGTCTCCCAGTAAAAAGGATTGTTCCCCAGCAAAAGAAAAGACGTGGTGGGGTTGTCTCCCAGTAAAAAGAAGTGCTGTCTCCCAGCAGAAAGAAAGACCCTGATAAAACAAAAGGTATGCGTCAAGGCAAGGTAAAATTCAGGTACTATGCAAATATAATTTAGAAGAAATATTAAATTTAAATCACAAAAAAAAACTTTTAGTGGCTGAAGGCCTTATACAATTATTCACTGGTATCAAGAAAATAAAACCGAAGGAAATATTTTGAATTAAATAGAAATCAGGTCAAAAAAAAAAATAAACAGGCAATATCGAAGCCAATTAATTAACAAATCAAAGTTAAGTTAAAATTTACATAAAAGTAGCCATTGTACGCTACTGTACACAGACAAATATTCATTATAAAATAATTATATTTACATAAGTAATGCAGCTACAAAAATCTTAAACAATTAGATCATACACTGGTGACAAAATAACCAAAATTGTTAGGTAATCGCTTAATTACACAAAAGAAAAGTTTAGCCGCAAAATACAATATGATAAAATTTAGCACGTTAAGTATAATCAAAAGAGAAATTCAGTATTACTATTACTAAACATATACATCCAAATATAGTAAATGTAGCTTAATATTTATGAATATAGAATAACCATACCGTATCTGTAAGCGTAACCCAAGAATGAACAAATACCATAGGCCATAGTGAATAGTTAACGGTACTATATTACACCCACCCTGAAATTTTGTAACCAAATCTAATAATTAAGAATCAGCCCTGTCTATGTTATACCCAATATTAATTAAAAGCTAATTAGCAGCAGAAAAAGAATAAGTGAAATACGAAAGTCAACACTTCTGACTGTCAGACATTTAAAATATTTACCCAAATTACTATAGTTTTAAATTGCCGGTCTCTAACGCTGGCAGCTGACATTCCAGAACACAAGATCTGAATTTTTAATGACCTGGCTATCGCTTATTAGCATAATTAGTTGATAAAAAGAAACATCATTAGGTTCCAATTCACGGGCATACACCAATGACTGATTCACTATGACTATGAATACGAAATAACAAAATAAAATTTAACCTTGGGTCACCCGGTAGAGTTCTGACCAACATTATCAAAGAATGTAGTAAATCAAGCTAGCATAGCTGACAAAAAAAAAATTAGGTATCGATAAGAATTTGACCTACAAACCTGTGAAGGTCACATAAACCCCATTTAATTTTTAATAAAAAAGAACCATCTGTACATAATTTTCCTACCACGAAATGTAGCGATCTACTTGTATTTAGAGAAGTTTTAACTACAGAAAAACTAATTAAAAACGTGGACGTCGTAAAAAAAAAATAGAATCAAAAAGGAAATCAACGAAAATTAATTAAAATAGCAGTTTAATCGCGGGATTCTGTATTTTTAAGGGTTTAATAGTGGCAAAAAGGCATACCTGTCGATCTCGGGTCGGGTCTAAGTCCACATGTCCGCTGTCGTCGTAAAAACCGACGAAGAGATGTCGAATTTCTTCTACAAAAACAACTAAAACGGCCTCACTGGACCAACAACGTAACGCCAAAATGGCAAACAACAAAACAACGTAAAAGAAATTAGTTGTACCGCATTCACGGATCCCAATTTTGGGTGTCTTTCTAAAGACTTTAGAATACGATACAGTCGACGACGCGATCAGTTTGTGAAAAGAACCTCTCCACACCCAATCCTTGACGAAAAATTCCAATATCGATTTTTTTTCCTTGTAAAGCGACGTCACAAGGGGTTGTTTGTAAGTACACTTTGGTACTCAATTAGGTACATTTTCGAAGGCTTTGGTTCCATGGTATTCCCCTCAATGCATTGGCACGATGTTCTGCCAGTAAAATTAACCCAACCAATGAACACCGGCAATATACCAACAAAACTAACAATTAAATACGTGTTTCCATGTCCATAAACCGACATTCATTAATAGTTCGTACAATCGGCAGTACAAATGCACCCCACCTACGATTTTGGTCAACCTCGAACCGTAATGCATGAATGAACATTAGAAACCTTTAAAGTCAAGGGACCTAGAACTCAGAACGCAGATCCCATCGTTCCTGGCTTCGACGTTTTCCAACAACAGTCACAGAGGGCGGCTCAGGACAGAAAACTAAGATGTATGCAACAGGCTCGACAGAAAATAATTACGGCCGATTCAAATGTCAAAAATGACGTTTCACGTTTGTCAGGGTCAACAAATTCTAATTTATATTTATTGGCAACTATAGTTTTTAGGGCCAAATTCAGACATATTTCCTTAGGGATTAACTATACACAAAGAGGGAAAACAAGGCTGGATCCAAGACAGACTAGTGACGGAAAATTTGTAAAAATTAAATTCGAGGTTAGGAAAGATTTTGACTAAATGGAAAACAAATCAAAATAAAACGTTCAAGGAATAAGGGAATATATTCAAAAAGGTAGGTCGAAGTCTTAAAACTCAACTAATTGTTGCAACTGCTATAATAATAATACTTTAATTTCGTATGACAAAACAAACCGTAACAAAGTTGCAGGGCGTGTTGCAGTATTCAAAAAAATCCTGCCAAAGCACCCATACATAAATGGGATCCTCCTGCATATAACTGGCAAAGAGCTCATATGGACTATGCTGGACCATTTGTTGGTCATTACTTTTTTATAGTTGTAGATGCTAAGTCAAAGTGGCCAGAAATTTTCATGTCAAAAAGTTCCCCGACATCAACAAGTACTATAAATTATATGAAAGAAATTATAAGTCGATGGGGTATTCCAGAGCTTTTAATAAGTGATAATGCATCCATCTTTAAATCATCAGAATTTACAGAATTTTGCAATCGTAACGGAATAACACAACGAACAATAGCACCAGGTCACCCGGCTACTAATGGTCAAGCCGAGCGTTATTGCCAGACCTTAAAAACGAAATTAAAATGTACGCTGCAAGAACCAGGAACACTGCAAGAGAAACTACATAAGTTTCTTTTCAGATATCGAGCTACACCACTTTCTTGTGGAAAAACACCATCAGAAATATTACTTGGACGAAACATTAGAACTAAGCTAGATTTAATTCGACCAGAAAAACAGGAAAAGACTCGGATACAACAGCCAGTTTTCAACAAATATTTTATAGTAGGCGACCGAATCCAATCAAGAAATTATACGGAATCAAGTTTATGGAGATTTGGAACTGTTATAAAACGCTTAGGAAAACTACATTATTTAATAAAATATGATGATGGGTACGTAATTAAACGGCATTATAACCAACTAAAAAAATGTCAAGTTAAAAAACCAGTAGGGAAAGTGTTCGAGAAGACAGAGAAAACCTGCCAACAAGCAACCAACCATAAACATAGTGTATCAAATAAGAGAAAAAATGTATTTTGGCCCACACATAGAAAAATTCATTTCAGTTTACCAAGCGGAGGAGTCGAAGATACCAATATTAGCCCAGAAATGTCTAATAATAATAGCGATACAAATATTCGCCCTCAACTGTCTAATCATAATAGCCCGTCTGTTCCCAGTCCAAAACCTGCACATGGTTCAAATAGTGTTCCAGCTACAAAAATAAAAAACAGCAACGAAGAAGAGAATGAACAACATTCGAGACAACAAAAGAATGCCGAAGAATTAAGAAGATCAAGTCGCATTAGAAAACCAGTAGATAGATATGGATATTAAAGAAGTTCCGATTAAGAGGGGGAGAACTGTTGTATATTTATCTTTACTTTCCACCTTGTGTATAGTACCTTTCACCTTATAGTTAAGATATTGTTAGAAAATTATGATTATGTTTTTGAAGGATGTCAATAATATATAATAAAAGTCATTAACCCTTTTATTACATTTGCTAAAATATATAATAGTACTCATCTTCACTATCGCTGTCCTCGAAAGCTAACAAACACGCCCTTCGCATATTTGCTAATTAATTTCAATAATCTTTCATAAACCAGAAAACAACAAACAAAATCATAACCATAAACTTAATAAAAATTATCTTAACCCTACTGTTCGAACCAAAACGTCGTTTACATTCTCAAACTGGCCAAAATCAGCCGGTTAAAAGCGGAAACTCGGTTTAGAACTAAACTCGGTTTATAATTCCTGGTGAAATCCAATTTCCCCGTCAAAAGCTAAATCTAAGTTTAATTTGAACAAAACGCGTTTAAAGAGGTTGGTGAAATCCGGCCTTAATCTCGAAGAGTGCCGTGACTATAGTAGATTTGTTTTCAGCATACCAGAGTATTCGGAAAATGATCGCCATCGATCTCGCATTTTTGCCGATATGTCAAAAACGAGTGGATTAAAATATAAAGTGTGTTATATCATTGCAATCAGAATAGCGTATTGTACTGAATACACATATAATATACAGGGTGTTCCATTTAAAAAAATATAAGGTAGGCTATTATCTCAGAAAATTGTTAGTGTTTTGTTTTATGTGTAACTCAAAAAGAAATTTGGCTACTAACCCTAAATTTTGATTTTTTGTTTATCTTGATATCTTTAAAAGCAAAAACGTTACAGCGAATCAAAATATTATCAAGCTAAATTGAACGCACGGTACATGTAACTGCCGTATGTTTAAAATTTTATTTAAAATCAGAGGATGGTAAAAATTATATAACAACTGAAATAAGAACAAAGTAACGCCTATAAAATGTGTTGCATAAAAAATAGCATTCTTGGTGGTGCAGCTATATTTTGTGCAGAACACCAAGAATGAAAAGTAATAAATTTTAATGGCAATAACTAAAAAATTATAAATTATGTATAGAAGAGTTTCAAATGTATCACGGCCCATATTGGAATGTTTCAGCAAGACCTCAACCCCCCTTACGTCAAATTGTTCAAATTTTAAATGAACCGTTCGAGGATTAATATTTTATATATTGATTATTTTATATATTGCTTAGTTACTTGTTATTTTAGAATGCATTTTGTTTATAGGTATAGGTTTGGAAAGATTTTGGTTTTATACGTATTTAGGTTTGTTAGGTTAACACTTTGACTGCCACGTCATTTAAAAGCAGTTTTATTTTGAGGCCATGTCAGTCATAAAGGACTGACACGGATTCTTTAGTAGACGCCGCGTCAGTCATATTTGCTGATATGTAAAGGTTTACTTGCCACCGTATCAGACGTTTATGATGCCATGTACAAGTTTTACAGATATGAGGAGTCTTTAACGGTGCTACAAGATGCCTTTTGAAAATTGTGAAAAATCTAGAGATGGATCATCACCTTAACCCATTAAGGCCGGAATTTTTAATTTTTTGAGTTTTTCTGTAAATTTACGATTTTCGGGTAAAATGGATGTTTAATAAAAGTGTTATAAAGAATTTTTTTTTTTAATTTATTTTTGAACACAAAAAAGGGTGTTACATATATGTAACGCTAGGACATTCGGGTGCCTATTTTTGGAAGTTCCTAAACCGGATTCCCTCTTGTTTTGGTATGGAATATGTAGTTACATTCTATGCACATCCCAACATCACATTTTATGCACATTGTTCGGGCGCTGCTTGAGCAACCTTCGCCTGCACAACGACGCCTCTTTTTGTCAGGAATAGTTACTAATAGATGATTTAACCCGTCGTACCGAAGATCATCAGAAACTCTATTCATGGACAGACTGGACTTTGAGGTTGAAGGTCTTCCTGCTCCTTTAGGAACATTTTCATATCGCTTCAAATAGGTTTGGGCGATACTTCTTCTAAAATCAAGTTGGGATGTTTGGTTTCCTTGCGCCTTTCTAAATAATATCCATGCGTTATTGATAGAAGCATCAATTAGCCACGTGAAGATACACCACCACCACTTTTTAGACCTTACACCAATTCGATAGGTAGAGATATTCTCGTCCATTAAGTCCGTACCACCCATGTGTTGGTTATATTTTCCTATTAAATGCGGTCTGGAAACTTGCACGTACTTTTTTTCAGACTTGCTGTATCTTTTAACATACCCTATGGGTCTAACGCTATGACACGTTGATCCTGCAGTAACGACATTGTTGTCAGTCAACCTCACAAATATGATGCCGTGATCTCTATCAACAGCTGAAACATAACTTCCTCTTTCATTTTTTTTCATGGTTTTTTTCGTTACGACGGGACAGTTTTTGGAAGTCTGTTGTCCCGCAATGTTCCGGTTCCACCATAGCCTCTCTCGCGAAGATGATTTAATAAATTTATACCTGTAAATAGGTTATCAAGATAGAATTTATATGGCTACTCCGGATGTGGTATTTCGTCCACCATTTTTACGAAAGGTGCTGTACATTTCCCAAACGATTGTTCATACATTTCATTAGAATCTGGATGTTTTCCTTGGTATAAGTCACAATTTACCAAGAAGCCTTCACTGGTGTTAAGAGCCCACATTTTAAAACCAAAGCGTATAGGCTTGCCCCTAATGAATTGTTTACATCCATGCCTTCCATAATACTTGATCATAGATTCATCAAAGTCTAGATGCTCGACAGGAACAAAATGTTTTAAAAAGTTTTCTTTTAACTTTGTCATAAAGGGTCTTAGTTTATACAGCTTATCCGATTGGTCAATCAGGCTATTATCAGCACAATGAATAAATTTCATGATTTGTATAAACCTATCACGTCTCATAGAGTTGCTAACCATGATATTTTTTAAGTCACCGACGGAGTCCCAATAATGTTTTTTACTGGGCTTTGGGTCGTACCCGGTAACAATCAAAATGGCAACATCGTATCTCGTCTGCAGAAATTTGAGGGTCGGGACAGTTTATAAAAAGGGCATATTTTCTTGTCTCATTGACCAGCAGCTCAGTTACGTCAGTATCGATGAATTGTTCAAACATTTCGATACATGACATATTGCGATATAAGTCGTATGTAGGATTTGGGAAAATAGTTTTTGGATAATCAACTAAATCTGCGTCTTCTAGCCAGGAGATTTTGTCAGTAAGATTTATTTTTTCTGATATATTACCTTGCTTCTTCCGAATGCCACCGTTTTCTTCCCCCACAGTGGGTTTAGTCGATTTACTGCCCTCCCCATTTCCTCCAGAAACAATCCTGTCTAAGTTAGATAATTTTATTTCTACCTTAGATCTAAGCTGGTTTCCACTTAGATTATCAAGAGTTCCCCCATCGTCCTCATCTGCGGAATCCTCATCTGTGAGAATGTTGCTATCTGGAGGTTCAATGAAAATTTCCTCAGCGTGGTCAATATAGGCCATTTCCAAGGCTTCTTGAAGAGTTAGGCCACTCCTAGAACAAAAAATTGCAGTTTTATAACATATGGCCTTTTTGACTACTGCAAAGCCTAGCGTTACATATATGTAACGCTGGTTTGTATGGCCCTAAAACCTAACTAATACTCAAGAATCATCAACATTTCAAATTTTCAAATAAAAAACAAACATTTTCTTATAGGTATTGGGAATAAATTAAGTTTTCTATAATATTACATATTTGATAAAGTACTTACACGAATCGGATGCCATGTTCCTCGGAGTGATTCATTTTACTAAGAACTAAACGCTGTTACTGTACCCACAAAGCAACACAAAATACTAAATATGAAATGTCAGCGAAGAACGGAACTATATGACAGGACATAACCTGCGCCACCTACTTAAAATCTTGATAAATAAAAACACAGGACCGGCTTTGGGATGCGTTACTTATATGTAACGCTAGGACATAATGGGTTAAACTATTATTGTCCGACAATTTTTTTTTGTTTGTAGCATACTATTTGATGTTAAGAAAAACTAACAAAACTTCAAGATATAATGCAAACTTAATTGTATTTGAAACATAAACTTATTAATTAATTTATGTATAAAATATGTTAATTATACATAAAAAACATAATACTTATTTAAATAAAAAAAGTATCGGCGATTCAGTCATATATAGGTATAATGGATTCTTGTTCGGGCTCGTACAGCAACTGTTCTAGTGGACGGTAGTAAATTGGGCGCAAAAATAATCCTTTTACCTGTATTTCTAAAAGGGTCTGTGATCATAACATGTAAATTGGGCGAGGGCCTTTCTTTGAGCACCTGCCTGTATGAGATAATTACCTAACAATTACTACTACGAACACTTCATACCTATATATGAAAAATTTTTTTTTCCTCCCAATTTACCTATATGATTAAACGGACGCTAAAATCGTTCGGCCCGGTTTACAAGTTCATGTTATGGAGCAGGTAACCCTTTACCATGCCGGTTCTAGTTCAGCGTTAGTTAGACCTTTTTTTTTGTCCTGGAAAAATCAGATTTTTTATTACACAAAAGCCTTTAATATATTTACACCACAAATATAAATTAAAAAACAGAAGTATTTAGGGTTTATTTGTTCGTATTTATTGTAAAAGTTTTCAGAGTATTACAAATAAAAGTATAAATACTAACGTAGTACTACGTAAAGTAGCAGACCGATAAATAGGCCTCTGCTCGCTGGCGCCGCGTCAGTCAAATATGGATCGTTCTATTTGACTGGAAAAAACCGTTGGTGCCATCTAATGGTCAAATGATGTGTTTAAGAAGGTTCTTTAGCGCGACGGGAAGTAGATATCTTTCCTCGGCGCTGAATTTGAAAAGTGGGTTTTAAGACATGGCGCTTGCGGACACGTTACTGTCAGTCATTTATGACGGACATTGCAGTCAAAGTGTTTAAATATCGTTTGCATAGTATAATACTTGATTTATTCAGTAAACTACATAAAACCCTAAAAATTTTGAACAAAAACTACATAGCTTCTATTCCAACAGCCAAAACTCTATTCTGCCAAGGGATTTGTCCCGCCTGGGTCAAAAAATATTCTTTTAAGGTGTCCCTTATGGAGTAGATCATTTGAGCTGCTCTGTTGGCTGCTAAACGTCCCACTGACTCTAAAGGATTAACGTCATCTCTCCACCTTCCTAGCCGTTTCTCGGTATCTACAAACTCTGGTGGGCAGTATAAATTATCTTTTGTAATTTCTATTTCTTTTTTGGCATAATTATGCAAACACAAAATTGCTTTTACAAAAATATCAATATTGTCCACATCAGCAGTCACCATATTTCGCAGCAATTTCCAACGGTTTATCAAAATTCCAAACGCATTTTCAATTACCCTACGAGCACGAGAAAGACGGTAATTGAAAATACGCTTTTCTGGATCCAAATTTCGTCCTGGATAGGGTCTCATAATATATGATTTTAGTGGGAAAGCTTCATCAGCTACCAAAGTAAAGGGGTGTAAAATATTAGTGTTAGGTAAACATTTTGGTGGTGGAACAAACAATTGATTGTGGTACAACATTTTTCCAAATATTGACTTACTGAAGACACCCCCATCACTTTCGCTGCCGTGTGCTCCTATGTCCACTAATGTGAAGTTATAGTTAGCATCGCAACAAGCCATTAACACAATGCTAAAACTTTTTTTTATAATTAAAGAACTGGCTGCCACTTTTCGCAGGTGCTTGAATATTAATGTGCTTGCCATCTAATGCATCTATACAGTTTGGAAAATTCCACTGATCCTGAAACTCTTGAGCTATCTTCAGCCATTAATTTTCAGAAGAGGGCGGTTTTAAATAGGTTTTTGAAAGAACTTTCCAAATGGCTTTTGCTGTTTCTTTAATTATATAATGAACTGTTGAATGTCCAATATGGTCCTTCCAAGCAATTGTTTGCATAGATTACCCTTTGGAGAAATAACTACAAAAAAATATCACAAGTTAATTTTTTAAAGTTCAAAAATTGAATTTGTACAACTTACTGTAACGTAATAGCCAAACGCTCTTCTGGGCTTATGCTGTCAGGAAGTCTCCGTTTTATTATGTAAGTCACCATTTTTAATAATTTGTTAAACGTAGGAACAGACAGCCTTGTATATTTGAAAAATTGTTGCTTGTCATTAGCTTTCATGGGAAGAAAATACGTTTTAAAAAATCCATGTGTTTTTCTCCTTCTATTTATGGGCATTCTCTTGTATGTACGCTTTTTGCATTGCTTCCTTACTAACAAGTAGCAGCACAATATTGCTCCAGCAATAATATCTTCGTGGTCAGTAAAATCAAAATCCATATTTCCAGTTTAAGAACCAAACAAATTGTTTTGAAGAGATGTCAAAAAGCAAAAATCATAACCTAGAAAGTTGTAACGAGATTCTTAACTACTTAGAACTATGAATGGGTATGTCGTTACGGCTTAACTTTTACGTCTTATCGACTATCGATTACTTCTTACGGCTTACGTTACGGCAACTCTGAGCGCAGCTCTATAGAACCTGTGAACATAATTCCTAATCCAAGAGAAGTACCAACTAGGAATGAACATTATTATGAAGAAGTGATTCCTCATTATACTCCAGATGATTTTTGATGCCATTTCAGGATGAGTAGCAGAACCTTTGAGGTATTTTTAATGTCAAATATATACTAAAGAAAAATTCATTTCCATAAAATGATTTAGGGGAATTCTGCCTAAAATGACATACTAGGGTAAAATGACATACTCCACTTATTTTGAATTTGGCGCTTTTAAGAGGCCTCCGCTTGGTTCCATCCCCATTGTGTTGGAACCACTGCATTTCTACCTAATGGCGTCATTCCAACCTTTTTGTTGTAGGGAGTGTATTAAAGAAATGTGAGTATATAATAGTGGTCGGATACTATCGATAGCACTATCGATGTTATCGATAGTGTGTCACTATCGAAAACTATCGATAGTTTTTAAAATCGTTTGTTTTTAGTATTTTTCAAAATTATTTTCACGAGAATCCTTTCAAAAAACTAAAATAAAAAAAAACAAGTTTATTAGCAAGCCAACAGCAATTCAGCACTAGATCATAAATCTATAGTACGGATTGCCTAACTGCCTTCTCCAGTTTTCTTATGTCTCTGCTTTCTACTCGTGCTACCATCTATTGCTTCATGAACAAATTAGAGAAAAATCACCCAATGCAATTACGGGGAATCACCGGATTATTTAGTGTGCTTTATTTGTTGTAGAGTAGTTCAAGTTTTACAGCTTTCCGTTACGTCTTGAGTTTTGCTGGCTTTCATTATAATTAGTAGAGTAAAGTGACCAAATATGGAATATGTACCTTATATGGAATACTGCGTTATTTTAATTCCTGCTGGCGCCATCTATTTTTTTAACATATAAGCTACGAGCCCTATCTGCTAGGACGTCACAGCAGAAGTGCCAAATGGATGTTGCCATTTCTACTGAACATATGATCGAAAAACGTTTTGTGCTGTGCAGAGAATTTTTGCCACAGGTCAGTATTTTTTAATTTGTACTTACATATGTGTGTTTAATTAAATACTTTTATTTGCCTGACAAACAGGATGTGTAAATATATTTAACGAGGGCAATCTTTTTTTGTACTTGCAAGTCTGTGATGAAATAATCTGACTTTATAAAATAGTGAGGTTAGCTCCTAATTTAGAATATATGATAGATCCAAATATGGAATGTATTCCATATTAGGAACATGCATATAATACATAATTAATCATGGGTTTCTTTGTAGAAAAAATAATGCCAAACCAACAACCACCAAAAAAAAAGGAAACTGTGGCAAGATAACCGAATGGCTGAGGCAATGGCGGCGGTAAGGGATAAGAAAATGGGTAATTTGAAAGCCGCAAAGGAGTTCAATGTACCAAGAACTACACTTTTTCGCCTATGCCAGAAAGAAGGTGCACCCGCCCAAATCTGCAAAACAAAGCTGGGAAGAAAACCTGTGTTGCCGGAACACTTAGAACATGAACTGGAAAAATATTTACTTGAGATGGATAATAGATTTTTTGGTTTGACGCGTACTGATGTTCGGCGCATGGCTTACCAGTTGGCTGTAGCAAATGGGATCAAACATAGATTTTCCACACATCTTCAGAAAGCTGGACGCAAATGGCTTAAGGCTTTTATACAAAGACATCCAAATCTTTCAATTAGAAAACCCACAGGAACGTCTGTTGCAAGAGCCCTTGGATTCACTAAAGAGAACGTGGATAGCTTTTTTAATCTTCTGGAAAATGAAATGGAAAAACATAACTATCCTGCAGACCGATTTTTCATTGTAGATGAAACAGGTATAACTGTTGTGCAATCTAAATGCAGTGAAGTACTTTGCCTAAAAGGAAAGCGACAAGTTGCCGCACTTACGTCTGCTGAGCGGGGGTCACTAGTGACGGCCGTGCTGTGTATGAGTGCTGGCGGTACGTTTATCCCGCCTCTTTTGATCTTTGCCAGAAAAAATATGAGCGAACAACTTAAAAAAGGGGCACCACCAGGGACTATTTTTGCTTGGCATTCCACTGGATGGATCCAGTCTTCAATATTTATGGATTGGTTTAAACATTTCCTCGCTAAAGTGAAACCAACTAAAGATGATCCTGTACTACTAGTGTTGGATGGACATAACACGCACACTAGAAACATAGAATTTTTAAAGCTAGCAAAGGAAAATTACGTAACAATTTTGTGCTTACCACCGCACACGTCCCATAAAATGCAGCCCCTTGACAAATCTGTTATGGGAGTGTTAAAAGTATTTGTCAATGAAGAAATCCGCATATTTATGAGACGATATCAGCGCGCAGTAACTCACTTTGACATCGCCGAAATATTTGGCAAGGCCTACCTTAAAATACAAAGCGGTGTTTATGGGGCAAAAGGATTTAAAGAAACTGGATTATATCCAGTACAGAGAAACATTTTTGAACCTGCAGACTTCTTAGCTGCTCAGCAAGAGCAGGAGGTTTTGCTGACACATGAAAATGGGAAAGACGATAGAGGGAATAATATTCACGTACTACCTCAACAGTCTAATGTAACTGAATTAAACCCGGAAAATGTGGTGTTACCACAAGATATATCACCAATTCCTACGCTAAAAAAGAAGGCTGGTACAAGAGGTAGAAAGCCAGGAAAGGCTAATGTCATTACTGCATCACCATATTTAAAAGACTTGGAGACCTCTTTAAACATAACCCAACAAAAAAAAGCTAGGGTATCTAGAAACCTGCAAGCGCGTGAGAAAAAGACAATAGGCAAGAAGAAGGAAGAACACATAAAACCTAGCACAAGTGGAATAGCTAGCCAAAAGAAAGGAAAAAAGAAACGGCATTCATCCAGTTCCTCTGATGACTCAAATTCGCTGGAACTACAAGATTCATCTGACGATGAAATTTTAGGAGAAAATCAAAAGGTCGCTCCTCAAAATGATGCAGAGTGTATCTTTTGCTACAGGAGATTTTCTGAAGACTGTGCAGGGCAAATTTGGATTCAGTGCATCTTATGCATGGAATGGGCACATGAAGAATGCTCAGATGCTTTAAATGAAAATTTCATATGTGACTTTTGCAAATAACTTTCAAAAATGATATAGTCTTAATATTTTAAATTTTAAGAAAATTGTTTTATTTTTCGAAGTTTCGATTTGGTTTATTTCATTTATATAAACAAATAAATATTTGAGTCACATTTAAAACGTTTATTTTATATATTCCATATTAGGAATAGGGGTATTCCGTATTAGGTACACATTTTGGTGATGATGTAAAATGTCCTTTTTTGCAATACCAGCCGATATTTTGTTTTCTTTATTAGTTTGGTGATGTTTAGTGTTATATAGTATTTACCCAGTATTTTTGTAACTAAATTATGTGTTTAAAATATATTTTTACTTTGAAACTAATTTTTCAGAGTCAAAAACAAAAATGGTATTCCATATTTGGTCACTTTACTCTATAATTAAAATTTAAAAAATGAGTAAACGCGGTAAGTCGTATGTTTGGGAGTATTTTATAAAAGTACAAGTGGAAGCAGTGTCGTGAAATGCAAATTATGTTCAAAACAATATAAGCCATCAGGTAATACATCCAATTTGATGGATCACTTAAACAGAACTCATTCAAGTGAAATTGCTGAAAATAAAGACGGTGGGGAGGAGAAAAAACAAAAAATTGAACAATACTTTGTTTCTAAAAAAGAAAACTTCTATGATTTAAATAGTGCAAAGTGTAAAAGACTGAACGAAAAACTAGCTATGTTTATCGCTTTAGATTGCCAGCCTTTTTCCGTAGTTGAAGATAAGGGATTTAGGCAGTTATTAAACGAATTAGATCCTCGATATAATATATCAAGTGCCAAATATGTAAGTAAAACACTTATTCCTAATTTATATGAACAAGGGCAACAGCAATTAAGAAGCATGCTTTCCAATAAAAATGTTGAATATGTAGCCCTTACTACAGACTGCTGGTCTTCTATCAATGTCCAAGGTTTCATAACAGTAACTTGCCATTTTTTGTTTGACTTTAAGCGTATATCTGCAGTATTGCAAACCGTTATCTTAACTGAAAGTCACACAGCAGTTTATCTAAGTGAACAGATCAAAAAAATTATGGACGACTGGCAGCTAAATGGAAAAATTTCAGCTGTGGTAACTGACAATGTTAGCACTATGGTCAATGCTTGTGGTCTACTCAAAATTCGTTACATGCCTTGTATTGCGCACACAGTAAATTTATTAGTACAGGATGCTGTAAACTCCGATTCTAATGAAGAAATAAAATCAATAATAAAACATTGTAAAAGCATCGTTAACCATTTTAAAAACAGCCCAAATGCGCTCCATCCAACAGGATCAAAATAAGCCTACCCTCAAGGTAATTCAAGAAATATCCACTCGCTGGAATAGCCTAAATTAAAATCAGAAGTGTATACTAGAAGGATATATGCCTTTTCCTTGAGTTTTCCTAATTTGAATAGCATTTTGATGATATTATGTTTAACTTGCAGAATATAGGAACATTAATTTAAACTCAGTAGTTTTTTTTTTATTTTATTAGCTACCTAAAACGTATCTATTAAATAAAATGTCGTACAGGAAACAAGAGAACAATGAATTATTTTAATATTAAATATATTTAAAACAGAAACACCTGTGTTTTTTGCTGACGTTATTACAACAAATGATATTTACTAATGAGAACTAACAAATCGCATAACAAACAAAATATTTTAAAACTAATATATCCCAAAAACTAACCATTTATAATTATTATTTAAGATAAAGTAGGTAACGTAGCAAAAGACAGCAACATTATAAATGTCGGAAGATAATGAGAATAAAATAAGTAGATACGTAAAATACTCGCAACTGTCTGGTATTTAACATTGATTTGCTTACATTTTCACCTGAGCTGCACTCATCCAAGCTTTTGATGCCTCGCTGAAGCCGGAAGCCTATATGTTTTCTATTAGTGAATTGATCTGCTCTTCAGTGGGACATTTCAATATCTCTACTTCATTAATTCTTTGTTTTAATCTTGTCAGAAAATAATAAAAAAAAATTAATAACTTTTGAAAAATAGAGACCGTAATTTTGTCCACATTCGCATTTCATACGAGCGAAGCTGTATAGGTAAAAATTGTATAACTAACAGTGCGTCCTAAATTGGTGATGAAAGTATCCCGAAAACTATTAGGGACAGAAACGGCTGAATGGAAAAAGTTTTAGACTATTTAATGCTAACTCAAAACCACTTGCGAAATAATGCCAGCTCTACATGCATCATCAATTGGGGACACGCTGTACCTATAGCCTTAACTGTAACCCAGACTTCCAGATAACTAATCAAATCTGGACACACCTGAACCCACGAGAGCGCCATATTATCTTTAGTGTTATACGCGATTAAAGCTGCGGGAAACAATTATATAGTCTGTGACAATTAAGAGGGTCAGACATATTCACTGCTGAAATAATTTTTCAAGTCCGTTCAGTAGTTTCTGAAATTTATTTTGTTGCGTGTTTAATGTGCGCGAAACCGTGAGTTATATATGGTCTGTGATATTCAGGAAGTGTGCACTATCCACCAGGAAAAATGTCTAAATACAGTCGGAAGTCGGACTTAAATCTTAGCAAAACCATCAGATTTTGATAAATTTTATCTAGCTTATTAAATTAAGGCCTTCTAGAGTAACGATGTTCTTTGATTTTTAATTATTTGCATAATATAACTAGTAAAAGCATTTTAAAAAATTCTCTTGAGTGGTGAAAAAGAGAATCTTGGCAGATTTGCAGAGTGTCTTAACTCAAAGGAAATACGCATCAATAGAAAATCTTAATCTTTTATCAACAAACCCGTGGGTTTTCAGTTTAAGACATAATATCTTGTAAGAAGGTTGTATTCTTTTGTAACAAGTGCCGCGGTTTTGAAGAAATATATCGCCATTTTTATTTCCTACCCTGAAGTATTTACAAAGAAGCTCAATAATTATGGTAATTTTTTTTTTAATTATAGGAGTTGTTTTATCGCAAGTACCAAATGAGCTTTTTGGAAATAATTAGTCATAAATAATGTGTAAGGTTAAAATAAATGTCCAGGTTTTGTAAATTCTATATAGTCTAACATGTGCATCGCATAAACCTCTCAATTCGTAATTAACTAGTCTACTAAATTATCAAAGAATATTCTTGCATTTACTTACCGTCAAATTATGGCCACAAATGGTCTAAACACTAACTATTTAACCCAATACTCAAATGCTTCCAGTTCCAACTAACTGATCAACGAAAATATAACAGGTTTCAACCAATGATATTCCGGGATTCTTACCATGAATGACGTTCGCGCAATTCGTTAAAAACGAGTTTGCACGATGGCTTAGGTCACTAGGCCTCGTGGGTTATGTTGGTTGCCAAAAGCTTGAGTTCTTTAAGAAGAGAATTTTGAATTTGATAGAAGATCATAGAGTAACTATGTTGGGAAAGTTTTTAGTTTAAATGAATTTCTTTTAGCTTGATAGAATTAAATCCCAAGAGAAATTTGGACTGGTTTTAAATACCGATGTGTGTTTGGCCGAAGAGTGGTATCTTTCTGTTCGATAAATTTCCTTTGTCCTAAGAACAAAATTGGCAAAAGAAGCAATTCTTTTCCCACAAGTAGTCCTGTTTTATCAGTGTAGGGAGAGGCCGCTTTTATGGGCTAAAGAGCTTGAAGCATGTCGTAAAGAATGGGCCTTGAATATTTCTGTGTTTATTCCTGCTAGTTTGAGCATTTGCTTTACCCATCGGCTTATGGATTGTTTGGTAGCTTGCCTGTGGGGTTTTTGATGGGTTAAGAAAAGGAAAGTGTTATCCCCAGTTCTTAAGGGGGCAGTAACCTCTAAGTACCTTTTTAAGTGCTTAGCTACACATAAAGCCGGCTCTTCGGTAAAGTAAGGTACCTGTAAGCAAGGTTGTATTTTGCTTACTGACGAAGTTTTTATTTTGTCTGTGATAAGAATCTGGAACCCAGTTGAAGATGCTATAATGTTGCTAGGTCTTATTAAAAAAATGGTTTGAACACGATTACCAGTAATTAGGACCAACAGTGTTGCTAGCTTTAGATTGAAATCTTGAAGCGACAGGCAGTCCATGGGGAACCAACTTTTTAAGTAAGATATTAGGGGTTTGGTGTCCCAAATAAAGGAGTATTTGGGTAAAGCCGGTCTTATATAATTTGATATGCCTTTGAGGAACCTTTTCAGATTTGGGTCCTGGGAAACTGAATCGTCCAATATCAAGGAGAGGGCCGGTCTATGCGAGTTGAAGGTACCATATTTGTATGGGTTTTGCTCTAGAATACCCTGCAGAAAGGAAATGACGTTTTTTGCACTTGCCCGAAAACATGAAATGTTCTGTTCGTTGCAGTAAAACCACCAAAGCATATAGGTGCAATTATACTGAGTCAATGAAAACTTACGTATAGACTCCATGGCCGATTTTATGGCCTCCTTTGGATACCCTTTTATTTCAAATGCCTGGCGGACAACCTCGCTGCCACCAGGGAAAGTTTCAGTGGATGACTGGCTCTGAAAGGAGACGATAAAATATTAGTGGTATTGTTTAGGTGCAGTTCCTCTACTCTCAACTGTTACGCCACTGTCTATGTTTGGACACGAGCACACGAGCCGCTGCGAGACATTAAAGCAGGTCAAAATCCTGTAATGTCAGCTGCGGAGCAAATGAACAAGTTTAGGAATGTAGGGGAAGTAGGGTACGAACCACATACACATGTGCAAAATACGTAAAAGGAGCACTAGCGACCATGCTAACTATTCTTAGGGTTCAATATAGTCAAGCGCTCTAAATAGAGCGAATAAGGCTTGTCAAAGTTGACATGTTTGAAGTTTCCGCGCCTAAGTGAAAAAACGTCGTCTACTATGTAGGTATGTGAAAAGAGCCGTATGGCGACTTAAACGTCATCATATGATATTCAAAGTATCACCTTCCGGCGTAATTTGCTAGGAAACCGACTTTACGATTTTGTGACTTTCACTTTGTGAGTTTGTAACCGACTTTAGCTTTGCACCTTATGGCGCTGGTAGCATGAATGACAGTGCGACAGGTACGTCAGATAGGTGGAACATGCATACGTGCAGTAAAAAGTGCCGTACTTTCGTGTCGGATGGTAGTTTCCACTGAGGTACATATTTAGCCCAGAATCGCCGCCAAGTTGCTTTTTTAACATGAAAGGGTATATTGCAAGCACTTAAAATTAGGATGAGATCAAACACAAAGTGGGCATAGGGAATTTAATTTTGTCGATTGCGGATGTGCTGAGCGGTTCGGACGTTTTGTTTACAAGCGTACAAAGTCCCCACCAAAAGTCGCTTATCGCATACAACGCACTTCACGGCACTTCCATCATATCGTAAATCAGAAAAATTCGCTAGCTCTACGAGACATGTTTTACAGATCGGTCGGCGCTCCGACTGTGGGACCTAGTGGCACGTCTGGGGACTGCAACATATACACTTCAACGCTCTCATACTCGCGGTAAACCGATACTGGTTCTGTGCTTGCAGTCGGCTTTTTCCTATTTTATGGGATTTTGGGGAATTTATAGCGTATACCTTAAACCAAGATACCTAAGAAAGGAATTTACTGTTGTAAAAAAGTAGAATCCTTTGCGCGACCCCCAGTACCTAGAGTTCCCCTACCAAATTATATGGTTATTGACGCATTAGTAAACAACCTCGGGTTGAATGCATGGATCTATCCCTCTTATTCTTTTCACACATAAACAACGAAAATGGAACTACGCTTGCTCCTCTCAGATCAGAACGGGAAGCACCGTAGCAACCAGCTGTAGGGCACGAGGCTTGGCGCTGTGTTGCCCGTTTGCTCACTTTGTCCTTTTAAGTCAGAGGAATCCGCCCAGCCGCAGACATGCAAGTGCGAAATTATGTTACAATTTTGAATGCAAATTACAAAGCCGTATGATTAACGGAACGCTCTATATTTTTTAAACTGATTGACAGCTATTTTCAGGGGTCTTACGAATTTCACACTATTTGTTATCAAAGTGTAAGAGCACTCTTGGCAACAAAGTGTCCCGCCACTGCATGGACAAAATTTCGCCGAGCTCTAGACATCACGAACGGATAGACGGCAACCACAAGACGAGCAAGAAGGTGTCTGTTAATTATTTATTGTTAAAAGTATAATAAACCCAGTAAAAACCCACAGTTTAAAGTTTAATTTACCCAGAAACCAGTGCCTATGGTTGTAAGAAAAGTACATGGTCCTAAGATCCGGATTTAAAGCCGAAAGAAGATCGGAAAACGCTGTGAAAAGTGCCAAGCCACGGCAGACACAGAAGGACGACGCTCCATTTTGACAACGTCAGCAAGCAGCCATAGCCAAGCAGACAGTCGATGGTGACAACCAGACCGGAATACAATCCCTGAGTCCGTTCCTTATTTAATTGGAAGATCAATCGACTTACCTGTAAGGAAGAGTGATCCTAATTATACGAACAGCCTCGTCGAAAGATTATAAACACCCTGTAGTTGCAGCGCGACGTTCCTATCATACGACGTTCAAAGAAAAGAAAACAATTTTTTGCTGACTGAGCTATTGTGCTGGACCATATCGAGTCTCGTCGCCGCAGCAATCTTCATTGTTAAAAGTGTCTAGATTGCCAAGGGTGGGTTGATAATAATCAAAAAAAGAAAAACAAAAAAAGGGGGTGGGTTGTTTATAATCTTTCGACGAGGCTGCTCGTATAATTAGGATCACTCTTCCTTACAGGTAAGTCGATTGATCTTCCAATTATACTTCGCAGCCTCGTCTCAGATTATAAACACCCTGTAGATGTTCAAAGAGTATGGCAATCTAGACTGAGACTCTTTATTTTGGAAAAACACAATAGATTAGCTTTGTTCCATATAGTAAAGTACTTCTTTATTATTATTATTAGTATTATACATAATTGAATTATACCTATAAAATATAGTTATTTTGTATGCAAAATAATGAGAACAATATGTTAACAATATAGCTGCTCATAGCAAATAGATTATATATATATATATATATATATATATATATATATATATATATATATATATATATATATATATATATATATATATATATATATATATATAAACTATTAACATAAAAAGGTAATCTAATATAAGCCATAAGCTAGAGAACAAGTCGAACCGCTAATTATAACAATTTACGTAATACCTGATCCTTTTAAAACGCTATTTGCAAAGTCGGAAATATCAGGCAAAATGGCTTTATTATAAAATTTAGAAAAAACTTTCGATCGTCCATCCTGCTACTTTCCTTATTGACTCAATATTAGCACCACCTTTGAAAGCTGCAGAAGTAGATGCATGTCTGGAAGAATATGCAGAGAACATGTTAGTGTCTATTCCACACTCTTCCAGAACATTCTTAATCCAATGACTGATGGTCTGACTGGAAGCTGCATGAATGGGATTCTTAAGAGTCAAAATAAGTCTGTCTTCATTTTCAGGCAGTAATGGCATGGTATCCTTTAGATATTGAATAAATGTCGAACCTAAGCAGAGTTCTGGTTTTTCTTGAAAAAATGGTAAACTTATAACTGGTTGAAGTCTATTTTTTCCGGAAGTCTTGATCTTTTCCGCTATAAATATTTGTATACTATCTTCATTTTCTTTAATGAGTTTATAATTAATTTTGGCTAAAGTTTGAAATCTTTGCCCGGATATTAAAGCCAATAATACAACCATTTTAAAAGTTAATTGTTTCAAAGAAATTCTGTCTAAAGGGTACAATTCTGCCATCTCCAGTAACACTGGATGTGGATCCCAAGTAAAATTATATTTGGGTTTTGGGGGGTTGATATTATATAACCCTTTTAAAAACCTCTTAATAATATGCTGATCTTCTTCTTTGAAGTTCAGTATCATTGCAAGAGCGGACTTATGAATATTGATATTGGAATAAGATATCCCGGAACTGAATATTTCCGTCAAGAAGGATGTGACCTCTTGAAGGTTATAAGAGAAAGGATCAAGGTGGCTTTTACCACAATAAATCCACCATTTTTTAAGGACACTGTCGTATTGTCGATGGGTGTTCTCCAGTGGCGGCTGGTGAAATTTCGAAGTTGTATATCTCTGTTCCTAGTTACAGGAAGCAAACCAAATTTAAGGGTTTTAATAGTGAGCCCACTGGGAATGTTTTGGTAAAGAAAAAAATCATTTTGTAATTTGCGAAAAAAAGTTTTGGTGTGCCCCCCCCCCCCCTAGGAAAAAAATGAAAGCGTCTAGGTATTTTATTTATTCTTTTTTCTAAACAAAGTTTACATCATTCTGTCGACAGTTTTTAAATTTTGAGAGAAAAAAAGGTGTTAGTAGAAAGTTATAGTCATTTGAATTTTTTTAAGCCTAAAATAAAATTTAACGAAAAATTCAAATGACTATAAGTTTCTACTAACACCTTTTTTTCTCTTAAAATTTAAAAACTGTCGACAGAATGATGTAAAATTTGTTTAGAAAAATGAATAAATAAAATACCTAGACGCTTTCATTTTTTTCCTAGGAGGGGCACACCAAAAATTTAACTTTTTTTCGCAAATTACAAACTGTTTTTTTTCTTTACCAAAACATTCCCAGTGGGCTCACTATTAAAACCCGTAAATTTGGTTCGGGTCCTGTAAGTAGGAACCGAGATATACAACGTTGAAATTTCACCAGCCGCCACTGGTGTTCTCACGTATTGAGCAAAGGATGGCTTCTATACCAACTTCAGGCACGAGTCTCTTCAGAAAAGATGTCCTGATAATTTCCCTGCCACCAGGGTAAGTTGCTTGTACATGGGGTGTGGTTTGCTGAAAGGAGACATAAGTAAGTCTTTGTGGGGGCCAAAATAAAGTGGTTCGCAAGTAAGGAGTTTCTGGAAGACGGGGTACCAGGGCTGACTTGGCCAATTTGGAACTATCAGAATACCAGTTATCGTTAATAATCTTTTTAATGGTTTTGTTTATTATGCTAAAAGGAGGGAAGGCATAAAAATAACACTGCCCCCATGACATAAGAAAGGCGTCTACTGAACAAGAATCGGGATCTGGTTTCCAAGAAACATAAACTTTACATTTAGCATTAAGTTTCGAAGCAAATAAGTCTATTTCTGGTGGCTTGAAAATATGACATATCTTGGTAAAACACATTTGGAAAAGTTCATATTCAGTCTCACATTCAGTGCTTCTGGATTCGAAATCTGCGATAGTATTTTGTTTTGTGTTAATATATGAAGCACAGACATGAATATTTCGGCTTTCGCAATATTCCCAAATTTCTTGAGCAATTTTATTTAAGTTTTTATATCTTATACCGCCCATTTTATTTATATAAGCTAATGCTGTTGTGTTGTCTACCCTAAGTAATATGTTTGTATTCTGTGTTTCTTTTGTAAAGGACTTGACAGCATTTAAAACAGCTTTTAATTCTAAACAATTTATATGACACGTTTTTTCCCGAATATTCCAATAGCCTCTCGTGCGTACCGAGTTGCATACTGCTCCCCATCCCTCTTTTGATGAATCTGAAAAAATTTCCAAGTGATATTTTGGATCACTGATATTAATACCTGGATCTTGATATATCTTGCTCCACCACAAAAGATCGTTCCTAATAGATAAAGGAACTACAATCTTTGTGTTATAGTTATTATTTCCTTTCTTTAGCGCCAAATATTTTGCCCTTTCTAAAAGTTTTACATGTGCCCAACCATATTTTATTGCTGGGCATGCCGCTACAAGAACGCCAATGTACGTTGCTAGGTCTCGAATAGTGCAGATTTCTTGAGTAAGAAATTGATTAGAGGATAAAATAATCTTCTCTTTTTTCTCAAGCGGTAAGGACATCTGCATCGAAATAGTATTAAAATTAAATCCTAGAAACTTACATTGTTGAGTGGGAGATAATATGCTTTTTCCCTATTTATAATGAAACCTAATGAAGTTAGCAACTCTACAGTTGCAATAGAATTTTAATGCCTTCTTCATAACTTGTTGGAATTAATAAAATATCATCAAGGTAGCCTACACAAACTATACCTAAATTTCTTAAGTATGTAAGGACAGGTTTTAATAATTTAGTGAAAACATATGGTGCAATAGAGAGCCCAAATGGTAAACAGGTAAAAGAATATAGCTCTCCATTATATTGAAATGTAAGGTACTTGCGAGAGGGAGCATCAATATTCACTGAGTAATAGGGATTCTTTAAATCAATTTTACATAAGAAACTATGTGGATGAATAAGGTCTTTGACCCTCCTATAATCCTCTAATTTAAAGTGTGGTGGGTCTATTAAAAAGTTGTTAAAGTTCTTAAGATTCAAAATGAACCGTAAAGTCCCATTAGCCTATTTTAGTATAAAGAAACTGGAAACAAATTGTTCTTTGTGATGGCAGGCTTTAGATATAGCGCCAATACTGAGAAGGTCCGCGATCGTCTGATGAATCTCTTGATGGGAAAATTGGGTAACAGGATTCTTAGGTACTTTGCTTTCGGTGGGTTTCTTACTTAAAGGAAGTTGATAACCCTTAACCCAATCCAAGATTAGAGGATTATTTGTGATGTTCTGCCAATTATTGTAATTGTTTTTTAGGCAACCAACAGTATTTACCTCTACTGCCTTCTGGAATCTGCTCTCTTGCGCCAGGTTCTCTTCTGCCTCTGGTCTCTTCTGCTGTTCCCCTCCGTCTTTTTGCGGTGGTTGTATTTCGACCGCCTGGCTAAAAAATCTCCGCTTCTAGACTTTCCGGAGGATCCTGATGCGGAATTTTGGAATGGCGGCCTTGAGCCTGAACTTGTGCTTGGAACAGAAAAAAATTTTGTTTTAATGTCATTGCTCACTTTTTTTAACTCCTGCGCAGACTTAATATGAGTCACCAACTCATTTCCAAAGAGATAGTGGTCAATAGGTATTTCTATAACGACCTTTCTAATCGAGTTATCTATAGAGTTGGATATCCCATATTTCCTATGGGTTGATAGAGAGTGTATAACATCTGTTAATAGTTTTGAAGCGTTTGCTAAGTCCTGCAAGTGCGAAGTAGTCTCATCTGATGGGGTTGAGAAATATAAGTTCATGGGCTTGGCAATGGCAGATACTGCCGCTGCAATCTGTTCCTGGATACGTGACCGAAAAATATCCTGTTTAGTTAGGGCTTCTGTTAGGCAAGCACTAATTTCCGAATTTAGTTTAGGTGGTGAAAGTCCATCAACGTTACTTGGCCTCGGATATTTCTCGATAGGAGATTTCCTTTCATTCTTATCTACGCCATTCCTACACAACGTTGTCCACCTATTAGCAATCTCGGCGTGTACTTCGGGCCCGACAGCTACAACCGCTAACGGATCAGTGCCCAGAATGTCGACTGGATTTTGGGCTACTTGATGTGGTAGACCCATCTCATCCTGCACCTCCACCTGATTCTCTCGATCTTCATTAGCGTGACCCGAGGCGTGACTACTTGATGAGTTCGATGAGTCCGAGCTTGACCCATCAGACTCACTTGAGCTGTACTTCTTGTCTGAAATAAAGTGAATAATTATAATAATTACTCACTTAATCTACTTCTGAATTTAAATATCACGTCATGTTAAATGTCTAGGACAAATCCATATGGTTTGCCTATGAAGCGCTAATACAAATAAACCACCGAATGAATTATATATCGGTGAAATTATAATCAAAATGTGTGATAGCCTTTGTTTATATTTCAGTATTTCCGCTGTAAATATATACGGCTCCTCTGACCCTGGTCTGTACGAGATAAGAAACGTGAAATATATCAGCTTCTATCACGGGATCATACCGAAAAATCCAATGTTGGAATTCGGGAGGAAACCATACTGAACTAAAGTGAATAGTAACTATAATAATAATTACTCACTTTATCCCATTATTCTGACTATGTAATTCCATAACACAATAATATCTATACATTTCTTTGACAACTGTGATAAATTTAGGCAGTAATCTTTTGTTTATATCTCAATATTTATTTTCACTGCAACCATTTAAGTACGGTTCCTCCGACCCGTGTGTGCGAGATAAGACGCGTGAAATGTATCAGCTTTTATCTCAGGGTCATACCGAAAATTCCTATGTAGGAATTCGGGAGGACATTAAATCATATAATGTGCTAAAAAGGAAAAAACATGTAATTCACTTACTTTTCTTGTACTTCTTAAACTTCTTATTCAGTTTTCTCATTTTCTGTTGAATTTTTTGTAAAGTTTCATCACTATTTCGCTTAGGCATGGTCACAAACACTTTCTTTCTTTAAACACACGTTTCACGAGGATACGACACGATACAATGAAGATTGCTGCGGCGACGAGACTCGATATGGTCCAGCACAATAGCTCAGTCAGCAAAAAATTGTTTTCTTTTCTTTGAACGTCGTATGATAGGAACGTCGCGCTGCAACTACAGGGTGTTTATAATCTGAGACGAGGCTGCGAAGTATAATTTAGCGTTGATATTGGATATTTTTGTTAACGTTTCCAGTTAAAAAAAAGTAAAGTAAAGGTTCTTAATTTGAAGATGGCCGACGAGCTCAAAATATTAAGATTTTTAAGAAGTCAATTTAAAAGACAACATACTTTATTAAACAAACATCTGGACAAATTGGATATAGACATTGAACTAAGCGTTATTGACATAAAAAACTTAAGATTAAGATCTGATAAATTTCAGAAAGGTTTTGCTAACTTTGAGAATATTCAAAATCAAATAGAACAGTTATGTGAGGATAATGATGAGGTAAACGATCAAAAGGAAATCGAGTTAAAAGAAGGTGAAAAAATAGTATGCGATTTTTTCGACATTAGGTCGGTCATTGAAAATATTTTGGAAAAATATGAAAAACCTAACGTTTTACCTCAGCACAATCCTCAGCCACTCCAACAGCCGGTGGTTGCACCTCCGAATGCAGGTTCGGGGATGCCAAAGTCTAACTTACCTGCGCCAAATATACCTAAATTTTCTGGCGGTTTTGACAAATGGTTAGAATTTCGAGATGCTTTTGTCTCTGTGGTTGACAATGATCTTACCGTAGATAATGTTAGAAAGTTTCATTATTTAAAAGGGCTGCTGGAGGGTGAAGCGGCAGACTTATTAGAGTCCATTCAGATTACCGATCAAAATTAACATTTGGCCTGGGGTTTGTTGAAAGAACGGTTAGTATATAGTATGAGCAAAGGTAAAAGTGAGAGCACGCCAACGAGCGAGAGAAACGAAGCGAGGAATGACGAAACATCTAGCACTCTCCAGCCGGCATCCCACGGCGCGTGAATCGGCGAGTAATGAGCAGGACTCGCCGTGCCACGCGCCGTGGGAATGGGCGCGCTCGTGATTTCTGGTGCGGCTTGGAGTTTCCCGCTTCTTGTCGGTAAATTTGACGCGAGTCAAAGGAAGGCGAGCCTGGGCAAGCCTCTTTCGGCTCGGCTCGTATACTTTCAACCCGATCCAACGACCTGCGGTTCGCAGTCCGGAGTTTCAGTAGCGTCTGGCATTTTGCAGTTTGAAGAGCTAAAAATTATTACTTAAATACCTATTTTTTTAAAATGGAGTGGTCCAACGACGTGGTGTTGGAGTTTTTGTCAATTTATGAAGGGGATCCGATAATATGGAATCCTAAGGACCCAAATCACAAAAACAGGAACCTGGTCCATGATGCGTGGAAACGTATTGAAGGCCAAATATCTGTGAAGTTTTCGGTCACAGAGTTGAAGAAAAAAAGAATAATTTAGAAAAAAAATAGAAATTTATATAAATGTAGGTACTTACGGCTTTTATACAAAGATACTCTCCACCATCGCCTTTTTTTTGCTTTGGTTTGATGTTCCAAAAACTACCTAACATGATGTAATAGGCGGCCGCAGCACAAGCTGCTACTCGGCTTCGCCGATTGTTTATGTCATGTTAATTTTAAATGACTGAACTGAAGTGTGCTACCTCACTGGCAAGACTAAAAACAGGGTTTGCCAAGCCAACACGAGCCCACACTACGATCTTACACACGTCGTGGGATCGCATCCACTTGACGAGCCTTAATTAACGAGGCGAGCTTGGGCGAATCTCGACAAGCCCAAGCCACGAACAGGCTCGCCAAACCACGCGTCGTGGGATGCCGGCTTCCGAGACACAACGACAAGCGCGGTGTTGGTAACCGACACACGGCCAGTGTCGGAGAGCCCGAAAATAAAAACGATGCCTGCTTTTGAACAAAGCACGGTTGGCATAACAAGCGCGCATAATATGAGGAATTTAAATAATAAATAGGAAGTGACTCCGCTGCCGGCGCCGGCAGCCGTCATGGATGCCGGCGCCGGCAGCCGTCATGGATGCCGGCGCCGGCAGCCATCATGGATGCCGGCGCCGGCAGCCGAGCTGTTGGCCGGGGAAGTGGCTCCGCTGCCGGCGCCGGCAGCCATCATGGATGCCGGCAGCATTAGAAAATTAGTGTCAAAATAAGATGAGAATCAAAATACCTTAATTCAATCAAAAAATATTAATTTATTATAGTGTAAACTTTAACGAAACTTAAATCTTCCTACAAAAATCTAACAATTGTTATTATTCTGCGAATTTAAGGGTATAAATAAGAAAAGTAAACCCATATAATATATTTCAATTAGAGTGTTCAATTTGTCTGATATCAATTTTATTGGAATTCTTGTCGTCTATGGACATATTGCCATTTTTTGAGGTAGAAATAACTAGCAGAGCATCTATGGTTCTGTAACTCTGTGTCTCTGTTTTGCTATAAAATGGAAATAAGCTTTGGATGAAGTATGATTGTGATTTCGTTCAATCCCCAGGATGCATAGAAATTGTTTACACTCACTTACTTTCAAGAAAATGCTAGCCTGGCAGCCTTTCTTACACGTGGAACACGTCCTTGTTAGTAGGCTATGGGGTAATTGACCATGGGAAAATTTTATAGGACCTCCCACGATGCCGCCTTTGATAGATGCCGCCTTTGATTAAAATGCCCGCCTTTGATAGATGCCGCCTTTGATAAAAAAGCCGCCTTTGATAGATGCCGCCTTTGATAATGGCGCCTGGACCCCCAAGATGCCGCCTTCGACAAATGCCGCCTGGACCCCCAGGTGTTTATTGCCGACGCGTGCCGTCAGGTATGATTAATTGATTACTTCCGGGTAATTGTGATTAGTCGCGGGTGGTCCCTCCACGTGGACGAATATTTTTTTATTAAGGTGTTAATTGCTGTCTCCGACAAAAAGGGCACGTGCCCGATAAATCATTTTAATGGGTTGGTTGGTATGGCAAAAGGGATTGTGTAAAGATTTATGACCTGGCATACATAAACAGCCACCTGAGCGGTAGTTAAACAGGTGTTAAAAAGGTCTTGAGTGGTTCAACTGGAAATTTATGAGTCGGTATTAGTGTCGGTTGCTACTTTAGACATAATTAGTTTTTATTATATAGAATAATATATGAAGCGTGTCTGTGTGTGTGGCTGATTATCGTAGGACGACTGTTATTAAGGCGTTTTAATTAATTAAGAGATAAACAGGTGCCTGCCCAAATAATCTTAAAAAATATTGATGTACCCATTAAGACCTTATTTTAGTGTATAAAAGTAGATACGCTGAGCTAGAAAGATCTTCAGGTGAATTGATTTTACAATGTTGGGTTGCTCGCGCGTAGCGGTTTCGTCCCCGTTGGGTAGCTCACGCGATGTACTTCCGTCCCGTTCAGATTGAATTACGTATTATTTTTCACCCTATCTTGGTAAAAAGTACGGGGCATTTTATAGTACTTCTAGATAACTGTGAAAATTTCTTAAAATTTCTTCGGACATGCCAAGTAGATGTTATTTGACTGAAATATTTAAATTTTTTAATGGTACAGTACTATGGTATTTTAGTTGAATACTATCTATCAAATCATATTAGTATTTAAGATAAACTTAAGATAAATTTAATATTTTGTTATTTTTGCTGATATTTATAAGATATTTTTGTTTTATGTGAAATTTTTTATATCAACTTACGTTTCTTATGCAGAATTTATGTAAACTTTATGAAGACTTAGGAAACACTTAGGACGACTTTATGTTAACTTTACGTAAAATCTTATCGACTTCAGATAATTTAGAACTTTCCTTGTCATTTTTATTTAAATACAACAAAATAAAAAATAGACGAAGTTTTAATATTATTTTATTAAAAAAATATATTTGTGTGTGTGTGCAATTTTAAACCTTAACTCATACATAAGTTAATACTACATTAAACTGAAAAACAGCGTGGGATTAAGGTAGAGCTTAATAGCAAAACATTTGAAGCCTATCACATTAGCAAAAAGGTAAGAAAAAAGAGCGCTACTTACATATTTGTTCTAAAATCCGAATATACTTTTAACACAACAGTTGTCTTTTTACCATTACAACACATTAAATGAATCAGTTTATAACGTTAAGCCATTGTAATAAAACCTGATACAGTAATTTAAGAGATTAATATCAAAATAATTAAATGTTTTGAAACATTTGTCGCATACTTTAAACATATCTATATATTTTTTTAGTAACGCCTAAAATTGATAATATAAATTTTAAAAATTATTAGTTTATTAAAAATACCCTGTTAGAGACATCAAGATGGTGTAATAAAACTTGATACAGTGATTTTAAGAGATTAATATCAAAATAATGAAATGTTTTGAAACATTTGTCGCATACTTTAAATATATCTATATATTTTTTAGTAACGCCTAAAATTGATAATATAAATTTTAAAAATTATTAGTTTATTAAAAATACCCTGTTAGAGACATCAAGATGCTAACATTTTACAGTGTCCTTATATATTAAAAGCACCACAAAATGTATTTAAATGTTCTAATTGTTTTTTGTAGTTTTTCACCTTTTTCTTAGATGAGACCAGTTTTTCTTGCAGTAACTGAATTCGTAGACTGTGTTTTTCCATTTCTTTCTCTTCGTCTTTTAAATTCGTCAATAACTGACAACGAATTTTAAAAACACTCATCACTTCATCCCTTTGGCTGATAGGAAAATCTTCCAGCCAGGCACATTTGGAGGTACTACCTTTGTTTTCCTCATAGGCCATTTCTTCTTCTTCCTGACTATCCCACTGCATTTGATCAGAGTTTGGATTATTGTTCTTCAAAATGTTTTGAGAAACTGTTCTTTTAATTTTTTTCTCAATATTTGTTTGTAAAATGGTATCGAAACTTGTAGACTGGCGATATTCTTTATTTTTTTTATTTTCCCATAAAAATTGTTTTCACTTTTAAGCATGCTCGACGGCTGTGTAAGTAGGTTTCGCAGCAGCGATTCCTGTGGCTTTTGAACGGGTTCCATTTCTTTGACTACAATGTTCTGAATTATGTTAATTTTAGAGGCCTCTTCTTCTTCTTTTTTCAAGCCTTCTCGATTTTGCTCTAGGTCATCTAATAAATTTGAGCAAGTCAAGTCAAGTAAGGCATCCATTCCATCATGCAAATTTAGTTCTTCTTCTTCAGTCCAGCTATTGTTAAGTATGTTTTGGGTAAAAAACGGCAAATTCTCACCTGGTAGGTTATTTGGGGCTATATTTCCCCCTGAAATAACATCTATTTCGGAACTACAATACACACCACTCACTAAGCTCATTTTGAAAATAAATGTTCTAAAACTTTTTATTAACAACTTTAACTACAAACTACAGACTGCATAGCGATACTCAAAACCCTTTTCTTATAAATTTGAACAAATCAAGTCAAGTTAAGCATCCATTCCATCATACAAATTTAGTTTTTCTTCACCCCTTCATTGTTAAACGTGTTTTTGGTAAAAAATAGCAAGTTCTCATCTGGTAGGAGATTTGGAGTTATATTTTCCACTGAAATAACATCCGTAACGGCTATTTCGGAATTACACTTCACTAAGCTCATTTTAAAAATTAATGTTCTTAAACCATTTTTTAGTAGCAGCTCTAGCCAACAAAACTACAGAGTGGACAGCGAACATTTCCCCCTGCAACATGTGGTGTGTTGACAGCCTGCTCAGGTTCAGCTTAATCCACCCTGTAAATTACAGTCATATACGGCCCATCGTCGACGACGTCCTCATAATTAATTATTACCTGGAAACAATAACACAATTAAAATTTTGATATTTTTTTTATACACGCACACATACCATCACACACACACACACACACACACACACACACACACACACACACACACACACACACACACCTACACACACACACACACACACACACCATCACACACACACACACACCCACACACACACACACACACACACACACACACACACACACACACGCACACACACACACACACATGCACACAAGATCGAAAATAATATATTATATTATTATAAGAATATTTTTGTCGTTTTCAAAAGAAACCTAGTATTTGAAAATAAAAGCCCAGTAGGAAGTTTCGAGTATAGTTACATTTTCGCTAGCAAAGCAAATTTTCGGTCGTACACCGACCGTATTAATTGTCATATACATTTTTAATTAACCTTATCATGGTAATCATTTCCTTTTTGCTTGCAAATAAGAAAAAATAAAAATTCTTACCATTTCCCCTGCAACATGCATGACCGGCTGCTCGGGCTCAACGTAAGCCGCCCTGTAAATTTCAGGCATATACGGGTCGTTGCCGACAATGTCCTCATGATTAATCATTACCTGAAAACAATAATAGAATTAAAATTTTTATATATTTTATACACACACCATCACACATGCACACAAGATCGTCTAAAATCATGTACTCAGAGAGAGAATATTTTTGTCGTTTTCAAAAGAAACTTAGTATTTGAAAATAAAAGCCCAGTAGGAAGTTTCGGGTATAATTACATTTTCGCTAGCAAAGCAAATTTTCGGTCGTACACCGACCGTATTAATTGTCATATACATTTTTAATTAACCTTATCACGGTAATCATTTCCTTTTTGCTTGCAAATAAGAAAAATAAAAATTCTTACCATTTCCCCTGCAACATGCATGACCGGCTGCTCGGGCTCAACGTAAGCCGCCCTGTAAATTTCAGGCATATACGGGTCGTTGCCGACAATGTCCTCATGATTAATCATTACCTGAAAACAATAATAGAATTAAAATTTTTATATATTTTATACACACACCATCACACATGCACACAAGATCGTCTAAAATCATGTACTCAGAGAGAGAATATTTTTGTCGTTTTCAAAAGAAACTTAGTATTTGAAAATAAAAGCCCAGTAGGAAGTTTCGGGTATAATTACATTTTCGCTAGCAAAGCAAATTTTCGGTCGTACACCGACCGTATTAATTGTCATATACATTTTTAATTAACCTTATCACGGTAATCATTTCCTTTTTGCTTGCAAATAAGAAAAAATAAAAATTCTTACCATTTCCCCTGCAACATGCATGACCGGCTGCTCGGGCTCAACGTAAGCCGCCCTGTAAATTTCAGGCATATACGGGTCGTTGCCGACAATGTCCTCATGATTAATCATTACCTGAAAACAATAATAGAATTAAAATTTTTATATATTTTATACACACACCATCACACATGCACACAAGATCGTCTAAAATCATGTACTCAGAGAGAGAATATTTTTGTCGTTTTCAAAAGAAACTTAGTATTTGAAAATAAAAGCCCAGTAGGAAGTTTCGGGTATAATTACATTTTCGCTAGCAAAGCAAATTTTCGGTCGTACACCGACCGTATTAATTGTCATATACATTTTTTAATTAACCTTATCACGGTAATCATTTCCTTTTTGCTTGCAAATAAGAAAAATAAAAATTCTTACCATTTCCCCTGCAACATGCATGGCCGGCTGCTCGGGCTCAACGTAAGCCGCCCTGTAAATTTCAGGCATATACGGGCCGTTGCCGACAATGTCCTCATAATTAATCATTACCTGAAAACAATAATAGAATTAAAATTTTTATATATTTTATACACACACCATCACACATGCACACAAGATCGTCTAAAATCATGTACTCAGAGAGAGAATATTTTTGTCGTTTTCAAAAGAAACTTAGTATTTGAAAATAAAAGCCCAGTAGGAAGTTTCGGGTATAATTACATTTTCGCTAGCAAAGCAAATTTTCGGTCGTACACCGACCGTATTAATTGTCATATACATTTTTTAATTAACCTTATCACGGTAATCATTATTTATTTATTTTTTGCCTGCAAATATGAAAAAGTAAAAAATTCTTACGTTTTCCCCTGCAAAATGCGGTGTGTTGGCCTCTTGCTCGGGTTCAACGTAATCTGCCAACACAGCCTCACCCCCGTCAAATTCATCATCACCATCATCATCATCATCACTTATCTCTATCTAAAAAATAATACCGATAATAAGTTTAAATACCGCCTTGTGAAATTGTGCTAGTTTCATAATAATTCAATACTAAACGGGCATATAGTACCACATAAAATATCTGTAGGTTTATGTTAAGCAGCAATAATATTAATGTTATATATTCTTATTAAAAATCTTTTTGGAAAAACCTAAAAATAACGGGTCACAACCACTGTCATTACGTAAAATACCCATCACAGTAAATTTTTCTTTTCTTTTTTATTGTTTTAAAATACCAATGTATTTATTGGTACCCGGTCGACACTTTAAAATTAAAAACTAACCTATTTTTTGGAATTTTACAGGTATGATTAAAAACTACAATTAATTAAATACATATTAAATAAATACTTACTATTTGATCGTGTACTTCGGCTATCAATCTTATCGGTGGCCTCTGTAGTATGTGTTGGTTTCCAACTACTACATTATGGACACCGACAAGTTCGTTTCGTAGCCATTCCGCCACACCATTTCGCGTGTATGGCGTGAGGCAATTACTACAGGCGGGATAACGCTGCTGTCTTCCCGCCAAATAGTCCATGCACGCTCTGCATATACAGAACCCACAGTTGCAGGAAAATATATAAAGTAGTCCTACTCTACATAAAACGCATTGAACAAAGGATTCCCTGAAACAATAAAACTTCTCATAAGTTAAAATATATATACAACAGCGTGGGTTTTCTTAGAACTTAATTTTGTACTACCCAGCTTTATTACCTTGCCTGAATAGCATAACATTTTGAAGCTAAGCTAAGCATATCAACAAGAGGTAAGAAAACGAGCGATCCTTACGTATTTATTCTAAAACCACGTTTTTAACCGGTTATTTATTGTTATTAAAAATAAAGGTAAAAACTAAGAGCTTCCGGTCGGTTATGTTTAATAAAATGTTAAACACAAAAGAAGTTTTGCGTAAAACAATTAGTAGACATAATCTTAACGAGGCTGCCAGAATCGTGAACTGAGCTCTTAAGCGCACCCCATTTTCGGTTTTTTTGTGGGTAAAAACGAAATTTTAAAGCAAAAACCAGTAAAACAAAATATTCGGTAAATTCTTTTTATTACATCAAATAAATAATATATTTTTGTGAGCGGAGAATACATATTTTATTCAATTCTTGTTGCTTTTTTGTATCCGTAAGGTACAGAGCTTCCATCTGTTAAAAATTTTCTTTTTGTAGAATTTGGTCTATACAGTTTAACTTCGGTTCGTGTGGTTACTTCATGTTCCTTTGTTCTTCGAATATTCTTCGATATAATTGGTATTGGCGCCGACTCTTTAAGAATCATATCCTTAATGGTGTTGAAATTAACAAGCTGCGATGCTGCATAGTTTAGGGAAATACCCTTAACTTTACAAATGACTTCCTCTTTTTGCTTTTTAGTGGAATATACACTAAAAGAGTAATTTTTTGGACCGCCAGAGACAAAGGATGTGATGTAGGAATTAGATCCGTAACATTCTAATTCATCAGTCATATCTCCAATAAACTTGCCTGTTGGTAAATCAAGTTCGTCACCTCTTGAGAGATATATTACAGAGTCTGTATCGTAATACAAAACTCTATTACCAAGAGGTTCAAGATATGAATATAGCTTAAGACGGGCCTGTGCTGTGACGTAAGCGGCAATCGCCACATTCACAGCAGGAAGAGGATCAAAAGTTTCTTCTGTGTATTCATAATTTACTACCAACGTCTTGTCGTTAATAGCAAGGACAGCGTTTACATAAATAGCTGGATTACTAAACATAGCAAAGAATTCCGAAGGTTGGTTTACAATTTTAGTCTTTGGTTGATTTTCTCGTTGACCAAATTTTCCCCAGAAGCTGTTTAAAACTAATTTAGCCTGAGATCTTAAACCGGGGTTTCCGACGATATTATTGTATTCTAATTTAACATCCTCCCTTTCAAAAAATTCTTCAACATATTTTGCCTTTTGTTCTTCTGTTTGACATTCAGCAGGCCACCCACTTGCTTCTTGTTTAATTTTAATAAATTTATCCATCATGGCTGTGAATAAACCCTCCTGTCCAGAATGTTTGTTAAATCTCTGAACTTGATATTTCCAGACTTCATAAACTTCCAAAATTTTGTAACCCTTTTCTACCGACTTCACTACTTCATCAATAACCCATGTACCATTAAGAGCACGGTCTTCATCATCACTGTGGCCACATTCATTGTTATTATCCATACTTTCACCACACGTGCGACAAAGTACAAACATTAATTTGTTGTTCAGTTTTTGAGGAAGCACAGGATGAAAAAGATCCTTCGGCGGTAGTATTTTACACTTTATCAAACCATCGGTTTTTAATAAATCCAAAGTCTTACACTCTTCTCCAATAATTATTTCAGGATGACCAATAGGAAACTTTCCATATTTGCATACAAAAGGATAGAGGGAGCAAACGTCAGCGTACTTTATTTGTTCTCCGTCTTTAGCTTCATAATATTTCCAAGTGTTACCCGTTCTTCCACCGTAAAAACCATCTCGAGGATTTAGAGGAGTGGAAGTTAGCAAAGGATGACTCCTGGTGTAATATTGGATTTTAGGATTTTCTTGCATTTCATTTTTAAAGTCGCATTCCCATTTCTCAATTACTTCAAAATCGAAACTTCTAAGTTTTTCAATTTTTGCTTGAGTGGCTTCATAACGTAAATTTAAAGTACTTGTGGGATCATCATGACGAGGGGCGTTTCTTTCAAACTTGTAACACCTAGGACATCCATGAAAATAACAACCATGGAATTCAAAAATTTCATTTGTTGCTTCGCAAAATCCGTCAACTTTAATCCCATATAAAACCATTTCTGGACCTTTACCAGCATGCAAAATGTTTATTTGTTTCTGTTTTTCAATCCAAAGTAGCCATTTAATACCAATTTTGCTTTGATTGTCCCTCCACCTATAGCCATTTTTAGGTATGATCCCGATAGTGCCTGGTTTTAGGAAATTCCTTCTAAATACTTTGTTACAGGCTGATGCGATAGTGGAGGCCTCCATGAAAGGACAGACATTCGTAGTGGACATGAGCTGCTCCCTAAATTTTAAACAAGCCTGAGTAAGAATTTCAACATCTGAAACACAGTAGTCAACCAGATCCCTCTGCATTTCAAATTGGTCGTTTTTATGTTCTTCGTACCACTGAATAAACGTTTTTCGGTCATTCTCTTTCATTGTATCAGGACTGTAATATCCTATTGGGGGTAAAGTTCCAACGTAATTTTCATTGGCCTTGATATTAAAGAGGTGTGGGAAATAGCCTTTTTTAAATTTATCTCCTAAACCAAAAGCTTCTGGTAATTTGCTAAGTGCCATAGGGAAGTAGTTTAGGCTGTCAATAAACCTGACATTTCCCATCTGCAGCAGGATTATTTTTGAGCCTCTCATTATTAGTTCAGGAGTTAAATCAGTTTCTGTCAATATATGATTCAATATAAATTGGTGATCAAAAGCTTGGCCGTTATGGGCAATGACCACTAATTCTTTGAATTTCTTTCTGATTGTCAAAAGATGATTAACAAATGTCTTAATTACGTCTTCCTTTATTATTTTTGTTCGAAAACCACATTTTTGACAAAAATATAAATTTATCTCGTTAATACACACATCACAACATTGTTTAAAAACACAAAGGTTAGGCTGGTGGAGAAGAGAACCATTTTCTAAAACTTCTTCTTGTCGGGTTTCCAAATCATAAAAAACAAATAACAGATCCTTTGTTTTAGGTTTTCCAGTATCTTTCTGTATGTAACACAAATGATTTTCAGGGACATGGGTATAGCAATTTTTACAAAAGATCTCCCCGCACATATGTTTCCTCTTACTCTTTACTGTCTTGAAGCAGCTTGCACACGTTTTAACTTCTTTACAAACCGTGCTTTTTTCCCATGATCCAGTTTTCAAGTGATTCTCGTAGCATATTTGTCCTCGGAAATATCGAAGACAAGAATCACACTTTATCTTAATTTGATCATATGCACACTTTGGAGATTGTTGACATCCAGGACATGTTCCTCCACATCTATGATCGTTTTTGTTATTAAATGGAACATGACATTCCTGGCAATAATAACTACACGCAAAGGCAGCAGTCAACGAGGAAATTACATTAAAATGTCCTTCGTAAAATAATAAATTAAGACGTTTGTTGCTCTCGCTGGATCCTTCAAAAATTACATCTCTTCCTTTTGACCCATAACTGTAGACTACAATCTTATATTCTTTTAAAAACCCCTGGAATTTTTGCAATTCAGGAATGCCTGCTCCCTCTTGACCTATATCAACGCTGGCATCACTCATCAGCTGAAGAGCTTGTGTTTTCTGTACCTTTCCAATATCTGCTCTTATTTTACTAAATTGCAGATCTTTGTTAATATTAGCCATGGCAACAACCAAGGCACGAGGCAAACATAAATTGTCTTTATTATTAACAGTTATAATTCCTCTTCTCATTCTACATTCCTCTCCAAAGGCGTTGTATTTGCTTCCTCTCCCTTGGCCAGTTGGCAAACGAACACTTGTTACACTAAGACAGAATGATTCGGTGTTTAGACCAGCTGAGTTAGATTGATAAACGTTGCTGATGACATCCCACACATCTTCGTAATTTATTTCGTCTGCAGGTCTAAAGCGGATCCAGCTTTCACCACGAGCAAAGTCTTTGCTACAGAAGCTGAAACCCACATGATCTGATGGTTCCAGATTCTCTGTTGCTTTCGTAATGACTTGATTGATGGCTTCTTTTATCCATCCAGCAGGTTCAGCACCTTCAGGCACAGGCTTCAGCTTAAATTCAAGCTTGCGCCCCGTAATACCGTATTTGCGTACCTTCTTAAGAGCATCTTTAATAATGATAAACTTTTCCATTTTTTTTTGCTAGCACGTCTTAACTCTTTGACAAACCAAATAGAAATGATCGGGCGTGTGTTCTGTACTTCTATTAATAACCGCGATGAACAAAGCACAGCTGATTGAAATTAAGAATAGAAGTATGATCAGGAAATTATAATAAGTATTCTAATAAGAATTGGGTTGTTCAACCAATCAAATTTGAGTTCTTACTTACCAACCTATTTCGACAAAATTCTGAAAATAAAAACTTTACATTTATGTCAATGTTTTAAATAGGCCTTAAAAGATATTTTATTAATTTATATTAACTAGATGACAGCAAGAACAAAAATCAAAATTAAAATATTTTCGCTATTATTTTCATTATGTTTTTTAAATGTAATTTGTACTCATCACACGGCTGTAATAACAAATTCTGAAACCAAAAATCTTTATGTCAACACTTTAATAGTATTTTTTATTAATTTATGCTCACCGTATGGTAGTAATAAAACGATATGAAAACTCTTAACACTAAAGCCAAGATTATAATCAGAATTTTAACCAAAAAAAGTAAGCATATCTTAGTTAAAAATACATGCATTAATTTGTAGGTATTGTTTCTTATGATATGTGGTGTATCCCTTTTTTTGTTTAATCGACCCTATTTTATTTGTGATATTCCATGTTCTAATTCATTATCAGAATTTTTGTACATTATAAAGATAGGAGCTTCGTTTTTCTCATAAGTAGAACGGCTTACATATGAAGACCACAGGGTATAAACAATCTAAGTCCAAAAATTTTAAAAATTTATATTTTTCACCGTTTTGATACCTTTAAATCCATTAAAATCAGCGATAAAAATTTGATATACTTTGGAATAACTATCTAAGTCCGCTCGCATTCAGTAAAGAACAATCCACTCGCGCGCTAAAATGTTTGGAATTCGTTTAGCATCTTAGTTATCAATTAGTCGTCCTAAGGGAATCATTGTTCGTTGTTTGTTTTTATTGTTATTTATTTTTAAAACCTATGTATAAAAAACTTCTTCATTTCCAACAAGGCCAATAAAAGAGCTAAAAATAAGTCATCAACATCCTCGAACTTTAGAAGCGAGAGAAAGTTACAATGGCGCTTTGTCAACATTTGGTTTTCGAGCTAAAAAGTCCTGTCATAGGAAAGCTGAACACTTGATAAAATTTACACTGACCTATTCCCAATTTAAAGTATGACCAGTTGCACGAACTTAAGAAGTTTGTGGATAAAACTTCATAACCCTACTATATACTTATTTGCCTTGTGCTTCTAACAATGCCCATGTGTATAATATAGATATGGCAAGCGATATCAGTCAAACTATATCATTCTTAGTAACTATAAAGCGATTTCTTTTTAACACGAGTAAATACCGTTAACAATGTCCATAATGCCTATGTATTTAATGCAAACATAGTAAGCGATAACGATAACGATAAAAATTCAAAGCCTTTTAGTAATGCCGAATTTTGTTACAACCGCGTTAATAACCTACTTACTGCGGATTGGATCGTTTTTCGGTACATCGGAGAGGAGATTTTTACATTTTTTTCTAACATTGTTTATTTTTAAATCTAATATTGGATAAATATTGCCTATGCTTATGACTTCCAATAAAAAAAATATTGCAAGTCATATTTCTTCTTGCCTCCCATGTAAGTCTTGAAACGTTCAAGTTCGTATAGTATAAAAATGTGACTTAGAGGTTATATATACAGTCAGGAGGCCTAAAAAGCGATTTTTCAAGAATTTTTCCTGAGAAGACTTCTAAATTTATTAATTTGAAAATTTGTACACATATTATGGTAACTTTTTAACTGTATTTTTAGGATTTTTGTATTTGTAAAAATAATAATTTTGAAAGCTGCTATAGCTGATCTCCATGAGTTCCTCTCAAAAAAAAAAAAAAAAAAAAAAAAAAAAAGGCACCTTGTGGTGACAACGATGTCTCTGGACTGGATCATCGAAAATGAAAAAAAAAACCAAACGGATTTCATTAAAGTAATGTATAGTCTTCTAATTAGTCGAGGGAATAAGCAAAATTTTTTGACAAAAATGGCGGCTTCTCAGAAAAAATCGATATTTGGTCAAAATTTTTGGCCTTAAATTGTTTATATAAAAAAAAATATTTATTGGTGAGAAAAAACCTTCGATTAATTACTAAAAATATACTTAAGAAGCTTGTGTTAAAATTTGAGACTGATAGGTTCAGCCGTTTCCGCGAAATCGTCGTCACCGACTTTTAAAAATACAGTTTTGAGAAAAACGTGTTTAAAGTTTCAAAAGCACGTTACATAGTGTACAATCGCTCTGACACGTCTTTACAATATGCGAGTAACTTCGAAAATAATCTCGGATTGCCTTGAAATTTTCTGTGTGTGTGTACTGGAATATATGTACGTTACGAAAATGAACCTAAAAAATCGATTTTTTTTTTGAAAATTCTAACTGTATATAACCCCTTAGATCACTCTTCCCCTGTGGTCTTCATATATTAGCTGTAACGTAGTAAATAAAAAATAAACATTTAAGATACTACATATAGTGTGTCCATGGATGGAGTCGGAAAAAAAAATGTATTAACGATTTGCGAAAAAGTCATTCTTTTGAGATTATCATGTAAAAAGTTTAGATTAAATATACAGAAAAAATTAGAAAAAACATGAAAATGCTTTAAGAGAGAAGTAGCATTATTTATTATTTTATACGAAATTTTTATAAAACAAAGCTGTTTATAACCTAAAATACAATGAAGATTTAGTGTCAACTGTACCAAAAATTTTAAAGGGCACAAATATCCATTGCCACCATTGTAATATAACACCTAACAATCAAACAATGTTTTTAAAACCTGTTACTCCTGAAGAAATTTGTGACCTAGCAAATGAGATTAAAAATAATCACAGCAGTGGTATCGATGCAGTACCAACAAGTGTTATTAAAAACTCTATAAGTGAATTAAAAAAGTTATAAAAGTATCATTAATTAAACCATTGTATAAAAAGGAGCCCCCAAACAAATGCAGCAAATTGCTTGGATTTTCTAAACTATTTGAGCTTGCCTTGTGTAAAAGATTAGTTAATTTTGTAACCAGGTGTAATTAGATTTAACTATGGCCTACAAATGTCTAAATAGAGAGTTACTAATAAAAACTGGAAATGTACGGGATAAGGGGCCATGCTCTAAAATGACTAAAATCCCATCTCAATGAAAGAACGCAGATAGTAAGGCTTCACTAAGGAAGGAGAGTTTTGTAAATCACAATAACGAGTATGGATTTGCTCAAGGTAGCATTCTGGGGCCATTTTTTGTTCGTAATATTCATTAATGACTTGTATTCTGAAGCAGATCAACCCCTTTCGGACAATAATTAATTATGCAGATGACACAAACTTAATAACTGGCAGTAAAAACATGCTTCAGCTATTAACAGTCAGTGATAACTTTTTACCAAGGTAAGAAAATGGTTTACGGAAAATAAATTAATTCTTAATTCAGATAAAACAAACATGGTGCTTTTCAAGCCAGAAAAGATCCAAATTAGAAAATATTATACACATAGAAACCGTAGACAGTATGTTAAATATCGCTGAAAATACAAAGTTTCTCTGTGTTTACATTAAGAAAAATTTAGACTGGTCTCTTCATATTAGCAATTAAAAAAGGTTAATCTCAATCTGCTACGGAGTGCGGGTTGTTGGTTGGTGGATATATAAACGATAAACCTTAAAAATACTATATTTTGCAAACTTTGAGGCTGTTCTTAAATACGGAATAATATTTTGGGGTCGGCATACCCATATACAGAATATTTTTGTTTCACAAAAATGACTCTAAGGGTTATTAAGAAAAGCTAGTTTACTCAATCCTGTCGAAATGTCTTTAAGGCAGCAGGTATTATGACTGTGTATGCCTTATACATTTATGAATGTCTAATGTTTTTACGTAGAAACCAATATTTGTTTAACTCGCACAATATCAATAGGTTAATAAGTGCAGACCATTTAAGCTATCCCATACCGTCGCCTTCATATCGCCGAAACAAGTCCAGAATGGATGTTAAACTGTTTTAATAATTTACCACTATGCATTAAACGTATTGATATTCAAAGCTTGTTCAAAATGAAAATTAAAAATTGTTAATTGAGCTGGAACCCTATTATCTAGATGATTATTTAAATGTGTAGTGGATTGGTATGATAGTTATATGACACCTCTGATTTTTCTAATTGGCTATTTGACGTCATTTCATTTTGTTATTGTAACAAATTTGAAATAAAGAGTATTATTATTATTATTAAAACAAAGACTAAACACAAAATTTGACATACAAAATTTTAAGATGTAAATTTGGAATAATATTGGCGGTTTTATGTAATTACATTGGATTTCACAAAAAAATCAAGATAGTTGATTTAATTAACGTCAATGTTACGTCATAAAACAGAGACTAAATACAAAATTGTACATACAAATTTTAAGATTTAAATGTGGAATAATAATAGCTGTTTTATTTAATTACACTGGATTTCACAAAAAAAAAATAAAGGTAGTTGATTTAATTAACGTGAATGTTACGCCAGCATCTTATTTAGCCTGTCAGTATTCTGATTTTGTGGCGATATTTTCAAAAATATCCTCCCAAGAAGGTATGTAGAATAATTAGATTTAACTCTATGCACCAAGTTAATTACAATAATATAAGCTGATCAAGTTACACGTAAAGTTGTGGGAGAGCCTGCATTTATACGTAATATACGGTGAAATCCGCCTTAAAGGACATGTATACTTTAAAATAGGTAAAATTGAGGCGCGTTTTACAAAAACAGCATAATATGTACAAAATAAACAATCTGAATCGAGGTATAATAATAATTTATAAATTCTTGGTTATTTAATTGTGTGTAATATGTAGATACTGATGTATTTTGGAAAGAAAGATATGTATGTACGCGCACGTTCTACATACAGAAAAAAATAATTGACCAGTTTTTGCAAAGAAAAGAAGCGTTGTTTTAAAATTATTTAAACGAAGATCTGCTATCTAGAAAATTTGGCAGATAAAATAATATAAAAATTACTTTTTTTGATTTTTCATAAGTGCTGTTATTGCTTATCAATAATATAACGCAAATTTCCATTTATAACAAGTATAATAATTTATCTAGGCGGTTTTAAGAAGTCTAAACTATTATAAATTTCAAATTGAACACGGTAATTTATGGACTGTGTTACTTACATATTAGCTGAAAAGTAGTAAATAAAATAAACTTTTAAGACACTACACATTTACCAACACACACACACACACACACAGTAGTATTTTAGATTAAAACACTAGTTCGAAGTCTTGCAACGAATAAGAATTTTACTGTTGAATTAATTTCTTATATAGGCCCCCAAACAATTAAAGTCTAAAAATTTTGGAGGGGGTTTATTACTTTTTAAAAAATAGTTAATTCAGAGAAATGACATTCTCATAAAGAACCGTTTTTTAAAAGGGCTATAGAATTATTTCGAAGAAGCATAACTATTATTTCAGACATGACGTAATAAAACAAAATCTTTATCAAACTGTATCTCAGCCTGCTTTTTCCATGTGCTTAATAAAAATAGGATAATAAAATATCCTATTTAAAAGGTATCCCGTAGTATCCGCCGATTAATTTTAAAAACTATTCTTTTTATGTAAATAACAAGAAATAATTTCCCTACACAAAGAAAGTTATTCACAAACGTGTTTAAGTTTTCAAATGCAAAATATTTTACCATATATATATATATATATATATATATATATATATATATATATATATACAGGGTGATTCACGGTCGATGGTAGGTTAGACGTTTATGGAGAACGGAACGCGGGATTTTTTTGAAAATTTGGCAACGTGGGTAATTAGCTATGCTCTGTCCATCTAAAATATTTTCAGCATTGCGACGTTGCCGCTTCTATCAAAAAGTCCTAGCAACTTTATTTTTTTAAATGGAACACCCCATATATTAATAAATTTTTAGAATCGCTCTTTTATTACAATACTTTTTTGTTAATATTACCCTATACCTATCTCTATCGGTTTTCGAGATAAAAATTAGTTTGTGTTAAATATGGTCCAAAACATGGCCCTAATTACACGTAAGTAAATTAGTGCTCTCAATTCATGGAAAGTTGATATTTTGGCGGTAGTTTAGACAGACCCGATGTATTTATTTTTCACCATGAAATCGACTCCATATCATACAGGGCGTGCTAAGATTACTATTATTTCCGTTGTTCATAAAAGGGGTCAAATGTTCGTTTTTTTAAATGAAACCCCCTGTATATTAATCAATAAATTGAAAGACGAAGAAAAACGCTTTAAGATGGTACATCATATTCCTATACCTAAATCATCAAGTTTTCTTAATAAAAGCGCTTTTTTGTGAAAAAAAAAATAAAGACTTTAATTTTAAGTAACCATGGATATCAAACATCAAAATATCAAACTTACGACATTTTGACGACTGTGTTTAAAAAAATCTCCCAAAATGAACGCAGATAATCATTATTCAAACGAAGTTCTTATGAAATTATTTATTTTACACGGACAATGTGATCAAATCATTGCCAGAACTTGCAGAAAATTTAACCAAATGTATCCTGAATTGACACAAATGAACGAAAGGAAGTTTGTAAGATTACAAAATAATTTCATTAACATGTGAAAATAAATTAAATAACAAAATTAGGAAGGTTCAAAAAACAAAACTGTAAACAAAATAAGAAATTTTTACAATAAATGCTGGAAATGTTGTCCATTACATTCTAAACATTTTAGTATGTGCTTTTGTACGCGACTCGTAGTTGCTTTTTCAATTTCATGGGGATCCAGATCTTCAATACACCGAACTATTCGCCGTCGCAGTTCTTCTTTGGTAGGCACTGGAGTACTGTACACTCTTTCTTTTAAAACACCCCATAAATAAAAGTCAAGCGGCGTGAGATCGGGGGATCTCGGTGGCCAATCCCACGGCCCTAAGCGCCTAAACCAACGATCGTCAAATATTTCATAAAGTACCCTGGAAACTTCCTGGGTGCAATGAGCTGGCGCTCCGTCCAGTTGAAACCACGAATTCCTATAATCCTCTAAAGATAAATTTTCGACGAAATCGGTAACAGTCGTCCTTAGTATTTCGAGATATCTCTCAGCATTTAAAGTGGCATCATAAATAAAAAAGCTAATTTTGTGCTTTTTTAAAATACAAAAAACATTTAGGTCAAATTTTTCTTGAAATCCCATTTCTTTTGTCACGTGAGGATTATGATCAGCCCAAAAATGCTTATTTCTTCTATTAAAAATCCCATCCCTTGTAAATTTTGCTTCGTCGCTCCAAATGATTTTTGACAAAAACTCCGGATCCTCTTGTATACGTATTAAAAGGGTTTCGCAAAAATGCACTCTACGTTCAAAGTCTTCTGCTTTGAGGGCTTGCACTTTAGTAAATTTAAACGGATGCATTTCGTGATTTCCCAAAATTCGTTGTATTGAAGCATATGATACACCCAAATCTTTTTCTGCACTACGAATGGAAGCCTCTGGATATGCATAAAAATATGCCAAAACGTTGACAATATTATCTTCATTTGAAGTAACAGGTTTTGGTAATGTTAGAGGCGCTTTTAAATTTGAGCCATAGTTAATGAAATTATTTTGTAATCTTACAAACTTCCTTTCGTTCATTTGTGTCAATTCAGGATACATTTGGTTAAATTTTCTGCAAGTTCTGGCAATGATTTGATCACATTGTCCGTGTAAAATAAATAATTTCATAAGAACTTCGTTTGAATAATGATTATCTGCGTTCATTTTGGGAGATTTTTTTAAACACAGTCGTCAAAATGTCGTAAGTTTGATATTTTGATGTTTGATATCCATGGTTACTTAAAATTAAAGTCTTTATTTTTTTTTTCACAAAAAAGCGCTTTTATTAAGAAAACTTGATGATTTAGGTATAGGAATATGATGTACCATCTTAAAGCGTTTTTCTTCGTCTTTCAATTTATTGATTAATATACAGGGGGTTTCATTTAAAAAAACGAACATTTGACCCCTTTTATGAACAACGGAAATAATAGTAATCTTAGCACGCCCTGTATGATATGGAGTCGATTTCATGGTGAAAAATAAATACATCGGGTCTGTCTAAACTACCGCCAAAATATCAACTTTCCATGAATTGAGAGCACTAATTTACTTACGTGTAATTAGGGCCATGTTTTGGACCATATTTAACACAAACTAATTTTTATCTCGAAAACCGATAGAGATAGGTATAGGGTAATATTAACAAAAAAGTATTGTAATAAAAGAGCGATTCTAAAAATTTATTAATATATGGGGTGTTCCATTTAAAAAAATAAAGTTGCTAGGACTTTTTGATAGAAGCGGCAACGTCGCAATGCTGAAAATATTTTAGATGGACAGAGCATAGCTAATTACCCACGTTGCCAAATTTTCAAAAAAATCCCGCGTTCCGTTCTCCATAAACGTCTAACCTACCATCGACCGTGAATCACCCTGTATATATATATATATATATATTTCCTAGACGGGTAAATAAAGTGAAATAAAAAAGGTTTTTATGTGAATTATTTATGAACTTAATTCTTTTCAGTTTTAGAAAGGAAACAATAAAAGTGCCCTGTGGTTTAATAATATTCTCCCTTTTAAAAGCAGTTCTTATTAAACAGAGGGAATTTTTAAATGTAATAAATTCGTTTTGTAACCCGTCAACCTGTTACTTTTAAAACTAACATTTTTTATGTAGATATACGAAATAAATTTCATACAAAGAATGAATATTTAAAACTTAAACGTAATCCAGGAAATAATAAAAACCAACCCTACTGAGAACAGCGTTAATACTTTAACTTGAATTCAGCCTAAAAAGGTATAATAAATCTGTGGGTTTTTTGTATAATGCGGATAAATTTCAAGAAATTCTCTGAGAAGGCAGGATATTGGTTATTTATTGGCGGTTTGTAGTGACAGTTGAATTCGTTTTGTAAGCCATCAAGCTGTTAATTTTAAAAACCAACATTTTTTTATGTAGATATACGAAATAAATTTCATACAAAGAATGAATATTTAAAACTTAAACGCAATCCAGGAAATAATAAAAACCACCATACTGAGAATAGCTTTAATACTTTAACTTGCATTCAGCCTAAAAAGGTATAATAAATCTGTGGGTTTTTGTATAATGCGGATAAATTTCAAAAAAAAAATCTCTGACAAGTATGAGAAAGCAGGATATTGGTTATTTATTGGCGGTTAGTAGTGACAGTTTGAATTCGTTTTGTAAGCCATCAAGCTGTTAATTTTAAAAACCAACATTTTTTTATGTAGATATACGAAATAAATTTCATACAAAGAATGAATATTTAAAACTTAAACGCAATCCAGGAAATAATAAAAACCACCATACTGAGAACAGCTTTAATACTTTAACTTGCATTCAGCCTAAAAAGGTATAATAAATCTGTGGGTTTTTTGTATAATGCGGATAAATTTCAAAAAAAAAATCTCTGACAAGTATGAGAAAGCAGGATATTGGTTATTTATTGGCGGTTAGTAGTGACAGTTTGAATTCGTTTTGTAAGCCATCAAGCCGGTTGATTATTCATAAGATTGATAAATATCATAGTCGTGTGACATAAGCCATGAGAAAAACAGGATATTGGTTATTTATTGGCGGTTAGTAGTGACAGCTGAAAAATTAGGGTTAAAAAGTTTCCTTGGATTGGCCAGTTTTTAAGTTAATCTAAAATAACAGAATTAATAAAAATATGAGTGGAGTATTTTCCCACGTCTCCGAGTATATAAGAAAAGGGGGTTTTTGAGTATCGTTCAGTCTGTAGTTTGTGGTTAAAGCCGTTAATAAAAAAGTTTTAGAACATTTATTTTCAAAATGAGCTTAGTGAGTGGTGTGTATTGTAGTTCCGAAATAGATGTTATTTCAGGGGGAAATATAGCCCCAAATAACCTACCAGGTGAGAATTTGCCGTTTTTTACCCAAAACATACTTAACAATAGCTGGACTGAAGAAGAAGAACTAAATTTGCATGATGGAATGGATGCCTTACTTGACTTGACTTGCTCAAATTTATTAGATGACCTAGAGCAAAATCGAGAAGGCTTGAAAAAAGAAGAAGAAGAGGCCTCTAAAATTAACATAATTCAGAACATTGTAGTCAAAGAAATGGAACCCGTTCAAAAGCCACAGGAATCGCTGCTGCGAAACCTACTTACACAGCCGTCGAGCATGCTTAAAAGTGAAAACAATTTTTAGGGGAAAATAAAAAAAAATAAAGAATATCGCCAGTCTACAAGTTTCGATACCATTTTACAAACAAATATTGAGAAAAAAATTAAAAGAACAGTTTCTCAAAACATTTTGAAGAACAATAATCCAAACTCTGATCAAATGCAGTGGGATAGTCAGGAAGAAGAAGAAATGGCCTATGAGGAAAACAAAGGTAGTACCTCCAAATGTGCCTGGCTGGAAGATTTTCCTATCAGCCAAAGGGATGAAGTGATGAGTGTTTTTAAAATTCGTTGTCAGTTATTGACGAATTTAAAAGACGAAGAGAAAGAAATGGAAAAACACAGTCTACGAATTCAGTTACTGCAAGAAAAACTGGTCTCATCTAAGAAAAAGGTGAAAAACTACAAAAAACAATTAGAACATTTAAATACATTTTGTGGTGCTTTTAATATATAAGGACACTGTAAAATGTTAGCATCTTGATGTCTCTAACAGGGTATTTTTAATAAACTAATAATTTTTAAAATTTATATTATCAATTTTAGGCGTTACTAAAAAATATATAGATATATTTAAAGTATGCGACAAATGTTTCAAAACATTTCATTATTTTGATATTAATCTCTTAAAATCACTGTATCAAGTTTTATTACACCATCTTGATGTCTCTAACAGGGTATTTTTAATAAACTAATAATTTTTAAAATTTATATTATCAATTTTAGGCGTTACTAAAAAAATATATAGATATGTTTAAAGTATGCGACAAATGTTTCAAAACATTTAATTATTTTGATATTAATCTCTTAAATTACTGTATCAGGTTTTATTACAATGGCTTAACGTTATAAACTGATTCATTTAATGTGTTGTAATGGTAAAAAGACAACTGTTGTGTTAAAAAGTAGATTCGGATTTTAGAACAAATATGTAAGTAGCGCTCTTTTTTCTTACCTTTTTGCTAATGTGATAGGCTTCAAATGTTTTGCTATTAAGCTCTACCTTAATCCCACGCTGTTTTTCAGTTTAATGTAGTATTAACTTATGTATGAGTTAAGGTTTAAAATTGCACACACACACAAATATATTTTTTTAATAAAATAATATTAAAACTTCGTCTATTTTTTATTTTGTTGTATTTAAATAAAAATGACAACGAAAGTTCTAAATTATCTGAAGTCGATAAGATTTTACGTAAAGTTAACATAAAGTCGTCCTAAGTGTTTCCTAAGTCTTCATAAAGTTTACATAAATTCTGCATAAGAAACGTAAGTTGATATAAAATTTCACATAAAACAAAAATATCTTATAAATATCAGCAAAAATAACAAAATATTAAATTTATCTTAAGTTTATCTTAAATACTAATATGATTTGATAGATAGTATTCAACTAAAATACCATAGTACTGTACCATTAAAAAATTTAAATATTTCAGTCAAATAACATCTACTTGGCATGTCCGAAGAAATTTTAAGAAATTTTCACAGCTATCTAGAAGTACTATAAAATGCCCCGTACTTTTTACCAAGATAGGGTGAAAAATAATACGTAATTCAATCTGAACGGGACGGAAGTACATCGCGTGAGCTACCCAACGGGGACGAAACCGCTACGCGCGAGCAACCCAACGTTGTAAAATCAATTCACCTGAAGATCTTTCTAGCTCAGCGTATCTACTTTTATACACTAAAATAAGGTCTTAATGGGTACATCAATATTTTTTAAGATTATTTGGGCAGGCACCTGTTTATCTCTTAATTAATTAAAACGCCTTAATAACAGTCGTCCTACGATAATCAGCCACACACACAGACACGCTTCATATATTATTCTATATAATAAAAACTAATTATGTGTAAAGTAGCAACCGACACTAATACCGACTCATAAATTTCCAGTTGAACCACTCAAGACCTTTTTAACACCTGTTTAACTACCGCTCAGGTGGCTGTTTATGTATGCCAGGTCATAAATCTTTACACAATCCCTTTTGCCATACCAACCAACCCATTAAAATGGTTTATCGGGCACGTGCCCTTTTTGTCGGAGACAGCAATTAACACCTTAATAAAAAAATATTCGTCCACGTGGAGGGACCACCCGCGACTAATCACAATTACCCGGAAGTAATCAATTAATCATACCTGACGGCACGCGTCGGCAATAAACACCTGGGGGTCCAGGCGGCATTTGTCAAAGCCGGCATCTTGGGGGTCCAGGCGCCATTATCAAAGGCGGCATCTATCAAAGGCGGCTTTTTTATCAAAGGCGGCATCTATCAAAGGCGGGCATTTTAATCAAAGGCGGCATCTATCAAAGGCGGCATTTTATCAAAGGCGGCATCGTGGGAGGTCCTTTAAAATTTTCCCATGGTCAATTACCCCATAGCCTACTCTTGTTGACTTTTTATTTTTTGTCTTGAATGGTCTTCCACCTTTAACACACCCTAACCGCAGATAATAGTATTTCAGCAAACTCGCAACCAAAATTCATTGTTTGTGGCTTTCTTGTATTCCACCAAAACACAATTAAAATTTTCATACGAAGAAAATTTATCACACACTCACATTTTATAGTTTTTACGCAAAATTAAAACAGCACAATGTTTACATATCATTTAAAATACGTAACTATAATTATTTTAGGTTAGAACTGCCGGCATTCCGTTTTGGCCGTATCTGAACCGGCGCCGGCATCCGAGAAATTGTACCCGGGTGCCGGCGCCGGTATCCATGCATCAATATTTTGGGAACCGGCGCCGGCTGCCGAGTCACTTCCTAATAAATATGCTCTTCTTTCGACGGCGGTAATAAATGTTAAGGACAAATTTGGCAAAGTTTATCGCGCAAGGATGCTGTTGGATCCCGGATCTCAAAGTAATTTTGTGACTGAAAGTTTTTGTAAAAAGCTAAACTTGGAAAAAGAAAAGGTTAATTGTCAGATCTCCGGCGTGGGAAATAATAGCATATTAGCTCAATATAAAACTAAATTTCAGATTTCGTCGAGATTTGGACATTTTTCAAAAGAAATTTTGTGTTTAATTTTACCAAAAATTACCGAGGCAATGCCGATATGCGATTTTGATGATAGTTTTATGAACATCCCGAGAGATATCAAAGTAGCGGATCCCGAGTATAATATCAAATCGGAAATCGACATTTTATGCTGAGTTGGTTTATTTTACGATATTTTATTAATGAGTAAGATGAAAATTCAATCCGTGACATTGCAAAACACGAAACCAGGATGGATAGTTGGTGGAGAACTCGATTTTTTAATGTTTACAGGCAAAGTTCTATCACACCTTTCAATTTCATATGAAGACTCGGCCATTAATAAAAGTTTATTAAAGTTTTGGGAACTCGAGGAGTGCACCAGCACTCCGAGAACTAACGATTATTGCAATCAGCATTTTGTAAAAACTCATAAACGCGACGATGACGGGCGTTTCATAGTACAGATTCCGTTTAAAAGCGAAATAGAAAAGTTAGGAAAATCAAAAGATATGGCAGTCAGAAGCTGTTTGACTTTAGAAAAAGATTAGAAAAAAACAGAGAATTAAAGTTAGGTTATACCGAAGTCATGAACGATTATATACGATTAAATCACATGACCAAGCTCGACACGAATTTTGAAAATTTAAGCGAATTTGACGCGTATTATTTATGTCATCATGCAGTAGTGAAGGAATCTTCACTGACAACTAAGACTAGAGTTGTGTTTAACGGTTCGGCAAAAACTGACAGCGGGATATCGTTAAATTGTGTGCAATTACCTGGACCCGTTATGCAAAACGATTTGTTATCTATTCTTTTAAGGTTCAGGGAATCAGAGTACGTATTAAGCGCCGACATATCAAAAATGTAGAGACAAGTGCTTTTATGCGAAGATCAGAGAAAATATCAAAGGATATTTTGGCGCGATAAACCGGACAAAAACCTAGAATGTTTTCAGCTTAACACGGTGACTTTGGGTATGGTCTCTTCACCGTACTTAGCCATTCTCTGTTTATACCAATTAGCTATAGAAAATCAAGAAAAATACCCCTTGGCCAGTGACGTTATTAAAAATGATTTCTACGTGGACGACTTACTTACTTCACACGACTCGGAAACTGAAATTTTAAAATTGCAAAATGACATTAGAGCAATTTTAAAACAAGGTGGTTTTGAACTAAGGAAATGGCTTACAAATAAGTCAGAGCTTTATGAAAAAATGCAGTTAGATCAAAATTTAAAATCCAGTTTTCTAATGTTAGGTGAAAATGATAAAAACAAAACACTCGGCATTTTTTGGAATGCGACTAAAGACATAATTCAATATCAGACCGAGACTATAACACATCCTTTTAAGGCCACAAAAAGAGCCATATTATCCGTTATTACTCAGATATATGACCCGCTCGGTTTGGTGGGTGCGGTTGTGATAGAGGCTAAAATTATTTTACAAGATTTGTGGCGACAAAAGATTTCGTGGGATCAAACAGTATCAACTGACTTAAGCCAAAAATGGAATAAATTTTGTGTTGATTTAAAAAATATCTCAAGTATTGAAATACCAAGATTGGTACTTCTCCCTAATCCTGATATTGTAGAATTATTGATTTTCGCAAATGCTTCTTTAAGAGCTTACGGATCATGCGTTTTTATAAGATCCAAAAAAATTATAAAGTTTCTTGCAATTTACTGACAGCTAAGTCTAAAGTAACACCAATAAAACAACAAACGTTAGCGCGTTTAGAACTTTGCGCAGCGGTGTTAGCGGTAAATTTAGCTAAAAAGGTAATCGATTCATTAAGAACTAATTTTACTAATGTCTATTACTTTAGCGATTCTACGATTACGTTACATTGGATCAATGGCGAACCAGGTAAATGGAAAACTTTCGTAGAGAATAGGGTTAGTCATATCCGTGCTTTGAGTTCAATCAACCAATGGTACCACGTAGTTTCAAGGGATAACCCGGCGGATGTTATTTCTCGAGGTTGTACTGCGACTCAGTTACAATACAATAAGTTATGGTGGGAAGGTCCCACTTGGGTAAAAGCAGATCATGAAACTTGGCCTGTTATACCAGTGTATAAATTGAACGAAAAATTACAGTCCACTCCCGATTTATTACCAGAGCAAAGAGTTTTGGTACATCAAGTTACTGATGTACTATTGGGAGCAAAACATTTTCAACGACTTATTTTAGCTTTGTAAATCTCCTTAAGTTCAGTGGCGTTTATTGTCAACCAGTAATTTTTGTATTGTCATTGTCAGTCGATGTGCCAAATTAGTTTAAAATATTTTAAAACATCATGCCCAACCATTTACTTACCGAGGCCGAGAAGGGTTTTGCTATAGCTAAATTGCAAGAAGGATGGTCGTACCAACGAACTGCAGATGAGCTGCACTGTCACAAAACAACAATTTTTTATTTGAAACAAAAGTGGCTGCAACATCAGAATCTCAGACGAGCTCCTGGTGCCGGTCGTCCACGAGCTTCTACTGCAGAACAAGACGTTAACTTAGTACAGTTTATTAGACAGCGCCCATTTAGTACAGCCATACAAGCAAAAGCAGAAACCCATTTTACCGCTTCCAAGGGGACGGCCCGGAGAAGAATACGCCAAAGTGGGGTTGCAAGCTTCGCTGCAGCAAAAAAAAACACGTCTTACAGAAGCGAATAAAATTAGAAGAATGGAATGGGCAAATGATTTAAATAATAGAGACCAGGAATTTTGGGAAAATGTAATTTTTTCTGATGAAAAAGTTTTCCAATCTTCAAATAATGGTAAACTTAGAGTCTATAGACCAAGAGGGCATAGATTTAATGAGGAATATATACAGCCAATAGATAACAGTGGATGTTTTTCAGTTCATGTCTGGTGTTGGATTTCTGGTCGAGGCACTGGTAATTTACATATTATAGATGGTCGCCTTAATGCAGCAGGTTACGTGCGAATATTGCAAGATGTAATGTTACCGTCGGTCCAAGAACGTTTTGGAGATAATTTTATTTTTCAACAGGTAACTATCTATTACCATCAATTGTTTCATAGTATTTGATGTATTGCAAATTTTTAGGACAATGCACCAGTTCACACGGCTCATCTTACTATGGAATGGTTTACCGACCATAATATCAATGTTTTGCCTTGGGCGGCTCGAAGTCCCGACATGAATCCAGTGGAAAACATATGGGGTTATATGGTCAAACAGATCTACAGTTATGAGTTTAGGCCTCGAAACAGACAAGAGCTTTTAGACGCCATTACTAATGAATGGCAGAATTTACAAAATTACGATTTTGGTAATTTAGTAGCGTCTATGCCTAGAAGATTGGATGCTCTTTTAGATGCTAATGGCGGATACACAAAATACTAATATTCTTAATTTGTAGTTTTTTAGATCACTTGATTATGCAGCGTTAAAAGTTTTTTGTTAAGTTTCTTAATTATACTATAATACTAAATAAACTTTTCTCTCAATTCCTTGTAGAACCTTTTTAGTACGCCAATGTGTTATAACAAATATGTCAAAAATGATTTTAATAAGGTTTTACACAACTAAATTTCTTTAAAAATATATGGTTATGGTTAAACGTCGTTGAAAATATTTTGCACCCAATAGTACATCATTTTGATATTTTTTCTTTATACTCAGATCTAACAAAGTTAAAATTAGTTTGGGCATATTGTCAGCGTTTTATTTATAACTGTCGCAATAAAACTAAAAAAGTGGGAAAGTTGACTACTCAAGAAATTGACGATAGTTTTTTAAAGTTATTATCGTTAGCGCAAATGCAATCCTTTGAAAACGATTTTACAAAATTAAAATCGACAGGACAAATTTCAAAATCTAGTAATTTGAAAGGTCTGAATCCATTTTTTGAAAACAATCTTATTAAAGTAGGAGGCAGAATTCAAATGGCAAAGGTTCCTATTGCTCAAAAACATCCAATAGTACACATCCAATAGTCACAAGCATATGTTGACTAAAATGATTATGGTAAGTGAACATAGACGTATGTTGCATTGTGGTCCACAGCAATTACTTTATTCTGTTAGAATGAAATTTTGGCCAACTTGCGGTAGAAGTTTAGCAAAACGAATAGTTCACGAATGCATTACGTGTTTTAAAATAAAGCCAAAATCTTGTGAGTATTTGATGGGAAACCTTCCTAAAGAAAGAGTGAATATGTGTCTGCCTTTTGTCAATACAGGGTGCGATTATGCAGGTCCGTTCTTAATTAAAGATAGGAAAACTCGCAACCCAAAAATTCTTAAAGCTTGGATATGTTTATTTATTTCTTTTTCAACAAAAGCAATCCATCTCGAGATTGTAACCGATTTGACAAGTAAAGCATTTTTAGCATGTTTTAAACGATTTTCGTGTCGTAGAGGCGCACCCTCTAACCTTTTTCAGACAATGCTACAGAAACTCCAAAGATTTCTGCTATTTTAAGGGGTTACATACAGTTAGAATTTTCACAAAATCGATTTTTTTTTTAATGTCATTTTCGTAATGTACATATATTCAAGTACACACACAGAAAATTTCAAGGCAATCCGGCGACAATTTTCGAAGTTACACGCATATTTGTAAAGACGTGTCAGAGCGATTGCACGCTATGTAAAGTGCTTTTGAAACTTTAAACGCGTTTTTCTCAAAACTGTGTTCTTAAAGTCGGTGACCAAGATTTCTCGGAAACGACTGAACCGATCAGTCTCAAATTTTACCACAAGCTTCTTAAGTATATTTTTTAGTAATTAGTCGAAGGTTTTATCTCACCGATAAATATTTGTTTTTGTATAAACAATTTAAGGTCAAAATTTTGGTCAAAAACCGTTTTTTTTGTTTGAGAAGCCGCCATTTTGTCAAAAAAATTTATTTTGCTTATTCCTTCGATTAATTAGAGGATTATACATTACTTTAATGAAATCCGTTTGGTTTTGTCATTTTCGATGATCTAGTCCAGAGATATCGTGGTCACCGCAAGATGCCTTTTTTGAGAGGACCTCCTGGAGATCAGCTATAGCAGCTTTCCATAATTTATTTTTACAAATACAAAAATCTTAAAATACAGTTAAACGTTACCATAATAAGTGTACAAATTTTTACATTACTGAATTTAACCGTCTTCTCAGGAACAATTCTTGAAAAATCGCTTTTTTTCGGCCTCCCAACTGTATATAACCCCTTAATAAAAGAGGGCGTACAGTGGCATTTTATTCCTCCACGTGCACCAAATTTCTGTGGCATTTGGGAAGCGGGTGTACGCATGACAAAGTATCACTTAAAAAGAGTTCTAGGTAACACATCTTTAAATTATGAAGATTTTCAAACGGTATTAACACAGATCGAAGCAATTTTAAATTCACGGCCAATATCTCCGTTATCTTCTAGTCCTGACGATTATTCCCCATTGACCCCAGCACATTTCCTTGTTGGAAAACCTTTGACCACTATTCCTGAACCGTGTTACCTTGAAATTCCTGAGAAGCGGCTCACCCAATATAAGAAGCTGCAACAATTAATCCAAACCTATTGGAAGCGTTGGTATAATGAATATATTACTGAACTTCAACAAATATCGAAATGGAAGGACAATGGTTCCTCATTAATAAAACCGGATGATTTGGTGATAGTTAAAGAAGACGGCTTACCGCCTTTGAAGTGGAAAACAGCACGAGTTTTGGAAACTCACCCAGGATCCGACAATATTATCCGGGTGGTCACCCTTAAGTTTAGTGATGGTTCCACTACTAAACGTCCTTTAACTAAGATATGTATCTTACCTGTATCTGAATCCAAACCTGATGAAGTCCTAGAACTTTGAAGAAAGAAGAATGAAGATTTTTGGGTGTTAAATGAAAGCGTGAACTTTATAAGTTACAAAAATGACTGTTAAAAAAACATTTTCTTTCTTTTTGTTTAAATTATGTGTATGTTGAAATTTCAAATTTCAAGGCCGGCGGTATGTTACGCCACTGTCTATGTTTGGACACGAGCCCCTGTGAGACATCACGATCGGAGAGACGGCAACCACAAGACGAGCAAGAAGGTGTCTGTTAATTATTTATTGTTAAAAGTACAATAAACCCAGTAAAACCCACAGTTTAAAGTTTAATTTAACCAGAAACCAGTGCCTATGGTTGTAAGAAAAGTACACAACCTTCAGTACAAATGATACCAGGCTTGGGAAGGCCATAACGGTACAACTATGATACCTTCAGCTTTATCCTTCATAATTTTTTGTAACGTTCTGAGGACTATGGAGAAAGGAGGGAATGCGTAAAAATAGAGCTCACTCCAACTTAAGGTAAATGCGTCCACCGCCACAGAATGCGGGCCAGGTAACCATGACACATATTTTTCACATTTGTGGTTGATTGAAGAAGCGAAAAGGTCGATGTCTGGCCTACCAAAGTAGCTAACAATTTGTTGAAAAGCATATGTAGCCAGTGACCATTCCGTTTCAGTAGGAAGGGTTCTGGACTCTTTATCTGCTCTATAGATATTTTTTGAGCTGATGTAGGAGGCTACCAGATACAGATTTCGCTTTTCGCAAAATTACCATATAGTCTTCGCAAGTTTGCTTAGTGTAGGAAATTGGATGCTACCCATTCGATTAACATACGACAGAGCTGTGGTATTGTCCGTACGAACCAAGATGTTACACGATTTTAAGTGTTTGGCGAAGCATAGCAATCCATTGAAAATAGCTTTCAGCTCCAGAGCGTTTATATGTAAGGTTTTTTCCTGCTCCGTCCACCAACCATGTGTGCTTTGGTCATTGGTACATGCCCCCCAACCTGTGAGGGACGCATCTGAAAAAATTTCTAAATGAAAAAGGTCGTAGCAGATTTCTTTTGAGCAATTATTTATGTTATTCAACCACCATTGTAGCTCTGGAATAATGTTTTCTGTTAATTTAACCTTTGTATTGTAATTTAAGTTATTAATTTTTAAATGTAAAAATTTTTCTCTTTCAAGTAATTTTGTATAGAGCCAGCCGTACTTAATTGCCGGACAAACCGAAATCAGCAAACCAATAAGTTGAGCTAAGTCTCTAATCTTACACTCTTTTAGGGTTAAAACTTTGGAATCTGTATTATAAATTTTTTCTTGTTTTTCTTTTGGAAGTTTAATTTTCAATTCCCTGCTATCTATGACAAATCCTAAAAATTTTTGGAGCATATTTGGTTTTAACATGCTTTTTTCCAAATTAATTATAAAACCTAACGACCTTAGAATTTTTAGGGCACATTGGGTGTGATTGTAACAAACTCACTCGGTCTCTCCTATGATTAAAAAATCATCAAGGTAGTTTACGCAGGATATGCCTGATTCTCGAAATTTTTTTATACCTAACTGGTTTTAATAATTTTGTATATGTATACGGTGCTGATGCTAGACCAAATGGGAGACAAGTAAATTCATATAAAACGCCTTTAAATTTAAAATGAAGGTATTTTTGTACAGATGGATGAACGGGAATAAGGTAGTACGCGTCTTTTAAATCTATAGTTGTTAAATAACATTCACTTGTGACCAATCGTGACGCCGTACGAATATCCTTCATCTTAAAATGGACAATGTCCACAAAGTTATTTAGGCGTTTTAGATTTAAGATAAATCTTTTTGTACCATTTGGTTTGTTGGCTAAAAATATTTTTGAAATAAATTGCCCTGTGACCGCATTACATTTTTGGATTGCCCCGATGTCTATTAGATCAGTAATCGTCTCTCGAACAAGTTCTTGTTCGGTTTGCGCGAAGCTTGATTCGTCTGGGGAAACTAGTTGCTTGGGTACCGCCTTAAAGGGTATTTTATACCCAGTCACATATGACAAAATTATCGGATTAGACCTTATATCCTCCCACGTCTGTTTAAAAAATTTTAGTCTACCTGCTACTTGGCGGGTACAACTTACCTATATTTCCTGTTTTTCATCAGACCTGAGTGATACCTTGGTTTTTGGTGAAAAGGTTTGAAGGTTTGACGCCCTCTCGATACGTTCTGCTCCTTCCTGGCCTGTCGTATCGGGCGGTAGCGGTTTTCCGAACCGGAGGTGCCAGTGTTCACGTGTTTTGCCCCCACCACTTCTCTTCCACCTGACGAATTAGATGGCTTAGAGAGTTTGGGTGACAACTCCTTCCCCGTTTTAACCAAATTTCTGGCAGTAGCAACTTTTTGCCCAAAATCTTTTCCGAACAGCATTTCATCCACCGATGATTTTTCGGCAACTTCCTTAACTAAGGGGTCCCTACCTAAGCCTGGGAGCATTAAACTTTTCCGGGTTCTTGATATTTCCGCAAATAAATCTACGTCCGACTGTCCTGCCTGCCAAAACTTTTCTAAAAGCTTGTTTTTAACATCTTTTGGAATGGCAGTATCTTTATCCATAATTATGTTCAACCCCTCTCCGTAGAAATAGAAGACGCTAGTCTTTTTTGAATATTGAAGTAATATTCGTCGCGTTTCTTTTATAGGACTGACATATTTACCTGTATTTCAGGATTTATAGTAGGAGGTTCTAAATTTGAGACATTATCTGACTTTTTAACATCATGTAAAAATTCTTTTTCTTTAGAGCTTAAGCCTTTTAGTAAGCCTACGTTCAACCTGTTAGCTACCTCTTTATTTAACGTAAATGTTTTCCCGGTAACGTTGTCTGGTACCTCCCCCAAAATTTTTCCAAATTCGGGGTCCCCTTCCAGTATAAGAACATCATCGGTATGTGAAAACGGAGAGCTATGTAAAGAGTGCTGCGCTCGAGGCGAAAGTTCCTCCTTGGCTTCGTTTCCTAACATAATATTTAATTCGCCCCTGGTGTCTAGTGCCAAAACCGCCGAAGTCTTTGACGTGGACCTGTGAGAGCGGCCCGGCGGGGTTCGGTCACCATCAGAATGCACGAGGTGGCGGCGAGGGGAGTAAGACGTGGAAGGTGAACCGCTTGATCCCCTACCGCGTCTAGCGTGTCGGCCGCTGTCGCTGCTTCCCCTTCCCGGTCTCATAGACCTTGAGTGGGAGCGTGACCTACGCCCTCTTTTACCCCTCTCTAACTTCTCCTCCAACGCCATTAAACGGCTGAGAAGCTGTTGTTTAGAAATGCCGTTGTCCTTGCTTTTGAATCGCGATCTTTTGGAACGTTTCTTATCCCTATCTCTGCTCCGTGAGCGAGAATAAGATCGCCTTGAATGTTTTCCCACAAAGGGTGTTATAGGGAACGTCTATCAATAAGTATAAATTCAATGATTATTCTTACCAAATGTTTTCTTTAAAACCACGAAATAACCGGGTACACATGCACTCGCGAGCAGCACAGATGCGATAATGAAGATTTCAGTACGTATCCCCACTCTTGATGGTGGATGAGTGGAAGGGAGAAAGTATATTTTTTCTCTTTAAACATGTGCTCAACGGGTAGCGCCAGAGGCGTACTACATGGTAAAAAGTGATTTCGAGGACTGGAGGTCGAAATAAAATGAAATTGAACCATTTCTTTACGGCTTAACTTGTTACGGCTGTACGATGAATGGATCTATTGCTAATCAAATGTTTATTTTTCTTACGGATTAACGTTACGTCTTAAAGTTTACGTTACGGCAACTCTGAGCGCAGCTTAAGCTGCTCTACTGCACCCAATAATACGTTGAAATTAATATCTTCTTGTAAAGCTTCTTCAACTTGCAGCAATAAATTATCATCCATTGTATCCAAATTAAATCGGATATTTTGTGATTGAAATGCCATAAACAAACATAACGATCCACAAAAACTTAGGATAAGTTCTCTCACTCTCTCAGCAGCTCAACATGTCATTCGGCAGAAATGGTGGCGCTAACAAAAAGCGGAGTCAACATGTTGAGTGATATAACTAAACCGCTGAGTACGGCTGAATGTACCCATTGTTTCTTCAGCACTTTCTAGGTTAAAATTTTGACATTTGCCCGGATAGATGTATCGATACCGATATTTTCAGTACGAGCGATGCGAGCTTCCTTCGAGTGCTAGATTTTGTAATTACCGAACGCCGAGCAGAGGTAACCCAGGTCATAGATCTATTCAACGAACGGAAATCTTGGCGAGCGAGCAAAACGAGAAGACAGATCTTCATTAACCGAACGCAGTAATGGTTAGCGGCGGAATTGCCGGGTACCGGTGACGTGGAAAACAAGGTTGCCAGATGGAATTGTGATTTTAATTAAGATCCACTGTTTTGGAACACAAGGTGCACAAACAGTACACATAATTTATAACTCGATATAATCATATTGGTGAAAAAAATTAGAATGAGTCATCATAAAATTCAGCAACAGAATAATAAGCCCTGTTAGTCAGCAAATGTCTAACTCTTCGCTTGCATATCCTTAGACTATTCAAAGACTTTATATTGCTTGGAAGGTGGTTGTACTGCTTGGAATAACTGCCTTCTAAGCTGTTTTTTCTTGGTGTTTCATGTAAGTTTTGTTTCACATTAGGGGCCTTACTATCCCTGGCTGACACAACGGAAACAGAACAGGAAGGCTCTTCAATTTCTTGCCTAGACCTTTTTCGTGCCTACAACAATACATTTAATTAGCTTATTTCTAGCATACGATACCTACACTAGGTAACTATATTATAAAATAATATTAAAAAATGTTGTGTAAAGTCTGACTTGCTGTTAGTGTTTTATTGGGATAATACTTTATAATCAACTTTGTTTAATTATAAAAGTAAACTGGATGCAGGCATCGTCTGATAAACTAGAGTAAAGTCTAAACTACTTTTGTTAAACGTTTTAACTACGTTGCTTATACAAATATAACACGTTTTCAGATGGCTTTGGGTTGACATTTAAACAATGGGTTAAACTTCATTTGTCAATCAATTGGTTGACAAATGATGTTCAGCCCATTGTTCAAATGTCAACCGCAACCGTGACCAAAGCCATCTGAAAACTTCTATAGGTTACATATTCCTTTTCTCAGAAGTGGCTGCAGTACAGAACAATGACATTCTTAACTACTAAGCTATTTTAAGCGACTGACTGAAAGCAACCTTAATACTTACTCGCTTTGTTCGTGACATTTTCTGGAAAAATTTAGGTAGTTCCTTAAATATTGTGGGTACTGCATCATCTAACCGACAAGTTCTTTCACCAATACTATAAAATAAATTCCAGTGAAAGTGCCTTGAGGAAAGTTTATCATTTTCTAGGACTCCAGTCTGCAACATGCATTTTTTGAACCCAAAGTGCAAGTCTTCTGGGATCATTCATCGGGAATCTACAACAAAACAAATAAATTATATATTTAAAAAAAAACTGCTGTACTGATTAATTTACCACACAAAGTTAATGAAATGTTATAATATTTTTCCGAATAAAAACATACCCGCAACTGGAAAAAATCTTGCCATTATAATAATTTATATCTTGTTGATTATAAATCACTTTGTTCAAATAAACATAAATAGTCTGTGTTGAAGATGCCTAAATCATCGTATTCGAATTGCGTTGATAAATTATCTCTTACTAAAAATATTCCGAAAATTGCTTGTCTTGCAACTACGTAACATTTAACTTTTTACCTGTGAAAGATAATTCCAGGCTCCTTTTTCTCGTTTCAGCTTTTGCAGCCATAAACAGAACAACCCACCATCATAAATTACCAAAATGTAGTAGTCTTTAATCAAAATTCTATTCGAAATACCACAAAATAACTTCGATGTCACCGGCAATGTTTGGCACCAAAAAATGGCGTCGTCTCGAAGTTCGGTCACAATTCATTCATTATTTATTCATTCCTTCTTTATAATTTACAATACTTCTTACAAGCTAATTTACAATAAGTATTTCTCAGTACAATACATATTAAATACATATTCACTGGGAAAACGCAGCCAGGCCATGGCTGGGGCTGTTGTTAGCCCTTGTGGCAAGGGCGGTATGGCGTACAAAATGAATACAGTCCTTACTGTTTAATTACTGGAAAACTTTCTAAAAACCAGATTTAAAGGGTTCAGGTACTCTAGCTATTTTAAGTCCGATGTGGTACCTTAATTTCCATTCATTCATTTCCATTCATTCTCACTCATGCATTCTACTTTCGTTCTTATTTACTTCCTCTTGCATACTATTTAATTTTAAGTTATTATGTACAGATATTTACATTATTTCTTGCATGTATTAAAGTTTCTATATACAAATTGCTCTTTAAAATGAATTATCAATCATTCAACATTTGTTAGTTCGCGTAGTTTTTGATAGTTAGTAATGAAGTTTGGACGTTCTCCTACGCTGGCAGGGTGTCTACTGATATCTGATTTTTTTTTTGGGTAAGAGGAGGTGAATCTTCCAAAGATACCCATATGCGACATTCATGGGTTATGTCACGATTTTTACTGACTAAACACCCCACCTAGAATTAGTTGGTTCCGGACCTGAGTCAATAAACCAAGTATCTCTCGTAAGATTATAACCGCTCGCATGACCCGTTGTCATGCCGAACTTTTATAACCCTCCCATATTTTCACATACAAATATGGGGGTTTATCTCTGTCCTGAAAAGAAAATTTTACAATATTGCCTTAAGGTAACTCAAGTCCTACTTAAGATAATATTTATGTCTCTAGCCCTAAGATCTTTGTATGTTACATACGGTGTTAAATAACTATGTGCAAATGGCATGCAATCTTACCTAAGCAATCTTAAGATATGGTAACTTAGGTATAAACTAAATATGGGTATTCAGGCCCGCTCGCGCTGGCACTGCTCGCGTTCGCGCCCGCACTATTACTAGCACTCGCGCTACACTCGCACTCGCACAAGCACTTTTGCCTTCTTGTTACAACTATTTGGTTCCTAGGCCTTCGTTTGTATCTCCTATAGATCCTTGCCTTCCTAGCTGACGAGCCTTCTCAAATCTTCATTTGAGTGCTCCCCAGCTACTTGGATGACCTTCTCTGCTTTATTCCTCATACAGTCTCTGATTTTCTGCCAATTCAGATCTCTTTGTATATGCCGATTGCTGACGGACCAAGGTGCGTCAACTGCCATACGTACGTATAGATTCTCGGCTGACTCTATTTTATTAATGTAGGTTCTAGCCGCGTAGCCCCACACAGTGGACCCATAGGTTAGTTGTGATCTAGCTATTGCTCGAATCATAGTGAGCTTTGTCCTTCTGTTCATGGGACTACGTCTACCGATGAGTGGGTAGAGACGGCTCATACCTGCCTTGGTCTTGGCTATTGCATATCTAACGTATTTTCCCCACGTGAGTCCTGTATCTAGGATAACTCCAAGATATTTGGCCTGATTAGACCATTCTATCTCTGTGCCATCCACATTGATATTTCTGACTGGTCATGGTCTTCTCTTTTGGAGTAGCACTGCCTGACTTTTTCTCCATTTATTTTTATCTTTCACCTAATACACCAGTTATGTATAGTATCGAGGCTATTTTGTAACCTTCTGCATATTATGCCTGTGTTCTTGCTACGTGCCAAAATGGCAGTATCGTCAGCATATAGTGCTAGCATACTAGGTGGGGTTCTAGGTATGTCATGTATGTATGTCATATATGTTATACAGAAGCGGCCCTAGTACCGAACCTTGGGGTACTCCAGCTTCTATTTCTCTTGGATTTGAGAATTCTTCGTCGATTTTGACACTGAACGTTCTATCTCTTAGGTAGTTTCTGATGATTCTGCTGATTTTCAAGGAATATCCTGCAGAAATCATCTTGTAAGTTAGTCCTTCATGCCAAACTCTGGCGAAGGCCCAGGCTACGTCTAAAAAGACGGCTCCGGTGGCCTCCTTTTTTTGAAAGCCTTCGGTGGCATATTCAACTATCCTCAACAGTTGTAGTTCTGTTGAGTGGTTTCTCCTAAATCCAAATTGTTCGTTTGGCATGAGGTTCAGTGTCTCCGTTTCCTCGTTTAAGCGTCTCGCTATTACTCTCTCTGCTACTTTCCCAAGGCCTGCAGCAGGCTTATGGGTCTGTAGTTTTGAGGAAACTTTTTCTCTTTTCCTGGTTTATTGAACACTATCACTTGTGCATGTTTCCTTGTCTGAGGATAGTGTTCTGTTCTCATAATCCCATTTATGATATTAGGCAGGGCTGCTATGCCTTTTCTGGGTAGCTTTTTAATCATTTGATTTGTGATGCCATCTCTGCCTGGTGCTTTCCTGATTTTTAGCCTTCTTATTATGGCTTTTACTTCTTCTGGTGCTGCGGGGCTAGGTATATTATCATTTTGAGGCCTCACTAACATGAGTGCCTCATTTTCTTGAACGAGATCTTCTAGATCATCGTTGTCATCATCTGGATGAACGTTTAACCTAGCCTCCCTTTCAATGGAATCGGCGAGTGGATTTGCCTTCTCGACGCTGGTGTAAGCCATTCCATTTGCATCATGCAACGGTGGTATAGTTGTCTTCTCGCGCCTTAGGCTTTTCTGCATTTTCCATGCCGAGTTATCCTCGAGTCTGAGGCTCTGCACTCGCTCATCCCATTTACTAGCACGATGTTCTTTTAAAACATTTTTTAGCACCTGGCTGCTTCTGTTTAGAGCTACCCTGTCTTCTTGCTGTTTACTCAGCCTGTATCTTTACCTGAGCCTTCGATTCTCTGTGACTAGTGCTTTTATTTCCCTTGGGATTTCTCCGTAGGGATTTTTAGGGGGTGTATATCTTTTAGTCACAGTACTTTCGTCATAGGCTTCTAGAATATGATTTTCCAGGCTTACTACGGCTGCTTCTAGTTCATCAGCGCTTTTAATCGGTCTTATGCTTATTTTTTCATGAACTTTTTCTGAGAAGGTCTCCCAGTTTGTGTTCTTCTTATATATCACCCCAGCCTCGTTAATACCTTGTCCGAGTACTAGTTCTATTATGATTTTGATCCGATGTGCACTCTTCCAAAGTTTCCAATGTAAATTCCTGGATTACGTTTTTCATGACGACTATATCTAGTACGGCAGGTAATCCACTTCCTCTAATATAAGTACAGATTTCGGGGCCTATTACTACGGCGCCCTCTGCCTCAGTGTATCTTTTTAAGTATCTACCGCTGGTATTTTCATACCTGCTATTCCATTCTCTCGATTTACAATTTAAATCTCCTATCATGATATTGGGATATCTACCGCTAATAATATCATGAAATTCTCTTTGTTGTAAATCGATTTGGGGTCTTTTATACGCTGAGGAAATTTTTATTTTTCCTTGTTGGGTATTAACTATAATAGAGACAGCCTCTAGATCAGCATCCTCATTTCCTTCAATGAAGTGGTGATCTAGATTTTTCTTTACTACTAGGGCTACGCCCCCGCCCCCCTATATTGTTGTCATTTCGATCATTGCTATAGATCTCATAATTTATTAATGAGATCTTCATGTCCTGACGAATCTTAGTCTCTTGCAAGGCTAGGATGTCTGGTTGTCTATCGGGTATTAGTTCTATAATCTCGGGCTTCCGAGTTCGAATGCCGTTGACGTTCCATGAAGCGATCTTTAATAGGGTTGGATGTCTCTTGCCTGCCATTTAGCGTCGCCAGAATTTCTCCATTTGTTTTGAGAAAGTTTGCATCATGTTCTGCATAACTTTCTCCATCGTCTCTGACATGATTTTTTCAAAGTCAAATCCAATATTGGATGACTTTTTATCTGATTCCACATTCTGTGGTTTAGTTTTCTTGTCAGAGGGCTCTGCAGGTTTTGCCGCAGATTTTTCTGCGGGTTTGGCAGTCTGCTGAGGCGATATAGGCTTCTTTGTTATTTTTCTATAGACTTCACACTCCTTGTAATTTGCAGGGCGTCTTCCCTTGCACAGGGCGTAGGCATTTGGTTCTTCTTCTGCTGTAGGCTTAATTAGCTTACAGTCTTTTGCAGCATGACTTTCTGCACATCTCACGCATCTGAACGTGTATGTGCATTTATTCTGCGCATGGCCATATCTTTGGCATCTATGGCACTGCCCTGGCCCTGGCACGCGTCGCTTTGGTTCGATTTGAACGCTCAAGTCATAGAGAACGTTCAAATTATAAATCTCTTTATTTGCTGTTTTAACTATGTAAAACTGAATTTCTGTTTTGGTTTCGAAAGAAACTATCCTCGTGACTTGAGCGTCCGGGAACACAGGATTTATTAGTTCGTCAGTTAGTTCAGTAAAGTCTGCGTTTATCGGGAGATTGTTAATGACCGCGTGGGTCATTTTTTCCTCTTCCGTTTGATAGGTATAACGTCATGATGATTTAGAAACTTAACTAAGTGTCTAAAATCGGCGACGGTTGTGGGGAACACTTTTATGCCGCCAGGCATAGTTCTGGCTTTAGTGAAATCTATCTTATTGGCTCTTATAGCCTTAGATAATCTCAGCCAGTCACTTGTGTCGATAGTAATTGGGGGAATTTTTGGGGTTTTTACAACTTCCATCTCTATATCTTTCTCCCTTATCTCTGGTCTTGTTTGATTGTTTGTTTTGGCTGTTCCCGCTAATATAGCGTTAAACGCCGGCGTCATCTTTGTTGTTTCGTTGTCTAGTCTTGGTTTTGTGTTGGTTTGTTGTTCTTGTTTTTGTTCTTGTTGAATTTGTTTTAAGTTAGGTTCTTGTACTGGTACTTGTGTTTTTGTTTGTACTTGTACTTGTGGTGTCTGTTTGTCGATTAACTTATTCATCAACTCTGTAATTTGTGCTGTTAGTTCTCTGTGTTGTTGTCTTTGTTCGTTTTGCATGTCTTCGATTTTATTTTGCATGTCTTCGTTAATTTTCTTTAAGTCTGCTATTTGAGCGTAGAGCTTAGCATTCTCGGCTTTCGCCGCCTCATATAGCTCCTTAAACCTTCTGTCTTCGTCTATTTCTACGGAGGAGGCTCTTGACGAGCCTCTGTCCGGGATCTCTGACGTGTGGGAGTCAACGGATTTTCATCGTCAGAGACCACACTTCCCTCTGAATTTGTCTCCGATTCCTCATCGGATTCATCGTCATCGGGAGTGCTTTCCCTTTTTCAATTCACTTTTATAATCACTTCTTAAAATCTAATAAATGAAATACAATTTTATACAATCAAAAATAGGCAACGGAGACCGTTGCCTATAAACTTAAAAGCTATCACTCACCCCTATGTCTAGTTGTATCTTAACAGCCACTTGAATTAACTTCACCTCCCACTTCACTTTATCTCACCCACTACACTATCCCGGTACGCTCGTTTACGATCGACCACTCTGCACAGCTCGACGGTGTTTTTTTTTGCGAGGAGAATCTTCAAAAGACACCCTGTGAAGCAGGGTAGTGTTGGATTCATCTCTGAAGGAGATGCCTACCAACTGAACTCCCCGTGTTCCCAACTCTCGAAAAATTTTCTCCCTGAAGCTCCAACCAAAAACCCCTAAAAACCCTACAATTACTGGGGAATTCCCCTAAAATAATATTATTATTATTGAAATAAATAATTAATTATTATTACATGAATCACACAACTTACTTATCTGCATCTTTGGGCATTTTAATTAATTTCTTACTAATACAAATCAAAAACGTGAACAATAATGAATAATGATCAACGTATTTTTAGTAAACATAACCAGATTATAATCACTAATTCTCACAGGTATGTTTATATTTGTGGTTAACCCAGGTAAACACAATATAACAGTGACATTCGCGTTTTATTTAACTCTGCATTTTTAGTAACAAGCAACCGTACTAGATGTCACTAAGCCGCTATGTTAGAAATGAATGTGATTGGCTAGATTTGGTTATTTCTGAGCCTATAACATCACATCATATTTTTAAATTAAAAAACCCTGAAAATACCCCTAAAAATATAACACCCCTAAAAAAATCCCATTCGGCTCTTTAAACCCCCAAATTTGGGGGGAAAACCCCTAAGTTGGCAAGGTTTAATACTATTAAACCTCTAGACCTCTTGCTTGGGAATTTCTGCTCCGCACTCAGCGTGCTTTGCGTCGTACCTCGCCATTACCCAGTGCTAAGGGGGCACCTTAGCACGGAGTTAGGGTTAGTCATCGTGTTAGTTGTTGTTGTTAGTTTTTTTTGTAGTGTTATGTTGTGTTTAAGTTAGTGTTATGTTGTTAGTGTTAGTGTTGTTAGTGTAGTGTGTAGTATATTTACCTGGTGACCTGCTCGAATTTCTAGCTATTATAATAGCTGGTTTCTTGGGCGCTTGTAGTATACCCTTCTTCTTTCGGCGTCCTGTACTAGATCTTAGTTCGTTAGCCTCCTGAGTTCCTCGTTGGGATGGGTTTCAGCTGTGGTGAATGTTTTCGCTGCTTTTCTTGCCATGAAGGTGGGTAATGGTTCCCATTGAACGTCTCGATGTATTTATGTGATTCTTACGAACCATGGTGCCCCTACTGCTTTTCTTACATAGGCATTTTCTGTCGACTCCAGACTTTTTATGTGGGTTTTAGCAGCATAGCCCCACGCTGTTGATCCATATGTAAGCTGTGGTCTGGCTATTGTTTTTATCATTATCAGCTTTGTTTTTAGACTCATTGTGCTTTTGGGTACAATGAGGGGAAATAACCTGTCCATTCCTGCTTTGGTTTTCCTTATGGCAAGCTCAACATGTTTTTTCCATGTGAGGCCGGGGTCCAGCGTTATACCTAGGTAAGTGACTTTGTTTGACCACTCTATCTCCTCGCCATCTATGCTTATGTTCCTAGGCGGAATTAGCCTTCTTTTCTGCAGTACTATGGCTTGGCTTTTTTGGCTATTTATTTTTATCTTCCATGTTATGCACCATTGCATTATTCTGTCGACTTCTTTTTGCATCCTTCTGCAGATGACGCCTATGTTTCTGCTGCTTTTTGTTATTGCTATGTCATCTGCGAATAGCGCTAGGAGGGTGCCTGGTGTTCTGGGGATGTCATGAGTGTAGATCAGGTAAAGCTGAGGGCCTAACACTGATCGTTGGGGAACTCCTGCTTCTAGCATTCTTGGTGCTGACGTCAGCTGCCCTACCTTCACGCTGAAGGATCCGTTCCTTAGGTAACTCAATGTTGTTTTGCAAAGTTTTTCTGAGTACCCTGAGGTGTACATTTTGTAAATTAGGCCTTCGTGCCATACTCTATCAAAGGCTCTTCTTGAGTCCAGTAGTACAGCTCCGGTTGCTTTTCTTTCCTGGGTGGCTACTTCCACTATTCTTAGTGCTTGCAACTCTGACGAGTGGTGTTTTCTAAACCCGAACTGTTCCGCTGGCATTAGTCCTAGCAACTCGGTTTCGTCTTGGAGTCTTCTGTTTATGATTCTTTCGATCACCTTGCTGAGTGCTGAGAGGAGGCTGATAGGCCTGTAGTTCTGGGGAAACTTTTTCTCTTTCCCGGGTTTATTTAGTACAATCACCTCTGCATGTTTCCACCTGTCTGGGTAATGTTCGGTTCTCATTACTCCGTTCGCCATATTGGTGATGGCGGCTACCCCTTTCCTACCTAGGTTTTTGAGCATTTGATTGCTTATGCCGTCCCTTCCTGGTGCTTTTCTCTTCTTTAGTCGCTTGAGAATTTCCTTCACCTCTCCTGGGGTGGCAGGATGTGGGATTGCCTGGGCACTTTGCCGTATTTCTAGGTTTGCTACTAGATTTTCTACCATTTCCTCATGGTCGTCGTCCTCGTTTGGGTGATTGTTCAGTTTGCCTTCCCTTTCGATAGTTTCGGCTAGAGCATCTGCTTTCTCGGCGTCCGTGTATGCCATCCCGTTTGCTCCGTGTAACGGTGGAATCGTCGTTCTTTCGCACCTTAGCCTTTTCTGCATTGCCCATGCAGAGTTGTCAGTGGTGCTAAGGTTCTGAAGCTTTGTTTCCCATCTGGTGTTTCTCAATTCTCTTAGAGTTTCCCTGAGCTGGAGGCTGTGTCTTCTCAGTGAGGCTTTATTGTGCTCGGTAGGCGTTTACCTGTAGATGCGTCTCAGTCTTCTGTTGGCTGTTATCAGCTCTTTTACCTCCCTGGGGGCTCCCCATGGGGATGCCTGGGGCAGGCGCTGTTGTTGTCTGAGTACTTTCTTCGTAGACTTCGAGCATGATCCTTTCCAGGACTTCTGCCGCGCTTTCTAGGTCTTTTGTTGTGTTTATTGTAGGAATTATTGCGATCTTGTTCTCTAATTTTTCACTGAATTCGTTCCGGTGCGCTTTTTTGTTATTGTTGTTCTTGGTCTAATTCCTGTGCCTAGAGTGTGCTTAATAGGATTGTGGTCTGATGTTCCTATTTCCAGGGTTTCAAGGTGTATATCTTGGTTTATGTTTTGTAGCATTACAATGTCAAGCACGTCGGGTTTCCCGTTGGCGTATGGGATGTAGGTTGGTACATCAGGCCCTATTATCTGAATTCCGAATGGTTCTGTGTATTGTGCTAGCCTTCTGCCATTTGCGTTTTCGTTTCTGCTGTTCCATTGCTGGGATTTACAGTTCAGATCACCTAGGATGATCTCCTGCTAGCAGATCATTTATGTCATCTTGTATCAGGTTTTCCGTTGGTGGTAGATACACCGAGGAAGTTTTGATCTGTCATCTACTGGTGCTGATTTCTATGGAGATTGCATCTATCTCCACGTCATCTATTCCTATTAGATGGTGCTGCTGGCTTTTCTTAACCAGTAGAGCTACTCCTCCACCATTGTTGTTAGGTCGGTCATGTCTGTAGATCTCATATCCTAGGAATGAGATCCTTTCTTCCCGAGACATTCTGGTTTCCTGCAGTGCCAGAATGTCTGGTTGTTTATCGGCTAACAGGTCTTCTATTTCTGATCTTCTTGCCCTGACGCGGTTCACGTTCCACGACACGACCGATAGGGGAATTTGATGGCTAATGTTGTTGTCTGGCATTTTGGGTCTGGTTATTCAGTAATAGTGTCAGGGCTTTAATCATCTGTGTCATTTGCACTGACTGAGCCTGTAGATGCTTGAGGAGCTGTTCCTCCAATAGGATGGTTGCTCTGGCTGCAGGTGCCGTCTGTGTTGCAGGAGGGGGGGGGGGGCACTTGGAGGTTGGGCCGCCTTTGCGTAGGACGCGTACGTCTGCTGGGGGCCTTTAGCAGGATTTCTGGTCCTGCTTATCGGTTTCGGGAATTCATTACATCCCTTGTACAAATACAAATACAAATACAAAACATTTTATTTGTCAGCAATCACTTTATATAATTAGATTAAAAAAAAAGCATAAACTTATTGAAACAGACAAATTGGGGCTGAGCTGCGATTATTGATGAACCGATGGTGCCGTGCATACCATTTGGCACGCAAGGCATAGCCCAGTCCCACTTACTGTGAATTTTAAATTTAATATAAACGGCCATTGGTCTGATAACAAAGAAGTAATAATAGTCTTAATCCTATTGACAACATACTAAATGCATTTTAATATTATAGTTTGTCCAGGTGCAAGGCGATGGAACGCAGGGAGACAGGCGCGCGCCAGCGGGAGCAGAGGTGGGGAGCGACGGAGCGGGTATCGAACAGGCGTGCATTAAATTCAATTTTTAAATATCAAAGGAAACGAGAAAAAAAAGAAAAAAATATATTGATACGAGTAAATAAATAACAAAGAGAGAAATTAGACGGCATTCCGTTGTTGTTGCATTAAGGTTTGTTTAATATAATTGGAGAACTTTTTAAAAGATAAATTTTTGACATAATTAGGGTGCTCATTCCATAATTGCGGAGCCACATAGCTAAATGATCTTTGAAAATTTGCTGTTCAATGATGAGGTATTTGAAAAGTATGTGTGTTTCTTGTCACATGGTTATGCGTAAATAAATTTAAAACATTGCTTAGGTAGGGTGGTTTACCGGATTTAATAATTTTATAAGCAAGTAGGTGCATATGATAACGTCTTCTGTTTTTCATGTTTAGGATATTTTTATTATTTAAATACGGTGTTATATGATTTCTATAAGGTATATTAAAAGAGAATCGCATACAGCTGTTTTGCGGTTTTTGAATTTTGTTAGAGACCTGGCATGATAATGAATCACCGTAGACACAGTCTCCGTAATCAAGCAAAGAAATAACTAAACTTTCACAAAGAAAATATTTTGTTGTGGACGGAAGGTATTTTTTCATGCGATAAAGTGTTTTAAGACGCAGATATGCTACTTTCAATTTGTTATTAATATGAGGTTCAAAACTAAGCAGTGAGTCAAAAATTACTCCAAGATTTCTTGCCTCTTTTGCTAGTGAAATTTGATCGTCACCTATATAAACTTTAAAATTATTTGATGCCAATTGTCTCTTATTTTTATCGCTACTGAAAATTAAAGCTTGTGTTTTAGAAGCATTCAGTTTTAAGTTGTGATCTTTTGAGAACTGGTTAATTTTATTTAAATCCGATGTTAGGTTTTCTTGGGACCTTTGTAGATTTTCAATTGCAAAGGAAATATATATTTGCGAATCATCAGCATACTGCTGGATTTTGGAAAACTGAACACATTCCTTCATATCAGCGACATACAGGGAGAATAACAAAGGCGATAAGATTGAACCTTGTGGTACGCCACTGGAGATGGGAAGAAAGTCTGATTTATCAACCTTATCATTCCTTTTGACAGCAACACAACAACCCCTATCTGAAAGAAAACTTTGAAAAAAATTTATCGAATTTTCAGAAAAACCGTAGTAATGTAATTTTGCTAGTAACATATTGTGACTAATAGTGTCAAATGCTTTACTAAAATCTAATAGGGTTAAACAAGTGATCTTTTTTTTGTCGTCATTAAAACGAACGTTATCCAAGAGACTAACTAAACTGGTAGTAGTACTAAAGTTTTGTCGGAACCCCGATTGACAATCTGGAATAAGATTAAAGGTATTTGCATGCATTAGTATTTGGTTGTATAAGTGTTTTTCTATTAATTTTGAAATAACGGATAGAATACTAATTGGCCTTAGGTCTTTCAATCCCTTTGGATCTGGGATTTTTGGCAATGGCATTAAAACTGCTTTTTTCCAAATTTCTGGATAAGTTTTATCTAAGATACAACTATTTATAATATTTATTAGTGGATCGATGCAAAAAGGCAGACAAATTTTTAAATCCTTTATAGATATATGGTCTTCTCCTACAGCATTTGTATTTATTTTATTTAAAATTAGTATAAGCGAGTTTTTATCAATTAAATTAAAATCAAGGTCGCTTGTAACATTAGGGTGTCTGTTTGACTTATAAAAATTAATTTTGTTTAAGGAGGTCGTCTCTGTTTGCGCGGTGCATGAAAGAAAGTAATTATTTATATCAGTTGCATTTGAAATTTCTTCTGGTAGTTCGGTATTTTTTTTATTTTTAGTCAGATTAAGCTTTCTTGAAGTGTCCCAAAATTCTTTCCCTTTTTTTGATGATAGCTGAGTAAAATACGTAATTTTTTCTCTGATTATGGAGTGTTTAGTAAAATTTCTTAGTTCTCTATAGTACTGTAGACGAGCGGGTGTTCTATTTTTTAGGTATTTTCGATGAGCCTTGTCTCTAAGTTTAATTAATAATTTTATATTGTCAGTTATCCACGGAATAAATGGTTTATCAATTATTTTTTTAGTACGAATGGGAGCATGTTTATTTAATAGACCCAGGATATTATTATTAAGGAAATTTATTTTATCGTTTACATTTGGCATGTTGTAAATACGATGCCATTCAATTTCACCAGCGTCGCTATAAAACAGTTCCATATTAATATTACTGTAATTCCGAAATTGAAGAAATTTAGTTTCGTTTCCCTGTTTTGGTATATTGAATAAGGCACAAATAATATTATGGTTGGACAACGACTCAGATACTGGGATTGAGTGTGATTGAAGATAATGAAGACTATCGCTTATAGCAAATAAGTCGATTAAAGAGTATCTGTTTTCATTTAAATTTATATGGGTAGGCTCTTGGATAATTTGAGAAAGATTGAAAGTATGAAAAAGATTTTCAAGCCTGGTTTTTGGAGGTGACTCCTCCAAAAAATCTATGTTCATATCTCCTGTAATTAAAGCATAATCATAAAAAGGAATCGATTGTGCAAAAAGTTCCTCGATACTGTCAACAAATTGGGCGGCGCTTTGAGAGGGTGGGCGGTATATGCAAGTTATTAAATAACTGTTATTCCTTATTTTCATGGTGATACTTATATATTCGAACAGGTTATGAGAATCGAAGTCGATTTCAACTTTTTTAAATTGGAGAGTATTTTTGATGTAAAACGCCACACCACCGCCTCTGCCATCCCTGTCAGTTCTAATCAGTTTGTATCCTGGTATGTTAAAAGCTACATTTGAGTCGTTCTCTGTTAGCCACGTTTCTGTTAGAGCAATTATGTCAAAACTGTAGTCATTAATATAATTAAGAAACTCATCAAAGCCAGTATTCATTGATCTTATATTTAAGTGTGCGATACTCAGTGTATTTGAGCCTCTCACACCGGAAAAGCTCATATTCGATTCATAGTCAGCAACAGATGCAGGCCTGTCCGCATTCTCGTCATTAGCCATCGGGAGTAATATCGTGTAGCCGCCCCTGACACATACCTATCCCCGCGCAATCCCAACGCAATGCCCTGGAGTATACCGCACTCAAACACATGTCTCCGCAGAAAAACCAACTAACAAAAATTATTATATAATAAAACAAAAAACAAAACACTACCGTAATCAATTTTCTTACATTAATAAGCTTTCCTACATTATTTAAAAAAAGAAAGATTATCCATAATACTATAGTTTTCAGAAAACTCATATCCAAACCCATAAAAATGAACAGTTGTGGTGTTACGGTGCAAAAAGAAAACAAAAACACAAAAAAAAAGAAGGCGAGAAGTATACTAAGACAAAAGAAAAGAAAACAGAAACGTATATGGCAGTATTGTATTCCCCTCATCCATCCTTCCCTCACCCTAATATAGCTAAATGCTCAACAAATATAGTGTTTACCTTATTTGATTTTACGAAAAATAAAAATACATTATTTTATGAAGGCAATGTTTAAAGATTAAACAAATCGATAAATGCGAAAAAAGTATATATAAACAAGGATGCTTATTTCCACGTTGAATAAAAAGTTAATATGCATATAACAGGTTGATTATTTTATATTTATCTTATAGACGATGTAAGTATATGTTTTAATGACACAAGCAGATAATAAAAACACTAAAAAAAAAAAAACACAAAGAACACATTCGTCAATTACTAAATAAATTTTTGTATGTTCTTGTAAGCCGCGAAAATGGCACAGATAATAATAGCAGAATTAAAAAACTAATATTCAGTGCATTCGCAGTGAAAGTAATTTACCTGTATAGATATCTCCTTTATTTTATACATATTCCTGTATGCACTTAAATTTATGTATAGCACAAAAAGGAAAAGAAAAACAAGACCGGAGACTAGCAAATATACAATAATTATAGTTGAACAACCCCACGACCGGAATAACCACCTTAAAATGAGTTTTAACACATTCTTATTTAGATAACCCTAAGATCACTCTTTTTATTTATGCGGTGCACTACATCTTGATGTTTTACATACACGACACCATTTAAGCACCACGCACATTTCAGTGAGAATTTTTGGATTGCCGCATCCAACAATTCGAGACGAAATTTAGTCAAATCCTCTTTGATGCTAATTCCGGTGCCTTTAAGATGTTTACGATTTTTTAGGACGGCGGAACGGTCACTATCGTATAAAAACTTGACCAAGATGGCTGGGGCTTATCGCTTGGGATTTTCGAGCTGACTCTGTGGCATTTTTTAATTTGAGAGTCTTTTATACCGCACTTTAATTTTTTATTAAATAAATTTAGAATTATTTCACGGGTATTTTCACCATCTCCAGATGCCACACCGAATATGCGGATATTCATGCTACGTGCTGCCTGCTCCTGATTATCCAACTTAACCTCAAATTCTTCCCTGCTTTTTTGAAGGCTGGCGATATCCGAGCGAAGCTGAATAATAGTGTCCTCCTGACTCTTCAATCTCTCCTCGAATCCCCCTTCAACGATTTTTGCCACCCTTTCGGCCAGAGTCTGTAGAAACTGATCCGAAAAGATAGCCTTGATTTTTTCGATGTCTGAATTTGTCAATCCCATGGTGAACTGACGATTAAAGTGCCTCCACAACCACACACTCACACTTCGGGAGGGTTAAAACTTGGCAATTTGTAACTTTCACTAATAAAATTTGAGGAAAAAACTAATTTATTTACTAAAATTGGGACCAACTGCCAAACACGTGTCTACCCGACCAACGCCATCTCACCTACCTTGTAGTTTGCCGGGTGAACTCCCCCGCATAGTGCGCATTTTGCATTCCTAGCTTGGCCTTCTGTGGGCTTGTCCACGGTACACTCCCTGGAGGGATGTGCGCCTGCGCACTTGACGCACCCGTGTGGAAAGGTGCATCTCGATTGCCCATGTCCATACCGTTGGTAGCGGAAGCACTGATTGGGGTCTCTAGGCCTTCTAACTGGTTCCACATAGATTGATAGATCGTATAATCTGTTGACCTTGTAAATGCTTTTGTTATTTGTCTTGGCCACATATAGAGACAGCTGTTTTTTGGTCCTTTTGGAGACCATCCTTGTTACCTCTATGTCGGGGTACCCAATCTCTTGGAGTTCTTTTTGGATTTCGCTGACGTCAGCGTCAATCGGCAGTCCTTTTATGACTACGTGGGTCTTCTTGTCCTCCGGCAGGGTGTACGTGTAATAACCTCTTTTTCCCTCGTCCATCAGCTTTGTGAGCTGGCGGAAATCATTTGCCGGCCTTGGAACGATTTTTATCCCGTCTTTTACGGTTCTTGCTTTGGCGTATTCGATATTCTTGCTGCGCATCTTTTTGCAGACAGTTTGCCAGCCTACAGTGCCGTCTGTCATCACTGGCGGTATTCTGGGTTCCTTTGGGACTTCGCTTTGTTCATTTTGCTCTGAAATTTCCATTTCAGTGTCGTCTTCTCTTATTGTTTCTGCCGGGGCAGCTTTCTTCTTTTTGGTGTCCCCTTCCTCCTGGGCGGGCGCCGCTGCTTTCCTGGCCTTCTTTGGTGGTAGCTCAGGAAATTCGCGGTCTTTGACTGCTTGTTCGTCAGATTTTTCCGTTTTTTGGACGATTTGCGCTTCTGAGGTTTTGCGCATTAGCTTTATCTCTTCTAGTAGCTCGCCAATCTTCTCGGTTAGAGAGTCCACTTTTGCTCTCATTGCCTCGTTTTGCTCCTGCAGCGAGTCCATTTTCTCCTGCAGACGAGCATTCTCTTGTTTAGCCTCCTTGGGGGCTTTCCTCATCTTTTTTTCTTCGCTAGATGGGCCCTCCTCCGCCATCAGATTTTTCATGTTGCTGGAGCAAGATACCTTTCCCGTTGTGGGACTTTTTGTTACACTCGCGTTCACTTCACTACAACTTAACTGCACTCCTTGCTTTTAGAGCTTTTGCCCTCACTTCACTGTAACCTACCATGCAGACTTTGCTGCACGGCAGCTTTTTCCTGAAAGAAAATTAGAACCATGCACTGCGGGGAATCTAATGGATTCCGCGCTTAGTTTGCCGACGGTCTCCCGTCGCCTTGTTTTGAAATTTGTTCAAAAACTTACCATTTGCTCATGGGTGGCTGCTATTCCAATGAAACTATAAGCTCTGATCAGTTACCATTACTTTTTGTTCTAGACTAACAAAGTGTGGGTAACTATTGTTTTTTTTTACCCTAACTTCAACGCACTTGAACTACTCACGATGCGATTTCGCGGTCACTCAGTTCCCATTACTTGTTTTCAAACAAGTGTGGGTAACTGGCTCCTTCTCGCACTGTCACTCAGTTACCATCACTTTGTTGCAAACAAATTGTGGGTAGCTGCCACTTTAACATTGACACTTCGAAGCACATCACTTGTTACCGTGACTTAGACGCCTGACCACTTTTGAGTTGGATGCTCAGTTACCCTTACTTTTGATTCCCATGAAACAAAGTGTGGGTAACTGCCGATTTTAATCCCAAGCGGACACTTTCGCTCTGGTATGTCACTATGAATGAGGAGGAATGATGATGCTCATTTTTTGAGAGGCACTTAGTGTCCTCGAACTACGCTCATTTACCCTTACTTTTATTTCCTAAGAAACAAAGTGTGGGTAACTGCACGTTTTTTTGCCGAAACTTCACTGTTCACGACACTTTAGCACTACGGCATTTTACCGTCGCCGAACTATCACTTGAAACTACGAACTAACGCTCTAATCACCTCTGGATCGCCTTTCACATCTCCGCGACCGACTTGTTCACTCTCCGACTGCTGAATCAATCTCGACGGTGTTTTTTTTTTTGTTTGGGGTTAGAGGAGGTGAATCTTGCATAAGATACCCATATGCGACATTCAAGGGGTATGTCAGATTCCTACTGACTAAACACCCCCCCCCCCCCTTAGCGTTAGTTGGTTTCGGACCTAGGGTCTATAAACCGAGTATCTCTCGTAAGATTATAACCGCTCGCATGACCCGTTGTCATGCCGAACTTTTATAACTCTCCCATATTTTCGCATACAAATATGGGGGCATATCTCTGTCCTGAAAAGGAAAATTATTACAATATTGCCTTAAGGTAATTAAAGTCCTACTTAATACAATATTTATGTCTTTAGTCTTAAGATCTTTGTATGTTCCATACGGTGTTAAGTAACTAATGTACAATGACATGCAATTTTTACAATTTATACCTAAGCAATCTTAATACAGGGTCCTGCAATAGTGCGTCAGGATTCCATAGCTCCTACACGAATTAAGTTAGGAATTTCATTCATATGGTGACTTATACTGTTTTACAGGCTGCATTTTAGGAAAATATTTTCGCATATACAGGGCGGACCAAGAAAGTGTGTGTGGTAACATAAAGTTGTATTTTTTTTAATGGGACACCCCGTGTTTTTTTGCATATTTAGGTTTGTATTAGTGTCCTTCATAATTGCCTAAAATTTTATTTAATTTGCTTCGGTACTTTAAGAGCAATAAATTAAAAACTAAAAAAAAAAAGTTTTGCAGCCCTGGAAAAAAAGATAAAAAAAACAATCTAAAAGCATTTTTGTTACCACGGCATTGTGTGAGATTTATAACAGGGGGGCTAGAAACACCATGAATTAAATAGTTTTTACCTATTTCATACAGGGTGTTCACAATAAGATTTTAAAAATGACACATTTTAAACTAATTTTTCTCAAGTTTTTTAAATGGAACACCCTGTATATTATTTTACCATTTGATGAAGAATTTCAAAACAAATATTTTTTGTAATTGCAATTTATTTCAAATTCCAAACCGTTTTCAAAATATTTATCAAAAATCATAAATGTCGCTATTCGTAATAAAGTTTTATGAACAAAATAGCTAGGCGGCCATGGAAAAACAAGCACTGTATTTTAAAAGATGTTCGAAATGTCTTCCATCTTGTTCAAGGCATTTACCAATTCTCGCCTGAAAGGCCCTTTCCACATTTCTGAGCATTGCAGGTGTAATTGTGGCAAACGCGTCAATAATTCTATGTCGCATGTTTTGTTCGGTTGTTGGAGGTTCCCTATAAACGAGGTCTTTTACATGCCCCCATAGAAAAAAATCAAGTTTTGTTAGGTCGGGCGACCTCGCAGGCCATCCAACTGGTCCTCCTCTTCCAATCCAGCGATTTTCGTATTCATTATTTAACAGGGCCCTGACTTGTTGCCAAAAATGGGCTGGGGCTCCATCCTGTTATAACCACATATTTTGTGCCTGGATGTTTGGAGGTAAATTCTGAAGCAATCCTGGTAAGTCGTTTTCCAAAAATTCCAAATACATTTGACCGTTAAAGTGACCATTAAAAAAATGTGGGCCCACCACATGTTCTCCAACAATACCTCCCCAAACGTTTATTGACCAACGTTGTTGGCGATCTATTTGCCGAAATATTCTTGGATTTTCGACAGAATAATAATGAAAAGTATGTCTGTTGACACATCCAGTGTTGTGGAAAGTTGCTTCGTCGGAAAAACGGAAGTTCATAAAGAAAAAAAGATTTTCTTGGAGGCGCAATTGTGCCCAGGCACAAAACTCTGAGCTTCGCTGAAAATCATTTTCACCCAGAGCCTGATGCAATTGAACGTGGTATGCATCAAAATGATGTTTTTTCAAAATTCTTTGGACTGACCTCTCACTTATTCCAACTTCTTTTCCCACACATTCTTGATTAATATTTGGCTTTTCAATAACTGTCAATAAAACTGCTAACTGATTTTCCTCATTTAGTGCCGTCTTTGTTCTTTCCACCTTTTTGTAGTCTACGCTTCCCGTTTCAATAAAGCGCTCAAGAAGTCTGCTAAAACTTAACGCTTCTGGGTGTCGCCTTTCCGGAAACCGAGCTGCATAATTTCTACTAGCGAGGAAACAGTTTTTCTCACTCTCACCCAATACAAAAACCATACCAATGAGCTCTTCCCTTGAAAAAATCATTTTTTGAACAAAATATTATTCGTTTAAGTACACCTACTCATTTCTGACAAATAGTGTCAAAAAGCATTTAATTGCTAAACATGCTTGTTTTTCCATGGCCGCCTAGCAATTTTGTTCATAAAACTTTATTACGAATAGCGACATTTATGATTTTTGATAAATATTTTGAAAACGGTTTGGAATTTGAAATAAATTGCAATTACAAAAAATATTTGTTTGGAAATTCTTCATCAAATGGTAAAATAATATACAGGGTGTTCCATTTAAAAAACTTGAGAAAAATTAGTTTAAAATGTGTCATTTTTAAAATCTTATTGTGAACACCCTGTATGAAATAGGTAAAAACTATTTAATTCATGGTGTTTCTAGTCCCCTTGTTATAAATCTCACACAATGCCGTGGTAAAAAAATGCTTTTAGATTGTTTTTTTTTATCTTGTTTTCCAGGGCTGCAAAACTTTTTTTTTTAGTTTTTAATTTATTGCTCTTAAAGTACCGAAGCAAATTAAATAAAATTTTAGGTAATTATGAAGGTCACTAATACAAACCTAAATGTGGAAAAAAACACGGGGTGTCCCATTAAAAAAAATACAACTTTATGTTATCACACTTTCTTGGTCCGCCCTGTATATGCGAAAATATTTTCCTAAAATGCAGCCTATAATACAGTATAAGTCACCATATGAATGAAATTCCTAACTTAATTCGTGTAGGAGCTATGGAAGCCTGACGCACTATTGCAGGACCCTGTATATGGCAACTTAGGTATTTGACTAATATCGGTATGCAGGCCTGCTCGCACTGGCACTCGCGCCCGCGCTATTTCTAGCACTCGCGCTACACTCGCACTCGCACTCACTTTTGCCTTCGTTACACTATTTGGTTTCTAGGCCTTCGTTTGTATCTCCTATACATCATTGCCTGTTCTTCTGGGTTATAGTTGACGAGCCTTCTCAAATCTTCATTTGAGTGCTCCCCAGCTACTTGGAAGACCTTCTCTGCTTTATTCCTCATAAAGTCTCTGAGTTTCTGCCAGTTCAGATCTCTTTGTATGTGCCGATTGCTGACGAATCAAGGTGCGTCAACTGCGTACGTTCGTATAGATTCTCAGTTGACTCTATTTTATTAATGTGGGTTCTAGCCGCGTAGCCCCACACAGTGAACCCATAGGTTAATTGGGATCTAGCTATTGCTCGAATCATCGTGAGCTTTGTCCTTCTGTTCATGGGACTACGTCTACCAATGAGTGGGTAGAGCCGGCTCATAGCTGTTTTGGTCTTACCTATCACATATTTAACGTGTTTCCCCCACGTGAGTTCTGTATCTAGGATGACTCCAAGATATTTAGCCTGGTTAGACCATTCTATTTCTACGCCATCCACATTAATGTTTCTGACTGGTCTTAGTCTTCTCTTTTGGAGTAGTATCGCCTGACTTTTTTCTCCATTTATTTTGATCTTCCACCTAATACACCAGTTATGAATCGTATCGAGGCTACTTTCTAGCCTTCTGCATATTAGGCCTGTGTTCTTGCTACGTGCCAAGATGGCAGTGTCGTCGGCATATAGTGCTAGCATACTTGGTGGGGTTCTAGGTATGTCATGTATATATATGTTATACAGAAGCGGCCCCAGTACTGAACCTTGGGGCACTCCTGCTTCTATCTCCCTGGGATTTGAGAACTCTTCATCAATTTTGACACTAAACGTTCTATCTCTTAAGTAGTTTCTGATGATTCTGCTGATTTTCAAGGAATATCCTGCAGAAATCATCTTGTACGCTAGTCCTTCATGCCAAACTCTGTCGAAGGCCCGGGCTACGTCTAGAAAGACGGCTCCGGTTACCTCCTTTTTTTGAAAGCCTTCAGTGGCATATTCAACTATCCTCAACAGCTGAAGTTCGGTTGAGTGGTTTCTTCTGAATCCAAATTGTTCGTTTGGCATGAGGTTCTCTCTGTTTCCTCATTTAAGCGTCTCGCTATTATTCTCTCTGCTACTTTCCCAAGTCCTGCAAGCAGGCTTATGGGTCTGTAGTTTTGAGGAAACTTTTTCTCTTTTCCTGGTTTGTTGAACACTATCACTTGTGCATGTTTCCATGTCTAAGGATAGTGTTCTGTTCTCATGATCCCATTTATGATGTTGGTCAGGGCTGCTATTCTTTTCGGGGTAACTTCTTGATCATTTGGTTGGTAATCCCATCTTTGTCAGATGCTTTCCTGATTTTTAGCCTCCATATTATGGCTTTTACTTCTTCTGGTGCTGCGGGGCTAGGTATATTATCGTTGTGAGGTCTCACTAACATAAGTTCCTCATTTTCTTCAACGAGATCTTCTAGATCATCGTTGTCATCATCTGGATGAACATTTAACCTAGCCTCCCTTTCAATGGAATCAGCGAGTGCATTTGCCTTCTCGGCCCTGGTATAAGCCATCCCGTTTTCTCCATGCAAAGGTGGTATAGTTGTCTTCCCGTGCCTTAGTGCTTTCTGCATTTTCCATGCAGAGTTATCTTCGAGTCTGAGACTCTGCACTCGCTCATCCCATTTACTAGCACGATGTCCTTTAAGAGCATTTTTTAGCTCGTGGCTGCTTCTGTTTAAAGTTACCCTGCCTTCTTGCCGTTTACTCAGCCTGTATCTTTTCCTGAGCCTTCAATTCTCAGTGACTAGTGCTCTTATTTCCCTCAGGATTTCTCCGTAGGGATTTTTTGGTGGTAAATATCTAAGTCACAGTACTTTCGTCATAGGCTTCTAGAATATGATTTTCCAGGCTTACTACGACTGTTTCAAGGTCATCAGCGCTTCTAATCGGTCTTATGTTTATTTTTACATGAACTCTTTCTGAGAAGGTCTCCCAGTTTGGGTTCTTCTTATATATCACCTCAGCTTCGTTAATACCATGTCCGAGTACTAGTTCTATCGGATTATGATCCGATGTGTACTCTTCCAAAGTTTCCAATGCAAAGTCCTGGATTACGGTTTTCATGACGACTATGTCTAGTACGTCAGGTAATCCACGTCCTCCAATAAAAGTAGGGATTTCGGGGCCTATTACTACGGCAACCCTCTGCCTCAGTGTATCTTATTAGTTGTTTACCGCCGATGTTTTCACACCTGCTATTCCATTCTCTCGATTTACAATTTAAATCTCCTATCACGATATTGGGATATCTAGCGCTAATAATATCATGAAATTCTCTTTGTTGTAAATCTATTTGGGGTCTTTTATACACTGAGGAAATTTTTATTTTTCCTTGTTGGGTATTAACTATAATAAAGACCCCTCTAGATCAGCATCTTCATTTCCTCCAATGAAGTGGTGATCTAGATTTTTCTTCACTAGTAGGGCTACGCCCCCCTATATTGTTGTCATTTCGATCGTTTCTATAGATCTCATAATTCATAAATGAGATCCTCATGTCCTGACGAATTTTAGTCTCTTGCAAGGCTAAGATGTCTGGTTGTCTATCGGCTATTAGTTCTATAATCTCGGGCTTCTGAGTTCGAATGCCGTTGACGTTCCATGAAACGATCTCTAATAGGGTTGGCTGTCTCTTGCCTGCCATTTAGCGTCGCCAGAAATTCTCCATTTGTTTTGAGAAAGCCTGCATCATGTTCTGCATAACTTTCTCCATCGTCTCTGACATGATTTTCTCAAAGTCAATATTGGCTGACTTTTTATCTAATTCCACATTCTGTGGTTTCGTTTTCTTGTCAGAGGGCTTCTCTGCAGTTTTTGCTGCAGGTTTTTCTGGGGGTGTGGCAGTATGCTGAGGCGATGTAGGCTTCTTCGTTATCTTTTTATATACTTCGCACCCCTTGTAATTTGCAGGGTGTTTTCCCGCAGGTGGCATTTCGTTCTTTTTATTTAGGCTTATATAGCTTACATCCTTTCGCAGTATGATTATCTGCACATCTCATCGTGAATGTGCATTTATTCTGCGCATGGCCATATCTTTGGCATCTATGGCACTACCCTGGCACGCGTTTTTTAGGTTCGAATTGAACGCTCAAGTCATAGAGAACGTTCACATTGTAAATATTTTTATTTTGGGTTTTAACAATAAATATCGGCAATGGCTGCTTGGTTCTAAAAGAAGTCACTCTCGTGACTGTTCTGTTCCATTACTGTCTTATTTTGTTCCATTAATGTCTTGTTTTGTTGTGTTGTTTCTGCGTGTCTAGTTTTTTGTTCGTTTTACATGTGTTTTATTTGGTTTTTAAGGTCATCTATTTGGGCGTATAGCTTGGCCTGATTTTGGGCGAATAGCTTCGCATTTTCTGCCTGCGACGCCTCATATAGATCTCTTAATCGTCTCGAGTCTTCTACAGAGGAGGCTCTTGATGAGCCTCTGCTCCTGTTCGGAGGTCTTAATGTCTTATCTGAGTCATTACTGTCCTCAGACTCCGATTTCAATATTTCGAATTCATCGTCGTCGGAAGTATGTCCTCTACGTCTTTTGTCTGTCATGTTTATTATTTATAATTTTTCAAATTCCAAAAATAAATTTTTCAAAAATTCACTTTATATCACTTCACTTCTTAAAGCTAAGAAATTAAATACAATTTATACAATGAATTATAGACAACGGAGACCGTTGCCTATAAACTTAAAAGCTAACACTCACCCCTATATCTAGTTGTATCTTAACAGCTATCCTTAATGCAATACACCTCTAACTCCACTTTATCACTCCCACTACACTATATCTCCCTGCACTACGCTCTCTTTCGATCGACCACTCTGCACATCGCGTCGGTGAAAAAATGCCGAGGGTGTTGCCGATGTTCGGAGTGTATATCTAGTCTCGACTCCTCTATCAAGCCCCGCCCACCTCATGGGCGGGTCTTCTCAAGGGAGCTGGGAAAATATTTTTGAGAATTTGCAGATATTTTGTTATGGTTTATTAAATATTATTGAAATTTATTGTCTATCATTGACTTTTATGTCAATGTTTTATGGTTTTTTATGACGTATTTAGGCATCTTCTCACGGTGGCAGGGTGTTCGCTGCTGTTCAACCTGCTACGCAGACTGTCGTACTAGTGCCGGCCTTCGATTTTCAAAGTTTTCAGTTCGAGGTGTGCTCTGAAACAAGAAGTTCGTGTTAATCGTGGTTTCAACAGCCTGTTCTAGTGGGGGTTCTATGTCCACTAGGACACCTACAGGTACATAAAATTTTAATTACGGGAATGTCACGGTTAAGAAGGCTTAAAATAAATGCTAGCGTGGGCGCACTTATTCTAAAGTTAATTATTACTTGATTGGCTCTTTTAGTAATAACAACTTGTTACTATCTTAGAGAATTGTTTTGTCATGAAAAACTAAAACGTGATTTTTCTAAGTTGATTAGAAACGTAAAATAAATTAAAAGTTTTAAACTCCAACTTTCAAAATTATTTTTAATTAATGAAATTAAAATTTAATTTAAGTTGTTCTTTAAGTTAGTTTTTTCTTAATTTTTTAAAAAGCAACGGCTTTGTTAAAAGATCCTTAAATCTATGAAATTAAAATTATTTATGTTTCCGCGTAGGAATTATTTTTCCAAGTTTATGAAAAAAATTTTTACAAGTTTTTTCGAAGCAAAATCTTTATAAGTATTTTGTCGAAGGGGTAATGTCTTTTATGATACACTAAATGTTTTTAGGTATGTGTTGAATTTCTTTTTAGAGTCTTTTATGTTTTCACAAAAATTTTTGTGTAAAAGTTCTAAGTTGAGAATATTTTATACCAATCTGTTCCCCAGAAATGCCAACAATTATGGACACTCTAAGTTTTGTATGGTGTACGAAAGTTTTATTCCAGAGCTAGCCAAGATATACCTTTTCTTGGAAATTTAAGTTTTTTAAGAACGCGAGGCGCAACTTTAAATTTTCCCCGATTTTTCAACTTGTCATAAAGCAACCAGGACAGCCTTTTCCGGTTGCCGCAGAAGTGTAATACAAAGTACTGAAGGTGAATAGAAACATTTCGTCCACTAGTGCAATCTGGAGTACTTAGTTAAAATCCCCTACGAATCGTAAGTCGGTTGTACGACTTATATCACGATCACGCACAAGACGGTCTAGAGTTTCTTTGAAGTTCAGCGTTGCTCCTGTTCATTAGAAGGTCTAGCTGATGTCTGATACTATGAGGTCCGACGGTTGAAACTGCAAGATATTTTCTTGTGGAGTTGAAGTTAAAGTTGTAGCCTTAAAAAAGACTATTGTTTAAAAAATCTTGAAAAAGACTTTTTAGTGAATTTCTTTCCTGCTGGAAACGAATTTCTTTGAGTAGGGTCGAATTTCTTTTAACAGTTGTCGGTACGCCAACACTTTTGTTTTACCGAATAGTATTACTCAGAAAAAGATTGGTGGGGTCTTTTTTGGTTTCTAAGTCAGGCTTCTGCCTTTTACTTCTTTTCTTTTATCGTATCATTTTCTTTTTCAGTCAGCAGGGAGGTTTTTGTTCAGCATCTGCTATCATTCATTGGTATTTGCTAATCAGTTAGTCTGTTGTTTGTTGTGTTGTGTTGTTTTTTATCGTAGGAGCCAGTCTTTTGGTAGTTTGTAGGTGCTGTCGGGCCGTGCGTGTGTGTGGGATTGTCGGATTAGGATGTTGTCCATTTGTTCGTTTCTTGTGTGGTACTTGTTAATGATCTTATCTAGGTACCCCTTAAATGTGTCAATTTTTAGGTCTCTGTGTATGATGTGGTATAAGGCGTATCTGGGCGCATTTGTTATTATTTTGAGGACTTTGTTTTGTGTTCTTTGGAATCTCTTCAGATCCGTATCGCTAATAGTGCACCACGTTGGGGCACCATACGCTAGTACGGACCTGATGAAAACTTTGTATATTGTAGTTTTAACCTTGGTATTGATTCTGCTTTTTCTATTAATTAATCGATAGATTGCACCAATTTGCTTGTTAGCTTTTTTAATCAAGCTGTTGGTGTTAATCTTCCAGTTTAGTCTTTTGTCTAAGTGTAGTCCTAGGTATTTTACGCTATTGCACCAGGCAACATATCTATTGGCTACTCGCACTCTGGTTTCAGGCAAGCGAAATCGAGATTTTGAGAAGTAGATGGCTTGTGTTTTATTTGGATTGAGTTTTATTTTCCAACCACGCATCCACTTCTCAAGTTGGTCGATGTTTCTTTGTAGTCTTGACACTACCAACCACGGTTGTTTAGACGAGGCCGTTATGGCGGTGTCATCAGCGAATAAGTATAATTTATTAGTTCTGACTGTTGGTATGTCGTATGTGAAGATGTTAAACAGTGTGGGAGCAAGTGGTGATCCCTGAGGGACCCCCGCTCTCATCTGTTTGATTGAAGAGATTTCGTTATCCGCTGATACAACGAATCGCCTGTTTCCCAGAAATGGTATCAAAATTTTGATTAAGTGATTAGGAGTGCCAATTCTAATTAGTTTAATTATCAACCCGTTGTGCCACACCCTGTCAAACGCTTTAGCAACGTCGAAGAACACTGCCCCGTTGTGATGTTTTTTGTTAAAGCATTTTAGTATATTAGAGCCTAGTGGTTTGTCTCACTGTGCAATGGTTGACTCTATACCCAAATTGTTCTAGTGGCAATATATTCGATTCAATGAGACAGTTGTTTAGTCTCTGATGGACTAGCTTTTCCACTATTTTTCCCAAGTTGGACAGGAGACTGATAGGCCTGTAACTACCAGTCAGTGTCCTGTCCTCCCCGGGCTTGGGAATCAGAATTATTCTAACTTTTTTCCACACTTGGGGGAAATATCCTAATTTTAATGCATCTTGGGCTATGTTCACCATGTCCATAACTGCGTTGTCTGGCAGTTTTTTAAGCGCCGCATTACTGATATGATCTAGGCCAGGCGCCTTTTTTGTATTTAAGTTTTGAAGTATATTCTTAACTTCCTCGTAATTGATATTTCTGAAGCTATTTGGGGGTGGTTGATTCTTTTGTATATCCTGATCGTACTGGCTATCCTCTCCTCTTTGTCGGGATTTTGTGTGAGATTTTCTTTGAACTGTTCGCAGAGCGAATCTGCGAATATTTTAACTTTTGGTTTTGGATCAGATACTGTCGTGTTGTTGGTGGTATTTTTTAGGAAGGGAATGTTTTGTCTGGTACCCCTGGTCAGCGATCTGGTCATCTTGTAGAGGCTGTTATCCTCTATGTTTAGGCTTTCTACTTTGTCCTCCCATATTTAAGATTGCAGATCGCTGATCAGCTGTTTAATTCTTTGAGTAGCTCTATTTGCCTGTTTCTTTATTAGAGGATCCCCAGTACGATACGCTAGATTTTTTAGCCTGTTTTTGGCTCTAATTTCGTTTTTGAGTCCTTGTTTAAACTCGTCGTATTTCGAAAAACTGGATGTTTCTGTGACCGAAGCCTGCGTCAGTGCTGTATTGATGTTGTCTGTCAGTTTTTGTACGTTTTCTTCCAGCTCCCGAGCCTCTGCAGCTAGGGGAAGTGGCTCGTCTTGTTCTAGCAAGGTCGTGAAACGTTGCCAGTTCGTTTTAGTTTTCGTGACAAAGCACCTGTCCCTGCTGCGCTCGTCCCCGTACTCTACTATCACCGGCAGGTGGTCCGATGTTAGGTCATTTATAACTATTGGCTGTGATATTCTGTCCGTGTTTTTAATTACAAAAACATCCAGTATCTCGGGAAGGCCTCTTGGACTTAAGTGAGTACCTTCATCCGGCGGGAGTATATGGTAGTTGAAATCGCGAGAATTATTGAAAAGTGTGAGGCCTTTATTATTAGTGCATCTGCACCCCCATAGCCTGTTTTTCGCATTGAGGTCGCCTCCAATTATTGTTGTTAAGTTGTTATCAAATATTTGCTCAATGCATTCTCTACGAAATGCAGCCGCTGGTCCACAGTAAACCGAGCCCAGCCTAATGCTATTGCTATTTTTGATTTTTATACTGACGTATGTACCTTCGATTGCTTTGCATTCGTCAGGGTTCGGCACCGCGTGTGCTTTGATGTGCTTTTTTACAAGTATCATGGTTCCGCCTAGCGGTCTGTTGGTTCTGTCATTTCTGAAAATATTATAATTTGGGAAAGAGAATCTGTTTCCCTTCAACCATTTCTCTTACAGCAAAAGCACGTCAATTTCGTTGTTTTCGACAAAGTTGATAATCTCTATTCGCTTGCCTTTGATGTCGTTTGCGTTGAGCGTTGCTATTTTTAGATACGCTACCTCGGTTTGTACAGCCATTAGCTGCTCATGGACGTTTGCGGTGGCAGCAAAGTTTGAAGTTGAGTTTGCATTATTTTAGTAAACTCTTGGAATAGGGATTGCATAGTATTGTGTAAGTTTGCAATTACTTCAAACATTTGCGGCGCCGCATTTGTCCCTATAGTATTTTGTCTGCTCTCGACCAGCTTTGCAATATTTTGTTGCCCCCAAGCGAACTGCGGGGGGGGGGGGGGGTTTCTCTGTTCAGATTTTTTGTTACTGTTTTGAGTCTTATTGAACATACTTGGGTGTTTAGGGCCGTTTTGGTAATTTGCTTGTCACCTTTAGTTAATTTGCACTCAAATGTCATGTGATTTTTAGAGCATTTGAGGCATCTTGGGACCGCTGTACATTTGAACTACATATGCCCATAGATTTGGCATCTATGGCATTGCGTATTGACAGTTTTTGTTTTGTGTGTTTCAACTTTTATTGACATGCAGTCAAGAGCAGACAAATCGAAAATGTTTTTTTTTGTGATTTTGGCAGAATTACTAATACCAGGGGCATTGGTGTGCGATTTTTGTTTTTCCATCTGATTACCCTTGCAGGAGTGAAGACCAGCACCTCCAAATCTTTTTGGATTTTGTCCTCCGTCCACGTTTCCAGCACTCCCCTCAGAACAACGTGTAGTTCTTTTGCTTCAGGGAGCCTGAATGAGTGGAAGGGGATTTTATATTTTTCTAGAAATTTAATTAGAGCGTTATAATCTTTTGGAGTAGGTGGGTTGATTTTCACTCTCTCTGGGACTGTCGTGGCTTTTCCATAGTCAATTTTGTTGAATGCCAAGTGCTTGGTTATGTCATTGTATTTGCTTTTGTCTCTTATTACAATGAGGAGTACCTTGTATTTTTTGTCAACGTTGTTGTCATTGTTTGCTGTGTCGATGTTGTTACTGTTAATTTTGGACGATGCAGCCTGGGTGTTATTGTTCATTGGTTTGAGTCCCGTTTTAATAAAGCTTTTGTTTAGATTGTCATTGTTTGATTTAGGCAGATTGAGCCAGGCTGTATCTTCCACGGCCGGTTTTTTGGGTTTTGGGTACTAGTGCGTTTTTTGTTGTTGTTGGTTTGTATACATTCGTTGTCGTCGGATTCCATGTCATCGTCTTGTTCGCTGTCAAGATTAGCGTACGAACTTGTGTTATTTGTTTCCTCATACCTGCTAATTTTTTCGGCTAGTTCCCGATTGGTTTTTGTCAGCTCCTGGGCGGTGCCGGTGGTCGTAAGTTCGTTGATTCTTTTTTTCGTTGTCTAACTTAATTTTTCTGATAGCTTCGTCTGTTTGTATCTTCCATTTTTCGTCTCGGGTGGCGATTAATTCATTAAGATGAGCTTTCCACTCGCTGTCCCTTTTATCCCATTCCTGGCGGAGTTTTTCATATTCAATTTTGTAAGCAATATCGCTCGGCGGGCTTCCCCCTCCCGGGTCAGCCATTTCACGCTTGTCACTTTACTCTTCACGCACTAACGCTGCTGAATCGGCAGATGTTCGAGGTGAACTTCCAGAAAAAGATATCTTTATAATAGAAACATAGACGTAGACTGATGACTGATACTGTTTGACGAAACTGAACAGACTAACTTAATGCCGTTTCGGCAATGTAATTTATAAGCGAAATATGATACCGCCTATTTTGATATATTTTATCCAGTCTCGAGCAGCGTTTGGGTCTGAGCATTCAGCACCCTTGAAAAACCTCCGTCCGCTGAGATATACTCTCCACTGTTTAGCTCACTTCGACGGCGTCGGTTGAAGGAACAGCATCTCCCGTATTATGCAAAATTGGGGAATTTGGATGCTTTAAACGTTTCGTGGAATGTCATAAGACGTTTGAGTCTTTTTTGCTTTATAAAAGTTTTGGAGTAAAAATCAATTTAACTTTTTATAAGCGGAATTGTGTTTTGATTAACAGCAAATCTTTAACCGATTATTCACGCTATTTTCCAGGCTTCTAAACCTTTTTTTTATGAAAAGTTGGATCTCATGGGTCGAGGGTACTGTAGTATCTATGTTTTATTTAACATAGTACATTAGTACTTTTGTTTTCTCGGACTTTCCTGAAGCGATTGATCTGGTGAGATTTTCGAATCTACTCCAGAGGCGTTTAAACCCTATCGTTCAGATTCACTAAGAAGGTTTAAAATTTCGTACTGGTTTAAATTAAGATCTTTTAGCTGATCAGTTATGTTTTGACAGGTTTTTGTCCTGTCATTGTTAATAAGTCGTCATTAAAAACTTATGAATTATTCTAATATTTCAGCGATTTGCTTGATTTCCAAATGATTTTCATCTTTGAACGAGTTGCTGTAATGAACTTAGTTCTATTATTGTCGAAAGTATGTACTAAAATTGCCAGTTTCTTTCTAAATTTGCGAAAAAGCTCGGAAATAAATTCACAGGATAAAACTTAGTTGTCTTATTCTTACACTTGACAGTTTAAAACTTTTGGTTGTCAAATTAGACCGGACTAGCGTTGGAGAATGTGGCTGTATATGTTTTGGGAAGTGGGGAGTGCCTCGTAGGCATGGGGGTTCGTACTTTATGCGTGGTATTTACGAAAAGTGACTAAGCCGATGTTTTATAAAGTAGACAATTCGAGGATTGGTTTATTCTACTTTAAAGGCATTTAAACCTTATTTATTGGGAAAGTTAAGCTTTGTGCTCTTAGAGGCTTATGTAACACAGGGTATTTATTAATACGGGGCCTATTTTGCACATTTATTTACAAAGTTAATAGTAGAAAACGTACTATTACAACAAGACTTTAAGCATTTCTGAGTTCCTCTAACAAGCCCCGCCCATTTGCATGTGCGGGTCTTGTTAAGGGAGTCGGGAAGGATTTAGATTTGGATTTTTTTGTGGAAGTTTGAGTGTGTTTATGTATGTTGGATGAGGTAGATCGGTTATGTGGATAGAAAGGAGTGTTTTTTATGGATCTCTCTCCTCAAAAAATATTGGCAGTCTGCTGTACAATGGCTTATGCGTAACCCCGTCTCCTTGTCTTATTTGTGTTAGGTTTTGCATGTGCGGGTCTTGTTAAGGGAGTCGGGAAGGATTTGGATTTGGATTTTTTTGTGGAAGCTTGAGTGTGTTTATGTATGTTGGATGAGGTAGATCGGTTATGTGGATAGAAAGGAGTGTTTTTTATGGATCTCTCTCCTCGAAAAATATTGGCAGTCTGCTGTACAATGGCTTATGCGTAACCCCGTCTCCTTGTCTTATTTGTGTTAGGTTTTGTGTCAGTGCTGTGGAGTCTGTCATAGTTTTGTAAAATTTATTTGATATTTCATATATGTAATCGCTGAATGGTGGTGTATTAGCTGTTCTATGCAGATCTCCTATAAGAGTTCGTCTAGGTGACGAGGTTATACATCTTAATATTTTGTTTTGTATGCACTGCAGTCGAGCCATTTGTGCGTCCGACATGTTGCACCATATCGGTGCAGCATATGTCATAACCGGCTTTATAATCTGATTATATATTATCAGTTTATTGCGAGGAAAGAGCGGGGAACGTGGACAGAGGATAGACTATAGGTTTTGCATAGCAACAAAGGATTTTTGGATGGTGTAGGACGTATGGTTGTGGAAACGGAGTCGTGAATCAATAACAACACCCAGATATTTTAGTTTTTTGGACGGCAATATCCGGGTGTTGTTTATACTTATAGGAATGTTTATTTGCATGTGCTTATAGGAATGTTTATTTGTCTGGTCTGATGTCTAAGGCAAGAAGCACAGTATTCTGGTGGTTATTGATTTTATCCAGGGCATCCTGGATTACCCTGGCCACCAATAGTGTGGTACTGTGCCTCTTCCCAAAACAAAACTGCCCCGCAGGGATTCTGGCTTCTAGGTTTAGGCTATCCATTCTTTTCAGTATCACTTTTTCTGTTATTTTTGAAAGTACATTCAGGAGCGCCACCGGTCTGTATGACTCCACCAACGCTGGATCTTTACCCGGATTTAATAGCGGGATGACAATTGCCTTCTTCCACTGCTGAGGGGAGTGCTGCAACAGAATTATGGCATTTATGATGTACACAAGTTGCACGGGCGTTTTTCTTGGTACATTTTTGAGAGCGATGTACGCGATTTCATCTTCGCCAGGTGCCTTATTGTTCGGTAATTGTCTTATGATCGTAGTCAGTTCTCCCGGAGTCGCTGTAGCATGGTTGGTGGTATTGGGTACTTTTTGTGTACGATCTTGTTTACAAGCTCCGTTATGTCGTTTTATTCGGGCGATACGTTGGGCGTGCCTCTACAAACATTCGCAAGATGCATGGCCAACGTGTCAGCTTTTACAGTATTTGTCTGTGGTGTCGCGGCGTTGTGTGTTTTTCAAACCTCTGGAGAGACGCCACAGAGAGTTGTCCATTACAGACAAATCTCCGACGACATCTCTCCAGGTTTTGTTTTTATGGGCGTTAATTCTATTGCGCACTGTTTTTTGCAGTTCGTGTAGTCTTATCCTGTCTTGTGGATGGCGTAGTCTTTGCCACCTTTTACGTATTTTATTCTTGAAGTCGATGAGCTGTCTTATTTCGTCCGGTAATATGTCTTCGGCTGGTTTTATGTGTACTTTCCTGGCTACATGGTTCCTTGAAGTCTGGAGATTTTCAGTCACATCATTTACCTCGTTTTCTAGATCTTCAATTGTATTTATATTGTTGATGATAGTGCGTTGGTTCATGATGTTTCTAAAAAGTCTCCAGTCTGCGTCCCCATAGAACCAGGAAGAAGGAAAATATTCATCCTTTTTAATATTGGTTTCCCAGTTCAACAGAACTGGCAGATGGTCCGATGACAGCTCATCGACTACAAGCAAATCTGGCAGGTTCAGGACGTTCTTATTCAATAGTAAGTCGATGTAGGACGGCGTCATCCCATTTGCCGGGTAATGCGTTGGTGATGTGGTACTTTTGACCTGAACGTCGTTGTCTATTGAGTAGTCTCCGATGAAATTACCATTACGGTTATTTCTCCGATTTCCCCAATAGACGTGTCTTGCGTTCAGGTCACCAAGCAAAAGTACTTTGTTGGAAAGATTGAATAACTCATCAAAATCATTCTTAGTAAACCTAAGCATAGGGCGTGCATATGCACCTACTATTACTACATTATTTGCTAGTTTTATAATGATTTATTAATGAGCTTTTTATTAATGAGCTTGTTCGCATTCCACATGGCTATCCTAACAGATTTTATATTACGTATTTGCCTTGACAGTTTTGTATGAACTGGACAACAGCTATTGCTTTAGACATTTGGTCTTTATGTTTCTCCATTTAATCAGCAAAATCGTTAAGGAAGCGAACAAGCTCTCGTAAGTTTACTGCCTTATTAAATTTGTTCATAGCACTCATTAGATCACTCACCTTGGCGTTTCCTGTGATGTTTTGACTCGATGCGTGCTCATTGGCCCGCCTGCGTGTCCTGGTAGCGGCGGGAAGTCTTTTTCTTGCTGGTCTTCGTCCTGGACTTGTTGTTCTCTTGCGTTCGGGCCTCTTCCAACGGCCTCCACTGGGCCACTTGCCCAGGCCTTCCAGGCGTTGACTCTTGGTTAGGGTGCAGCGATGAAATTTGTGTTTGCTTGGGTTTTGTTTTCGTTAAGTTGACCCACCCTGTATTTGTAAACTTCACAAGACGTGCTATTAGCCTTGTGGTCTTTGCCACAGTTGGTACATTTGATAGGGTTGTTTCCTGGGTAAGAAATAGTTAGGTGGCATTCTCCGCAGTTTACGCATTTTGGGGACCTATGACAATTTGTGGTCGCATGACCCCACTGGCAACATCTCTTACACTATATGACGTCTGTTTGCTGACGCCTCCTCTCCCATCTAATCCTTGCTCTGTTCAAGAGTTGTATTTTTTCCAGCTGGGTTAGCTTATAATCAGCCGACGTGACTATTAGATATAGCGGTCTGAATTGCGTTTGCATAATATGAATACTTTTAATAGGAATTTTTTGCATTGTCTCTAGTTCTTCCTTCAAGTCTTCTGTGTCTAGCATGCGATCGAGGTCACGGACCAGTAGCGGCTCGTGAGGTATTAAACTGGGTGTTCAACTCGGTGGTTATACAAGAAAATACGAAGAGAAATATTGCAAAAAAATGCATACCAATTTAAGCTTATCTATGTTAAAAGTTTATTCTCCTGTTCTTCATTCTTGCAAAAACTTCTATACGCGATTAAAATTTAAAATGTGGTACTGCATTTTGATCAAAATAACCTCGAAAATATCCTACTACCACTACTAGATGTCTGGGCTCCCGCGTATATGACCATTCTATCAGCTGACGAGTAATATGCTTCAGGTGCATTGTGCAGTGCACGCCAGAAGGCTAAAATTTGCATCATTTTGATACGGCGATGTTTTGTCTCACGCGCCGGACTCCCCTTTCTTCAACACACGGTCTTTGCCGATACTCTCGGCGTTCAGTTCTGACACCGAATATATAACACATAGAAGGGTCACTCCTGCGCGGCACTGTGATGTTCTAAGATCAAAGCATCGCCGCCAGCAGCCGAATGTATTTTCTCGAATTTTAAGACTTGCGAGGTCGCAGACGGAAATCCCAAATTACGAGGGCGATACGTGCACGCGATATGTGTAAGCGGGCCGAGCTGTTTTACGAGGGTTACTCTGTAGGAACGGAATAAAACTAAAAGTAAACTACAGTTTTTTAATTAATCAGTTGTATTAACATAAAGTTACTATAAGAACGCAGTTCAATTTGTTAGCAACAACACTGCAAACTATTATTTATCTACAATAAAGTAGTTACAATAGAAACAACATTAAAGTGTGTTTTAGATCGATCAAATAATAAACTTAATATATCGGATAAAAAGAAACTGAGAATATATTTTTTAAATACATGTAGGGAAATATTTTTATTTAAAAACACACAGTTGAGCTGCGTTCTTTACTTATAGTTAGTTAAATTTGAAATAAAAAAAAGTTATTGGATTACTGTTTTTTCTTAACCTAAGTATATACAATATAATTTGCGTAAAGTAAGTTCCAGCACCTACAAATAAATTAAATACTAAGTTTGTTTTTTATTAGAAATCAGTTAATACTGAAAAAACGAGTGGTAATATAATATACCTAAAATAACTAAGAAATTATTAACGGCGTAACAGACCTTCCGAGATTTTGACAGATGTTACCGTTTTGGGGTTCCTAGATGACAACAATGTATGTTGTCCATTTCCGTCTTCCTGTCTGTCGGTCTATCTGTTAGCCCGACAGCTCCAAAACTAGTTGACGGAAAAGGATGAAATTTTGTATGCAAAGTACGCCTTAACCCTACTCGAAAAAGTATATCCTTTGTGTTCAATATATACACGGTGAACACTATAAAAAATTAAAATGTTAAGATTTTTGGTTAAATTTTACAATTTAATATGACAGTTATAGAAGAATAGTTAAATATTTAATGAATCCAACCATATTGTGAGAAAGTTATACAAAGTGACAAAGTTTGTTTTTGTTTCTTTACCTACTGTTCTGTTTAAAGGTAGGCAATTTCCAAGTGGTATATATTATATTCATAAAAGAAGGCACATTAATTTGTAATTATATTGGGATCATAATCGATTATTTCGGTACATGCCTTATTGTCATGGCAGTATGTTGACGATAGGAGCAAAACAAAAGGAACGTTGTTTGTCATTCTAAATAAAATATTTAAAAAATCGACAAATATAAGTTAAAAAAAAATTGTAAGGTACAACTACATGGGACCTTCACAGAATGATTGGCTAGGGTCTAGGCTATCTGAAATGGCCAATTACAACATTTTTTGGAAGGTCAAATTTTTTTATGAGGAAAAATGTCATAAATGTGACAAAATTAATGTCTCTTACATTTTTACACATACCTCGCGAACTAATCGAGATAGTTCCGTTATATATTTTTTAATCCATAGAAGAAATGTGAGCGAAGGCTACTGAGTCATTTTGTTTTTTTGAGAACTCTAGTTTTTTTTTTGTAAAACTTGGTGAAACTTCAACATGTAGGTACTTTAATTGCAGCACTTTTTTCAGTAAGCGAGAAACTTTTATGTTTTAAAGAATTTGGTCATACCATCTGCATACGAAGGAAAGCCAAAACATCGACGAAGTTTAAAAAAAAACGCAGTTTCTACGACTTATAGTGTTCAAGTTATCGTTAGTTAAAATTGAAAGATTCGGCTGCCGCGTGACCCAAAACGTCTCGCCATATTAATGCTCGTCTGCGCGCAGTGCTGGGCGATGTTAGAATGTTTAAAAAACATCGATGTTCTCTTATTGATATTCGATGTTTTGCCATCGATGTTAGGGGTCATAAACATCGATGCCAATATCGATGATTATCTTTCGATGTTCGACCATCGACCTTCCGTTCCGAATCTATTGACAAAAGATTTTGGGAGCTGAATTAATAAACATTATTTATTTAGTTTTACGTTCTTTAATTTTTTAAGGGTATGCAATTCTTTTGTTTTGTTTGTTTTTATTTTTACTACACAAAGAGATTAACACCACCACCAGAACGAAAAAGTAAAAAAATGTTCAACACACAAAAAAGTATTAATTTAAATTTATTCAGTCACCCCTATATAAACAACACAGAACTCTCCGTCCGCTTATTTGGTCCACTTTATACCACCACGCGTCGTCGAATGAATCAACTCGGGCGAATTTGCCCTCAAGCGGGGACGAGATGAGAAGGGAAAATTTCGTCGCGCAGTCTCGGGCGTGTTCGCGCTTATTGGAGAGTGATCCTTCTATGTGTTATATATTCGGTGGTTCTGATATTGAACGCGCTAGAGCTCGTATTAATGTTAATGTTAGACGGTGAAAGAAAAGATCTTGACTGTTATAAAAATACAAAAATCTATTATCCAGTAGTAAAAGTCAATGTAAAATTTAAATTTATAATACAAAAATTAAAACAAGTTATAGTTGATGTGTAATAGTATAATTGTATAGTTATAGGTATAGAAAACCATCTTTTTGCGTAGATTTTTATGGTGTTCACTGCACAATTGATCCTACACAAAAACTGCCACTGCCACGGACTACAACTTCACACGGTCACAATTGCCATGCGCTAGCTTAAATGAGTGTTACCCGTCCTCTCTCTTTCCTCGTCTAAGGTCACTGATATTATGCATTTATGGCAGGTATTATGGTTGTTGTTCAGAATCTCAGGTTCTTCTATTTTTAAATTTTTATCGGGCTGGAGACATTTCCTCGAGCGCACTTGCAGCCTATGACAACGAAGTATAAACGCGCCCCTGGGAGGCACGATTCAGAGATTCACAGAAATGTGAAGTCCAACGAATTTTACGGATATTAGTTTTATTTAGGGAAATTCCATTGAATTTTATATGAAAATGCTAGGGTTTGCTACTTTATTTGAAAATATTCAAGAATAATTAACGATTAAACGAACTTACCTGTGAAGTTCAATCGGAATTATATTAGGCGCCTCGTCCGCAGAGATCACTGAGGTAGTAGCGTTCTCGCGTATCTTAGGCCACAAATTTTAAAGAGAAGAAGACTTTCACATCTTTCCGTCCTCTCATTCTCATGCTAACTTCATCATCCGAATTTAAAGCGTGGCGGGAAAAAACTGTCACGGGTAAAAAAAAGAATTTCTTTTTTCTTGCATGAAAAACTTTCTTGGGAAAGGTGGGAGTGATCTCAGCGGACGAGGCACCTCATATAATTCCGATTGAACTTCACAGGTAAGTTCGTTTAATCGTAAATTATATTTCAGCGTCTCGTCCTTGAGATCACTTAGGTAGCTATTTAAAGAACCTAAGTTTTTCCCGATATTTAAATAAACATTTAAATGCTTCAAAAAATAAACGATTATTCCTTATTATCTAACATTTGAAGACACCGACTCTTCAAGAATTTTTTATTGAAGAAAATATTCTACAAAATATTACACCTCTGCAAAACATATCTGGTAAAAATAGTAGAAACATATTCTTAAAATAAAATTTTCCTTTCTTTTCCTAATAGGGCCTTACTAAAAATTAACTTGTCTTTTAAAGGGCATTTATAAAAACGGGAGAAAACTTGAGATTTCTCCGATCATCCAGCAGTCTTTTGAATTATGTCTAGTGGCACACCATTTCTAAAAGCTGCTGATGTAGTCGCATGTTTGGTCAAGTAAGCTGAAAAAAGTTTGGTATCAATCCCAGCTTCATCAAGTGTTTTCTTAATCCATCTGCTTACTGTATCAGTGGTTGCCGTCTGGAAAGGCGTTTTTGTTGAGAGAAAAACAAATTCTTGGGTTTCGCTTCTTATCTCAACTGTCTTACTTATATATGTTTCCACCGCGGAGGCAGCGCAGAACGCAGGCCGCTCGTGAAAATATGGAACCTGCAGGCATTTGAATCTCATCCGTAGATATTAAGAAGATGTTTTCCACTCGAATTTTGGCTCGTGTCTGAATACGACTAGCTGTTATTAGTGCCAAAAGAGTAATTGTCGTGTCTGAAAGCTGAAGCAGAGTGATATTTTCATTTACTGGAAACTTCTCTTCCAAATGTGATAGGACTATGTGTGGGTCCCAAGTTAAACTATAACCGCGAGACGGAGGTCTTATACGATAGATGCCCTTTTGGAATCTCCTTATATTCACGTTAGATGAAATATCCCAGTCTATAATTAAGGCTAATGCCGATCTATAGGTGTTAAACGTGCCAAAGGCTACTTATTTAGTGACATACTGCCAATGTAAAAATTTTAGTTGTTCATTTTCTGCAGGGTTAAAGAAATTATACCTGTTTTCTCCGCGATATTCCCACCAAAGTTTATACACAATTGCATATTGTTTTACTGGAGTTTCTGACAGAGATTTCATCATTATGTTCACTGCTGATTCTGGACTGCCCCTTCTAAGAAATTTCTGCCTGATAATAATCTGGCCACCAGGGAATTCTGAGGAAGGGATAAATGGCACCTGAAAGGAGAAACAAGGTTATCTTTAGTATCAAATACAAACGGGGTTCTAACTAAAAACTTTTTAAAAAGAGGATACCACGGCTGAATATCCCAATTTGGTACAACCATTACTCCCTCAATAATTGTCTATGATAATTTTATTTAAGCATCTAACTATTTGTCAAAAAGGTGGAAAAGCGTAAAAGAAAAATTTCCCCAGTGTAAAGTAAATGCGTCAACCCCACAAGAGTCTGGGTCTGGTCGCCAAGAAATATAACGTCTACATTTAGCATTTATGTTTGAGGCAAAAATACCTATTTCTGGTTTGCCAAAAGTTTCAACAATTTTTGTGAATATTCTAGTGTTTAGCTCATGTTCTGTCTCTGTGGGTAGTATTCGAGACTGTTTATCTGCTATAAAGTTTTCTGATGAAATGTAATTGAATCGCTAACTGCAGAAATGGGACATGTTAGATTTTATAAAATTTTCAGGAAGTTCAAAAAACCTGCTTATTTCTTTAATTTATTTTTTTTAATCCAAATTTTGTGGAAAATAATCTTTCAGACTTTTAAGTATATGTTACAATAGACCATTTATTGTTTGACATTTTTGTATGAGCGTAGGTGTCAATTTTGACATATGGATATATCACCTTTCTTCAGTAAAGGGGAAATAACAAGAAGGATTTTACAAAATAGTTTTACTAGAGACACACTGTTACGGTTTTTTTTTTCAAAAAATAAAATATATTATACAGTAATATATAATACATAATACTTTTGAACGTTTCAGCGACGGCAGCTGTTCATCGGTGAGCACTAGGTTATGAGTTAGTAGTGTCGTTCACTTTTCTAGCAAGGCGCCACCCAGTCCGGATAATTTGCTTTAAGGCAAGATTTTTGGTAAAATCCTGGCTACCAGTTTTTATAATCATGAACCAAATCTTTTGAAACCTCTACAACTGAGAATTTTTGTACATTCTTGGATGCTTTAGAGATTATTTGGATATATGCCTGAATATTATAATATCTTTCATGCTTATTAAGCTGCCTTTTAATTAAACCGAAGTCACGGTCACATGGCATAAATGAATGACCCCTCATTGGAAAATAAATTTGTATTTCATCAAATCTCTTTAGTTCCACTAAACTCATTAATAAACGAATCATCGTATTATTTTTATTTTCACCACAACAATTGTCGCAGAAAATATGAAGTTTGTTGAATTTCTCTCCTTCATTGTATACGTAATAAGTCATATTTTTGGTTTTTAAATTGTGAATTCCGAACGTACATACTGTAAGTTGACGAAAATAATAAAGGTATTGTACGGATATTTGCGGCAAAGGAACATTAGCCATAAAATTGATACAAATTGCCAGAACGTCGTCATTTTCATCACATATTGTTTTTACTGAATTAAGAGCTGTATAAAATTTTTTGCTACGTCGTTTATGAACCAGAAATTCAGCAACGGCTACTCGTTTGGCATCGTTGTTTAACAGTTCACTCCCTATTTTTGCACTAAGCTCTGCACAGGTAGGACATGTGTCTTTGGCTGGTCTACCAAATTTTAGGTCATAATTTTCCTTAAAATAGGTCCAAAAAAATGTATATGAAATTTTATTATCCGGATGTTTTCGCTTAAACATTTCATACATTGTTTTAGCTGATAGTTTGCAGTCGAAATAACGAATTGCCTTACTTGTTTAATGTGAGATTTGTACAGGGTACCATTAAATATGACTACGAATAGTTGCAATAATATATCCTTTAAAGCATTGCCACTTACATTTTTCCCACGCATATCTCGAGGACTCTTCTGATTTTTCAATAGAGAGACAAGACGTTCACAATGCTTTTTAGATACGCAGTACATTGATAGAAATGCATTTTTGCATACCAGTGTCGTATTTGTTCCATTAAGTACAAAATACTTAACGGTTAATGACTTTGATTTACTATTGGTAGCATTGATTTTGCCCTGTTTCGAGCCACGGTATGTATTTCCAACAATCTTTGTAAATGCAGGTCTTGCTGGTCTTTACATTCCATATCGAGAAATAATTGAAGCATGTTTAGCTTTTCAACCTCACGAAATTGGCTTAAAGATTTGCGCTAGCAGCTACAAAAAAATCAACTATTAGTAACGTAAATTGTAACAACACAAACGGTTAACTTACCATTTATCTCCAGCAGCCACTTTTTCTGGGACATCTGTACCAGCATAATTAGAATGTTGTAAACTACGGAGCTTTGCTTTTATAATTAAAGCGTTTCCTATAAAAAGAGCCCACGTCGAAACTTAAAAATTTAGGCAAATTAAAAAAAAAACAGTATGTTACCAATCAAGCTGAAAATGTCAGATTTGATCATATGGAAAAGTCGGACAAAATAAGATATTAATAATGGCGAATTTTGACATTTGGGACTTGTCTTCAGTGGGACAGAGAAAAAAAAGTTTGACTGACATAGGTCGTTTTTGCAAAAAAAATTGTAATAATTCAAAATATATATTGAAAACTAAAAATAATTATATCTTATCGCAGAGTTAAGTCTCACATCCACTACTGTTATCTTCAGAATCAACTTCCATCATGTCCTGGTTTGGCTGCTCTATCCTATTTTGACCGAAGGCTTCATAAAATGTCCTGTTTCCTATTTTGCTCAGCGTTGGACATAAATCCAACAAACTTTTTACCTTTAACGGATTTATGAGTATGAGGGTGTCAGGGCGAACTCTTTTGGAAGTTTGGCTTTGTTTCTTACCAAACATCTATTACATGGCTGGCTGGGCCATGTATGCATCTCGAACTAATACGACATCAGGATTTTATTTTGATACCTTATACATTCGAAGAGTTTTTAGTTTGAGAGGTGGTTTGGGTGCCTTTAAAATATAAGGTTCGACTGTTTTTTTTACATCATAAAGATTCAATTGATCTACATTGATCACAGTAAAAGGCGTCGGTTTCGACCGGCAGGTTGCAATGATGTTATCCCACTCCTGAGGTGTCGCAACTGTCACTTTCCTTTCTTTTTGCTTGAAAAGTCTTGATCACTGGGCATAAAAGAATGTCCTCTTACAGGAAAAATATGGATAACACTTTTAAAATGATTCAAATCAGATTTCTTGTCTGCCTGTTATCGTTACAGTTTTCACCACTATCGACTGCTAAATCACAGCGCACAGGCTCGCACTTTTTCTGACAGAAAACAGCAACCAATCATTTTTCTGTTCACAATCGGCAAAAAAACGCCAAATTAAAATTGCCATGTACCGTAGGAGGTATTCACAAATAATTTAGAGAGCACCACAAAAACCAAAATCTTAAATTTAAATGAAATCATAATATACTGGATTAAGTTTTTATTAATTATATCGTCCCCAAATTCACGAAGTGGCGAATGTAAGTTTCGCTGGGTTTTGAGGAGAACCGTTGAAAGATTTAGGGGTTACTTAAACCCTTATATTGGCTATATTATTCAAGATAACGTTATGAAATTTTAACAGGGGTCTTCTGGGCTAACGTTATTTATTTATTCTAATTGAAAAATATTATTTTTTGTTCTAACCTATAAAAAAGAACATTCACCTTTTTGAGAAAGCACCTTTATTGAAAAAAATACATTCTCCTCAACAAAAAAACTATACGTTCTGCGTAATAAAACCTCTAAAAACTAAATTTGGGTAGAAAAAACGTATCAGATTACTAAATAGAACAATCGAAAACAAACAACTAAAAAAATCTCATGCAACTATAATTAAAAAGAACAATAACTTTCATACACGTAACGGCTTTAATATGGTAAATTTTTATAAAATTCTTGGTATTCAAGAATCCGTATAATGGGGATGACTCCCTGACATAATGATACCAAAAAATTAATTTTTTTTTCAGGAACTTTTTGAACTCCATTATTCAACTTATCAACCATTACTTTAAACAAATCTACATTTCGTGACAATGCTGTGGAACTAAAATTATCCGCAAAGAGGCTGGTTTTAAAAATATCTTGTTAAGATTACTTTTAGTAACCATTACGCTAAGTGGTTTGGTACAGTTTAAGTCAGTTTCACAGGAAGTATCATCTAGATTTCAACTCTGCCACAATATCTTCATTGTGGGCCTTGGACAAAACATTTTTCACAATAGATGTTAACTTTGTTCGACCCAGTGTCAGTTTCTTGGCTATTTCGGAATCTGGGAAACAATCTTTAATTACTGTACTTAGATGATCAGCAGCTAAAAAGGCTATATTGTGTTCAGCAAAAAAACCCCGCTATTTTTATTTCTGCTCGCTTCACAAGATCCATGTTACTATTTGTATTTTGAGTTTTAGTAACAAATCGGTCCATACAAATTCAGAAGCCTCGCAACTTTTGACTTTTTGAGTATGTTTTATCCCAGTAGCATGCCTACGTAAAACAGAAATATCTGCCACCATTTCTACATTGCATGCTTTGCATACAGCTACATGAACATCACCTGAAAAATACGTATTACTATTATTACCATCAGTATTCATTATGAAAAAGTACAAACCAGGCGAGGGCTTCAACCATCCTAACTCCATTTCCAATTTCGGTCTATATTTTTGAATAGTCTTTTTCCTTTTGAGTTTTTTAGCGGGTGGAATACCACTTCTATTTATCTTTTTTATATTTTCTTCTTCAGTGTCATATTCACTATCGCTTTCATTTGAACTAGCCATATTCCAAATTTAGGCGGGCAAAGAAAATGCAATGACGGCACCCGGCACCGTTTGTTTGTAACGGTGTTAGTTGTCGGAATACTGGAAAGTTGGTAAAGTACCGCGGCTGAGACTGTTTTAACTCAGGAGTGAATTCTTCTGATTTGGTATGACAAATTTGTTAAGGGCGCCAGAAAGCTCAAATATTGTTTGAGCTTTCGTTTCCTTGTGAGAAATGAAACAACAATAAAAATATTATGTTACATATATTTGTTTATCTTATAGTTAGAATTATAAAATTTATAATGGAGAAATTGAAAGAAACTTTAAGTTAGTGAGTTGATGTTTACTGGTCTTTACATATATCTTGCTTCGGATTGGCAATACTTATCATTATGGTCAGTGTCAACCAAACCAGCTGTTGAGGTCTTCGCCTGATTGTTGTCTTTGGACGTGGTTGTGTTCGTCGCTGAAGGTAGCTGCAGTCTCAGGACTTACTGGCTCAAGGCTTGGTCTGTGGTTGCACCCATAAATTTCACTTGGCTCTTGACAATCCAAGTGATTTCTTCCGCCAATCTCGGGATGTTACATGAAAGTATAAAACGTGTGATTAGACCAGAGGGAAAGAAGTCAAAAAAAATTATCCTTTAATTAGAAAGTTATTTAAATTTACCTTACGCTTTAAGAAAGTTAACAATAATACTGAAAAATTGGAAAATACATATACATCATAAATTATAACTGTTACTCAAGGTCTTAGTGATAAAAAATGTGAAAAATTTAAATAATTAAATTTGTTGAATGACTGAATAAAGAACTCTATACAAGATTAATAAAATGCGAATAGATTTCGTGTCAAAATGGTTGAGAAATGATAATATTGCAGAAAAGATAAATCTTCAAACAATATAAAGATATACAACGTCAAAATCAAAATTGTCGAACAAAGACAATTAATAATTATAAGATTTATATGTTGAAAATCTTATAATGACCACAGCCCTTAGAACAATAATCAATTGCTCCAAGAAAAGCTAATACAGTATTCAAAAATAATTGCGAAAGCGCAAATAAGTGCTAAATGTATCTAAGCTATCCGCTTACGATACGTGTACTAAAGTACCTATGTACCAACAAAATAACATTGACAAAAGGCCTCTTGTCTTTTGTCAACGATGCGTAACAATATAATTTGTTACGTCAATTAAGTAACTGGACCCGCCAAATAAAAACTGAATGCTCAAAAAGACCGAATGCTCAGAGAAGCTGAGTGTTCAGAGAAACCGAGTGCCCAGAGAAACTGAGGGCTCAGAAAAGCTGAGTGCTCAGAAAAGCTGAGTGCTCGCCACTACAAATCTACTTTGTAATTAAATCGCTTGAGATGATGTTGGCAGTTAAGGAAGTAGGAAAATGAGGTGAGTTTCCCGAAATTCAATTTAAATTTTCTTAACAAAGAAAAAGAAACTCACCTTATATTTCCTGTAGATTGGAAGATTCCAGAACCTCTGCCAACATCGATCTGTTCAGCTTCAAAAATAATGGAACAATCCTCGTTCCCAAAATCTGGATTAAACCAATGTCATCAAATGACCCTAAAAACGGAAGATTGACCACCAAAAGATGTGCTAAAACATTAAAGAAAAACCAAGCAGAACCTCAAAATGACTAGATTTTATGAATCGTTATGAAAAGGACAGAAACTATGTGTTAATTTATTAGAAAATTGCCATAATTGTTGTTGACGTGGGTTAAGAACGCATTTTTTTATATATAATATGAAAATCACAAAAATATGCTGATATAATTTGAAAAGGTAAAGAGAATGGAATCGATACGTAACAAAAACTCAAAAATATATTAAGATGGTTCGAATATTTCAAGATTAATTAATATGTGCATGAAAATACGTCACGGTAGCCATTTGCATTGTTAAGTAAATTGACTTCAAAATCTAAGAAAATGTCATTATTTAAGGTTAAATAATGCAGAAATCGAAATTATCACATATTAAGTTTAATAAGAAATATATGATAATTGAATTTAAAGATTCATTTAGTAATAATTCAAATTATTTAAAGAATTGTAATGGCGGAGCACTCACCCTCTCGAAGGTATTTTTAAGAAGAGAGCCGTAAAATCTCGAGCCTGTCCCTTCACACGTTTGGTCTCAAACGGGGAGGGGCAGCATTAAAGTGACATCTATTTTAACATTGATAAATTACTATGTATTTATTTACAGAAATCAACAAAATACAGTTAACCTGTATTTTGGTAGAGACATCTATATATTAACATTTATACTGATAAAGATTTAGTACCGAAATTGTTAAGCAAAAAATTGTTATTTTCGATAAGTTATGAATTTCTTCTTAGATGGCTTCACAATAGCAATAAAATAAGAATAAACCAAAAATAAAATAAAAATGTAACGGAATAGGCATTTATTTCGTTACATACCCTACCAACCCGGTAAGAAAAGTTTGGTAACTCGTTAGCAAACTTTTCATAAAAACAAAAAATAAAAATCCTTTAGTAACCCCAAGAAAAAAAACCGTGTCTTATCACCTCAAGACCAAAAGTTTAAGATAGACGTGAAAAAATTAATTGTATTTAATTTTATAAGACACATATTATGTTACAGTTACCCCAATTATTTTATAATTTTTTTTTTTTAAGAGAACAGAGATAGGCTTATCTTAATAGGTCTCTTGTAAAGAGCGGATCAAACGCCTATTACAGATAAGAAGATCATTAACCAAATCACATAAAGTGCTGATCTAAAGTTTGATTCAATGAACTATGAAATCAAGACAAAGATAAAGAAAGAGACCGTTAGTTTCACTAGGTCACTTGTAAAAGTGCACTCCAAAGCCAAGCACAAACTAAACCGACGAAATTGCAAAAATAAAAAAAAATTCCTGCTAGGTTACTAAAAGTAAGTGCACCCAGCACAAATAGAACTGCCTTAATGGATCACAGAAAACATGCTTAACCAAAGCATAAAAAATAAAACGGTACCGAAACCAAAACCTGATTCGCTGGGAATCATTATTGAGCCCAGCAAATAAGAAATTGCTTAATAAAGCCAAAAAGAAACATGATCCACCAATGGCAGTAAAATATGATTAAGTAACCTAGTTATTACTTAATTATATTTACATTGAGTAATCGTAATTACTCTTCATTAGTAATGGAAGATTACTAATGTTTTTGTTACACAGATGACGGTGTAAACAAAAAGTTTTGGTCCAGAAATTCACAAAACTATAAGTACCTCGATAAAACGAACGAGTTACATAATAAAGCGAGCCCACCAACTAACCCATAGTATCGTTATTTACTTAATGATATTGGGTGTATCGAACGATACCACCAAAAATGAAATGAGAGCAAAATAGATAAATTTAGCTCTACCTGGTTACAGAAAATTTAAGAAATTTGCTGCAACTATAAAAATTTGTGCACAAACACAAAATATATATATATATATATATATTTTTTAAATCGCTAAGAATAATTGAATTCAGGAATAATATTCATAATGTTAATACTAGAAATCAGAACGCAATAGAAATACCTAAACATCATACTGAAAAATATAAGTCTTCGTTTAAATATACCTCTTCTGTAATTTATAATAATATTCCTTCTAGTCTGAGGGGCTTAAGCTATATAACTTTCAAAAAAAATATAAAAAATTATTTAGTAAGGGTAGGATTGGAAGAATGATTTTTTATAAATCAAAACCCTACCTATTTATGCCAACTAGTATACTACTGTCATTTTTTGGTTTTCTTTTTTAGTTTATAATTTTAATATTTATATTTTTAATTGTTTTATTGGCATAAATAAACATCTTTATTATTATTATTATTATTATTAAGAAGCAAAAACCAATTTGAAAAGCCTACTCATGGAAGTTACCCACTTTACTTTTCATCGTCAGTAGCATTTTCCTCGTCATCGCTTCCCAGGAAATTATTTTTTAGGTCACTAATATGCCATTTACCCAAATCATTACCATCCATATCTTTTAAGTTATATGAGACATTAGACAGGACTTTATTAACAATACAGGGTATATACTTGGGCGCTAATTTTGCTGTAAAGTCGTTTGGAGCGTTAGACAATGTATAGTTTCTCTTCCAAAGTTTATCACCAACATGGTAACGTACCTCTCGTTTTCTAAGATTATATTGTTTTGTATTTTTATTATGATAATTTAGAATCTTTTTGCGTATGTCGGTGAAAAGTTTACGAACTTCTTGTAAGTCATCAATATATTGGTTTTTATGGGCAATTAGAGGTAAATTATTACTATTTTCTGAAATTTTACCGTAATAAGCCCCAGAAATTGGTATATTTCTGCCAAAAGTCAAAAAAGCCGGGGAGTATCCTGTGACTTCATGTTTAGCTGTTCTTATAGCTTGTGCAATTTTATGTATACATAAATCCCAATCTTTATGATTGTCATGAATGTATGACCTTATACAGCGAACTAGGTCACGATTTACTCTCTCAGTATGATTAGCTTGTGGGTGATATCTTAAGTTATAAAAAATTTTTTGTACGTCATAATCCTTCAAAAAATGTTTGAACTCTTTACTGATAAATTGTGGACCGTTATCACAAGCAAAAATTTGAGGAACACCATAAATTAAGAATACATGATTCTCCAAAAATTTAATAATACCTTTAGAGGTAGCATTAGCCATAGGGTGTATGACGACAAACTTTGTAAAACAATCCACAACAACCAATACCTAACGATTACCCTGTTTTAATCTAACATAAGGACCTAACAAATCAGCGGAAAGCATTTGAAAAGGAAAGTTTATTTCCTTACAACTACCCATCAATCCTGGTGTAGCTGTATTCGGACTTTTATTAGCCTGGCATACTATACAACTACGTACATATCGATAAACATCCGAACGTATGCCTGGCCAATAATAGAGGGAAAGAATTCGAAACAAAGTTTTAGAAATACCAAAATGTCCTGCACATTCATTGTCATGATATAACTTAAGAATTTCCTTCCGGTTTTTTGTGGGTATTACTAGTTTCCACTCATTAAGATTGCTAGAAATACCATGAGAATTAAAAATGTGTTTATATAATAAATTACCTTTTATACAAAAAGTAGGAAATAAATTCGGGTTCTTAGATACCTTATCAAGCATACTATTGTACCATTTATCTGGTTGTATAGTAGCAACATCAAAAACAGAAATATTAAGAGTATTATTGGACTTATCCTCTGAAGGAGGAACTGCTCTAGATAAAGCGTCAGCAACAACATTGAGTGAGCCCTTACGATGAATAACTTTAAAATCGAATTGAGACAACTTTAAAGCCCATCTGGCAAGTTTGCCAGTAGGATTAGATAAACTATGTAACCAAACAAGTGCAGAATGATCTGTTATAACAGTAAAGGATGTACCTTCATTATAACCTCTAAATTGTTCTATACCAAAAATAAGGGCAAGCATTTCTTTTTCAGAAACAGAATATTTACGTTGACATTTATTAAGAGTTTTACTAGCATATGCTATCGGATGCTCAAAACCTTCTTTTTCTTGAAAGAGTACAGCGCCCATACCCGTGTCACTACTGTCCGTTTGAATAAAAAAATCTTTGGTGAAGTCAGGGCAGGCAAGTACAGGGGCATTAGTCAAACTCTTTTTTATTTCGGCAAAAGCTTTATCCGCTTCTTTGGTCCACGTAATTGCCTGGCCTTTCTTTCTACCTTTTAATAGATCAGTAATTGGAGATGAAATAGTAGCAAAATTTTCTATAAAGCGTCTGTACCGACCCACTAAACCAAGTAAACGTTTAATTTCTGTTGTATTTTTTGGTACTGGGAAATTTTGAATTGCTGCCACTTTTTGTTCACTAGTATGTAATCCATTTTTATCTACCTCATAACCTAAATTTCTTAAAGAGGATCGGCAAAATTTACATTTTTCCAAATTTATAGTTAGATTAGCATCCTTTAGTCTGTTAAAAACTTCTTTCAAAACTACAATGTGAGTTTTAAAATCAGGGCTTGTTACAATTATATCATCTAAGTACACAAAGCAAAATGGCTCCAATTCTGGACCTAAAATTAAGTCCATTGCTCGTTGCATTGTTGCTGCGCTATTCAACAAACCAAAAGGCATCACTTTATATTCAAAAAGTCCAAGACCTTGGACAGCAAAAGCGGTTTTAGGCCTAGAAGATGGCTCTAAAGGTATTTGATGAAAAGCTTTACACAAATCTAAAGAAGTTAAATATTTAGCGTCTCTTAATCTAGACAAAATAACATCTATTCTTGGCATAGGATACGAGTCTTTAACACAAACGGAATTAAGTTTTCTTGCGTCATAACATATTCTAAATTCACCAGACTTTTTTTCTACTAACCATAAAGGACTACACCAAGGTGATTTAGATGGCTGAATAATACCTAATTTAATCATTTCATTAATTTCTTTTTTTAAGTGCTCTTGCATTTTAGGAGATAAGGGATATTGTCTTTGCCTGATAGGTTTTGCATCACCAGTATCAATTGAATGGGAAATCACATTTGTTAATCCAAGTCTATCAGAAGAATTTATGCTTTTATATAAGTCAGTAACCTCATTCAACTGCTGCTGCTGTTCATTTACTAAATCATTAATATTTAAAATAGAACTAACAGTACTACAATTATTAATTTTGGCATCAAAAGTTAATTTATCGAAGTCAGCATTAATTTTAAAAATTTTTAGAAAGTCTATACCTAAAATTAATTCTTGAACTACACTAGGTATTACTAATACTTTAATATGACGAGTAACATTGTTTAATGTGATTGGTAAATTGACGTAACCAAGATAATCCTGTATCTTGCCATCAGCTGTCGAAACATTGAGAAAAGTATCATAATGAATTCTGAGATCTAATTTTTGCAAAAGTTTATAACCAGCAGAACCTAAAATGCAATTATTAGCACCACTATCCACTAAAGCTAAAACTTGTATACTATGAACTGAAATAGTTAAATAAGGCCTTGTATCATTTTCTCTTCTAGAGAAAAGAGGACTAAGAGAACAACTATTTTTATAAAAGCTTTTCACAAAACTAAGCCAGTTTAACCACTGGACAGAATCTCTAGAAGATTTACAATTATTTACTTTTTCTTCTGTGAATTTTTGCCTCTTGTTTCGTTTTGGTTTGGTTTTGTGGAAGTTAAGGGCGGATGTTCGTCTGTCTTGGTGACGGTATCCACATTTCGATAACCGCCACCGACATTGGCGTTTTTTGTACAAGAAGTACATTTTGTTCTGATAACATTCTTTCTACTACAACCGAAACAAAATGTCCTTCTAGGTGCACGACATTTAGAAAAAATATGACCCATATTATCACAGTTCCAACACTTTTGAGAGCTTTCTAAGCTGAAAGCATTACTACCATGACTTGAACTAGCAGGAAATGCACTTAATTCCGGTTCTAACAAGCCAAACTTTTTAGAAGGAGGAGCCTTATATCTATCTGACCATGATCGAGATTCTTCTAATTTGTTGCATAAAGTTGTAAGTTCAGAGATAGTATTAACATCAGTTAAAGGTAACTGATTTATATAAAATGGTAACAGATTTCTACGGATTTGGTCAACCCTAACTTTTTCGTCAGGTAATATCGATAGTTTACGGTATAAACATTCCATAGAAGAAACATACAATGTGACTCTTTCATGTTGTCCCATTGTACGATTCTGAATCTCTGTTAATAAATCTTGTTCATAAAAATATGGCAAAAAATCTGATTTTAATTTTTGAACCACCTCATCCCAATTATTAAAATTATGTCTATTAGTTGAAAACCATGTCCATGCAGGACCTTTAAAAATATCACAGGCTGATAGAAACAGATCATACTTAGTAACATTCCTACTAATTCTAAGTTCTTCAATTTTTTCAAGAAACGAAACAACCGATTCTTTATCTGTTGAACCCGTAAAACTAACGTTCCATTTATAAGGAGGCATAGCCGTTTTTGTTTGTATTGAATGTACAGGGGGAATACTAACTGACGGTGAAACATGTGTGGGCGTGGACGTTTGTCCATGAGCATGCAAACTATCCAATTTAAATTCAAATTCACCCTCAAGTGCAATAACTTTAGTAATTAAATCCTGCTTTTCAGCGTTTTGCTGATCGTCAAGAGATAATAATCTAGATACTCTATTAGCAAGATGTGTTAACCTATCTTCTAATTTTTTATTTTCACTGGCAGAACCCGAGAATTTTGCAACTAAGTTACATAAATCATTATACGTATCGTGTGCACCTTTAATGTCGGTAGAAAAAGGTTTGGTATTAGTTGGATCTACAAAGCTTCGATGTGAAGACTCTTGTTTAAGACAACCCCTTAAAAGTTTTCTTTTATCATCAACACCCAATTGTGCAGCACCCTCAATATTTCTAAGATCTAACTCGTAAGTTAACTCATTAGTTTTCAAGCTGTTAACATCCATTATGACAAGTTCAGAGAAATTAATTTAAGTTTCAATCAACCAACAACAATATTATTCAAAAGAGAATACTAAATACTTCAATAAGTTTCGATAGAGAAAAATAACGTACAAATGCAAAAATGACACTTTATAAGGACCAGAAACAAAATACTTGAGTATCAGTTTTAACAACAATTTCTCGCAAGGAAATTGTCAACCAAATCAGAAACCACTAAACATACTAACAAACTAACAGGTGAAATTAAATAAAAGCTTGTAATAAATATTAAATTTACATTCTACTTACTTTTCTTAATATTTTTTGTTCATGATGTCCTTTGTCAAAACCTAATAGTTCTTGAGATATCGGCAATTAAACAAGTTGCTTTTGAAAGTCGTAATTTTAAAACGAAAATGAGCTTAGTAATTTAAAAACGAAAAAAAAAACAACCACATTATAATACTTAACCATAGTTTAAACGTTCAAAACGACCACCGTTAACATCTCGACAACAGTTAATTCTTTCTTGAAATTCTCGTAATACATTCTGCATTTGAAGTTGAGTAAAGAGTTTACTGCTTGCGTAATTCTGTTTCTAAGGTCCTGTAAATTCTAAAGTTTTGTCATCTTCACTTTTTATTTAGTGTGTGCCCAATAAAAAAAATCTAGGGTAGTAAGGTCCGGAGACCTCGCCGGACACCTTAAAGGGCCATTGGTACCTATCCAACGATTCTCGAAAAGTTCGTTTAAATAATCGATCACTACTCTTGCATCATGGACTGGTTGATAAAAAAATCTGTGAAAATTGTCTCACTGGTAAATTTTCAATAACATTTTGTATTTGGTTTTGTAGAAAATTAAGATATGGACCGCGTTTAAAGGTTCATCAAAAAGTATTGGTCCAACAGTTAGAGTTCTTAGAATGCCCAGCCACACATTACCGCCAAATCTTTCTTGGAAAGCTCCTTCTCTAACCAAATTGGGATTTTCAGTTGCCCAGTGTTTTTCCTGTTAAACATTCCCATATTAGTGAAACGGGATTCGTTTGAAAACAACGTAAGTGATTTTAAATTTGGCTGTTGCCGCTCAGGTACTCTAGGTACCAACTGTAACAATCGAATCTTCATTGGTAGTCGGTATCGTAGAGATGATGATGTATTTATACAATTTATAACCATGTAGTATTTTTCCAGCACCTTCGTGGCATATTCCAATATCAATGCCAATTTCCATGTAGATGTTGTAGACTCAACTCAACACAAGCCAGTGTATTTGTCTCCGCCTCCTCACTTATTATAATATCGTTTTAGTATTCGTAATCGTTTTCTTCCTTTAAATGTTTTTCCAACCATGAAAAATATTGTTCACAGGGGTGATCACGTTCCAGAAATCGTTGAATATACAATGCTCTTGCTTTTATTTGGTTTCTTTGTGCCTTTCCATATAGCATATCAATTTGATAAGCATTCTCAAGTTATTCCTGTTTGGCTGTTTAAGAGCAATAAATATGAAAAATCGGACTTGTTTCGGTTTCATTGGCCAACCCAATATTTAGGAATCCATATACCGAAAACTAATGCAAATTTTGTTGCCACTATTTTAAAAATATCAATTTCAAGCCTGGTAGATATATTTTTAACACACACACACATTCATACTATAACTGTGGCAACTTAAGAAAGCTGACAACGTAGCAAATAACACATTGTACCTGCCCAAATATTAGTGGCAACTTTTTTTACACAACTTCTTACTTTGAAATATTAATGGCGTCGCATTAACACAGTTCTTGTCATGATATAATTGTGGAAACGGATGCCATAAATGTTTTTCAGCGATAAGAAAAAAACTACGGAGTGTAAAGAAATTATTTGTATCCCTATACACTCCTCCGAATGGGCGCCACAATCCTGTACAAAAAACTCGAAAATGCCACAATTGGGGCGTATGCACGCGTTGCCATAATTATTTGGAGGTGTGTAATGGTGTGTGTGTGTGTGTGTGTGTGTGCAACTTATTCATAATTTATAATGAAACCTTGACCTTCTAAAATAACAACTGTAACTTGTGTATGCTTTTCAGAAGTTAAAGGATATTTGCTCAAAATATCTTAATTTGCAAATGAAATATTTTTACCTTTAGGAATAGAATTCAATTTAGGGGTTCATTCCAAAAACCATACAAGTCCAAAAAAATTATTTTTTAGGAATTAAATAAAACTGTATATCTTGTTTCCTAGTTCGTAATAAGAAGTCGTATTTTTTATTAAGTATTGTTAGTCTGTTATCTTCTTTGCACAATAATATAATTTGAAAAAATATTGTTAATGCAAAAAAAAATAAAAAAATTGGACTTACCTGGTTTTTGCAGGAAAACTACAACTGAAAAGTATAATATATCATTTATTCAACTTTTACTTCCAGAAAAGTTAAACGTAATGAAAACTCAAAACATGTAAACACTAACTAATCTTCACACCCATCAGAATTATCGTCGCTATCAATTTCAACATTGGGTTCATTTGTCCCACCAACATTTTGTGAAGATAGAAAATTAGCGACTAAGGTTTGATAATATTGGCTATGTTCGGGATTTTCCAAATATTGTACAAGTTGCAGAACTTCCTGTCTCTTTGCAGGCTGAATTCCTGGAGGTGACTGGTAAAGCCTTGGTATATCAAGAGTGGAGATATTTTCATTAAAAGATCTAATATCGACTACGTGTCGGCTCCATGATCCAAAATATGTGTTGTCTTGTGTTAACATGGTGATTATTTTTGTCAACCATTATCATTCGTACTTCTTGAAGTTTGAGAGCAGGTTTAGGGGACTTAAGAAATAGAGGTTCCACGGCTCTTCTTATATCAAAAAATCTCGATGAGTCATTTGCTTCAATTTAAATGGCGATGGATGTTTCCTCGCACTCAGTATTAGTTCGTCCCATTTTTCGGGCATTTCTACCATTTTTGTATTTTTCTTTTTAGTCCCCAATAATGCAAAATCCTGATCATTTGGAAGATAACTGTGATCACGAACCGGAAAAATGTAAGTTATTTTCGAGAAAATCTTCAAAATATGGACCAAGCAGTAACGAAACTGAACCATTGTCGTGTTCTTATTTTGTGCAGGACAGCCGTCGGGGATCACAACCAGTTCGCTATGTCTTTTGTTATCTGGCAATACATTTATGCCATGTAAAAGCATGGATGTTACGTCATTCGCTCCTTTTTTACCTTCATGCTCTAGATAACGATAAATAGTCACCGAATCATCTGATAAGTCATGAACGCCAAAGACGTTGTACCACAACTATCTGGAGTAATATATAGGACCACTAGGAATATGCGGGAGAGGTAAATTTTGCATAAAGTCGAATGACAAACATGTTGTTTCCCCTTGCTTGGCCTTAAGGACAAATTTCTTCTTTTTTCTAAAAGATTCAGCTTTCTTTAGATATATTTCTTTTTCTATGGTGTATTGATTTTTTTGCGCTTCATCTTCAGCAGCGTTAATTTTTTGTTGAAGTGAGTCGCAAACAGAACAGGTGTATGATCTTGGATAGCCAAAGTGGATGTTGAATTAGTATTAAATGACGTATTAAATATTGACCAATATGACTTGTAGGGAATATTAATTTGATACAAATCACGAAAATGCTTGTGCATATCGGCAATAGTCAAATCTTCTGGAAGATACCTTAGCTGAGGATTATCCCGTAGAGAGTAGTGAGATTTTCTAGCTTGATAGGAGTTTATATGATTTTCCACTAAGTTTTTTACGACATCAGAGAGATGGTCTTGAGATTGGTCTTGAGTGATGGCGACCCTCTTTGTTTCTAGGTAATAATCCAGTTGTTAATAAACTATTCTGTAACCTAGTAACTCTATTTTTAGAAATTCCATGCAAGCTAGGAAAAGCTTTGTGACACACAGGGATATCTTGTCCTACATAACGAACTTTATGTGTGACAGATGCAGCATGATCTTTTCTGGTATTAGGATCAGCGTTTCGCGGTCTCTTTCTCGCAATGAAACAAACAGATATTAGTCCACAAAGATGTGCATCTTGTTCATTCTCTGTGTGCATTTTATTGAAATTTTATATGATAATTTCCCGTTTAGCAACATTTATCTTGTCAAAACATTTAAATTTAGAATATCTGAAGAAAAAAATCATGCTGCAAATAACAAAACCAAAGATTATTTTTTGTTTATCTATCATTTGCGTATACGCAACAAATACTGCCACTCGCGTAGTTGGCATTTATTCGCGCTCGGTATCACTGATGACGTGGATGCAGACAATGAATAAACAATCTTTATGAACGAAAATTAATAACCAACTCTCACCCGATAAAAATCTGAGCCAAAAACTTACAAGATTAGCATTCACCTAAATATTATAACATTCAAAAAATCAATAATAGTAAAAAAAGAATACTCATATAACATTTACAAAATATCAATACAAACTGCGTTATATTTTAGACACGTCTAAGCTTAATATTGCTCCATAAAAAATAAATACCTGCAGTTTTCTCCGGTACCTCGCTTTTGAACTAGTTTACCAACATGATTTACATGTTCTTCGCCATGTACTTTAGCACCTCTTATAACAGTCTCCTTTTTTGATTTTTTTGGCCATTCGTAAGCCTCCATGTTGCAAAAAGTACCACGAAAAGATTCAGAACAAACACACTATCCTTTCACCGCAAACGTTTATTTAACACTGATGAGTCCGACGCGCACATTGAAAATTCCAGTCTAATCCGTGGACTTGTCTAGTTCTTGCCGGAAACGAACTGGACTTATCTCGTTTTTGCAGAATATAGCTTATTTCGATCGTTTGTATCTGCGGACTTGTCTATTATTTGTAGAAGTTAATATGTGCATACGATTCGGCATGTCGAAAACTATATTATGGCATCATAAACTAAAAATGTTGTAACACCCACCATTGATTCCTATCTCTCTTTTCCTTAGCTGGTTGGCGGGTGAGCGGTAACCCAGGAATACAACTGGCGGTGACAAAAAAAACTTTTATGTGGAGTCCGGAAGAGCCCCGTGTCAGCTGCTGTTAAACCACCTATTAATTTATTCCCTTAACCTTGCAATAGACTTCTTAACAATTTATTACTTACTGCAGAGGTTTTTGCACTAAACCCGATTTTTAATGAGATTTTGACTTTTATGTATATATTCTAACTAATTGCTATGTTTTCCTGTTCCCTAACAGTAAAACGCAAAATTCTGGATCAATTACACTTTTATTTCCACAAATTACGGTTGGGAGCCACACTTTTCACAATTTTCTCAAAATTCACAATATTTTTCCAATAATTCTAGACAGTATCTTTGATTTTAAGTGCCCTTACTTTTTCACTTATATTTCCGCGCTTTTGTCAAAAAATTTGACGAGCTCCAAAACTTCCGACTAACACCGTATTTTTATTGTATCCAGACTTTCGAACTTTCCCGTGGACAGAATCGCGATGAAAACCGGCAGGGATTACACCTTACATTAGGTAAGCTATAACTGTACTGACTGTCCAAACAGGCATCTTCCCGCTTAAATAGCCAATTTTCCCATAAATCTTTTCCCGTTTACGACCCCTTTCGCAGAATCGAGGCCAAAACAACAAGTTTTACGACCGGCTTCCTCGGAAAAGGTGACGCACGGTGGTTCAAAAGGAATAAAAGTCGATCGAAATTGATATTTTTTAGTTTTTTATATCATGCTAAACATACAAGATAATCGTTCTTCTAGTACCTGGTCAACTTCTGAAATACATAGTTACAAAATTAAATTATGTAGAAAGACACTATAACTCCCAAAACATGCGATAAAACACGTGTATTTCAAAGTAAAATTGAATTCTCTGAAATGCGGCCTTCTCTGTGAGCTGTGCAAAATTTCTGTTACGAAATTTCTGAAAAAAATTAACATGGGGCGAAAATGTGGAGTTTTAGCTATCATCTGTCCGTATTACTTTTCTATGAAATTTTACCTGCCTTCAAATTACCTAGTACCTAAAGTACCCTTCATATTCGACTATTTTTCATACGGGAGTTACACAGTTGGGCCCTTTTACCTGGGATTCAGTCAAACGTCTTTAATCCCACACAACAGTTGGGCCCGATATATACTTATCCCTTTAAGAGTGTTTATGACAAATATTATAATTATTTATTATGTTTGGGTATACAGGGTAAATAAAAAAGTTTTGAAAATTTGTAATGTTTATTGTGCAAAATAAATTCACAATTTTAAAAATTAATAATATAATACAGTTTACAAGTATTGTTTTACATAATATAATGTGATTAGTCAACTAGGCGCGTATTTACAGGAAACACATTTTAAAAAACTTGTTCTGTCGATTTCATTTGACATATATTCCCGTATTTTATTTTCTACAAATTGTTTTTTCTTTCTAATATCAGCTTTTAGAGCTTTTGGAAATTTGTTTGCTGTTACAATTTTAATATATGTTTCGGTTTGAAAATTTAGCAAAATATCTACAAACTTAAATATGCTTGGGTGGGAATGATAAAAACTGTTATTAAACTTTGAGTGAAACGATTCACATGCATTAGTTGTTCGATATAATGAAGATGAAAGATTAGCCCAAATGTTTGGTGGGAATTGTGAACATTCATCTATATAAGTATCTACTAAATAGTCACAAAATTGTTTTAGCCTTTCATCTTCTGGCAAGTCACTAACTAAGTCAAAAGTAAAACAATCACCCACTTCATTAGGTTCTAAAAATTGAAGGCCAAAAAAGTACTTTAGTTTTTTTCCAATTTCAGTATTATTTTTGTATTCAGTACTTAATCCAAGTGCCTGCAGTTTTCTGAACCATGCCTGTGACAGATGAAATCTACAGCCTACAATTGTTGATTCAGGCCAAGTAAAAGTAACAGCATTATGAATGGCTACTTCAAAATCTATCACTACATTTTTTGGGGATAGTATTAAGTGATTTTCGGCACATTTTTCAGTCAAAAGATATAGGTTTTGATATAACAATTGTTTCTTACTAGGTAATAGACAAAAAACTAAAGGTACATAATGACCATTTTTGTACCCATGAAGGGTAAAAAATTGACAAAAAAACTTAGCACAATAATTAAAGGTACCGTCCATAAAAATAGTTTCTACAGAGCAAAGAAAATGCAGGTTTGTACGACAAGAAAATATTACAATTTTATGTTCCTCGCTATTTACCATCAAAAATGATTCGTCCTTGGATGTTTTTGGTGACAAGTTCTTTAAAGAACAAAAAACTTCGTCTTGATTCCTAGGCAAAGTGGAAACCTGCGACTTTCTACACTCATAAATATTTTTTCGAATAAGGTTTAAATCATTAGTTGTAATGTTTTCAACTGATGCCCCGCATTGTCGAAGTTCACTGTGAATTATTTTTGAAGGCCTCTCATATGGATCACTAGCAGCTTTTCTTTTGATACAATTGCTTAACTTTTGTCTTTCAAGATTTTCTTCAGGCTCATGATTATGATTTAGATTATATTTTAAAACACATTCAAAATTTCAGGTCGGCGTGTAGAGTTTAGCGGGACACTTGATTTTTTTATTTACACATCCCCAATACAAAGTGTTATCTTTTAAAATTTTGCCGACACAAAACTTAAAACCACATACGACTAACAGTCGCTTTCCTTTTTCACTTAACATTGTTTGAACTTCCATCGTTTATAAAACTCAGAAAAGAACTGACAAAAATGAATAAGTTGTCAACATTTAAGGACCTGTGAGCACCCTGTATTGGTACCTTAACTAGGTACTTCTAGGAATATCGTACTACACCTTTTCAAGTGTAATAAAACCACTAATACCCTCATTTGCATATCGGGGCCCAACTGTTGGGTGTAATCATCCGATTACCTGCAAAAGGGCCCAACTCGCTAGCGTCCTTTCATACTAATCCTATTCTACGAAATAGAGGACGCAAGAGGACAACATAATTCTTGTTTTAAATTAAGGGTTAGGGTCTCAGGTAAACAAGACCACTTAATTTGTTTGCATCGGTTTGCCCCCCTGTGATAGAGGGTTCCGACAGTGTCTCGTGCACCTGATACGACAGTGCTCTCTTTGCGCGCATCCTTGTCGGTCGCTTGCTATTATCGATTGTGATATTGTGTGTTGTGGTGTATCCTTAGTTTTCAACGATGGCGGTTCGTCCAATTACGCATTTGTCTTTACATGAAAAGTTTAGAGAAAATAGCCAGTTATCCCTCGATGTTCGAAAACATCATGTTATAGACTATTTGAAGGACGCTTTTCATACAAACGGAAATGAGACTGCTTCACAGACCCTCATAGCTTTCACTAGAACAAATTTTTTTGTCCCATATATCAGACGGTGGAAAAGTGTAAATAGAAATAATAAACGGTTTCTACCGTTTGCCATATGGCTTGACGAGAAATTAAAATTCCCGGATATTGTTCTTCATTGTGTGCCTACTCCAATAAGTAGTGAACCTTCAACATCCAGAACAGGTAAGCCAAACTATAAACCTCTTTGGAGAAAGAAATTTTTGGCTTTTTCGCAAATAGAGAAATTGATTAGAAAATGAAAAATTCCAATGTATAGTTTGAATTGGAAGAACCAATCTGTTCTTGCTCAACACTTCATACAAGTAAGTTTTTAATTTTTAACATTTTACAGTTTTAAATATTAAATGTATCAAGTGTTGGGCCCGAACAGATTAGTTCTTCCAGTACAAACTATACATTTGCATTTTTAGTTTTTTAAGCAATTTCTCTATTTGCGAAAAAGCCAAAAAGTTCTTGCTACATAATACATTCGCAAAAATTAAAAATTAATATGAATATAAAACTTTTCTCACGAATTTTTAATAATGATAACAATCTTGAGGTCCCGGTCGCAAATCTAAAAAAATTGAAGATTGCTCTGATGTTGTCAAGGGCAGAAGAACTGCAGAACTTCGTACTACAAAATCTTCTGAAGAGGCACAACAATTAAATTGCGAGAAAAGGGCGATGAAGGGGCTGCTAAATTGTTAAGAGAAGCTGTAACAACTCCATCACGAAGATCTTGAAGAAGAAGAAGAGGATGTTGATGATGATTTATAAGATCATTTCGCATAACATCGCATTGTACGCTTTTACATATTATGATTTCATTTTGCAATGTCAATCTTTCAATATAACTGTTGTTGTAAAAATTGTGACATTCCTTTTCATTCCTAATATATACTTATACAAGATTTAAACTAAATAGTTCAAATAAACTGTAAGTTGGAAAATCGAATTTTTTTCTTATTTCTATATAATATAGAAATAGAAAACCCCTTGCACAATCGCGGAGAGCTTCTAACGGAGCCTCATTACGCTCATTTGATTAAAAAGTCAAAATTCACAGTAAAGGGCACCCAAAAAATTGGGGCCCCGGGCCCCCTCTGGGCTCTGTGCATCCCTAATGCATCGCCCTGTATTTTCAGTCTTACAATACCACACAATTTCATTTGAAAAGCTTTTTATTTTCGAGATATGAATTTCGATCGACTTTTTTTGCTTTTGAACCACTGTGTGACGCGTGGGTAGCCTTGTTTTTCAGCCAAACAAAGGAATTTGCGTGAATCATCAAGCTATTATTACTTTTTTACTGTTTTTCCTCCCTTCTCTGACATTTATGGGTTGCAGGTGTTCCTAACATGTTCACAACAAAGCTATACAATTATCTAGGCCATCATATTGTGCAATCTTTCGCAATACGGCAGCTGGATCCATATGTCTGTAAGCACGTCACGGGGCGTTTCTTTTCGTTGCCAATCAGGAGAGTCTTTTTAGGGTAATTAAAAAGATTTTCTTTGAAGAGGGGGAAAACTTCACCATTTTGAATAGCAGAATAAAGGGTAGTGTTATTCCGCTTTAGAATGTTCGGTCTATTAGAAAAGTTGTTATACGTCTTGGTGAAATTAAATGAATTAAATTCATTGCCCTTAATTGAATTTGAAATAAAGTGTTTGTTCTCTTATTCACGTAAGTTAATTTGATTAATTATTTGATAAATTAATTAAAGCACTTTTTAAAATCAACTACTTGGCCACTTAGTTATTTAAATAAATTTTAAATCTATTATTTCTTGATAGAACTTCAACGTTTCCTTTGTGTGAACAATTCTTTACTAACTATTTATTTATTAAATTTTCTCTAACTTGCAAATGATTAATTTATTTTAAACATTTCCCTTTGTGTCAAAAAATGTATTTCTTTAGAATTCCTCCGATTACTTTTTATAAAGATAATCTCACCATATAATGTACCTTCCAAATAAAGGTACTTTATGCATTGACAGATGCCTAGCATCGCAAATAAACTTTACTGGGTACTTACTACTACCCTAGGTCATGAAGTAGGCTATTAAATTCTCGGCGGGTTCGTTGAAGACGCGTGCTCGTATGGGTCATTCTTTCCGTCTAGTGAAAAAGTAGGTGCCTATTAAATTCTACAAAATACATTACATTTTCTACCTTGTTCTGCCTTGATATTCAATGTGTTACAATTCTTAATCTACAGATAAAATTTTATATCAATATTTTTCTTCGAGGAATCGCTTTCGTTAGTTTTTTAAAATTTTATTTAATTAATTTATTTCGGCCCTCATTATATCGTTAAATTATCATCGTTTAACATTAACTTTTAAGACTTTTAGTCTTTATTTATCGAATGGGTTTCCTTATGATTCATTATAGCAAACAATTTAAGTTACAACGTTTTTAATAATTTTAAAAGTTCAGTTCTTAAAAATTTTCAAATCTTTTCATGATTTACAACCTTTATTTAAATTTCTTTGCTTCCTTTATTAAATTTGTTATACCCTCAAATTGTAATATTTTATGTTATCATTGTAATTAAATAGGACCTTGCATTCCTTTTTCTCTAATAAATTTTTATTTTTCCACACATTATTTTAACTTATTACGTTTTACAATTCAGTCTAAATCTCTCTCTTGACCCTAAATTTCGTATTCTACAATTCTGACTAGAATTCACTCAGCCTTAACTTCATTTTTACAATTCTGACTAGAATTCACTCGACCCAAAGTTTTTTTTAAACAAGTAATCTGAATATGTGCAACCATCATTACCTAATTACCTAAGGAATGTACGTATGGATTAATTCTTAAATGGTTAATAATTTCCAGTATACCTAACTTGATTAAAAATTATTAAATACTACTTCCTAAAGCACTTTGTTATTGCACCACCTCTATAATACAACATAAGGTTTGTTTTTTTTGTAGTTTTTTTATAATTTTTTTGTTTGGGTATAATTTTGTTTTTTATGTATATTTTTTTGTGTATAAATTTTTATTTTATATTTTCTTGTTTTTTGGTTAGGTAAGTATACATATAAAAAAAATCCCTTAAAATTACATGAAACATACATAATTTTTTTTTGTTAAGAATTTTCTCTTTTTGTTTATTATTTTTTTTCCCTAAATCTAGGATGATAAATTCTGTTACCCTTTTCATAACTCTACTACTGACTACCTTTCACTTGTCACTTTTTGCGCTTTAAATTACGCACTGTCACTATCACTGTCTGGTTCGGCGGGGGTCCGCCGCAGCACCATCCGGAGGTCATGGAAGAAGGCCACCTCATATTCGGCGGTGGTCCTGGGTGTCTGAGGGGCAGCTTCCCCGGGGTGGACTGGGCCTCTGGTGTAACCATCCTTGGTACAGGCTCTCCACCCCGGGGTGGAGGAAGGGCAGCTGGGGCATCTTCGTACATGGGCCTAGCTGGTGGGGGAGGTCCCTGGCATTCCCTACATTGACATGCCGGCCCCCCTTGGTCCTGGAGTAGAGCCCAGAAATCCGCCAGCCGGAAGAGATCACGATGGCCTGGCAGCGGTTGACAGCTTGGGCAGTCACCTATGGTGGGGTTATACCGCTGCCCGAACGCTAGGGCCCCATCCGTGCGGAACATCTGGTACTCCGCATGTACTAGCGCTAGCCACATGGCTACGACCGCACGATGGGGGTAAAACTCTTCCGGCCAGGGTTGGTTTTCCTCCAGCTGGTAATAAAGGTCAAATAAAAGACCGTTTTAATAGAACTGGTGATTTACTTTTATTAAAAAATATACCTGATAGATAAAAAAGGTATACCTACAAAAAGTGGAAACATACTCCAAGATGTAGAGTTCGTTTCACATAAAGTGACCTTTAATTTATAACTAATCTAAACTATATATGACATTCCCCTTAAAATAAAAGAAACAGAAACTCTTCAAGCATCTTTAAATAAACATATACTAATTTGTTCAAAACTAAACCCCGAACAAAAGACGTTACGAATTACAATTTAGTCTCTCAGGAGCTTTAACAACTCTTCCTGATTTTGTGGTTGTCGGTACAAAAATAACGTCATCGTCCAGACTTGAGTCTTGATCGTTTTCGCCTGTACAATTTAGAAATCTTTCGTCTTCTGAATCACAATGGAAAGATCTACAATTTACAGGATAATTTTTTATAAACTTTGTATTTCTACACAACACCCGATCATTCTGCGTTTTAGCATTAAACGACCTAGGCTTAAATTTATTTTTATTTTTTATAAAACCTTTCTGCCGCTTTTTATCGCTTAACTTGGCTTTATATAAAATCTGCTGATTATTTGAAAAATTATTATTTTGAACACTGCACATTTTATCATAGTTTTGTTTTTGTGTCACTTGTCTTTGTTTTAAAACCTGTTTAACACGCGAATTATTACACTTCTCTGGTTGAAAAGGGATTTTCTCAATAGGTAAAATATCTCTTAATCGCCTATTCATCAATATTTGAGCTGGAGATGCCAGCTTACAATCAATTGGTGTATTTCTATAACATAGCAGTGTAAGATACAAATCTTTGTTTTCATGTTTGGCCTTACATAACATTTTTTTTAATGTTTGAACATGTCTTTCTACTAAGCCATTCGATTGGGGGTACAAAGGACTTGACATAGTATGGTTAAAATCCCATGCCTTTGAAAATTGTTTAAAAATTATTGAATTAAACTGCGGTCCCCCATCCGTAATGACACATTGTGGTATGCCGTGCCTAGCAAATATAGATTTAAGATTTGAAATCACTTCATTAGATGACTGACCATCCACTAATTTAGCTATTTCAATATATTTAGAAAAATAATCTACAACCAGCAAAAAAAACCTCAGCATCAAGATAAAATAAATCACAGGCAACCTTCTCCCATGGCAAATTAGGTAGCTCATGGGGTAGCATAGCTTCTGTGTAAACATCGGGCTAATCAATGATGATTGACCATATTCTTTGCAAAAACTTTATTTCGTTACAAATACTTTAATTATTGACATTTTAATCGCTAAGAACGACAATAACGATATGAAGCGTGCGGCAGCTGCTTGATAAGAGAGAGATTACAGTGTTGTCATGTTTCATGCTGAATTTTGCCTAAACAGGCCTTGCCTTGAAAGGACATTCTTTCAAAAAAAACATACATTATAAAGATAAAAACTAATACAATAGCATAATATTGAAAGTGAACATAGTATTTTTTAAACTAATGCTCTAATGATTTATAACATTGAATTTTCATTAAAAACAAACAAAAAAACCAATCGTTTATGCACTCAGTTTTTAACAGTCAATTGGTAAAACACATATTTTAGTAAGTGCTCTTCTTGTTTCTCTACCACGCAACTGAACAGTTGCTACTCTTGCAATTCCATCTGGACCTGCGTTTATGGAGGTGATGCGTCCTAGAGGCCACTGAAGTGGAGGAGCCTTGTCATCTTTAATTAGGACCATTGACCCAATTTTTAGCATCTGTTGGCGGTTCACTCTCCATCTTTGCCTCATCTGTAGCTCGTTAAGGTACTCCAGCTGCCATCTGGACCATAGCTGCTGGATTAAATGTTGAATTCTTTGCCATTTATCCAATCGATTTTCAGGAACTTCAGAGAGATCAGACTCTGGCAGCATAGTTAAGGTGCGTCCAATTAAAAAATGGGCTGGCGTTAAGGCTGTGTTATCATCGGGGTCGCTAGACATTGGACAGAGCGGGCGAGAATTTAATATACCTTCCACCTGAGTCAACAATGTACTGAACTCTTCAAAAGTTAAAGAGCTACAACCCATCATTCTTTTTAAATGTGACTTAATACTTTTTATTCCCGCTTCCCAGAGACCTCCGAAAGTAGGAGAATTGGCAGGAATGAAATGCCATTTGATTCTTTCTATTAAGAGACCTTGAAATATAGCTTCGTAATTACTTTCTAAAAATGTGTAAATAGCATTTATTTCGTTATTTGCACCCAAAAAATTAGAACCATTATCAGAGTAAATATTACATGGCCTCCCCCTTCTACTAATGAATCTTTTAAAACTTGCCAAAAATGCAGCGATTGTGAGTTCTGATACCAACTCAATGTGGACAGCCTTCGTACACATACAAATAAAAAGACAGATGTAAGCCTGGGTTAGTTTTGCACCCCTTGTTTTCCGATCATTAATAAGAAACGGACCGCCATAGTCAGTACCAACATTTTCAAATACCGAAAATCTATTTACTCTAACTTCTGGCAAATCACCCATTAGATAGTTCATAGGTTTGGGCTTAGCTTTGTAACAACGAATGCACTTGTTAACAATATGCTTACAACAACTTCTAGCGGAAATAGGCCAATATTTTTGCCGCATCGAAAAAATCAATTGTTGAGCCCCACAATGAAGCAAACGTTCGTGTTCGTTTTGCAAAATTAATTTTGTTAGAATATGACCGTTTGGCAGAATTATCTGATGCTTACTATTAAAAGGCACATTACTATCTCTTAAACGTCCGCCAACTCTTAACAATCCGCCATGAATAAAAGGATTTAAAGAAAGTATACTACTCCTACTTGGAATATCTTTATTATTTAAAAGATTTTTATATTCGTGCGAAAAACATTCTTTTTGAACCGACTTGATTGTTAGCGTTAGAGCTGCTTCAAGTTCATTTGGTTGAAGCACACCACTCTTTCTTTCAGATATATTATTTTTGCAGTTATATATAAAACGTAAAATATAACTTAACACTCCTAGAAACTCGTTCAAAGAAGAAAAACGATTTAATAAATCATTTATTAAGCTGGTATTAGTTACAACGACGCAAACTATAGTTCTTTCTTCCGGCACATTTTGCAATTGCTCAACTTCTGAAGCATGCCAATCGCTGTTATCCTGAAGAAGCCATTCTGGGCCGAACCACCATAAATCATTTTTAATTAGATTGCTTGCCGAAACTCCTCTAGACACTAAATCTGCAGGATTTTGTTCCGACCGAACGTGCTTCCAGGAATTAATACTTGTCAAATTTTGTATTTCTTGTACTCTATTTGCAACAAACTGCTTCCAATTACTGGGCTCTTTTCTAATCCAGCATAAACAGATCGTAGAATCCGTCCAAAAATAAATACCACTCAACTGTACATCTAAACAGGAGATAACTTTTTTCATTAAGTTAGCAAGGAGAACTGCGCCACAAAGTTCTAAGCGTGGTAGACTTAAAAGTTTTATCGGTGCCACCCGTGATTTTGCGCAAAGTAAGTTAGATATATAATTGCCTGATGACGTCAAACAACTTACGTAAATACAGCAACCGTAGGCTCTTGTGGATGCGTCACTGAACCCGTGCAATTTAATCCTAACATAATTTGATATGTTTGCATGACGCGCTATCTTTAAGTCATTTAATTGGCTTAAAGTATTATAAAACATTAACCAATTTTCATTAAAATCCTGGGGTAACCTTTGATCCCAGTCAAACTTTCTTTTCCAAAGATCTTGCATAATTAATTTTGCGTTAATTACTATAGGACCAAGTAGTCCTAGTGGATCATAAATCTGACATGTTACAGAAAGAATACTGCGTTTATTCCATTGGCTTGGTTGGATAGTAAAATCAATATTTATATTATATTTTATTGAGTCATTTTTTACATCCCAGTAAATTCCTAATGTCTTATTCTGCTCACCTATCGGAAGTATGGCAACATCTAATTCATTGTTTAATTTAAACCCCTTTACGATGTTTGGGTCATTACAAAGCCATTTTCGTAGTTCAAAACCTGAACTGGCTAGAACTTTGGAAATATCTCGTTGTATTTGGATAATCTCATCCGCTGAATCAGAAGATGTCAAGAGATCGTCAATGTAAAAATCGTGCTGGATTATTTTTGCTACTACAGGATACTGACGTTCATTATCTTCTGCAACCTGCAATAAGGATCTGACAGCAAGATATGGCGCCGATGCTGTACCATAAGTAACAGCATGGGCGCCCGCAGACTTTTTTCTCAGGGGGGGGGGGGCAAAATTAAAAAAATTAATATATTTTTAAAGATTTTATTTGTAGTGATTTATACAAATACACTAATAATTAAAAAGTATGACAATCTCACAATCTCAGGGGGGCCACGGCCCCCCCCCCTGGCCTCCCCCTGCGGGCGCCCATGAGTAACAGTATTCAACTCGTAACACCTTAACTGCTCTTTTGGATCTGCTCGCCAAAAGATTTTTTGAAATTTACGTTCGTCTTCACTTATCAAAACTTGGCGATACATTTTTGATATATCACTACTTAATACATATTTATGCAAACGAAACCTGATTAAAATCAAAAATATATCTTGCGGCAGTGATGGACCAATATACTGCACATCGTTTATAGACAAGCCTGAACTCGACTTTACCGAACCGTCAAACACCCCACGGCATTTAGTGGTTAGACTCGACTGTTTTACAACAGCGTGATCTGGTAAGAAATATCCGTCTTCATTTTTGGCATCTACTTCAACCATATGTCCTAAATCTTGGTACTCTTGCATAAAATCAGTATACTGTTTTTTCAACTCCTGGTTTTTGTTCAGTCTTTTTTCTAATAGGTCAAATCGATGTAACGCCATAGTCTTAGAATCTCCTAATTCATTTATCGAATCCTTAAAAGGAATTTTGACTATATATTTGCCTGAAATATCTTTCCTAACTGTGTCTCTAAAATAATCCTCACAATATTTTTCCTCTTTTGAAATTATTTTAGTTGCTGAACCCAATTCTTCAACTTCCCAAAACTTTACGACTTCTTTGTTTACTGACTCAAAGTTAGTATTGACATTTAAAAATGTGAAAGACTTGTTTTCACATGCTAAAGAATTTAGGTATAAATTTCCGGCAATAACCCAACCAAACTCAGTATTCTGGAGAACTGGCATATTTGGCTCCATTTTCTTGCGCTCTGGAATTAAAACTGTCCAAAATATTCCGGATCCTAGCAACAAATCAATGTCACCAGGCAAATTAAATTTTGGATCCGCCAAACTTATATCTGAAGGAATTTTTAAAGTGTTTCTGTTGAAAGACCTAATTGGTAACTTCCCGGTAATACGAGGTATAACTAAGCAATTCGTTTTTGTACTAAAATCCCCTTGACAAGAATTCAGCGTAATCTTAACTTCATTATTGATTTTTTCCAAAGCCTCCCCTACGCCTTTAACTACATGATTAACTTTTGTATATTCCAACCCTAAACCTTTAGATACTTTCTCTGTTATAAAGTTACTTTGCGAACCGCTATCCAATAGTGCACGACAAAGAACCGATTTATTTCCATTAACCACTCGGACGAGAGCCGTTGATAGTAAAACTTCCGAAACCTCACAAGAGCTGGTAACGCCGCTACATCCATTTGTCGCGTGAAATGTCGTACTCTGATGAGCGCCTATTATTTCATCTGCGGGAACTGCGGGAACTACGCTGTTGTTATGGGAACCATCTTGATTTGTCTGAGAAAGGGTATTTGCACCAACGGTAGATGCTGATTTATTAATGTCGAAATTACTATTTAAATGTAGTAGCGAATTATGTAACTTGTGGCATTTAATGCATTTTTGTAACTTGCATTTTCTCGTAGGATGAGAATCCCTTAAACAATTTAAACATAGTTTGAGCCTTTTCACAGCTGAAATTCTGTCATTTACGTTTAACTTTAAAAAAGCATCGCACCTATAAATTGGATGTTCTTTTTGACAAAAATAACATTTTACCTTTGAATTTCCTTCGAAAGACGCAAAACTACGGCTACTAACGTTACGAGCTTTTCCTTTACTGGGTGTACTACACGAACTTATTTCAAGTTTTTCTAACATTTCACACTTTTCTTTTAGAAAATTATTCATATCTTTCATGCTGGGTAAATCTTGATCACATTTAAAACATTCCCAATCCCTTCTTGTAATGGTATCAAATTTGGAACAAATTATGTAAATAATTATGCTGTCCCACGTATCAGTGTCCAAACCTAAACTATTCAATGAGCGCAAATATTTCGTTACATTATCAAACAAATTTGTTACTTCTGAATGCGATTCGTGTGTAATACAGAAATGACCGAAAATTGCTTTTAAGTGATTATGGATAATCAATTTTTTATTCTCAAAACGTTCTTCAAGCATTTTCCAAGCTATTTTATAATTAGCGGAAGAAACCTCTATTGATTTGATTATTTGTTGGGCATCCTTTTCGAGAGATGACCTCCGGTAATAAAAACGTTGTATATCTGACAAGGCGCTATTATGGTGCACTAAGGCAAGAAAACAATCTTTAAACTCAAGCCATGAATCGTACTGACCATTAAATGTAGATAATTTAATAGGGGGTAACTTAACCAACGCTTGTACATCGTTTCCGTGAGGTGACCCTCCACTCTGAATTGAAACATTGCCAGATGCACTCGTTGAACTATGTGGGTTTTTTAACTTATCGCAAAAAGATTGCATTGAACTAACAAGTTCAAAATAAGACGACTCAAAATTGAGAATCTCATCGTCACTACTATTTTCTAACAACTCTATTTGCCCCTGAATATCATTAAATTCATCATATAAAGGCAAAACCTTTTCTAGCCGCATCTCTACTTCCACAATTACCCTCTCATCAGTTTTTTCTTTGTCAATACCATCAAAATATCCCCTAAATCTGGTTAGTCTCCCTTTTATCTGCCCTCTTTTTGCTTTTAAAACCCTTAATTCACCATCAGCCATTGTTGCTCAGGACAAAAATATATCAAAACTTATGCCTCTTACCAATGGTGGTCAACTTCTTTTCACACCGACACCGGCCGCGTCAGCTACCCGATACACAGCACTGAATGTCGCTAACCTTACTTTTATTTGGATGGACGTTTTACCTTATTTTTTTGCTTATCCGTTTCGAAGGACCAAATTATTGTGTGTAAACATCGGGCTAATCAATGATGATTGACCATATTCTTTGCAAAAACTTTATTTCGTTACAAATACTTTAATTATTGACATTTTAATCGCTAAGAACGACAATAACGATATGAAGCGTGCGGCAGCTGCTTGATAAGAGAGAGATTACAGTGTTGTCATGTTTCATGCTGAATTTTGCCTAAACAGGCCTTGCCTTGAAAGGACATTCTTTCAAAAAAAACATACATTATAAAGATAAAATTATTTTTTTCGAAAGTTCGACATGTCAAACATTCAGAAATTAAATTTTCTATATCACCTGACATGTTAGGCCAGTAAAAGCAGTCACGAGCCCGATTTTTGCATTTTGTCATTCCCATATGCCCATAATGTATTTAATTTAAAATATCGTTGCGTAAACTTGGTGGAACAATTAATTTTCTGTTTTTATACAATAAACCATCGGTTTCAGTTAAATCATCTTTAAACTTATAATACGTTTTTATTAAAGGACTTACCTGCTTAAAGGTTTTTGGCCACCCATCCCTTATGTAGTCTAACCAAACTGCTGACTCTTTATCGTGAGCCGTATAAAACTTTATTTCTGAAATTTTTTCATCAGTGGCATTTAAGTTATAGCGTAATAAACAAATTTGCGTTTCGATCTCCTCTTCTATGCAGTCTTCGCTATAAGAATCGTGAGGAAGATAGTCCCGCGACAAAGTATCCGCAAAAATTTGTTCTTTTCCTGGTTTAAAAACAAGTTTTATATCATATCTTTGTAACCTAATAAACATTCTCTGTAACCGCGGAGGATATTTATGTAGAGGCTTTTTAAAAAGCTGTGTTAGGGCTTTTTGATCTGTTTCCAGAATAATTTTCTGACCAAAAATATACTGATGAAATCTTTCGCATGCAAACACTAAACAACTCCGTTTCTATTTGAGCTCAATTTATTTGAAAATCACACAGTGACTTTGATGCATACATACAGGGCAACCCATTTTGAAGAAGTACAGCGCCCACGCCACTCTTTGATGAATCTGCACAAATTGTTATTGGTAATGTAGGATTATAAAACTGCAAAATGGGCTGTTTTATCAGTTGTTGTTTTAGAATATTAATAGCATCTTCGTGCCGTTTTTCCCACACCCAAGCAATATATTTTTTAATAATTCCCTTAGAGGTGCAGTTATTGTAGAAAGGTGATTAATGAATATTCCGGCATACGTCACCATTCCCAAAAACCGCTGTAAATCCTCTTTATTGTTGGGAATCGGCTTGTCTTTTATAGCTTTTACTTTAGAATCATCAGGTTGAAAACCATACTCTGATAATATGTGACCCATGTACACAATTTTATTAAGACCCATTTTATATTTATTTTTATTAAATTTTATATTATTTTGCGACGCAATTTCAAGGACGTTCTTTAGGCATTCATCATGTTCAGTCTTAGTTCGACCAAAAATTAAAATGTCATCTAGATAAATCTCTACTCCGGGCAAATTAAATATTTCTTTAAATTTTTTATGAAAAACTTCTGGGGCACAACTTAAGCCGAACGGAAGTCTTAAAAACTTGTAGCGGCCAAAAGGCGTAGCAAAGGTGCAAAGATCCGAACTATTTTTATCCAAGGCAATCTACCAAAATCCTGACATCGCATCAAGAGTTGAAAAAAACTTTGCGTCTCCAAGTTTGGCACTGATTTCATCAAAAGTGGGCAGAGGAAAATGTTCCCTGAAAATATTTCTATTCAAATCGCTAGGATCTAAACATATTCTTAAAGATTTATCCTTTTTTACAACTAGTACAATGGGATTAACCCATTCTGTTGAGTAACTAACCTTACAAATAATTTTAGCATTCTCCATATCCCTTAAAGTGTTTTTAAATTTTTCTATTAAATGAAAAGGAATTTTTCTTGCAGCATGTACAATAGGTTGTGCATTCTCCTTTAATTTAATGCGATACTGGCCTTTAATACAGCCTATACCTTTAAAAACATGCGAGTATTTGTTAATCAAAGAATTATCATCACTAATTGAATCGATTTTCCTTATAAGATTAAGACTAATACAGCTATTTCAACCAATAAGGGAAGGAGAATCAGTACAAACAACTACAAAGTTCAAAAAACAATCGCGATCCGTAACTTTACAATTTAATTGACATTCGCCGATAACAGGAATAATATCGTTAGAATAATTGGTAAGCTTTACATTAGACTTTTTAATACGAGTTTTGTCGCAATCCAGACTTAAAAACGTGCTATAACTTATAGTATTAGTCATTGCGCCGGTGTCCATTTTAAATTGTATATATTTTTTTCGAGAATCTTGAAGATTCTCGAAATTGCATAATTTAGCTTTGTTTTTTAAATAGGTTAAAAAATGTTGAATACTCTCTCCCATTAACTGTTTTCTAGTCAAGAATCGGTGTCTTTCATAAATCAAATTCGTTTTTGGTTGAGAAAAATTATCAAAATTACTGATAAGAACCTCGATTTTGCCCTTTTCTATATCTTCAATTTTGAACGTATTGAAAATACGTATTCCTTCATCACCAATGAATTGCAACAACTGTGCACACTGTATGTCTTCAGACTTTTTGTGTAATTTCGTTGTTCTTAAATAGTTTTTAAATTTTTGTATCCAAAATTTCCAATTTTTTGATACATCACCACTCATATCAAGTGGTGCGATACCTCTGAAGTCCGCCATCCCGATCCAAATACGATTTATTGGTAATTATTGCGTTTTAATTTTTAATGTTCGCAGCGCCATGTCAAATAAAAGACCGTTTTAATAGAACTGGTGATTTACTTTTATTAAAAAATATACCTGACAGATAAAAAAGGTATACCTAAAAAAAGTGGAAACGTACTCCAAGATGTAGAGTTCGTTTCACATAAAGTGACCTTTAATTTATAACTAATCTAAACTATATATGACACCTCAGATGGTATAAGGCCAATCTTAGTAAGGTGTTGGTGAGGGGGTGGTTCCCTCGGATAAACCGCACATAGGTTAGAAAGAGGATCATCCACTCCATTTTAAAAAGTTAGTTTTTTTGTTTGTGTAACACAAAAATTCACCGCTGGTGAAATTAATTGTCTGTATATTTTTTTAAAATTGTTTCTCTTAAGTACCTAAATTTATTAAAGTTTTTCTTTACAATAAGACTTCTCGCACACTCGATCACCGGTCTTTTAGGCAAAGAACTAATTGCTACATCCAGAACAGCTTGGTTCTTATTCTAATCTCGAGTGGTTGTGATTTTTCTAAACTCATTCGATCTCTTTTTACTTTTAAACTGTTTTTATCCCGTTTGGTTTCTTTAAAACACTATAAACTTGTCTCTTATTAATAACTGCCTTTGTTTATTGAGTAGTCAACACTTTCTTGATTTCTCTAATGTATATTTACCTTTTATGGACCCTAAAATTCATAAATGAATTTTCTAATTTATTCATCATAAGACGTCAAAACTGGACCCTTTTTCAATTTCATAATCCCATTTTCAATTTTATAGACCCTTTTCTTTTAAAATACCGCCCCATACATTTAAAAATTTGTAACTGTTTACAATCTACAATATATCGCCCACCTTGAAAGACTGCTTTCAAAACACGAACCGACACATCTAGGCGGTTATCGGTAGGGGACACAACTTTTAAAAACATCTCTTAATAGTTCCATTTTCGGTTTTTACAGTAGCTACCCGCGCAACGCCGTCTTTGCCCGGAAACAAGCTTAGCACTCTACCTAACTTCCACTTCATGGGGGGAACATTATCGTCTTTGATAAGCACCAATACGTCCTTTTGCAATGAGTCATAGTTCAACTTCCACTTGCACCTTTGTTGAAGCTCCGACACATATTCTTTCATCCATCGGCTCCAAATATGCTGCTTCATCTGCTGCAAATGCTGGTACACTGTCAGACGGTTTACTGGGATACTTCTTACATCGTTATAGGGTAAAGGACTTATTTGACAGCCAATTAAAAAATGTGCCGGCGTCAGTGGAGTGAGGTCTTCTGGGTCGCAGGATAAGGGAGAAAGAGGACGCGAATTCATTATTGCCTCTACTTCAACAAGCAAGGTATAAAAGTGTTCAAATGTTAGTGATATATTATTAATCACACGCTTCAAATGATAATTCATGCTCTTTACTCCAGCCTCCCAAAGGCCTCCAAAATGGGGAGACTGAGGCGGTATAAAATGCCAGTCAATATCGTCGGTACAAGCAGCCGAAATAATTTCATTATTATTTTCACGTAAAAATCTTCCTAATTCTTTTAATTCAGAGGAAGCGGCGACAAAATTAGTGCCGTATCAGAAAACATTGTAGTAGGTTTCCCTCTACGTGCTGAAAACCTACGCAAAGGCTATAAATAAAGGCCTCTTTGCTAATGTCTGTCACCAATTATAAGTGTACAGCCTTAGTAAGAAAACAAACATAGAGAGCAATATAACATTTCAAACTTTTGGCACCCCTGCCCGGGCGATTCTTTATTAAAAATGGGCCTGCGTAATCAATCCCATTAATATCAATTCGGTGTTAAGCGTTGCTCAGGAAGATTGCCCATAATAGGCTTTAACCCCCTAGGATTATACATAAAACACTTACCACAGTTACGCACTATTTCCTTGGCCAAATAACGACCCGCTATCGGCCAATCTTGTCGCGAACGGAATTTGAGTTTTCAAGATAATCTTGATTGTTGTCCCCTTCTTTTGTTGCCTCCAAACTTGACCACGCTCCATGCACATATAGCCAATTTCCTCTCTTTCTTCAGTTGAATATCCACGAATGAGAGCATAGAGGTTAGGCTCATTGAACTGGCCAACGCTGCTTACCCAGTCATCAGGAACGGTCTCTTCTGTGACCTGGGTATTCCTGTACTGCGTGGCGGAGTCACACTGTATGATTAAATAATCAACAGCTTTCTTTTCAACTGGATTGGGGTTTTCAGATTTTATACTGAGGAGATAACTGTACAAGAATCTTTTTATTGTGAATTGGTAATCCTTGTAAGTCATCATGCCCAGGCCATCCACGAATTTGTACCTATTAACTTTGATCATGTCTGCCGGAAAGTCAACAGACCACTTTGAGTCAAAGCTGGTATTCACGTCTGGGATGATTATACATTTCACACCTTCGTACTCTGTAATCTTGTGGTCGAGATCTGCTGGCGGATTTTCAGTTGGGGTTTTTAAGAAGGAAATGTACTTCTCAAATTTAGCGTCATAACGCAGACCTGCATAATCCCTAATAGACGTCTTGAGTTGAAGATGTGCGTGCTGTCCAAAAAATATATGACAAGTTCACACTCAGACTATCGAGCCTATGGAGCAAAATTCGCGTTATATAGAATTTTGCTTCTATTTGGAAGGATTCGAAATGATTCACGTGTAGCCGTTTTTTGTTTTGTTTCTTCTATTGACGACGGACTACATGATTGCGCTCCGCAATGATACAACCTAAGATGTTCATATTCCAGAATTAATTTAGTGATGGCATGATTGCCAGGTAACATTAAGGAGTGCTTTTTCTCGAAGCCAAACTTAGCATTTGCCAATCTCTCTTAAAAACTGAAATTCATCTATGAGAGGATTCAAACCTGAAATTTTGGAACCAGATTTCAATTTACTTGATTTAATTTCATCTATTTCTGTTTTAAAAGACTGATGTTGAATATGTCTTAAAAATAAATTAAACGTGTTATCAATTTCAGTTTTTAACAAAGGACCTGTCTTGCGCTCGCGTTTCAAGCTTTTGCAATTATGTACAAATCTAAACATTAAAGCGATAGTTCTCTATAATTTAATGAGGTCCGAAAAACGTTCATGTGTATCATTTTCTTTTTCTTCCAAGACTGAGCCCGCAGCACACAAAATTTTATTTTTTCTTAAATCAGGTAACGTGTCATCACAACAGGGACTTTGTGGCCAAAAATTTTCTTCAAAACCTATAAATTGTGGCCCATGCCACCACATATACAAATCTTTGATTTCAGAACACTTAACACCACGCGACAAGTAGTCAGCTGGGTTACAATCACTCGGTACATGCCTCCATTCATCCTTAATTGTAATATTTTGAATTTCAGACACCCTATTAGACACAAATGTTTTAACTTGTTTGGAGGTGTTTTACCCAACCCAAAACAATTGTGGAATTCGTCCAAAAAACCATTTTCGAAATAGCAAGTTTTAATGACTTAGAAACCTTATCTGCTAATCTAGCTGAAGTCAATGCCCCACAAAGTTCCAAACGTGGCAAAGTAATAGATTGAAGAGGAGCTACCTTAGCCTTGGATGTTAACAAATGAACAAAAACTTCATCTTTTTCATTAATCGATTTTAAATAGACACACGAGCCATACGCCTTTTCAGAACTATCTGAAAAACAATGCATTTCAACGTATTTAGCTTTTTGACATATTGCATGGCGCTAATAAATTTTGGTATTACACTTACTACCTATGACTGATCGAGAGCTATTAATACCATTAAGCGCAATGCTTTCTTTACACAAACCAAGCTTATTACATGTACTCTCAGCTATAAAGCTTGACTGCGATCCACTATCTAAAATGGCGCGTATTGTATGGTTTTTACCAAATTTATCTAAAATATTTACATGCGCAGTGGACAGCAAAACATCATTGACCTCATAACTGGTCGATAAATTTGTCAAGGGAGCTGAGGAGTTACTGTCTTCAGAAACATTCATATTTGTTTTGTTTGAATTTTCTTGTCCAGGTTTACTGAAATGCAATAAATCATGATGTTTACCGTGACACTCCTTGAATGATGGTCTACAACTTTTACTAAAATGTCCCCTCCTAAGACAATTAAGACACAATTTCAGTGACATAACAGTTTCACTTCTTTTTTCTACGGGAATTTTTAAAAAACTAGAACACACGTGGATATAATGCTCACCCTTACAAAACATACACTTTGAAACCTTGTTTTCAACTGTATCATTCAAGTCGGACTCTGTTTTATCAACAACCATTAAACCTTTTGTACCATGCGCTCTTTCAAACCTGTCAGAATGATTTTGTTCTAACGTATCCAGAAGCTCAGCCTTAGAACTTAAGAAATTTTTGAGATCCTCTAAAGTAGGAAAATCTTTGACTTTTGCCTTATGACTCCCATTCGCGGGCAGTAACTTTGTCTAACTTAGTCCCACTCTGTTATAGGCAATCCAATCTGAGCAAGAGCACGCAAATTTCTTGTTAAATCATTTAAAATGGCTCTAATACCCCGTGAACTTTCCCTACTTATTGATTCGATACTAAAAATACTTTTAATATGATTATATTATGTATCAACATTTTATCATTATTGTATCGCTTGCCCAATAATTCCCAGGCTACATCATAATTACTGGAGCAAAATTCTAACGTAGAAAGAATTTGAGCAGTTTAATTTTTAACTGAGGCCCTTAAATAATGAAATCTTTGAATATCAGAAACTGATTCATTTTTGTGAATAAGCGACTCGAAAGTATCTCGAAATTCAAGCCAATTTTGCAAGGAACCATCAAATGTAGGTAAATTTTTGTCTGGAAGCTTAATATTTTGTGTAGGATCTATGCCCTCTGCCCGCGAATTTGAACCCGAAGAATTACTCGCAGGGTATTCAACTTTTTTATTTTCAATTAAATATTTTTTAGCAAGAACAATTTGGGCATAGTACCTATTCTGAAAGCTACATCGCTCACCAGATTCATTGTCCAAATTTTCCTAATCGCAAGAAGCCTCTATTTGGTTTTGTATTTCACCAAATTTTTGCAAATGATTGCCCTCAATGGCATTAATTCTAACTTCTAATTCAACTAAAGCATTGCCTGGAATCTATGTTTTATTCATAAAATGTTCCTCAATATATTTTGTAAAATTTGTTAGACTGCATTTTATAGCGCCTCTTTGTCTTTTTAAAGATTCCATTTTTACGTATGCTCGACGACAATAACCAGACAAATCAAAGAAAAGATATGGCTAGAGGCTGCCAATGATAAATTTACAACATAACAAATAATAAATAAGGCAATAATCAATGGAAAAAAGGACAAAACTGGATGACGATAATTATGGAAAACAAAGAAGGGTACTTATAACTCACTCCGACTTTTGTTTTCTTCAATGCGTACATACAATCAACACAACCAATTTCAAACAACAATTCATCCGGCTGCTACTCCGAACGTCGAAGCTCATCGACCAACTTAACTTCAGCCGGGAGCAAAATGGATTCAGTCGCCGTTGGGAATGGGCGGTTTCCTATTTCTTTTCAATCAAAACTTGCCGTTGTCCAATATATCGGGATCGAAGGACTTTGTAAAATGCACTGTATGTCTGCCTTGTCGATGTAGAACACATTAAAATACGTACTTTTTTAAAATAAACTGTATTTTCTAACAACTTTTAAGTTTTACATTCGAACGAAGGACAGTCTTTTTGTTTCTTCTTTTATTACAATCAGTCTAATGCCATCTCCTCGCGGTCGCTGACGCACCCTGAAGCGAACGTCAGCGGCGTTGCCAAACGTATTAATGTTTGTTTAGAACGCGCGAAAAATTTAAAAATTTGTAACTGTCTACAACAGTCGTACTGGTGAGCTCAAGGAGGTCCGTGGTAAGATCCATGGGTTCCAGCCCTTGAAAATCTTCTGGCCAAACGAGGGCATCTGGGTGGTAAGATTGGTGCCGTTGGATGGGGACCAATGGTGGAGGGGAGCGGGGCAACTGGCGTCGGGATGGTGGTGGCTTCAGGCAGGTGGACGGGCCTGGTGTTGGTTCGTCTTCCGTCTCCTGTTGCTCTGCTTCTTTTAGGGCTTCTGTGATTATTTCGTTTCGCATTTTCCATAAAAATTAGGATGTGTTCCCAGTCTCTTAAATCAGCTGTAAGACTTTATTCGGGTTTTATACTGGAAGTCAAAGAGGGTCAATAAGGGTTCTCTTGTGCGGGTGGCAGGGGAGGTATATGCATTTCCGCAGGTCGCTTTTGACAATTCGGACACTGACAACTGGGCAGTCCTAGCTCTTGCCATGTCTGATGGAAGGGTTGTAGCTGATAGGGCGATACGTTCTTCGGCTCACATATGGGGCAAACCCATCGTTCTATTTTGTAGGAAATCTTCATTTCCATAGCTTGTTGTATGCGTATTCCTGTATACTCTATATGCATCAATTCGGTCCACAGATTAACTAATGCCTTTTGAGCATACAAAGCTTCATTACATGGCCCTTCGCCTCCCAGTAACTCGTTTAACTCTCTTAAGTGATGAAACGCGAAATAAAAGATCTCGGACTGTATAATGTGATTAGTCTGAGGTACGTCAAAAAGGTCACTATCCACATCATTTTAGGTTCGTTTTTAATACTCGTCACGTTACATTTTAGGACTGAAGTTTTACAAGGAAAATCTGGGGTTCTTATAGGCACTTTTCACATAAATTTTTAAGATATGTCCAATATTGTTTTTACTATGAGTTGTTTATTTGACATTTTAATCGTTTTATTTATTATAGTTAAGTTTTCTCTTCCTACCCTACTGTAGTAATTACCCCAGTAAATTTCAATGAATCAGTCTTATAACTCTCCTTTCTATCTAATTTATATGTATTAGTTATTAATAAAATAGGGTTGTTATTATGTCACTTAAATTTTAACTTATTGTATCTACGTCCTTGTTATCAATAATATTTCCACGTGTTCTTCACATAAATTTTTCTTATCCAAAAATTATGTGTTCTAATTTTAAATTTTATGGTAAATTTAATTTATTTTATTATCATCACTGGTAATACTTTAGAGAAGCTTCGACAAGTTGTTGACTCGTTATCTTCTTTGTAACATATGGCCGTCTGGGTCAGAAGTCGCAGGCTGATATTCCGTGTTATTGTCTGTTGAGCACGTATCCCTAAAAATATTTTGGGCTATTATCCGATCTTAGGCATTTCTGTCGAACAAGGTCCATCTAATTGGATTAATATTAGCTAATTCTTTTCTTAAAGTGGCGAATGACGTATGGCTTGTTTGTGGCTCAGGAAAATTTGCCTGTTGTTTCTCATTACTTTGAAACGTTACATGTTTTACAGGTTGATTATCAGGGGCAATTTCAACATTAAGCAAGTCGTCTGCGGGATCCTCGCTTTTTCTGTAGAAATTTGCAGTTTTCTGCATTTCGGTATTTATAACTTTTTGTTGTTTATCATGTAATATGAACAGCGTAAGGGTATCCCAAAAAGAAGCAAACATATGAAGGCTACAACCATGTAGTTTGTGTAGGGCTACAGCGTTCATGAATGTTTCCAGTACAAATTTGCTTACTCTAAATATAAAATAAATTCCTAAAATTCCGCTGGTCCACTCTCCAATCAGTGAAAAATAGCCATACAATTTATGTATGGTAGTGTTTGCGAATTTTTCTATTTCTTCTTTGCTGAATAAAAAAAGTGACGCAAATCCTTGTTTTTGCACTTCTTGTCCTGCCATTCCTCGTACTAATATATTGTGTAATGCACTTCGCTCTAAATTAAATACCATAGCGTCTTGAGCCTTCTTTATCTCTTGATACGTATAGAGCCAGGCCCGGCGCTAGGAGTTTGGCCACCTGGGGCAAAGTCGAAAAATGCCGCCCTCATAGACCGAAAAGTTAACACAATGAAAGACGTTTTTTTTGACAAATACATCTTTATACACTATAGTATATAAAACCAGAACATTCATTCAATGCAAGACCATACCACTATTCTACCTACTAACTACACCTAAGGCTAAGTGCATACTACTACTACATATTTTAGAGATATATTTTTTAAGGAATAATATATACAACCAAACCAGACATAATACCACTATGATAAACTGATGCTCCTGACTACAGACATTCATATACTACTCAAATTCACAACGGAAAATCGGACAAAACAAAATATTTTGAATTTAGTCTCAAAATTTGAAAAATTTTCTTAACTTTTTTTCTGCAAAATCATTTATTATTTCTTCGTAGTCTAACCTTTCTGCGATTACATGCTCTATGGATATTATAGCAAGAAAATTTAAACTGTCTTGCTCTATGCTACAACGCTTGTACTCTTCAATTACTTTTAGTTTGGAGAAAGACCTTTCTCCTGGTGCGACCGACACCGGCAATGTTAGCAGAATTCTTAAGGAAATCCATACGTTGGAAAGTTCCCTCTAATTCATTATCCGTAAAAAAATCAAGTGTTGCTTGTGGGTTCTTTAGATTTTCACCACCAAATGAAATTATGGAGAGGAGCTCGTCCCTTAGCTCAATTCCATTCACATCACTGCTAGCACCGTCACTGAGTCGAAGATGTAAGTCCATACAGTTCTTGGTGATCTCCTCCTTAGTGACGGAAGATAGCTGTGATACGTTTTAAAGGAATGAAAATGAATCAGAATGATTGTTCATCGTGTCAAACCTCTCCTCCAAGGAGTTTTTGATTTTGTTCAAGACCGCAAAAAAAGATTTCAACCTTAAACTTTTTTTCTTTATCTTCAATAGGCTCATCTCTTGGCTCATATGAAAACTGGGTTCTTTTTTTCTTGGTCGTGCTCTAGTGTCAGTAACTAAAACCGCCTCTAGTTCGAGTTCATCCTCTAATTATCTGGCTTCTACTAAGACTTCCTTAAAATATTTATCGCATCTAAGCTGTTTGAAGTATTTTGTTAAATTTCCTAACGACCTAGTGGCTTCTGTTAAATTCAGATTGGTGCCCTGTAATTGATTTTGGAACGAGACTTATCACTAATTGAAACATAAAACAATGGAAAACACCGACGAAAATAATGTAGTCAAATCGCATTAAAAAACAAAATACAGGGTGTAACTAAATAAGTGTAAAACATTTAAGGGGGTGATTCCTCATCGAAAAAAAGATAGGATCTTTCATATAAAGAAACTTTATTGGAGCATCCCTTATTAAGATACAGCCCCTTAAAGGGGGTACATAAAATTTGTTTAACAATTTTTTTCACAAGCACTAAAAAAGTTACAATATTGAAATTAACCTGACATTTTCTACTACCAAAAAGACACTTAGCCAGTGATTTATTTGGTTTACCCCATGGTTGCAAGGGGTGGAAAACGCAACCCCTAAAATTTATTTCCAATGCAACTTTTTATCTTATTATTTGTTTACCATTTAAAAATTTATTTCCGATAGCCTGTTTCATTCTAAATAAAAAATGTCTCTTTAATTTTTTGCCCAAAATAAACCAGTTCGCAGCAAAAAATTATTTTACGAACAACTACAGAGATACATCGTCATAAATGCGAACTGGGTTTATTGTTATTTTGTAGTTACTACCTGCATTAAATGATTAAAGGGGAACAAACAAAACTAATTTATTAATAACAAAACATACAACATTTATAAATCATATTAAATGTTCAATATGTCTACCTTCAGACATTACGCATGCGTCTAGACGTCGGCGCATTGAGCCACGTATTCGCTGAAATATTCCTGGAGTATCTCTTATTACCGTGCACTCATCGATTATGCGGTTTCTTAAGTCCTCTACATCGCGAACAGGAGTACGATAAACCAAATGCTGTAAATGGCCCCAAGTAGAGAAATCGAGAGGATTGAGATCCGGAGATCGAGCGGGCCAATTCTGTGGTCCTCCTCGACCTATCCACTGATTTGCATATGTCTCAGTTAAATGCTGACGTGCTACTTGACTAAAATGGGCGGGAGCCCCATCATGCATAAAATACATATCCCTTCTAACGCCCAAAGGAACTTCCTCCAGCAGTACGGGATGCACTTCTCTTAAAAATTGAACGTATGCCTCACCATTTAATCGAGGATGTAGAAAATGAGGCCCAATTAAATAATCCCCAATAACTCCGGCCCACACGTTAAGAGAAACCTGTTCTTGATGGTTAGTTTCGACAATAGCGTGAGGGTTTTCATCAGCCCATATGTGGTAATTATGAAAATTAATAATCTTGTCCCGAGAAAAATTACATTCGTCTGTGAATTCGATCGTCTTCAGAAAGTCACGATTTCTTCTAATCATTTCCAGCATCCAATTGCAAAATTCAAGACGGTTCGGAAAGTCTCGCGGTAACAGTGCCTGTACTCGTTGCAGATGGTAAGGGTATAAGAGTTGTTCCTTTAAAATTCGAAATACCGTCATATGATCAACATTTAGCTGGAAAGCAATCTTTCTAGTACTGGTAGTAGGTTGTTCTTCAATCAAATTAAGTACTGCCTCCTCAAGCTGTGGTGTTCTTACTTCTCGATGGCGACCACAATCCTGCGTTCTTTTGTCGAATGAACCATATTCTCGTAATCGTTGTTGAAGTCGGGCAAATATTCTATGTGAAGGATGCTGCCGTTGAGGATACATTTCAGCATATCTTCTAGAAGCTTCTAACCCATTCCCCTGCGACAGACCGTAAACGTAATGCATATCAGCCATTTCCTCATTTGTGTATGCCATTTTAATAACAAGTGAATTATTACAGTAACAAATTAAGAACAGAACAACAATACACAATTAGTATTACTTCAATTTCAAAAATTTACAAACTGACAGCTTGATACCTACTAGATAAATTAGTTTCGTATTTTCGTTTCATGGCGATATGTATCTTGATCGTAAAATAATTTTTTGCTGCGAACTGGTTTATTTTGGGCAAAAAATTAAAGAGACATTTTTTGTTTAGAATGAAACAGGCTATCGGAAATAAATTTTTAAATAATAAGACAAAAAGTTGCATTGGAAATAAATTTTAGGGGTTGCGTTTTCCACCCCTTACAACCATGGAGTAAACCAAATAAATCACTGGTTAAGTGTCTTTTTGGTAGTAGAAAATGTCAGGTTAATTTCAATATTGTAACTTTTTTAGTGCTTGTGAAAAAAATTGTTAAACAAATTTTATGTACTCCCTTTAAGGGGCTGTATCTTAATAAGGGATGTTCCAATAAAGTTTCTTTATATGAAAGATCCTATCTTTTTTTCGATGAGGAATCACCCCCTTAAATGTTTTACACTTATTTAGTTACACCCTGTATAGCAGTAGCACTAGCAAACGACATGTGCAAACCATGGCAAACGCAACAAGAACACTCGTCAACGGCCGTTCTCGTTCTGTTCACCGGCTGGTGCCACGTGACAATTTTTAAGTTACGTTACAGAGGCGCCAGCGTTTCGCGTTCGCCGTGCAGATTGAAGTGCAAGCGCAATGGAATCTGTGGCCTGGTGACGTCAAGTCACCGACTCCGGTTTGACAAAATGATTTTTAAAGGCTAATATGAACGTAGAAAATTCTGTTTTTTTGGTAATAGACTTTTTATAGAGATCCATCGAATTATGAAATCAAATTTTGGCCGCCCTTGGGAAACGGCCTGGGGCGGCTGCGCCTTTGCCCCACCCCTAGCGCCGGGCCTGATAGAGTCCACCAGCACCAAGGTCTGTCATTGTTTGAAATTTTGGAAGTTCTTCGGAGTCTTCTTGGGGATATACTCCTCGACTTGATAAAGGATCAAATTCAATCCACTGATTATTGATGTAGTACATAGGAGGTATGATGGAGTTACATTCAATTTGTTCAGCGTGGTCTTGAATTATTCTTGTTACAGGGGACATATAAAACCTTCATTATAACCTACATTATAAGCAGTTACCGGTAATTCGACGTAACAATGGCTATCTCGTCTTCTACTGGTATTGCTAAACACTTCATAAAGTACATACTTCTCCAGCTATTTTTGCAACATATCCTAATTGGTTTTTAACTAGACTTGCTACTGCGTTTGGCTTACGGTGGCCATAATAAGTCGATTTTTGAGTATATCTCGATGTAGTCGACGCCTTCTCTATATAGTCTGTGCAAACATTTCGTTTATCGTTCTTTTAAAGGATTGTTCTATATAAAGGAATTTGGTATTGACATAGGTAATTAAATCTGCATCTCGTATTTGCGCTTTTTTGGTAAAGAGTGTAAATTCAGTTGCGCTCTGTTTTTGTATTATAAGCAACCTAGGATGTTCACTTTGCCAAACAGCTATTCCACAGATAATTTCTCGTTGTAAGAGTTGTATAGCGAATATTTTAGCTCTGTCTTCTATTACAACATACTGATGTTCTGTTGTTAGTTTGATATTCTTTTCTGAGACATACGTAGCTGGTCCTTCATACAAAATATTAAATTGGTTGCATAGTTCAGGATAGGTTCGATCCCAAGTGGATTCTCCTGTAATGCTATCTATACAATAACCCCTTACAAATGCACACCTTACTCCGCTTTGTCTTGACTATCCAGCGTATCACAATGTGTAGCAAAAACATCTTATTAATTACTTGAAAGCATTTATTGGTATAAAAGGTACAACGAACTTACAAACGTGACAAACTAACTTCTTCGCCATATATCTATTCTGCTTGACTGCGGTGTTGCCAACATAAGGTAAGTATAACAATGACAACTCACAATACACAGTAAACAGTGTTGCCAACTGAGTATTAATAAAGGACAGGTGAGTATTAAGGTAAATTTCAATCAGAATTGTTACATCAACACTCCCCTTCAATTCTGCATTTTCTTTACAGGATCAACATAATAAATTACTAAAATACTATCATCCACATAGTTATTAGTAAACAAATTTAAGAATGAGTATCAACATGCAGCTTATCTCTAAAATAATGAAACTTTGCAACAGAAAGCGCTTTTGTTAATACATCGGCTATTTGCTCTCCTGTTGAGACATAAGTTAAACAATTTCATTTCGATAAATACAGTCTCTGACAAGATGGTGACGGGCATCTATATGTTTAGTACGTTTTGCTTCTAACCTAGTCGCCATTTTTATGCAAGACTGACTATCTTCAAAAATTTTGATAGGAAAGGTATTCTCATCTAAGATTTCTTTTAAAAGTTGAGTAATAAAAATATATTCAGTTGTGCATCTTTTTGGTTTTCCAAAACACAAAATTATTGAAAACTTTAATACCAAAACCTGAAATAGTTTTCCTGTCATTTATGTTATTAGCAAAATCAGCATCTACGTATGTTGAAATACTATTTTCATGATTCTGACACTTTGATTTCACATATTTGCGTCCAAAATTGTCAGTTTGTTTTAAATATTTCAAAGTATGTTTTAAATATTTCCAATGCTCAGTATCATAGCAATTTTGGAACTGACTAAAATATGTTATAGCAAAGCTCAGATCTGGTCTACTACCTAACATAATATACATCAAGTTACCTATTAATTCTCTGGAAGGTAAGTTATGACAGTCATTTGATTCTTTACTAACACTTAAATTTATTTTCGGTTGAACTGGAATATTTGACGTTTTACAATCTACCATACCATATTTATAAAGAACTTTATGGATTAACTCTGTCTGATTAATAAAAAGTTGTTCCTCCGTTTTAACAATGGCTAGACCTAAGAATTTTAACGTTAAATTGTTTAACACATTCGGGGTTAAATCTCTCATTTTAAATTTTAACATTAACTTTTGTTTTAAATTACTTAGTTTAGCAAGAGATCTTGAGAACAAAATCAGATCGTCTACATGAACAACTAAATAGATATCATTATCAAAATATAAACATGGATCTGACTGTGATCTCACAAAACCTATATTGCTTAAATGAGTATGTAATTTCTCATACCAACATTTTGGTGCTTGTCTAAGTCCATATAAAGCCTTATTTAATTTGCATACCAAATTTGAGTTTTTACTGTCCGGTTTGAGTTCCAGTCCCTCTGGTATTTCCACATACACTGGTTGTTTCAAATCACCATTGATAAATGCACTTTTCACATCTAGTTGATTTATGTAGAGGTATTTTTGGACACTTAGAGAAAATAGGATTCGTATTGTAAGCATACGTGCTATGGGCGCATAGACTTCATATTCACAATCACTTTGCTTAAAGCCGCGCGCAACTAACCTTGCCTTTTTCACTGCATTACCGTCGATTTCTTTTTCGCGGAACACCCAGCGTGAGTCAATTACATTTTTATCTTTAGGTGCTGTCAGTATGTCCCACGTTTTATTTTCTTTAAGTGAACTTAACTCATTGTCTATGGCTTCTTTCCATCCTTTTCTAATGTTTATTGCTTCTGCATATGTTTGAGGCGCTTCAAAGTCTACTGATAAAGCTGTCATAAAACCTTCCTCAAAGTTCAGTTCGTAATCTTCAAATCTCTTTGGTAATTGAACTATTCTCCTCGAGCTTCTTCTATTTCGGGTTCTTTTCTCTTTTTCGGTATTTTCTGTCTCTATTTCACTGTTTTCTGGATTATTCTCAATCTCATTTTCTACAGTATTTTCTTTATCGTTCTTTTCTTCTAGAATTACTGTTTCCTTTTTGTCTGATTCTTTTTTGCGTTCATCAAATATAACATTTCTGGCAGTAATTAGTTTCTCTTTCTCAGTATCCCTGATACGATACCCATGTTGTGTATATCCCATCATATACATTTTTTTACTTCTAGCATCAAGTTTTCCACTCTGTTCACTTTTTGGCACATGAACATAAGCAATGGATCCAAAAACTTTTATTTTGTTATACTTTGGTTTTTGCCCATACCACAGTTCTTCTGGTGTTGTATTTTTAGGCAAAACAGACGTTAGTAGATAGGTAGCAAGAGTTCTGGCCCAAAATCCCATGTATTTTCTTATGGAGGTTCATTCTGCATTTTTGGGCGTGGTCCAAAATTAGACGTCGCGACGCCACAGAAGTGACGTTCTGTTCGAGGATTCCTATGGCCTCTTGCCTGTCCGGCATCCAGCCAAAGTGACGTTCGTCTTCTTAGGCACATGGACGTTAGCTACTTGGGCATGAACTACTCGGGCATCAACTACTTGGGCCTCAGCTACTGGATTCTGCTGCTGCTAACGCCATATTGAGGATTTGAACCGTGGCTTCAGCTATTGGGATATATTAATATATTTCTAGTGGGTCTCTTCGTCGAACAGCTAAAGTTTCCATCTTTCAACTCCAACGCTGCACCGTTAAATATTACAATTATTTCTCCAAGATGACGTCACACAAACTTTTTTATTTATTTTACCCCTAGTGAGGATCGAGCCTGCTACCTTTGGATTAGTATTACTTACAAACATTTATTAACTCTTAAATAATATTTTCACATTTCACAGAATTACATGAGACAAGTATTTTCGAGTACAATATATCGCTGCCTTAATGCAGAACTAGCCTATGTTTAAAATGGCGTTTTTTCAGGAGAGTGTTTTTATTGTTTAGTTGTTTTTCTAACCAAGTTTTTGTTTGAATATATTAAGAATCTACATTTTGAAGTGATCTAAAATCGCAATAATAATAGTTCAGCCTAAATATTTAGGTATTTTCAAAATAACTGGACATAGGTTTCAAGAGGTAGTAACTTTTCTATCCTACGTCCGGAAAAAGGAGATAATTTAGTAACCTACCTTTAGTTACTGGACATAGGTTAGTAGTAATCAGATTAAAAACATAAAAATATTGTAGATTTTGTGGTTATTTTATTAATAAAAAACGTACAGAGACAAGGAAAATGCAATACAAATATTAAAAAAATCTGAACTTTTAACTATCACTGTTGCTATCTTCAGTAGGGGAAGTTTTATTTTCAACGAAAGGTAAATCTAAATAGAATTGATGATACTCTCTTGGGACAGCGAGGTGTTTGCAAAAAAATTGCAAATGGTCATACTTTGATTTTGTTATTGGTATCAAACTACCATAAGCTTTTATAGGTTCATATTTAGTGATACCAATTTTTCTTCTCCCCTTTTCTTTCAGGTTGATGGAAAAATAATCTTCGTTAGTGTACTTGTATTTATATTTCAATATAAACGGTTCAGTAGGATCTGCATAAATAATTTTTACTTTATTCCAATGTACTTTTTCGCCAAGAGTATTTTTATCAAAATTTATCGTAGTTGATGTCACCAAATGCTTTAAATTCAAAATTTGCTCTTGGGAAATTTCTGTTACATCAAAGGGGTTTTTGCGCGAAGCAGTTCTAACTAAAGTATACCATTGAGATGGGGAATAAATTGGTATATTTTTGCTGGCTCACAGAATGAGACGAATCGCCCTCATTTTGGGTATGACCTTTCTCCAAAAACGAATGGAATATTGAGATACTGTATTTGTTTGATAAATAAGCATACAACGCAAATATATATTTATTGCGGTTTTGCCCCCCGCAGTTGTCTGAATAGAAAGAAAAGGTATTGCAATTTAGTTCAATCTTTTTTTCTATGAATAACTTAAGACAACTGCCTACTTCGTTTGAGCCTCTACCGCCAATAGTTTCATTCCACATGAAGCAGAAACATTTTTTATTAGCCATTTCATACACAGTAAAGTTATAGGTTGAGAGCTTTTTCTTATAGTATGCTTCACCGGTTTCTATCTTAGGCGTAATCAAAACCTGTTGTAGGTCAAAAACAGCCGAGCAGTATCGGGCATAAAGTTTTGATTTTTCTTTGTCTTTCAACTTTTGTTCCCTTGACATATTTTTAGATTCTTGATGAAGGTCGTACTCTTCTTGAAGTGCTTCGCGTTCTTCTATGCTGGCGTTGGCGTATTTGGTGCAAAAACCGCACTGATCTTTTTTGGGGACAAAGAAACTAATATTGAACTCTTGGCAGAAAATTTGGCGGTAGATGCATTCCTTGGCGGGCTGGATGTTGTGTATTTTACAGTACTCCTTATATAATTCAGACATTTTAGCAATAGACAAACTAGATTGTAAATACCTTTTCGCAGTATCTTTCCTGCAATAGTGGCTCTCTATAGGCTCGAACATATTGATGTGGTCTCTTACGGACTGTTTTACGGACTCAGGAAGTAGTGAATTTCGTGTTGCTAATCCTCTTCTATCAGGGGCAACTGCTACAAGAGACCCTTGCGTTTTTTTGGCCACAGTTTTTACAACTTGTGTTTAGACGACCTTAACATCACGTTTGAACAACCTTAGCTACAATTTAAATATACGCAAATCTATAGCAACGAGGAATGTCAACGTTGTCAACTAACAAAAAAGACACTTTTTAATTACTTGATATAAAGAAAAATATAATAGAAATAGTTAATTGTTAAAGTTTAAATAAAAATCATACAAATCATAAATCTTCAGAGTTTGTACTACGTATAGACCATAACATATGCTCCAGTCGAGCTGGATAACACAAGAAAAAGCCAATTAAAAAACGTCCATTTTGTCCAGTTTTCTACGAAGGCAATTTGAAAATTCCCGTAGAGACAAGCCGCGATAGTGGATCATACAAGTGGAAAGAGAAGCAATTGAAAATTGGAATCAAGGTCAGTGCGTTCCAATCACTTCCCTAAACCTTTGTTTCTTCCTAATTTTTACCTAATTTAAACTTGCTTCGTATTGTGTTGTTTAAATACGATTAATCTGAACTAAAACTAAAACATTTATTTTTATATAAAAAATAAACCAAAACAATGCCTGATAATCAGGAAATTGCAAATCTAAATACTCTTAAAAATGAAAAAAAGAATATTAAAGCTAGATTAACGCGATTTAAAAAAGTCATAGAGGGTAACTCTGATGGAAAGGATCTACAACTTAAAGATCTTGAATTGCGTATTAGAGCTATAGAGCCTTGCTTAGATACATTGCCACGCTCTTTTTCGCACAGAAGAAGAATTTTACTTCTACTTACCCTTCATAAATAAAAATTCAAAGTTCGGTAAAAAAAATTAAAAAAAAAAGATATTGAGAATTTACAAAATTAACTCACGTAAAGAGTTGAGTTGAATGCGAGAGGCTTGGGCATGCGTGCCAAAAAAAATGCCCTAGCTCCAATGCCGGAGAGAGAGGGGGTTTAATAAGGGCGCCACTGTTTTTAATGCCGAGTGAAAAACAGAAACCCTCCTAGATAGTATTGGGATCTCACTTTCAGCTCACTCACTCACATATAGTTACCATATTATCAAAAAAAAAAAAAAAATCCAAGAAACTGCGCTGTCTGGTGAGGCAAATAAAACACTACCATTAAAAACAAATTTACTAATATATTACAGATTCGTTAGGGCAAAAATTTTGATAACACATCAGTGTATTTTGTCCTTTTGTGAAATTCGATACAGTGAAATTATTAGGTATTATTATTATTAAATAAAATTATTAATGTTATTACCATTATTATTGGTATTATGGTTATTATTATAACAATTTGTAGGTCTCATGACCGGTTTTGTAGTAACTAAGTTCAAACCCTGAGGGGGAAATAAAATAAAAGAAAGTTAAGGTACTAATCCGCTTTAAATTAAATAATGTCAACCATGGTTAAAGTCGATATCGAACAAATTTGTTATCAAGAAAAATAGGTAACGCCAATTATAAAATTAAAAAAAAGTTGCCTGAAGGGGTTCGTCCCCTGTTGACGGTGTCTCAGGTCAATGCTGAACTGGCCTAGGCAGCTTAGCTGACTCACAGCACGATGAAAGACTGGAGATGTCTCCCAGCCACAAAAGAAGGATCGGTGTCCTCCAGTGAAAGGTTTGCTGTCTCCCAGCAAAAGATGCTTGGAGTCTCCCAGTAAAAAGGATTGTTCCCCAGCAAAAGAAAAGACGTGGTGGGGTTGTCTCCCAGTAAAAAGAAGTGCTGTCTCCCAGCAGAAAGAAAGACCCTGATAAAACAAAAGGTATGCGTCAAGGCAAGGTAAAATTCAGGTACTATGCAAATATAATTTAGAAGAAATATTAAATTTAATTCACACAAAAAAAACTTTTAGTGGCTGAAGGCCTTATACAATTATTCACTGGTATCAAGAAAATAAAACCGAAGGAAATATTTTGAATTAAATAGACATCAGGTCAAAAAAAAATAAACAGGCAATATCGAAGCCAATTAATTAACAAATCAAAGTTAAGTTAAAATTTACATAAAAGTAGCCATTGTACGCTACTGTACACAGACAAATATTCATTATAAAATAATTATATTTACATAAGTAATGCAGCTACATAAATCTTAAACAAATAGATCATACACTGGTGACAAAATAAACAAAATTGTTAGGTAATCGCTTAATTACACAAAAGAAAAGTTTAGCCGCAAAATACAATGTGATAAAATTTAGCACGTTAAGTATAATCAAAAGAGAAATTCAGTATTACTATTACTAAACATATACATCCAAATATAGTAAATGTAGCTTAATATTTATGAATATAGAATAACCATACCGTATCTGTAAGCGTAACCCAAGAATGAACAAATACCATAGGCCATAGTGAATAGTTAACGGTACTATATTACACCCACCCTGAAATTTTGTAACCAAATCTAATAATTAAGAATCAGCCCTGTCTATGTTATACCCAATATTAATTAAAAGCTAATTAGCAGCAGAAAAAGAATAAGTGAAATACGAAAGTCAACACTTCTGACTGTCAGACATTTAAAATATTTACCCAAATTATTATAGTTTTAAATTGCCGGTCTCTAACGCTGTCAGCTGACATTCCAGAACACAAGATCTGAATTTTTAATGACCTGGCTATCGCTTATTAGCATAATTAGTTGATAAAAAGAAACATCATTAGGTTCCAAATCACGGGCATACACCAATGACTGATTCACTATGACTATGAATACGAAATAACAAAATAAAATTTAACCTTGGGTCACCCGGTAGAGTTCTGACCAACATTATCAAAGAATGTAGTAAATCAAGCTAGCATAGCTGACTAAAAAAAATTAGGTATCGATAAGAATTTGACCTACAAACCTGTGAAGGTCACATAAACCCCATTTAAATTTTAATAAAAAAGAACCATCTGTACATAATTTTTCCTACCACGAAATGTAGCGATCTACTTGTATTTAGAGAAGTTTTAACTACAGAAAAACTAATTAAAAACGTGGACGTCGTAAAAAAAAAATAGAATCAAAAAGGAAATCAACGAAAATTAATTAAAATAGCAGTTTAATCGCGGAATTCTGTGTTTTTTTAAGGGTTTCATAGTGGCAAAAAGGCATACCTGTCGATCTCGGGTCGGGTCTAAGTCCACATGTCCGCTGTCGTCGTAAAAACCGACGAAGAGATGTCGAATTTCTTCTACAAAAACAACTAAAACGGCCTCACTGGACCAACAACGTAACGCCAAAATGGCAAGCAACAAAACAACGTAAAAGAAATTAGTTGTACCGCATTCACAGATCCCAATTTTGGGTGTCTTTCTAAAGACTTTAGAATACGATACAGTCGACGACGCGATCAGTTTGTGAAAAGAACCTCTTCCCCGGTGCCACACCCAATCCTTGTCAAAAATTCCAATATCGATTTTCTTGCACAAGTGGCGTCACAGGGTTGTTTCGAGGTACACTTTGGTACCCAATTATGTACAGTTCTGAAAGCTTTGATTCGATGGTATTCCCTTCTACCCCATTGGCACAATATTCTGCCAGTAAAAATTAACTAAACCAATGAACAACGGAAATATACCAACCAACAAATACATTTTTCCGTATCCATAAACCGACATTCATTAATAGTTTGTACAATTCATTATACTTTGTACAATTATTGGAAACAACTTATGATTTTCGTCAACCAGGAATACATGTAGGCGTGGATCAACATTAGAACCCTTTAAAATCAAGGGACCTAGAACTCAGAACGCAGATCCCATCGTTCCTGGCTTCGACGTTTTCCAACAACAGTCACAGAGGGCGGCTCAGGACAGAAAACTAAGATGTATGCAACAGGCTCGACAGAAAATAATTACGGCCGATTCAAATGTCAAAAATGACGTTTCACGTTTGTCAGGGTAAACAAATTCTAATTTATATTTATTGGCAACTATAGTTTTTAGGGCCAAATTCAGACATATTTCCTTAGGGATTAACTATACAGAAAGAGGGAAAACAAGGCTGGATCCAAGACAGACTAGTGACGGAAAATTTGTAAAAATTAAATTCGAGGTTAGGAAAGATTTTGACTAAATGGAAAACAAATCAAAATAAAACGTTCAAGGAATAAGGGAATATATTCAAAAAGGTAGGTCGAAGTCTTAAAACTCAACTAATTGTTGCAACTGCTATAATAATATTACTTTAATTTCGTATGACAAAACAAACCGTAACAACTCCCCCTCTCCTACGAAAGGAGGGAAATTTTCTCGAGAAAATTAACCGACGATAAGTACTCAAAAATCTACAGTATTTACAAGGTAAGGCAAAAAAAAAAAAATTAACTCCGGAGCTCCGGGGGTATTCCCCTAGGAAGCAACGGACGAAAGTGATAGATACTAGTGGATCGCTACTAACAAAATATATACTCACACAACCATAAGAAAAACTAAACCAAAAAGAAACTCTGACATGACATGACTGGTCCGAGTGTTTCTGACGGCAGCCACCATCTCCGCACCGAAAAGTCAACTGTGCCTCAATGGTATAGTGGCCACATAGACCAACACTGGGAAGATGTGTCCCCAGCTCCGGAATTTCCACCAAGGTCATAAGACACCCGTACTCATCCTATCAGCCTCCAATAAAAGAAAATAAAGAAATAAGTTACTAAAGGTATGGTCTGGGTTTGGCAAAAACATATTAAGTTAAAAAGATTAAGTTTTCAAAGAAAAGTAAGACAGAGAAAAGCCAAACCGGGTTCGTAGATCGTGGCACGCTTGACGGCAGCCAAACACTTCAGCACCAAGAAAACCAAATGTGCTTTTTATAGTGTAGGGCCACGTAGATCGGTCCGGATTTGACACCCGAGAAACCGAAATTTCCGCTAGGCCAAGCATCACCATGGCCGACAACCCTAGCCAACCAAAATTAACCAAGAAAAGAAATAAAATGAAAATTCAGGAACCAGTGTGGTTCCAATACAGACGAAAACAACCCAAAGGCATAATGAGGTAATTTCTCAAACTGCCTATAAAGACACCTACTAAAAATAATACCCGCAGCTTAGTGGATTACTAAACCCACTAACTCAGGTAATCGACAACCCAAAATATTACAATAACCAAAATAATTAAAAATAAAAATTAACTTTGGTCCCCTTGCCGCTAGACAACCAGCGACCCCTCCAGGAGTATCCGGGGTGGAATAAAACTTCAGGGTGCAGGAAGCACAGCCTGGTAACATTAACCCAAAAATGGTAAGGGGGCTAGCATTGCGTAACACTCGAAGAAAGCGTGAGGTACCTCGTGTACTAGCCTCACTCCAGAGCGTCCCAAAACAGATAACCAACTGTCACGCGTCGAGTCAACCAAAGGGTAGAAAAACTAAAAAGAAAAGATAACTAATATACAACCAAGGTAATTTAAGAAGAGAAAGGGATAGCCCATATGTTCCACCGAGCATAAGGAAGTGAATTATAGTAGACACTAAACTAAAAGATGCACCGAATGGGTAGTACATCAGTCCCTGTATGAAACAAAATAAATTAAATAGGGTACTCTGAATGGTGGCACTGCCACCGGCCTGTCGCAACCTAATAGGCCGACTTGAGCTCAGGCCGAACAAAGTAGCTTGGCCCTCCCCTGGCCCGCCGAACAAGTTCGATGGGCAAAATGTTACCCCAGGGGTCAGACTTCCGCCCCCCCTGAACAGCCCTTCCAGTCGGTCTGCTCTCCGAAGGATCAATAGTTCCAACAAAGAACGTCCAAGCGACATTCGGTAGCACCCAACACCGCGCAGCCTAAACAAGGAGATAGGGACAAATAAGTCATAATCGGGAAGGTTCTATTTTGGCTAGTTAAACTATAGCCCAAATATAGAACGCCAAAATAGGGGTCTAGGTACCAAGACCTAGGCCAAAGTCAAATCCAGGATAACAAAAATAGCAAGTCAAATAAGACTATAAAGAAATATCAAGGTAAAATTAAATTAATAATTAAACACAAGAAAAGATAAGGTAAATCAAGGTAAGGTAAGAAACACCAAGTCAAATACTGAAATAAGACTTGGTAGATATGAAGGTAAAATTAACCGAATAATTAAACCCAAAATAAAATAAAATAATAAAGGTAAGGTAAGATAAGATAATCAAGGTGAGGTAAGATAATCAAGGTAACGTAAGGTAATATAAGAAAGTCACAATAAGGACACTAAATCAGATCAAGCTAGGATAACGAAATCACTCAGCAAGATACGGATTAGTGTCATAAGTCAAATCAAGTTTAAGGTGAATTAAATTATCCAAAACAAATTATCAAGTATCATTGCAATCAGTGTATTACGAAATTCAAAATAGGTAAGTTTAAGGTAAATTAAAATAAGGTAATTTAAGGTAAGTTCAGATAAGGTAAATTTAAGGTAAGTTCAAATAAGGTAAATTTATAGTTACTAAAAGATTAATGAATTTATGACTCAAATAAAAATATGCTAAATTTCAGGTTGTTGAGCTAACAAGTAAAATAAATCATCGCCTTAAGAGAAAACAAACTAATGACCATGTGTCGTGTTTACTCCCATCACGTCTCGCGCCAAGATGGGTGTCTGCAAGACACCGCCAAAAAAAAAAACTCTAAATTAATGTTACTAAAGCCACAAAAGTTAAAGAAATTTATATAAGGTAAAGATAGATGATATCATAAGAAAAGACGTAAAGCGATGATAGCAAGTGAAAGTAGTAATAATGCTGAAGGCAGACTTACTACGCGCAACAGCAGCAAGTTGGCTGAAGGCCTAGCTTGCCACGGCTTTCGGAGGACTCCTACCTCCACTAGTTCACCAGTGCAGCACAATTCTAAGCGATAGTGTTCAAATCCATCAAGTCTCGCGCCCAGATGGATCCAAACGCCACTGCGCCCGTCACTGCAGGGCATTAAAAAAAAAGGTATTAAAAGAAAACGGAATAAGGTAACGTTAAAGAAAAATATTTAAAGGTAAAACTAATCATTATCTGAACTCTCATTTGCGGTCGATGGATTATACAGTTTGAGATCTTTTACGTGCCAAACACCTTTACTTTGTCCTGCTCGATCTTGAAGTTCGTAGGTGCAGGACCCTGTTTTCTTCTTAATAATAAACGGGCCCACATAAGCCGGAGCCAGTTTGGCACTATAATAGTTCGCGGCATCGGAAAGACTTTTGTTTTTACGCCAAACCTCTTGTCCAGGTGCATACTCAACGGGTCGTCTACGTAAGTTGTATCTACGTTGATTTCTAACATGAGATGTTTTAATTTTATCCTGAACTTCGCGATATAATTTCCCAAAGGCGGCTTGTCTTTTCCTGACATAATCTTGAAGGTCTGCATTGGTGTTAGCAGTCTCTTCTGCAAAGTCTTGTCCGTACAATTTATGTTCTCTCCCAAAATTAAGAAAGTGCGGAGTAAATCCAGTGGTCTCATGTCGTGATGTTCGCAAAGCACAGCCTATAGAAGCTAGGTTCTCGTCCCAGGTACGGTGGTTATTGTTCTTGATGTAAGATCGCATCATGGTCTTTATGACTCTGTTGACTCGTTCGGTCGGATCAGCTTGTGGATGATAAGATGCTGTGTAGAATAATTTCGTTTTATACCGTTGACAAAGGTTCTGAAATTCCTTGGACTTCATTTGTACTCCATTATCACACATTAGGAACTGTGGTGATCCAAACATTAGGAAAATACCTTCTTCAACCTGTTTGGTGAGAGATTTAGCTGTCGCTGAACGAGAAGGAAATAAAACGGAGAATTTGGTGAAATAATCGGTAACCACAAGAACGTAAGAGTTACCTGACCTCGAACGAGGAAACGGTCCAATATAATCCAGGCTGATACACTGCCAAGGTTGATTTATCACTGGACGGTCACCCATTAATCCTGCAGGAGGTTTTTGTTCTACTTTGTGCTGGGCACAAACTCGACAAGCTTTCACATAACTAGTGACGTCACTCCTCATCTTAGGCCAATAATAGCGTTGGCATACTTTCCAGTAGGTCTTGAATACGCCCACGTGACCTGAAGCAGGTATATCATGGCAACGAGCGAGTATCTTGCGCCTTTTATCCTTAGGAACGACAATTTTCCAAGAACTGGATGGAGTACCAAGGTCCGGATGATTGGTTCTTGCATATTTATACAGCATGTTGTTTTCTACACGCCAAGCAGGAAATTTGTCTGGTTGTTGTTCAAGCCTTACAAACATATTTTTATACCATCCATCAGTGGTGGAAGACATCGGAACATCACTATCATCGGTGTCAATAGCTTCTGCGGAGACAGGAACGGATCTGGACAGAAAATCGGCAACAATGTGCTCTTTACCAGGGCGATGGATTAAGGTAAAATCATAGGGTTGCAGACGAAGCGCCCATCGCGCTAAACGACCTTGAGGGTCTTTTAGTCTGTGCAGCCATAGTAACGAATGGTGGTCAGTTACTACCGTGAAGTGTACCCCTTCCAAATAATGTCTCAACTTCTCCACACTCCAAATCACTGCCAAGCACTCTTTTTCGGTGACTGTATATTTCATTTCTTGTTTAGTCAGTGAACGTGATAGGAAGCATATTACTTTCTCACCATCATCAAAAGTCTGTGTTAAAACTGCACCAAGGCCATATGCGCTTGCATCGGTTTGCAGGACGAAAGGACGGTTAAAATCAGGACAGGTAAGTATCGGTGCTGTAACTAAAGCTTCCTTGATCGCTTTAAAGGCTCTATCACAGTCGGTTGTCCATGACCATCTGACATTTTTCTTAGTCAAGTTAGTTAGCGGAGCTATGGTGGATGAAAAATTCGGAACAAAGCGACGGTACCAAGATGCTGTACCAATAAATCGGCGAATTTCTGTGACATTCTTCGGTGGTATAATATTTACAATTGCCTCAACTTTTAATGGATCTGGTCGGAGTCCCTGACGGTCCACAACATATCCTAAGTACTTCAATTCTGGCAGGCAAAACTGACATTTTTCTAGTGAAACTATGAGTCCCGCTTCATGTAGTCGGTCGAAAACTAAGCCCAACAGACGTAGGTGTTCATCGAAGTCCTGAGATATGAGAATTATATCATCCAGATATACCATGACCGCTGGTTGAAGGTCTGCTCCAAGGACGGTATCTACTATGCGCTGCCAGGTTGCTGGTGAATTGGTTAAACCAAAAGGCATGCGACGGAACTGAAATAGTCCTCTTCCAGGGACGGTAAATGCAGTATATTCACGCGAAGATTCACTTAAGGGAACTGTCCAAAATGCGGATTTGATATCGATGGAACTGAGGTAAGTTGCATCTCTCAGGCGGTCCAAAATGGCAGAAATATAGGGCAAGGGATATGCGTCTTTCTTGCTCAAACTGTTCAAAATTCTGTAATCTACACAAAATCTGTAGGAATCATCCTTCTTGCGCACTAAACATATCGGACTGGACCAAGCACTCTTCGAAGGTTCGATGACTCCATCCTCCAACATTTGTTTAAGTTCTTCATCGATAATTTTCTGCTTAAATGGAGACACCGGGTAATATCTTTGTTTGACAGGTTTCGTACCTGGCTCCACTTCAATAACATGTTCAGCCACCTTACAACATCCCAGGCCTGTACCCATTAAAGCAAGTTTTTCTTTGACTAAGTTATCAAGAGTCATTCGCTGAGCAATAGTAAGGGTACTCTCATCCCGTATGCTAAGTACTTGAGTAGAATTCGTTTCATCTGCGAAATGCCAAACATCCTGATTCAAATCTGGTACGATTCCCATGCTCTTCCAGAAATCGACTCCCAAAATTAAGGTATGAGCCAGTGCAGGCAGGACTAACACATCTATCATGCGGGTTTTTCCCATTAAACTAAACGGTACTTGCATGTAACCAATAGCAGAACAGCTCTCTCCATTAGCAACTGTACATCTTGTTTCTTTACCTAAAAGTTGCAGTCCCAAACTCCGTAGCAACTCATATCCAGGAAGGCCAACAAGTGTTCGAGTGGCACCAGAATCCAGCAAACCTCTTATAGGTTTACCTATAATAGAAACTTCCAAATAAGGACGTTGATCTCCTCGTGCGTGACTAATGATGAAATCTAAAAGAATTTTGGATGAAAAGTCAAAATCATTGGTCGATACACGCTTGGTATTGGGAGAAATCGTACGACCTATTGATTCCCCCGGGAAGCGTTTCCCGAATTAGCACATTTTGGGCAAGATCTTACAGTGACATTAGGTGTTCCACAACGATAACAGTGTGTTTTTCTAGGGCTTTGACAATCTCGATTAAAATGTCCCGTTTGTTGACAATTCCAACAGACTACTTCTCTAGGACCTCTACTGGTAGTAGGAGGGTTGACATGTCTCACTTCATTGACCTTAGTTGGAGGTAAGGCTTCTTGCATATCTGAGACGAAGGCGAAATCAGGTTCTACAAATCCTTGTCGCTTCCGAGATGGCGGTACATAATGTTCTGCACGGTATTTCTTGGCTTCTAAAACCAGGCACTGCTCCTCTAATTCTTCCAATGAGTTCACTATGGGTAACTGAGTGGTGTAAAATGGAGCTAAATTCCTAGTTATCATGTCCAACTTTGCATCCTCACTGAGGGAACCATAACGCCGAAACAGAGCCTGCATGCTTGAAAGATAGTCCACTATGCTTTCTGATGGATCTTGAGTCCTTTCGAGCATTTCTTTAAAGAGTCGAGCACGATAATCTGGTGGTTCAAAGTGTCTGCTAAGCAGTTCAGCTAGTTCTCTCCAGTTGTTAAACCGGGAACGGTTCGCTCTAAACCAATTCAATGCCTTGCCTTCAAATAAATCTATGGCAGACTCAAACAGTTCTCTTTCTGATACATTACGAGCCAATCTCAGCTCGTTTACTCTCTCCAAGAATCCATGGACTGACATACCCTTGGGATCTCCTGTAAATTTAAGGCCCCATTTTTCAATACGTAGTGCCTTGAAGTTCGACACTGGCTGTCTATTTGGGGTCGAACCATGTTGAGTTGGTCCAGGCACTTCATCTTCTGACGAATCATCAGAATCAGAACATCCCGAGCGTGCTGCATCCAATAAGACACTCAAGTTAGGATCTCGTCTGGATACTTGCTCTAGCTCGTCAAGAGCAGATAAGGTTTCTGCAATTAATATTGCTCGTGCGTCAGCATCCTCTGACGACAGTTGGTTAACTGGTACACGATCAATTCGGTTGAGAAGATGGACCAAGTGTGTCTGTAGACGTTCAAATTTGGTCTTGGCTTTTTCTCCAGTAACGGACTTAATCGCCAATTTAGTCTTCCTCAAGTTAGTCGCCACATAAGCTCTTTCCTCAGCAAAATCCATATTATAGGGAGGGTGACTTATAGACTTACTAACTTTCTCCATCTGCAACAATGGGCGTAAAGATGCACGAAGGCTTTCGACAGTTTTCGTTTCATCAGCTGGAATGCCACGAACTTGCAACTCATAAATGAGCATATCCTTTCTAAGGTAATGCACTCTCATACTGTAATCCATCGTAAATTATTACGAGTCAAATAATACACAAGCAAAAATAAATTTAAAGAAAAATCAATAAAATATTAACACTGATTGCACTTGACACTGTAAACTGCAAATAATTTGCACAACAAAATTTTCAGATAAGTTTCACTAATTAAACTTCACCAAAAAGATTTAAAAAAAAAATAAACCGGTTAGGACAGCGATGTCCTAACAGAAAGAATAACGAAAACCCGTCAGAACAGCGAAGTTCTGATGGCTACTACAAAACAATAGGTAGGCCGCAAAAAAAAATATTGCATTATCAGCAAAAAAATCTCATCAGAGGTAAGACAACATATCAGAAGCGCAAAAATCGATAAATGAATAATTAAAAAAAAAAAAATTTTGATAATGTTAGTACCAAAGTGCTCTATCTGGTCTCACCAAACGCAGTTTCTTTTTGCTTGAATGCCCCACGTTGGGCGCCAAAATTTGCCACGCTCTTTTTCGCACAGAAGAAGAATTTTACTTCTACTTACCCTTCATAAATAAAAATTCAAAGTTCGGTAAAAAAAATTAAAAAAAAAAGATATTGAGAATTTACAAAATTAACTCACGTAAAGAGTTGAGTTGAATGCGAGAGGCTTGCGCATGCGTGCCAAAAAAAATGCCCTAGCTCCAATGCCGGAGAGAGAGGGGGTTTAATAAGGGCGCCACTGTTTTTAATGCCGAGTGAAAAACAGAAACCCTCCTAGATAGTATTGGGATCTCACTTTCAGCTCACTCACTCACATATAGTTACCATATTATCAAAAAAAAAAAAAAAAATCCAAGAAACTGCGCTGTCTGGTGAGGCAAATAAAACACTACCATTAAAAACAAATTTACTAATATATTACAGATTCGTTAGGGCAAAAATTTTGATAACACATCAGTGTATTTTGTCCTTTTGTGAAATTCGATACAGTGAAATTATTAGGTATTATTATTATTAAATAAAATTATTAATGTTATTACCATTATTATTGGTATTATGGTTATTATTATAACAATTTGTAGGTCTCATGACCGGTTTTGTCGTAACTAAGTTCAAACCCTGAGGGGGAAATAAAATAAAAGAAAGTTAAGGTACTAATCCGCTTTAAATTAAATAATGTCAACCATGGTTAAAGTCGATATCGAACAAATTTGTTATCAAGAAAAATAGGTAACGCCAATTATAAAATTAAAAAAAAGTTGCCTGAAGGGGTTCGTCCCCTGTTGACGGTGTCTCAGGTCAATGCTGAACTGGCCTAGGCAGCTTAGCTGACTCACAGCACGATGAAAGACTGGAGATGTCTCCCAGCCACAAAAGAAGGATCGGTGTCCTCCAGTGAAAGGTTTGCTGTCTCCCAGCAAAAGATGCTTGGAGTCTCCCAGTAAAAAGGATTGTTCCCCAGCAAAAGAAAAGACGTGGTGGGGTTGTCTCCCAGTAAAAAGAAGTGCTGTCTCCCAGCAGAAAGAAAGACCCTGATAAAACAAAAGGTATGCGTCAAGGCAAGGTAAAATTCAGGTACTATGCAAATATAATTTAGAAGAAATATTAAATTTAATTCACACAAAAAAAACTTTTAGTGGCTGAAGGCCTTATACAATTATTCACTGGTATCAAGAAAATAAAACCGAAGGAAATATTTTGAATTAAATAGACATCAGGTCAAAAAAAAATAAACAGGCAATATCGAAGCCAATTAATTAACAAATCAAAGTTAAGTTAAAATTTACATAAAAGTAGCCATTGTACGCTACTGTACACAGACAAATATTCATTATAAAATAATTATATTTACATAAGTAATGCAGCTACATAAATCTTAAACAATTAGATCATACACTGGTGACAAAATAAACAAAATTGTTAGGTAATCGCTTAATTACACAAAAGAAAAGTTTAGCCGCAAAATACAATGTGATAAAATTTAGCACGTTAAGTATAATCAAAAGAGAAATTCAGTATTACTATTACTAAACATATACATCCAAATATAGTAAATGTATAGCTTAATATTTATGAATATAGAATAACCATACCGTATCTGTAAGCGTAACCCAAGAATGAACAAATACCATAGGCCATAGTGAATAGTTAACGGTACTATATTACACCCACCCTGAAATTTTGTAACCAAATCTAATAATTAAGAATCAGCCCTGTCTATGTTATACCCAATATTAATTAAAAGCTAATTAGCAGCAGAAAAAGAATAAGTGAAATACGAAAGTCAACACTTCTGACTGTCAGACATTTAAAATATTTACCCAAATTACTATAGTTTTAAATTGCCGGTCTCTAACGCTGTCAGCTGACATTCCAGAACACAAGATCTGAATTTTTAATGACCTGGCTATCGCTTATTAGCATAATTAGTTGATAAAAAGAAACATCATTAGGTTCCAAATCACGGGCATACACCAATGACTGATTCACTATGACTATGAATACGAAATAACAAAATAAAATTTAACCTTGGGTCACCCGGTAGAGTTCTGACCAACATTATCAAAGAATGTAGTAAATCAAGCTAGCATAGCTGACTAAAAAAAATTAGGTATCGATAAGAATTTGACCTACAAACCTGTGAAGGTCACATAAACCCCATTTAATTTTTAATAAAAAAGAACCATCTGTACATAATTTTTCCTACCACGAAATGTAGCGATCTACTTGTATTTAGAGAAGTTTTAACTACAGAAAAACTAATTAAAAACGTGGACGTCGTAAAAAAAAAATAGAATCAAAAAGGAAATCAACGAAAATTAATTAAAATAGCAGTTTAATCGCGGAATTCTGTGTTTTTTTAAGGGTTTCATAGTGGCAAAAAGGCATACCTGTCGATCTCGGGTCGGGTCTAAGTCCACATGTCCGCTGTCGTCGTAAAAACCGACGAAGAGATGTCGAATTTCTTCTACAAAAACAACTAAAACGGCCTCACTGGACCAACAACGTAACGCCAAAATGGCAAGCAACAAAACAACGTAAAAGAAATTAGTTGTACCGCATTCACAGATCCCAATTTTGGGTGTCTTTCTAAAGACTTTAGAATACGATACAGTCGACGACGCGATCAGTTTGTGAAAAGAACCTCTTCCCCGGTGCCACACCCAATCCTTGTCAAAAATTCCAATATCGATTTTCTTGCACAAGTGGCGTCACAGGGTTGTTTCGAGGTACACTTTGGTACCCAATTATGTACAGTTCTGAAAGCTTTGATTCGATGGTATTCCCTTCTACCCCATTGGCACAATATTCTGCCAGTAAAAATTAACTAAACCAATGAACAACGGAAATATACCAACCAACAAATACATTTTTCCGTATCCATAAACCGACATTCATTAATAGTTTGTACAATTCATTATACTTTGTACAATTATTGGAAACAACTTATGATTTTCGTCAACCAGGAATACATGTAGGCGTGGATCAACATTAGAACCCTTTAAAATCAAGGGACCTAGAACTCAGAACGCAGATCCCATCGTTCCTGGCTTCGACGTTTTCCAACAACAGTCACAGAGGGCGGCTCAGGACAGAAAACTAAGATGTATGCAACAGGCTCGACAGAAAATAATTACGGCCGATTCAAATGTCAAAAATGACGTTTCACGTTTGTCAGGGTAAACAAATTCTAATTTATATTTATTGGCAACTATAGTTTTTAGGGCCAAATTCAGACATATTTCCTTAGGGATTAACTATACAGAAAGAGGGAAAACAAGGCTGGATCCAAGACAGACTAGTGACGGAAAATTTGTAAAAATTAAATTCGAGGTTAGGAAAGATTTTGACTAAATGGAAAACAAATCAAAATAAAACGTTCAAGGAATAAGGGAATATATTCAAAAAGGTAGGTCGAAGTCTTAAAACTCAACTAATTGTTGCAACTGCTATAATAATATTACTTTAATTTCGTATGACAAAACAAACCGTAACAACATTTTATGAGGTTCAAACTAATATTCAAAATCTTAGCACCGACACAACTGATGACGTGTTTGACATTGAAACTAAAGATTTCGAAGATACATATTTTAAATATATTTCTAAAGCGAAAACTGCTCTGGAAGACAATGCTCCAACGTCCCCAGGTGGGGGGCAAAGTCAGGGGGATGATAATCGAACCGTGGCATCAAGCTCTAATAGAAGCCAAATTATACAATCGGGACCTAATGTGAAGCTTCCTCCCATACCTTTACCTAATTTTGATGGTGCCTATGACCAATGGTTATTTTTTAAAGACACTTTTCATTCTCTTATACATGATAATGACTCAATACCTGAGGTTCAAAAATTTCATTACCTTCGGTTATCTTTAAAAGGCGCTGCTGCTGACTTATTAAAATCTTTGGAAAGCTCTGCTGCTAATTACTCTATAGCCTGGAATTTACTGGTTAAAAGATATGAAAACACACAAATTTTAATCAGAAATCATATTAAAGCACTTTTTGATCTCGATTATGTAAAAGTCGAGTGTCATACAAGTTTACGTAACCTCTTGGATGGCCTTAATCGTCATCTTAGGGCTCTACACGTACTAAAACAACCAGTAGATTCCTGGGATGCACTTATTATACATATGATATCTTTAAAGTTAGATAATTCTACTCGGAGAGAGTGGGAAAATGAATATTCCAAGCATGATGCTGTTACGCTTGATATGTTTACAAACTTTTTACATGATAAATGTAGAGTGTTAGAAAGTTTGCAAATAAATAATAATCAGAAAGGTAATCGAAGGCATAGTTTATCGGTAACATATGCACCTATTTGTTCCCTGTGTAGCAAGGATCACACTGTTTATAATTGTAAGACTTTTCTCAATTTCAATGTTAATAAAAGAATGACTGAAGCTAAAAAACGAAAATGGTGCTTAAACTGTTTAAGAAATAACCACCCTACTGAACAGTGCCGCTCTCAACCTTGCAGAAAGTGCTCAAAAAGGCATAATACTTTATTGCACACTAATTTTACACCTAATACTCAATCTGAGGCTAATAATAGTCAAAATCATCAAGCTCTCAATGGCAACTTGCAAAATCCTGAGCCTACTATGCCGCATGCCGGCCAGCATAAACAAAATACTTTAAATGCTCAGGATAATGTCAATGCTTACCATTCTGTAAATAGTGTGCCAAAGGTATTATTATCAACCGCCATAGTCAATGTTCTTGATAAAAACGGTGAGAGTCATACGTGTCGAGTTATGTTAGACAGTGGCAGTGAATCTAGCTTTATCACAGAACGAATGTGTGCCAAGCTGGGTTTAAATATTATTAGCACTAATATTTCTGTGACAGGTATAGGGCAAACTAACTCCAAGGTCTTAAAGCAAACTGATATCACAATACAAGCACGTCAAAGCTCTTATGAAATGAACTTAAAATGTTTAATTTTACCAAAAATAACTAACAAAATACCATTTATGGTCATAGATATTTCTCATCTTAAAATTCCCACTAATATTATATTAGCTGATCCCAGTTTTAATGAACCTGGTCCTATCGACATTTTGATCGGTTGTGACAAATTTTGGCATTTGCTTAACACGGGTCAAATTAAACTAGGTCATAACTTACCAGTTATGCAAAAACCCCAACTAGGATGGATAATTTCTGGAAGCATAGCTTCTAATCAGCCTAATTCTCAAATTACATGTAATTTAAGCATAACTCAAAATCTCGAAAACAGTTTGACTAAATTTTGGGAACTAGAGGAAAGAAATATTCAAAAATCTTTATCGATTGATGAGCAAGTGTGTGAAAACCTTTTTCAAACTACTACTAAACAAAATTTGGATGGTCACTTTGTGGTGTCGCTACCTTTAAAACAACCTACTTCAGTGTTAGGCGAGTCTAGAGAAATAGCTAAAAAACGGTTCTTAAATCTAGAGAAAAAACTTCAAAAAAATGAGCAGCTTAAAATTGAGTATAGTAGGTTTCTTGATGAATATGAGGAGCTTGGGCATATGTCTCAAATTAATACAGATGTACTAAAAAATATGGATTCCTTTTATCTTCCACATCATTGTGTGTTAAATAATGCTAGTACAACTACAAAATTACGCGTTGTATTTGACGGGTCAAGTAAATCTTCCAGTGGCTACTCATTAAATGACATTCTTCTGGTAGGGCCTACAGTACAAGAGGACCTATTTGCCATCGTTTTGCGAGCAAGAAAACATAATATTTTTCTCACAGGCGACGTCGCTAAGATGTATCGGCAAGTTTATGTAGACAAAACTCAGCGCAACCTTCAGCTGATATTGTGGCGCTCTGATCCATCCTGTGAAATAAAAACTTATCAACTAAACACACTTACCTATGGCACTGGTCCAGCAGCTTACTTGGCTACAAGGTGTCTTATGGAACTTTCTGTGCAATGTAAGCAATCTAATCCCTTAATAAGTCAAATAATTGCTAAAGATTTTTATGTTGATGATCTTTGTACTGGAGGCAATACTATCGATGAGGTCAAAAATATTAAAACTCAAATTACTCAAATTCTTTTGTCAGGAGGATTTGATCTTCGTAAATTTCATTCAAATGAGCCTGCAGTCTTGTCAACGGATCCAAAGTCAAAGATACTTCCGTTCATTTTGGTGAGTCTGGTGAGAATAAAACTTTGGGTCTTTATTGGGACTCAAAAAATGATACTTTCAAATATTCAATTTGTCAAATGACCAGGGAAGGGCCAGTCACTAAAAGAAATATTTTGTCATGCATAGCACAAATTTTTGATCCCTTAGGTCTTATTGCACCAGTGGTGATTACAGCAAAAATTATTATTCAAAGGCTCTGGCAGCTTAAGTTGTCTTGGGACGAATCTGTACCTTTGGATGTATTAACCAAATGGAGAACATTATACAACCAATTGGTTGACTTGAATGATTTAAAGGTTCCTAGGACTATTCTTATTAAAAATCCTATTTCTGTTGAGCTTCATGGTTTCTCGGATGCTAGTGAGGTAGCATACGGGGCTTGTATTTTTATTCGCTCTATTGACAGTGCAGGAGACTGTCATGTCAGTTTACTTTGTGCTAAAACAAGAGTAGCTCCATTAAAAGTGGTAACTATACCGCGGCTTGAACTGTGTGGGGCGCTCCTTCTTGTTGAGCTTGCTAATAAAGTAAAAAATTCTTTAAATATTCCATTTGAAAAAACATATTACTGGTGTGATTCTACAATTGCAGTAGCATGGATTAAATCTCGTTCTCTAGATTTTAAAATATTTGTTGCAAACAGGATTGCACAAATACAATCTCTCACTAAACCTGATGAGTGGAATTATATAAAGACCAGTGAAAATCCTGCTGATCACTTATCTCGAGGCCTCAGTCCAGGAAGTCTTATTTCTAATTATCTTTGGTGGCATGGCCCCCCTTGGCTTTCTATGTCTGATGACTTGTGGCCAATAACCGCAGTCCATCTTGACAATACAGAATTGCCTGAAGTGCGCACAAAGTCAATTGCGCTGATATCTAACATAAATGATTATGATATTTTTAATAGGTTTTCTTCTCTAAGTAAATTGCAAAGGGTTCTGGCATATTGCCTTAGGTTTATAAATAACTGTAAAGTATCTAAAAGCATGAGACAAAGTGGTTTTCTCACTTGCAATGAATTAAGGAAAGGTTTATTGCAACTGATAAAAATGGCGCAATATCAGGAATTTAAAGAAGAAATACGCAGTTTGTCTAAAACCAATAAACTTTCAAATAAAAGTTCATTAATAATGCTAAATCCATTTATGGATGGACAGGGAATTTTGAGAGTAGGAGGTAGGTTGAGACATTCTGAATTTGTAGAACATAAAAAACATCCTGCCATCTTGCCGGCAAAACATAGGTTAACATTGTTAATTGCGCAATATGAGCATATTAGACTATTGCATGCTGGTTCTCAAAATCTTCTGGCCTCTATAAGGAATCATTATTGGCCTCTTGCTGGCAGAAACTTAGTAAAAAAGGTGGTTAGATCTTGCACAAAGTGCTTTCGTTTTGATACTTCTGGCATTCAACATATTATGGGTAACTTACCGAAACACCGCGTAACACCAAGCAGACCTTTTTTATTTACTGGTATCGATTTTATGGGCCCGGTATTAATAAAGGATAGACTAGCAAGGAATTATAAAACAGTAAAGGCATGGGTCTGTCTGTTTGTATGCTTATCAACAAGAGCGATACATCTTGAGCTTGTTGGAGACTTGTCCACCAATGCTTTTTTTGCTGCGTTAAGGCGATTTTTTTCTAGACGCGGAATAAGTTCTGACATATATTCAGATCACGGAACTAATGTAGTTGGGGCGAAAAATGAAATTGAAAGGCTTTTGGTTAAAAATAAAGATGAAATTCATTCGCGACTCAGTTGTGACGGTGTCAAGTGGCATCTGATTCCACCTAGAGCTCCACACTTCGGGGGCCTCTGGGAAGCTGGAGTAAAATCCACAAAGTTTCACCTTAAAAGAGTAATAGGTACAAATGCGCTTACCTTTGAAGAATATTATACAGTCCTCCCACAAATCGAAGCTATTTTAAATTCGAGACCTATATCTCCTCTCAGCCATGATCCTTCAGATCCTCAACCTTTAACCCCCGCACACTTCTTGATTGGGCAACGACTAACCACTATCCCGGACGAAGACTACGTTCACATTCCTGAGAATCGACTTTCAAGGTTCAAGAGGCTGCAAAGGATGGTTCAGCATTTTTGGGCACGCTGGTCCAAGGAATACATTTCTGAGTTGCAACAGCGAACTAAATGGAAACAAAGCTTTCCCAATCTGCTAAAACCGGGCTCTGTTGTACTGGTAAAAGAAGATGGACTACCACCTCTTAAATGGCAATTGGGTGTTGTAAACGAAGTTCATCCTGGCTCTGATGGCGTTGTTAGGGCTGCTACCATTAAAACTCCAACCTCCATCTTTAAGCGACCTGTTGTAAAGCTGTGCATCTTACCTAATGATGAATCATAGAACGTTGAAACCGTATGGATTTCAAGGCGGGCAGTATGTTTAGACGACCTTAACATCACGTTTGAACAACCTTAGCTACAATTTAAATATACGCAAATCTATGGCAACGACGAATGTCAACGTTGTCAACTAACAAAAAAGACACTTTAATTACTTGATATAAAGAAAAATGTAATAGAAATAGTTAATTGTTAAAGTTTAAATAAAAATCATACAAATCATAAATCTTCAGAGTTTGTACTACGTATAGACCATAACAACTTGGGCACTTATTCCTAAGGTGTTGACAAAAAATCGTTGACATACTTTTATTTTTTCAGACTTTTCTCCAATGGCGTGGTAAACAAATGACAACTGACGACGACTTTCTTTCTCTTGAAATTCTTCAACATGTTCTGGATCTTCTCGTTCAACTTCTCTTATACGTGTCCTAGACTTTTGCTTAAAATCTACCAACTTGAATATCAATTGCCTTTGCTGGTTTACATTACCTAACGACCAATATTCTTGAAAAAGGGATTTTCTTACATCTTGAGAAATTTTTGAATAACATTTCATTCTGCAAGTTACAGGACACGGATCTTTCAGTTTTCTCTCCTCTTTTGTTTTTCCTTTCCAGGTTACATATTTGTTTCCACTATTTCTGAGTCTCTTAATAGTATTACGTCTCCAGGATTTTTCATCTTTTAATATCTTTCTAGTCTTTTTGACTCGTTTATTTACTTTACTTTCATTATGGTTTTCGTTATCCTCTGAATCGGTAGATGATGGAATATAATCACGATCCTTAACAGAATCATCGGAATCTTCTACATATTCGTTTATGATCCTCTGCAATCCACTAGGTCCGGCAACTCCTATATCGTCGTGGAAATTAGACTTCGTACAGACTTTACTTTCCTTTTCGAAAATAGTCTGTTTTAATCCATCAAAGTGTTGAATTGGTGAATTCGTTGATCTACTAGAATGGCGAGGGCTATATTCATTTTGCGAAAGATCTGAATTTATTTCGAATTCTTCTTCAACGACTGATTTTTCCAACATGTCTTTTTCAGTAGCCAGTTGTGGATTATTCATTTCCCAATTTACTGCATGTAGATCAGCTTGACTGGGTACCACTTCGGTAGTATATTGCATGCTGACATCATTTTGCTTGGCTTCGTCAATAACAATTCCTAAACATCCTTGATCGAGTTGATTGGCGCCGTTAAGTGAATATCTTTGTTGTTCCGTAGCTGCTGCAAATGAAAGAAACAAATTAGGGGATTAGATTTTCAAATGCAACATATGGAGACATCGACCAGTTCATATCAAGTACAAAAAAACAATTTATGCAACAAAACATGAAGGAAGATAAGTTAATACGGCCTTTTACCCGTGAAATATAATCGTAAAAGCTTTAAGCAATTAAACGGTGACTATATGGCTCTTTAAAATTTTCATGAACTAAAAATAGCCGACGCTGAGTTAATTATTAACAAATGAAGCTACAACATCACAGAATGAGAAAGGCATCAAATTTATAACATCTTGCTTTTGCTTCGGGAGTTAAAAACTACTTAGAGCTGGTATATTCACCTTCTCTTAGGTTCCCAATAGCCAACTGGAACGTTAATGTTATAGTTAGTTATCAGAACCCTGCCGCAGGAAGTGGATATATCGAGGGTTAAATATTTTGTCATTAACAGTTACTGTAAATTTAGTTCATATTATTTGTACTCACTTTCTACTTGTTTAATGCTTGACAAAAGGTTGACATCGAAATCTAGTCTTATTTCTTGCTGCGTCTCCATTTCACAGTCTGTTATATTAGGTTGCATGACCGTTAGTTCTGTATATTCGTCATTATCTGCAATGGTACCTGTTGCTTTGAATAAACAATGTTCTTGATTTTCTCCGAGAACCCTTGAAGAGCCTGGGTCTGTAAGAATAGCATAAGTTAGAAAGAACACTGCGGTATTATTTTAAATTTTAAATAATATAATTATCGAAACTGTCATTGAGAAGCTGTGTAAGCTAACCTTATTTCTATTAAATTTATATACATTTAATCTCAGAGACTTTTGACAACACGACATCATTCAAAAACTGCAACGATTTAAAAACATAAATGTAGAAAAAGATAAGAAAAATTACATTACATTTTCTTTTTACACATAACTAAACTAAAATAATTATATTTTATACATTATACAGAAGAGTTCCTTTAGAGTAGGTGTTACAATTTTTCATTGTTTCGTTATTTGTTTACCATTACCGTTTATCTATGCAACAGCACCCTAATCTTATTAACCTCTAAAATTAAGGTAGTATTCCACTGGCAACTTTTCGCGCCTGACGTCACTCTTCCCAGAATCCATCTTCTTTCGGCTTTTTCGCGCCATGGCCAACTAGAGAGAAGGAGCGAAAACGCGAGAAGCGAAAAGTTGCCAGTGGAATACCTCCTTAGGCTATTAAATGCAGTATGCTTCTGTCACTGTCACACATAATGGACAAAGAAAACTACTAAAGTCTATAAAAGTGCCTAATAACATATTTTTTAAGGAGTAACAGTGTTGGTATTATTCCTATTTGAGAAACGAATGACCTAACCTAACTTTTGTCATTTCAAATGTTTAAATTCCGTATTTAAGGATAAATGTTGAATTATTTTATAATAACTTACCTAGTGAGTTGGAAATTGCCAATTCTAAAATTCTTTTTGCTCTACTACCACTCATTTTTACACTTTTTAGAAGCGTTGTATACACAACACAAACTCTGATGCACGTGTAGCTATTCTATGTCCACAAACGTCAAAAACATCTGAAACAAATGTAAATCCTATGTCCAGATTAGGTAGCCTATGTCCATTAAACTTTATTGTTTAGTAGCTTTAGTCCATGTAGGCTAGTTCTGCATTGAAATATATTGTCTCTTCGAGATAGGATAATTTTAAATACTGTGTTTACAGACATTTGAGCACCTTTAGGACATAGTTTACTTCTGCATTAAAACTGTCATGCTCTGTGCCTTAGGTTTCAGTAAAAACATTAAAAACGCTAAAAATGGACTTAGGCTAGTTCTGCATTAGGGCAGCGATATACAAGTACATATCCACACGAAAAACGCAGCCAGGCAATGGCTGGGGCTGATGTTGACCCTTTGGTAATGATGAAATATTTCAAATGCAGCAAGGCAGCCCTATCTGAAGTGATCTTTAGGGATGTAAATAATTTCAGGATTTTTGAAAAAATTATTAGTTATATACAGTTGTTGAGAGGACAGTTTGCTATTGTAATTTTACTGGAAAAATTAAATAACCAGCTTTAAAGTTCAGGTACTTACGTAGCGATTTATGGTCTTATGGTAGTCTTACATGGTAGGTTGGCATTCACTCTCTATCATTCTCTCTTCATTCAGCCATTCTGCTTTCATTCCTATTTACATCCGCATACTTTCTACTTAAATTAACGGATGGTTGTTTTTATGTACAAACATACAAATATATGTATATATATTAAAAGTAGTATTTACAAGTTTTATTTATTATTAAGTATTTACAAAAGCGTTATGTGCTTGGTAGAATTTAATTTAAGCCACTTTCTTGGTCGCAGCATTTTTGTCTAGTTTCTACGACAGTAGGGCATCTACTGGCTTCGTAGTTTCGTAGCATCGACAGGGTCGCCTAAGCGCCGACCCTTCACGATTAATTTCGATTTCAATGTCCTTTCCCTGAAACAAAGATTTCTCATTAATTGTGGAAGTAACCACACGTTCTAGTGGGGGTTCTATGTCCACTAAGATGCATACAGGTACATTTCTGTTAAACGATACACTATAAGTATTTTCTGGAATACCAAAAGTTGGTTCCCGGTGTTGAACATGAGTTACAGTATTATCCATGAATGGATTGGTGTTTTCTAAGTTTGACGCAACAGCAGGGACTTTTAGGAGGATCCCACCTTCCACCCGGTTGCTCTGGAATTCGTCAACCGCCTCAAGAAAAGAAGGGGACGAATCGGGGTTATGACTTATTGAAGTTGTTGAAGTGGTCTGATTTTCTAGACTCTGATGGGACATTTTGTTTTTATCTGTTTTTTTCTGAAATGAAAATTTTAAAGATTGATAATTTCAAATTATGGGAATTTCACGGTTAAGAGGACTTAAAAGTATGCTAGCTTTGGCGCACTTAACTTAAAGTTTATTATTCCGAACGTTGGCTCTTTTTGGGTAATAATAACTTTTTTACTAACTTAAAGAATTTTCTTAATAAAATTAAAATGGATTTTTCCAAAATAAAATTAAAAGATTTTTTCTAAAATAAATGAAAAGTTTTAATTCTAACTTTCAAATTATTTTGTTGAATAAATAGTAAGTAATTCTTTTCTTTAAGTTAGCTTGCTTAATTTTAAAAAGCAAATGGCTTTTTTTACAAGATCCTTATCTTTACTTAAAATAAAATTTATGTTTCCCGTAGGAAGTTTTTTCCAAGTTTTTTATGAAAAAATTTACAAGTTTTTTCGTGACAAAATCTTTTTAAAGTCTTTGGGCGAAGTTAAACAATGTCTTTTTTAATACACTAAAAGTTATTTAGGTATTTAGAATTTCTTTTTAAAGTATTTGTTAAATTCACAAAAAGTGAGAAATCACACTAAGTGAAAAAGTTTCTAAGTTGAAAAAGTTCTATACCAATCTGTTCCCCAGTCCTGTCAACAATTATGAACAGTCCCAAGTTTTGTATGGCTTGCGAAAAGTTATTTCAGAACTAGCCAAGATATACCTAGTCTTGGATATTTAATGTTTTTGAGAACGCGAAGCGCTAACTTTTTATCACCCGGTTTCTTCAACTCGGCATAGAGCGATTACGACAGCCTTATTCTCGGTTGCCGCAAAAGTCTAATCCAAAGTACTGGAGGTAAATAATGACTTTTCGCCCACTAAGTGCAATTGTGGAGTACTTGGCCAAAATTCCCTACGAAACGTAAGTTGGTTGTGCAACTTATATCGCGTACACGCACAAGAAGTTCTTGAGATTCAAGCTGTTCAGCGATGCTTCTTTTGATTTAGAAGTTCTAAGCTGATGTCTGATATTGGTGGTGAAATCTGACGGCTTGTGCTGCAAGATATTGTATCGAACTTTGTTTGTTGTTAAAGCCTTAAAAAGGACTGTTATGATAGCCTTAAAAAAGACTATTAAGAATTTCTTGTGAAAATCTTAATAAAGACTTTTTCGAATTTCCTTGAATTATCACGAATTTCTTATCCAATCTCAGCCCCGTTGATTTACTTTCGCGTTTACTAACGATAACACGTAGCAGAAAGCGTATCTTTTTAATTTAAAGATGTTAAAACGTAGGCTGGCGACGAATTTTCTCAGAAAACTGACTAATGCAGAGATCAAGGGGAAACGGATAACTAACTAGTGCCTTTTCGGTACCATGTTTTATAAGCAAAATTAACTCTGCCCTTTTTTACTAATTTCCAGTCAATCTCGAACGACACGTGGATCTGAGCGTTCAGGCTCCCTTGAGAGTCCGCTGAGATATACTCTCCACCGTTATGCTCATTTCGATCGCTGTCGTCGGCGGGGTAACATCTCCCGTACGAACGTAAATTAAGAAAATTTTAATGTTATATTCCTGTTGTCGGGTAAGTTAAGACATTTAAGTCTTTTTAGTCTTATGAAATTTTCTGTTTAAAATTCAAATAGACTTTTGAACGACGTATTTAAGTTTTTGTAATAGCTAATCGTTTTCGGATTATTTTCGCTCTTTCCCTGGACTTTAAACCAGTTTTTATACTAAAGTGGACCTCCTGGGCCAAGGGGTATATGGTACTTATGTTTTAATGTACATAGTCCAATAATATTCAATTTTACACGGATTTTTTATGAAACATTAATCTAGTTAAATTTTGCACTTTGCTTCAAGGGATTTTAAACCTTAATGTTTTTTCCGCAAGGGAAGTGCCTCCTGGGCAAGGGGGTTCGTTCTTTCATACGCTGTATTCACGTAGAAGGACTAAACATAAGTTTTGTAAAGTAGACAACGTGGTTATTGTTTTACACTACTTTAAAAGCTTCTAAACCTTGTTTAGGGGGGAATATAAGCTTCATGCGCTTAGGGGTATATGTATACAGGGTATTTATAAGCTATGACTTATTTTTCCATAATTATGTACAATAGTTTATCAACTAAAACGTACAAATACGACAACAGTGTCGTACTTGTGCCGACCCTTCACGAGCTAACTCGAAATTATCGTTTTTTCCCTGAAACAGAAAATTCGTGTTATTCGTGGAATTTACCACATGTTCTAGTGGGGGTTCTATGTCCACTAAAATGCCTACAGGTACATTTCTTTGAAATGATACGCTGCGAGAATTTACTGGCCAACTAAACGTTGGTTCCAGATTTGGAACATGGGTTTCTAAGTTATTTATGAATGGATTTGTCATTTCTAAGTTTGCCGCAACAGCAGGGGATGTTAGGAGGATCCCACCTTCCACCCGGTCGCTCTGGATATCGTCAACCGCCTCAAGAAAAGAAGATGACGATACACGGTTATGGCTTTCTAGAGTTGTAGTTGTGGTTTGGGTTTCCAAACTCTGATGGGACATTTTATTATTTTTTAATTTTTCTTGGATAGAAAATATTTCAAAAGTGATAATTTTAATTATGGGACATTCACGGTTAAGAGGGCTTTTAACAAATAATGCTAGCTTGGGGCGCAATTATTGTAAAGTTTAACCTTGCTGGAATGTGGCTCTTTTTAAGCAAAATTAACTTTTACTAACTTAAAGAAGTTATATAAATAACAAACTCAAAATGGATTTTTCCAAAATAAAATAAATTCTAAAATAATTGTCAAGTCTTTATTCTAACTTTCCAAAATATTTTTAAAATAAAATAAAATAAATAATTTTCTTTAAGTTAGCTTTTTGTCTTAAGGTTAAAAAGCAACGGCTTTTTTACAAGATCCTTATAGATACTTAAAGTAAAAATGTCTATTTTTTCCCGCAGGGAATATTTTACAAGTTTATGAAACAACAAATGTTTACAAGTTTTTGTACAAAATATTTTTATAAGTCTTTGGGTGAAAATTAAACAATGTGGTTTAATACGCAAAATGTTTTTAACAAGGTAGAATTTCTTTCTAGAAATCTTTGTTAAATTACCAAAATTAAAAATCACACTAAGTGAAAATATTATTTTTAAAGTCTTTAAAAATCGCAACCGGCGAACAAATCACGCTAAGTGAAAATGTTAGTTTTAAGTCTTTGGAAAATCACAAAAATGTGTAAAATCACGCGAAGTGAAAATTGTCTAAGTTGAGAGATTTTATACCAATCTGTTCCCCAGTCCTGTCAACAATTATGAACAGTCCCAAGTTTTGTATGGCTTGCGGATTTTTATTACAGAACTTCCAAGATATACCTGGTCTTGGATATTTACAGTTTATAAAACGCGAGGCGCAAACTTTTGGATCACCCGGTTTTTTCAGCTTTTCATGAAGCCTCCACGACAGCCCTTTTCCGGTTGCCGCAGAAGTCCAGGGCAAAGCACGGAAGGTAAATGGTGCCTTTTCGCTTACTCAGTGCAAGTGTAAGGTACTTAGACAAGATTCCCTACGATTCGAAAGTTAGTTGTATAACTTTTATCACGTACACGCACAAAGATGTTCAGCGATGCTCCTTTAGATCTAGAAGGCCTAACTGATGTCTGATGTATGCAAATCGGACGTCTTGTGCTGCAGGATACTTATTTCGAAGAGGTACTGAAGTAATCTTAAAAAGGACTATAAAAAATAAAAAATCTTTAAAAAGACTTTTTAGGGAATTCCGCTCCAAACGGTACGAATTTCTTTGAGCAGGACGAATTTCTTTGAACAGTAGCAGGGGTACGAATACTTTTTTAATACTGGATATTAACACTCAGAAAAGTTCTTACTTGGGGTCTTCTTTTGGTTGCTAAGTCAGGCTTCAGCCTTTTACTTCTTTTCTTTCGTCGTATCATTATCTTTTTCATTGTGCAGGGAGGTTTTTTGTTCAGCATCTGCTATCATTCATCGGTCTTAGCTAATCGGTTAGTCTATTTGTGTTGTATTTTGTAGTTCTTTATCTAATGAGCCAGTCTTTTGGTAGTTTGTAAGTGCTGTCGGGCCGTGCGTGTGTATGGGATTGTCGGATTAGGATGTTATCCGATTGTTCGTTTTTAATGTGGTACCTGTTAATGGTCTTGTCTAGGTACCCCCTCTATGTTTGATGTAGTTTCTGGCGTATCTGGGTGCATTTGTTATTATTTTTAGGGCTTTGTTTTGTACTCTCTGGAATCTCCTCAGATCCGTATCGCTAATAATGCATCACGTGGGAGCACCATACGCCTGTACGGACCTGATGAAGATTTTATATAGTGTGATTTTGACCCTGGTATTGATTCTACTTTTTCGGTTGATTAATGGGTAGATTGCACCAATTTGCTTGTTGGCTTTTTTAATCAAGCTGATGGTGTTAACCTTCCAATTAAGTCTTTTATCAAAATGTAGTCCTAGATATTTGATACTATTGCTCCAGGCAACATATCTGTTAGCTACGCGCACTCTATTTTCAGGCAAGCGAAATCGAGATTTTGAGAAGTAGATGGCTTGTGTTTTATTTGGATTGAGTTTAATTTTCCAATCACGCATCCACTTCTCAAGTTGGTCAGTATTTCTTTGTAGTCTTGACACTACTAACCACGGTTGTTTAGAAGAGGCCGTTATGGCGGTGTCGTCAGCGAATAAGTATAATTTGTTGGTTCTGACAGTTGGAATGTCATATGTAAAGATATTAAACAGAGTGGGAGCAAGAGGTGATCCCTGGGGGACCCCCGCTCTCATCTGTCTAGTTGTGGAGATTTCATTATCCGCTGAGACAACGAAACGCCTATTTTCCAGAAATGATATCAGGATTTTTATTAAGTGATTAGGAGTGCCAATTCTAATTAGTTTGATTATTAATCCGTTGTGCCAAACCTTGTCGAATGCCTTAGCAACGTCGAAGAAGACTGCCCCCGTGTGGTGTCTTTTATTAAATCACTTTAGAATATTAGAAGCCAGCCTAGTGGTTTGACGCACTGTGCAGTGGCTGGCTCTAAACCCAAATTGCTCCAGTGGCAATATATTTGAGTCATTGAGAAAATTATTTAGCCTCAGAAGAATTAACTTCTCCACTATTTTTCCCAAGTTGGACAGGAGACTGATAGGCCTGTAGCTACTCGTCAGTGTCCTGTCCTCCCCAGGCTTAGGAATCAGTATTACTCTGGCTTTTTTCCACACTTGGGGGAAATATCCTAGTGTTAAAACAGCTTGGGCTATGTTCACTATGTCTCCCATGGCGTTTTCTGGCAGTTTTTTAAGCGCCGCATTGCTGATGTGGTCTAATCCAGGGGCCTTTTTGGTATTTAGATTTTGAATTATATTCTTTACTTCGTCAAGAGTGATATTTCTGAAATTGTCTTAGGGGTGGTTCATGCTTTTATAAATTCTTATCGTACTGGCTATAGTCTCGTCTTTGTCAGGATTTTGTGAGGGATTTTCGTTGAACTGCTCGCAGAGCGAATCTGCGAACACTTCAACTTTTTGTTTAGGGTCGGAAATTGTCGTGTTGTTTGTGGTGTTTTTAAGGAAGGGGATGTCTTGTCTGGAACCCCTGGTCAGCGATCTGGTCATCTTGTAGAGGCTATGTTAAGCCCTTCTACTTTATTTTCCCAAATTTCCGATTGCAGATCGCTGATCAGGTGTTTAATTCTCTGGGTGGCTCTGTTTGCCTGCTGTTTTATTCGAGGGTCCCCAGTACGATATGCTAGATTCTTTAGCCGATTTATGGCCCTTATTTCGTTTTTAAGTTCTTGCTTAAACTCGCCGTATTTCGAGAAACTGGATGTCTTTGTGACAGAAGCTTGCGCCAAAGCTGTATTGATGCTATCTGTTATTTTTAGTACATTTTCCTCCAACTCACGAGCCTCTGCAGCTAGGGGAAGTGGCTCGTCTGTTTCTAGCAAGTTTGTGAACCGTTGCCAATTTGTTTTAGTTTTCGTGACGTAGCCCCTGCCCCTGCTGCGCTCGTCCCCGTACTCTATTATCACCGGCAGATGATCTGACGTTAAGTCATGGATAACTAATGGCTGTGATATTCTGTCAGTGTTTTTAATTACAAAAACATCCAGTATCTCAGGAAGGTCTCTTGGGCTTAAGTGAGTGCCCTCTACCGGCGGTAGTATGTGGTAATTGAAATCGTGCGAGTGATTGAATAAGGTGAGGCCTTTGTTATTGGTACATCTGCACCCCCACAGTCTGTTCTTTGCGTTAAGATCGCCTCCGATTATTGTTGTAAGGTTGTTATTAAATATTTGTTCAATGCAATTTCTACCAAAAGCCGCCGCAGGACCACAGTAGACCGAGCCCAGCCGCATGCTATTATTATTTTTGATTTTTATGTTAACATAGGTACCTTCGATTGCATTGCCTTCATCGGGGTTTGGCACTGCGTGAGCTTTGATGTGCTTTTTCACAAGTATCATGGTTCCGCCTAGCGGTCTATTAGTTCTGTCATTTCTAAAAATATTAAAGTTAGGGAAGGAGAACCTATTTCCCTTCAGCCATGTCTCTTGTAACAAAAGCACATCAATTTCATTGTTTTCGACAAAATTAATAATCTCTATTCGCTTGCCTTTGATGTCGTTTGCGTTTAGTGATGCTATTTTAAGATATGCTACCTCTGTTTGTACAGCCATTAATTGGTCATAGCTGATTGCGGCGGCAGCAAAGTTTGAAGTTGGGTTTGCATAATTTTGGTGAATTCTTGAAATAAGGATTGCATAGTATTATGCAAGTTCGCAATAACTTCTAACATTTGCGGCGCCGCATTTGTCCCTAAAGCGTTTTGTCTGCTCTCGGCTAACTTTGCATTATTTTGTTGCCCCCAGGCAAACCGCGGGGGGGGGGGTTCTATGATCGGATTTTTTATTACTGTTTAGGTTTGTGTTAAGCATATTTGGGTGTTTTGGGCAATTTTTGAAATTTGCCGGGTGTTCCCCCCCGCAGTTTGCGCAGGTGGGTTTGACATCTTTAGATTTTTTGCACTCAAATCTCATATGATTTTCAGAGCATTTGAGGCATTTAGGTGCAGCAGTGCATTTGAACTGTGTGTGTCCATAGATTTGGCACCTATGACATTGAGTATTTACTGTTTTTGATTTATGTGTTTCGACTTTAATGGTCATGTAGTCAAGAGCAGACAAATCGAAGATGCTTTTTTGTGTTTTCGGTAGTATGACCAATACCAGGGGCATTGGGGTGCGGTCTTTGTTTTTCCACCTGATAACCCTTGCAGGAGTGAAACCAAACTCCTCCAAATCTTTTTGAATTTTGGCCTCAGACCACGTTTCTAGCACTCCCCTCAGAACAACGTGAAGTTGTTTTTCTTCAGGGAGCCTGAATGAGTGGTAGGGAATTTTTTCTTTTTCTAAGAATTTAATTACGGCATTATAGTCTCTTCTTCTTGGCGGAGTTCCAAAACGGACTTTATTACTGCCAAGAAGTTCATGGTGGCCATTCTAAACAACTTTTAACGTAATAAGTAAGGCAGTCACTGTTGGTCTGTTACCAGAGGCGTCGATGCCGAAAATAAGTACATACGGTATTTGACAGAAATAATTTAATTGATGGGCGTTGCCGTGATTGTTTGAAATAAAAAAAAACGGTTGAGTGCAAGTTCGACTCGCGCATAGAGGGTTCCGTGAGACATACAATATTGTGAATTTCTCACAGGACGCAAAAGTCTCAATAACTATGGTAAGGCTAATGCTTGAATAAATAAGAAGAGGCGGCCATGCCGAAAATAAGTCAGTGCGTAATATAACTGATTAGTAAGGCTGGCACGGTTGGTCACAATGTCACATAGTTAAGAATGTTCAAAAGAGTAAGACTTCATAAAATCGTAAAAATATGTTAAATACGTAGTTGTAGTTTTACTATTGGAGATATATTCTTGAAAGTGGGTAGGTTTGAATGTAGACACCAAAGTACATCCCCTGAAATTTCGTGCGCATGTCTAGCCCTCTTAGTTTGCGCGTGGTACGCATTTTAGTCCACTGCGCAGATGGCAAATAACGAAAAATAAAGTCGAAAAAAACTTTGGAAAAAAGTTATATAGTTAACTACGTAGTGGTACCTTGACTATTGAGGATATATTCTTAAAAGTGAATGGGTTCGAATGTAGACACCCAAGTACATCTGCTGAAATTCCGTGCGCATGTCCAGCATGCTCGGTTTGCGCGTGGTACGCATTTTGGTCTACTGCGCAGATGGCAAATATCCAAAAATAAAGTCGAAAAAAACTTGGGGAAAAGGTTATAAAGGTAAATACGTAGTGGTACCTTGACTATTGGGGATATATTCTTCAAAGTCAATGGTTTCGAATGTAGACACCCAAGTACATCTCCTGAAATTGCGTACGCATGTCTAGCACGCTCGGTTTGCGCGTGATACGCATTTTGGTCTACTGCGCAGATGTCAAAAAACAAAAAATATAAAAACGACAAATGAAGAAGTAAAGTTGGAAAAAAGTTAGAAAAAAAGTGCCCCACAAAACAAAAAATAACAGCGCAGACTGGTACTGTATGGAACAAGTGGTCGACTAATGGTCGACTTGTGCCCCGCCCGATTAGGTATACGATTTACGATTTATAATTTTTATAGGCTTTCCATTTAAAAATGAATTAAAATACGGGAGTTGCGGTAAAATATTTCTTTTTTGAAGACTTTTAAAAGAAGAGGCCACCCGGCATAGGTTTGCATTCAAAATTTTTGACCTCAACTCCCTAGCGTAACCCCCCAAGGGGGTTGAAAAAGTCAAATTACATAAAAAAGTAGATTTATTAACCAATAAGATACAACTAAAATTTGTTGTCTCTGTATTTATCAATAGTAAAGATATTTGCCCATGCTAAGACTTTTCAGACACCCTGTATGGTATTTTCTTATCTCGCACTTTCAAATAAAACAATGTGGGTATATAAATATTTGTATTTTATTTGCATTTGCATTGCCGAAGCTTGAGAAAATTTGCTCTTGTCAAGAGTTTTGATTGGGTTCTAAAAAGTTCGAACATTTCATTTCTGGGTGGAAAATGCTAAAAACCACCTTGATATTGGTGACTAGAATAAAAGTGAACTGATTCATTTTCAGGTTATATAATATGTACAATCATATACGTATTACTAGGGGAGAGTCGGGTAAGAGTACGCACTTAACTGAAAAAACATAAAAATACGAAAACTTTTATTCTAAGCGCAAATTTTAAAACAGGTAGAACTTCAGTATTGATAAATTCAACACAAAAACATAAAACAACATGTCTTAGTAACAAAACTAAGTAAAAACTTGTAGCATTTCAAATGCTACATTGTTTTTGAAATTACTTTTTAGTGCATTTGGTTTTCTTGACAAGATGGTGAAGATGATTTTGTAGAAAATTTTGACATTACTTTAAGGCAAACACTAAATATCTCATAAAATCTTATTTTATTAAATTATTAATTTCTTACACAAATAACAAGCATTTATGTTTTACAAGGATGTAGGTTATGCAACTTGGCATCCTATTTTATTCTATATAGTTCAACCCCACAATGTTGTGCGGGTCCAGAATGTTTTAATTTTATTTCTGCACTTGAGTTGATACACCCTAAAAGATCAATTTACAGTATTGTATTCATTGTTTAATTTAGCATTTCCTAAGAATATTACCTATATCATTGCGTGTACTTTAAGAACTACGTAACAACTGCTCTAAAAAAAAAATCCTTTTCTTGTAGCACGTTTCTCCCATTTTAATTGTATATAGTATATTTTGATTAGTTGTAAGCTAAAATAAAATACTAATTAATAACTGATTACTAATTCTAATTAACGAAGCGAATACTTTGTTTCTAAGGCTACAGTGTCTGCAAATCCAGAGAATCTTCCGTTTCTTTTCTTCTTATTTCCTAATATGATTGCCATTTCAAAACATCGTGTTTACATTTGGGAACAACCAAAATATAATTATATAGAGGCCGAGTTTTGAACGGCGCACATTCGGGCTGACGTCGAATGCTTTGATTGGTCCAATGTGACACATGGAGTTCCAATTGTGAGGGGCAAGAAATTGATGTCGTGGGAGGTTTTTGGGGTGAATTTAAGAAAGGACAAGGTGGTTGTGGAGGACAATCTTGGCCAAACAGTCTTGGCAAGAGAGGGCCGTTAGTTATAACCCTCGTTTTATAAGTTGAACCTACTAGTTTGTGATTGTGGCAAAAGTCACAATGTGGCCGATGGTCGTTTTTTCGTTTTGGTAACCCTCCAATAGGGATGAGGTAAGCAAAGCTTTTATTCTCCCCGAATTTCTTGGAGTGATTTGTACTGTTGTATTACAGGGTTTTTTCCGGGTAAAGGAATAATTTTCGACAGTTGAAAGGATGTTTCATGGTGGATGCAACCCCCGGTCCATGGTTTTCTGTCCCTCCTTTTAAAGAAATGTTGTGAGACGGATGCAATTCCCCGTACCTGTTTTTCCCGCTACTCCTTGCGAAGAGATGTCCCGAGATGGATGCAACCCTATGTATGTGGCTTCTCATGAGTTTCTATTGTCAACACCATAGAGTCTGAAGGGGTACTTACTCCAGGTGGTCCAGCCGCATCACCTCGATACAACCTTGGGACCATGCCGATCCACATCTAGAAGGGTAGCTTTTCAGAGCTTTCCTCCTCCGTCAGTATAGTCACCCTAAGCACTCAGTTCCGCGTGCTACGGTGGATTGTACTCCATTTTGTCTCTGGGTAAGGCCTGTACGCCGAGTTTTGGTTATAATGGCATATATAAAATGTTAATCTATGAATATATTATTATTACATAATCCCTTTTATTTAAAGCTTCGCAGTATAAAGTCTCCTGTGGGCTAATGTAAATTTTGTAAAAATAAGTATACAGGGTGGTGCAACCAAGATGGGGTGGACGATTGTGAGTAAACGGTGAGGAATTTCGAAAATTTTTTTTTTGGATATTATAGATAGTCAAACCCGCTATGTTTTAAAATTATAGCCATAATACAGGGTGGTCCAAAAAACTCGTGGCGAACCAAACTTGTGTTTTTTTAAACGGGACACCCTGTATATAATTGTTCCAATTGATTCTCCTGTTCGTTACGATCATTTTGATATAGGGTTTATTGGGTCTAAAACTTATAGTAAGGGAATGGGACGCGGTTAAAGTTGAAAAAATGCTCAAAGTTCGGCCATTTTTAAAAAAAATTTGAAACAGGTATGGAAAAACCAAATATTCCATAAAACGTTACATATCCTTGAATACATTAATCGCTTGCAATTTGTTTAAAATTATTCACTGTTATACAGGGTGGTCAACTTTTGCAAATACGCCCTGGACTCATTTTTTTTAAATGGAACACCCTGTATATTTTATTTTCATCTTAAAGATAACATTGCTAGCTTTCAAAAAATACCATACATGATGCCTTTCTGACCAACAGTTTTTTAGTAAACCAGCCGTGAAACCAAGGTTTCTTCATTCTAATACGATTATACTGAATTTACGTTGTTTATTATTAAATATCTAATATTAGGGGGCCATGACACTATCATAAATGAAACAGGATTGACGAACTTGTCAAAGCTACTGCCGCACAATCCATTATTTACAAGTTAAGTGTAGGTGGCCCAATAATTATGAGGTAAGAAGACTGAGACCCGAAACTTTTACATGTTTATTAGAGATATTTCAAAAAACAGAAAATATTGTTTTTAGGAAATGTAAAGTAATTAATAAACCAGTTATAAACAAAGATAATCAGTTATCAGTATTATTAATAGTTTAAAAAAATTAATTAAGCAAAAACAGAACATCTTTTAAAATTACTTCGGTATGTACTTACTTGTAAACCTAATTTAATATAAACAATTAACAATGCTCATATAAGGGGTTCAACTAAACCACCATCTTGCTGAAGGCACATTTCGAGTCTATCCATAAATGAAAGTTTCACTTTTCTCAAAGTCTGTTCTGAAACGTTGCGAAAACTGTTTCTTATTCTCGTCTTCATATCTTCCACAGTGGTTGGAACCTCTTTATAGACTTCTTCTTTAACATGCCCCCATAGAAAAAAATCTAGTGGTGTTAAGTCGGGTGGTCTGGCTGACCACTTACCTGGTCCACCTCGCCCAATCCAACGATCTGTCTTCCAATTTATCGACAAAATATCTTACATTCCTATGGCAATGCGGAGGCGCTCCATTATGTTCAAACCATAAGGATCCCCTTACCATTAAACGTAAATCTTCAACCAATACTGGCAACTCGTTTCTCAAAAAATTTGTTTATAACTGGTTTATTAATTACTTTACATTTCCTAAAAACAATATTTTCTGTTTTTTGAAATATCTCTAATAAACATGTAAAAGTTTCGGGTCTCAGTCTTCTTACCTCATAATTATTGGGCCACCTACACTTAACTTGTAAATAATGGATTGTACGGCAGTAGCACCGAATATATAACATATAGAAGGATCACTCTCCAATAAGCGCGAACACGCCCGAGACTGCGCGACGAAATTTTCCCTTCTCATCTCGTCCCCGCTTGAGGGCAAATTCGCCCGAGTTGATTCATTCGACGACGCGTGGTGGTATAAAGTGGACCAAATAAGCGGACGGAGAGTTCTGTGTTGTTTATATACGGGTGACTGAATAAATTTAAATTAATACTTCGAACTTAAAATTCGAGAAAATACATTCGGCTGCTGGCGGCGATGCTTTGATCTTAGAACATCACAGTGCCGCGCAGGAGTGACCCTTCTATGTGTTATATATTCGGTGGCAGTAGCTTTGGCAAGTTCGTCAATCCTGTTTCATTTATGATAGTGTCATGGCCTCCTAATATTGGATATTTAATAATAAACAACGTAAATTCAGTATAATCGTATTAGAATGAAGAAACCTTGGTTTCACGGCTAGTTTACTAAAAAACTGTTGGTCAGAAAGGCATCATGTATGGTATTTTTTGAAAGCTAGCAATGTTATCTTTAAGATGAAAATAAAATATACAGGGTGTTCCATTTAAAAAAAATGAGTCCAGGGCGTATTTGCAAAACTTGACCACCCTGTATAACAGTGAATAATTTTAAACAAATTGCAAGCGATTAATGTATTCAAGGATATGTAACGTTTTATGGAATATTTGGTTTTTCCATACCTGTTTCAAATTTTTTTTTAAAATGGCCGAACTGTGAGCATTTTTTAAACTTTAACCGCGTCCCATTCCCTTACTATAAGTTTTAGACCCAATAAACCTTATATCAAAATGATCGTAATGAACAGGAGAATCAATGGGAGCTATTATATACAGGGTGTCCCATTTAAAAAAACACAAGTTTGGTTCGCCACGAGTTTTTCGGACCACCCTGTATTATGGCTATAATTTTAAAACATAGCGGGTTTGACTATCCATAATATACAAAAAAAAAATTTCGAAATTCCTCACCGTTTACTCACAATCGTCCACCCCATCTTGGTTGCACCACCCTGTATAGAGGTAATATTATTACTTAATTACCCCTATTTTAAATCTGCCGTATTATGTTTTGATTACTGATGAATATAAAATTGTATATATATTTTTTTGGTACCATGCGGCTTATCAAGTGAATATTGACTTAATAGAGTGTATAAAACTGTTTTGGTAAGTTTTGTATCATTTTCTTTAGGGCGTAGCGAAAAGAATCATGATTTTTTTTTGGTATCTACCCTCGTTGCGTTACCTGATGGTTTAACTTATCTGTTTTATTAGGCTGTTTGTAGCAGGGTGTATATTTTATATTTACTAAACTGTACTTGCCAAAATGGTACTAAAAATATTTGATAACCTTTCATACTGTAATTTAATTTAAGTATCTACTACCCATATGTTCAAGTAGGTATTATTTTATTAATGACCAAATCCTTTTAGCTGTCGACAAGCTTTTCTAAAATAAGAATAAATATATTTTATTTTGGGGAATGGTTTGTTTTATTGCCTGCTAAAATACATGCAAAGAATTTTATAACATTTTTTTTTAATCAAATATCAGCTTAAGTTCTGAGTTTATTAAGCGGTAAGGGTATTTTTCTTTAATAAAAACTCAGTGGCGCCCTAGTGCCTTGGAAAACCTAAACAAAGAAGAGGAAAAGGGAAAATTAAAAAACCTACGGTCCATAAATGCTCCTGGCGAAAAGCTGCCGCGCACTTGTAGCACTTCTGGGTAGTTAAATTTATCAATTTAACCCCAGAACGCTGCAAACTAAGGAATTAGTAAAACATTGCAAATGCGCACTCTTGCCTTTGGCACTATCTAAGGGTACGCTCTATGAATTCTAAGAGTACGCACTTAATCCAAGAGGGCGCATATAGATTAGAATTAGTACTTTTGCAGGCAAAAATCACAAATGTAGTCACGTATTCCTTCATAGGAAGTACATTCATCATGTGACCACACAGAACAATTCGAACATAGAATTAAGTCAATTTCCGGCGGGTCACTGTAGGTTTCATTACATAATGGACAGACACCAGCAACTTCAACAATTGTCTTCTCTTTTGAGTGGGATTTTGTTTCTTCGCATTTTTTGGTTTTTTTCTTATAAGAAGTATTGGATACTTTTCGTTTTATAACTTCCTTTGCCTTTTTGGAAGTCTCTAAAACGACAAGGCTATCTTTAAAGGGCGTGCTGGTGAAAATTTCAGATTTTTTGCTTGCTCTCTTTCGTTTATTCTCATTTCTGATACCTTTTGGTAAAGGGCACGCGTCGTCAATGTGATACTTTGAAGTGGATTGTGTTTCGTTTATGTGGTGGCATTCTGAAAAAGAAATGATAAATTAATATACAAGCCTTTTAGTTTTCCACACGCAAGACGTAAGTACTTTAATCTTACCACATTTTTTAGATAAAGTTAAGTTGGAATTTGCATTGGCGTTTTCTTTTTTAGCATCAGTAGTTCTAACAACGGTGTTTGAAATCAGATCTGCTCCAATTTCTTCATTGCGAGTTATCTCCGATCCTATTTTATCTATCGAAGCTGTAGAGGTTGATGGTTTTGGCGAGCTGTGTGCATTTATTTTAGATGCACATGAAATGTTGACGCCCATCAGCTGATGTGAACCTAAGAGACGCATAGGTAAATATATTTTATTTTGCAATATAGGTACATTTTTGAATACTAATCTTACCTGTTATCTTCGGTGCAACTGGTATGTAATATAAATTGTTGATGCCTTTCTTACAACTAGGATTATCTGCAGCAGAATTTACCATTATTCGTGGCTCGGGTTGTCCTTTACAAGGAGTTTTGTCAATTTCCACTTGCTTGGCCATACCAGTCGAAGTCGATGGTTGTGGGGACCAAGTTCTGGAAGCGATTACTGTTGGCGTAGAGGGAGGATTAGCTAATAAATCACGTTGAAGAACTTCGTCGACTTCGATTTCGACTAGGTCTCCATCATTTGTAATTGCATTTAAAATAGGCTGATCTGTCACTGATGCTGGCAAAAGGCTTCTTCATTAAACAACTCTGGATCGTAGGGCCAAATACCTGTTGCAGAAAAGCTTTTCTCTGCCTTTTCTAGAGAAGCATTTCTTGAGTATGCCCGTCCAAATAAAGCTGCTACCTCTGACTGGGTAATGACTTTCCCTGGGTTATTAACCATCCATTTTTCAGCCTCCTTGCCGTATTCGTTTTTAAGCGGACCAAAAAATCCCACGTCCAAAGGCTGCAGCTTGTGGCTGGAATGAGGCGGCAAACTTAATATATGGATACCTGACTCACGAGAGAACATAACAGCTGGTTAACTTATGTGTGAATTATGATTGTCCAGTATCAATAACACAGACTCTTCAACGCTTGGCTTGGCGAATTTTTTAAAATGACATAGTCAGTTGTAAAACAAATCTGTATTAATAAATCCACTATCTGAGACCATCATAATCGAATCAGGCGGTGCTCCAAAAATTAGCTCCTTGTTCCCTCTTTTTCTAGGGTATAAGTGCTGGTAGTATGTAGTTTCCAGCAGCATTGGTGCAGTAAACTGCTGTGATTAATTGACCCCTTTCCCCCGAAACGATTTTTCCCACAGTTTTTTTTTCCTTTTGGTGCCAGCACTTTTGGTATTTTATTTGGAACGGTCAGTAAACCCGTCTCATCCATGTTATATATGGATCTTCCGGTAAATTTGTATTTTTCAATACAAAGCTTCAAGTTATCAAAAAAGCGCATTACTTGATATCTATTAAAGCCGATTGCTCTCGCAGTGCTAACCTTTTCTGGTTGTCTCACTGAAAGATTGTGTCTTTTACAAAATGATACCAGCCATCCCTTTCCTGCCATTCTTTTTTTTCTGTTAAATGGGTGTTTTAATTTATTAATCTCTGCAAATTCATATGCCGTGGACTGTAATTTTTTTAATGTTACCCCAAAGAACAATTTTTCTAGACGCTTGATTTGACTGGACAGCTCTATCTCCATTTCCTCATTAAAAACAGGTTTAAAACGTCCTAAATTGAAAGGAACATTTCCTTGTTTCAATCTTTTCCGAAGTGTAGGGGGAAGTGGCCTAAGAGTACGCACCTAATATGTTTTTATTGGTAATAAACAAATTTTTACTGCACGATGTGAAAAAAAAAATGGTTTTAAATTCCTTGAATATTTATTTTTTTAAAATACAAATGGTTTAAAGTTTGAACTTAACTAAAACGTTTTTTTTTTTTAATTTTTTCAAATATTTACACTTGCGTACTCTTGATAATGACTTGCCTTAAGAGTACGCAGGGGCATGCTCAAGAGTACGCATGTGTAAACTAAGTACAGAAATCGCAGGAAAATTTACCGCCTGAATAAAAAGTGCACTCTTCGTGCCACCATTGGGCGCACTCAAAACATTGAATCCAGTCTTCATCCGGTGGGTCCCTAAATTGCTCGTTGCACCTGGGGCAAAAAATTTCACATTCGGCATCTCCTTTAGCTGAGGTTGAAGGTTGGGGTTGTTTTAGTGAACTTCACCGATTTATTTTTCTTTATTGGTAATGTCTTTGAAGAACAATCTTTAAGTTGTATTTTTTTCTTTACTGTCTTTACTGTTTTACCGCCGCTGTTTCTTGAAGACTTTCTTTAAAGGGACTGCTTGTCAGAATTTCGGATTTTTGTGCCTTCCGCTTTCGTGTGCCAGTAAATTCCATTTTTGGCAAAGGTTTAATTTCGTACGGAGACACACCTAGAGAATGACTATTTGCAGAACATGACATAGTGTCTTTATTACTGATAACATTCTTATTTTTGTCGTCGTTGACAAGTAAAATGGTTTCCAGGTCCATGATCTTTACCTGATCCATATTGACTGTGACGGGTTTTTCAATTATCTCAATTGTTGGTGGAATAGTATAATTGTTTGATCTACTACTTCGAGTTTTATCTTGTTATTGCTTGATGATGCATCACTAACTGCCACATCATTATAGGCCTCAGTAAAATCTTTTGTAGGAGAATCAACACGTTCTTCGTTTCTTGCTTCATTAACTGATACGTCACATGGTTATTTTCTTTTTCTGCAAGTTTCTCATATTCTTCTGTTGTCCTGTCACTCACAGTCGAAGGAGCAAAGTCTTCGTCACCGAAAATTTCTGAGTTGTAGGGATAAATCCCTGTGGACGCAAATGAATTTACTGCCTCTTCCATATTGGCAACCTTATAATAGGCCATACGAAACAAGCCGGATACTTCCGACTGTGTGATAACCTTTCCCGGATTAGAAACAAGCCAATTGTCACAAAACTGGGAATAGGAAGTCTTGAGTGGACCAAAAAACCCTTTATCCAGGGGTTGGAGGCGATGGCTGGAATGTGGAGGAATTGACGAAAGGTGGATATAATTGTCACGGCATTAATTCACTACTTTAAGAGTGCGATGGGAAACGTGGTTATCAAACAACAAAAGGATGGGTTCTTCTTGGCTAGGCTTGGCATTTGGCATGCTTTTTGAAATGTTCAATCCAAACAAGAAATAAATCAGAATTAATAAATCCTGAGTCCGATATCATTTTAAGGGTTCCACTAGGGGCATCTTTATAAAGATCTTCTCGTATTCTTTTTCGCGGAAAAATTAATGCAGGAGGTATATAATCTCCGCCAGCAATGCCAGCATTAAAGCAACAAACCGCAGTAATTAACTGGCCACGTTCTGCACTAGTAACTTTTCCGACCACCCTTTTTCCTTTTTTCGTAATAATTTTGGGCAATTTACTTGGCACCGTGCTCAAGCCGGTCTCGTCCATATTAAAAACACGATTTTGAGGAAAGTTGTATTATTCATATAAGGATTTTAGGTTTTTAAAAAACGTTTCTACTTGTGGCCGATTAAATCCCATAATTCTCCCCATCGAGCATTTTTCTGGCTGACGTAGTGTCATTTCTTGTCTTATGCAAAAGTTTCTAAACCATTTTTCGCCTGCAGTTTTTTTATTGACATCAAATGGGTGGGCAACGTTGTTACTGACTGCGAATTCAAATGCAAACCGCCGAAGGTCTTTTCTAGTTAGACCATAAAACCTTTGATCCATTTCCCTCACATATTCTGCTAACTGCGCCTCCATTTCTCGACAAAAACGCATTTAAATCTTCCCAGTGACTCTGGTATTGTTCCTTGTTTTAAACGTTTTCGGAGAGTCGCTTCGTTAATGTTCAATTCTCTGGCTATTTGTCTCTTCGGATTACCATTTTCCATATCTGTTCGTATTTGTGCCATTAACTCCTCAGTGAAGATTAGTTTTCTATTGGACTTTCTTTTGTAATATTTGCTCATTTTCTGAAAAAAAAAGAGCAATCCAAAAATTTTTCCTAGTAATTTCAAAAACTCAATTTGGCAATATTTCCTAAGAGGACGCAGTGCGAACTCTTAAGAATAAATGTGTGCGTACTCTTGAAAATTAAACACATCTGATAAATTTCATCTCAAATATATTTTGTTGATGCAAATAATCAAAAGAAAATACGTTAATTTGGATAGAAAATGTGTATTTTTTCCCACAAGACACATAAAAAGACACTATATTGCTTACTTACCACTGCAAAGATAAATTTAAACACCTCAAAACTTATAAAAATTAGTCTTTCTGTGGCGAGTAAACTTAAACAACCGGCAAAGAATTACGCTCAGACGAGAAACTGCCGGGTGAAGTGTCAAGCTGAACAGGTGTCGCCTTGTATAACTAATAAGCTTGATCATAGATGCCAGCACGTGTTTTATGAATTTCTATGACTGAATATATTGGTTGTGGACTCTTAGGCGGGCGCGTACTCTTAGGCTACTTGACCCTAGATTCCTTAGTGGCATATTCTTTTGCAAGTGACCTCTTCGATTGACCGATTCTTATTTTTTCTTTAATTTTAATTAATATTTCCTCTGTAAAAACTAGCTTTCGGTCCGTTTTTCTTTTATATCTTCCCATCTAAAATTTTTTAAATATTTTATGTTATAAATTTTAAAGAACTGATGATATTTTTATATATACTATTTCTGAATGCATATTTTTAAATAGGAGAATATTTAACATTTATATTCATTTAATAATTTCAAGAAAAACGGAGGAAAATAAAATGAGTCCAAGAGTACGCACTGGTAAAGTGCGTACTTTTGGACTCTAATCTCATGCGCACTCTTGCACATTTGTTAAAGTCCAGCAAAACACGTTATTTTGTTTTTATACCTATAGATGGAACTATATACATGTGATTTTATCAAGAAATAATCTTGGAAACGTTCTCTAATCATACTAACTTGTTGACATAACCTCAAAATGTTTATTTAAACAGCAGAATAATAGCACCAAAATTATAGTTTGTTATGCTCAAATATAAATGTATTTATAACTCAAGTACTTTTGTATTGTGGAGCTTATCTTTTTTTGGGTACTTACCTTACTTTAACAGGAATATTCACAAAAATTTTGGAGGTGGTATCAGTTCACGTTTCTTATTAAACTCAACTTCGTACTCTTAGACGCCGCGTACTCTTGGCCGACTCTACCCTACTATATAGCGAACGACGAAAAAATGTTGAAGCAAAGACGTAGCCTTTGGAAACAATTGCTAACCAGTCACGTGACGTCCTGAACATCCCTCATAAATCACCACGTGCTTTGCCCAGCCAGTGAACTCAATACTACGTACCGTCCGCTAATCAAAACACCAAATACGACAACATGGCCGCTCGCTCCTGTCATATTCAAAAGTTCCAATTCGAATCTGACAAGCCTTCGATTTCGCCGTAGCGTTATTTTGTGAATATTTATTTTAATTCATAATAAAATATCAGAAAAACCAGTAAGTATAAATTATTATATACTTCGAAACAGAGTTAATAATATTTTAGATAGAAAATGAGATCTTGTTTCGCATGTCGACGGTCAGCTGAGAAAGACAAAGTGATTTTGCATAGGTAGGTAATTAATTATTTATTATTTAAGAAGATATTGATTCTAATTATAATGTTTTATATATAGATTAATGATTACAATAAATTTTACTTACGTATTTTGAGTTGTAATTCGAACTTAAATAATGTGTTTTTTTTTAGATTTACAAACGATGCCTCGCTTTATTTACATAATGTTTTTACCTGTTTTACCCCAAAATCTCAAATTAAAAATTAAAAATGATGTATTCACTCTTCAGTTTAGGTACATTCTTGTGAAGAATATCCGCCGCTAAAACTACAAGTAATTTCTTCACTTCTTGCTGCTTAAAACTGGCATTAGCGCTACATTAGCTACGACAGTATTGTAAATAGGATAATAATTAACTTTTAATCCATCCAGTGGCGGGGCAAGACCTAAATTTGATGTGGGCAAGATACATTTTGCGAGGCCCCCTGATGGATGACGCAAGAGGACGGATTTTGTTGAGAGAAAAAATTATTTGATAGGTACTCAAATTTTTATTCATAAAAATGCAAACTTCTTCATTGTAATTATTTTACATTATTAAGTATACCTTAACTAGCAGTAAACAATTAAAGAATCAGAAATGTTCTGCTTTTAGCCTTACTGAACTCCTTAGTAACTGTGTCGTAATCCAGATTAGATGCTATATTTGCATGGATAGATAAAACTGCCAAAGCTGAAAGTCTTTCCTGACCCATTGTACTTCTGACTACTTCTTAAATAATTTTTTATTAGCTTAAATTTTGAAAAACTCCTTGCAGCTGAGGCTGTACTTACTGGTACTGTTAACAAAATTCGAATGACAATATAAATATTCGGGTAAATTTCTTTTAAATTATTTTCAGTTATGTATTGAAGCAGCTGTTTCATATTTTTAATGAAGTCGGGTAAATTTGGGATCATTCTTCATATAATTCGTAAGGTTGGAAGTCACTGCTCTCACTTACTCGCAGGACTGTGTGTAAATCTTGACAATTTTTTAATATGTACTCTTTTGAAACATTTGTCAACTTTCTTATATCATAGAGAAAACCAAAATTCTCAAAATGTTGATTCAATGATATAAATCTTGAATCCATATTGCTCACTATGGAATCAATCATGGTGTTAAAAAAATCTATTTCGTATCTGCTTTTGGGAGACTGTATAGGTTCATCGCTTCTTTCATAATCGAACATTCTCTTCTTTTTGGCTACTATTTTGTTTTTAAAGTCTTTTGGCAGATCATAACTGCTTTTGTCAATAAATTGACGAGCATCAGACAAGCATTGTTCAAACCCAGTTTGTCGATATTCTTTAATCCAGTCACAAAACGTACGCAAGTGTTCAAGAGCAATGCTTAAATGGACTTGTAGGTACAGATTGCCATAACTTGCTTATAATATTAACACGCGATAATATCTCATACCATATATTTTTTTTTATCTTCTGACAGCCCACGAAGACCGAAGTCTATATAAGTACTATGTACCGTGGGTGTAAGTACTGGGGAATCGACTCACACACCCAGAGTTGGAAACATCCATAGGGATTTCACCAGCCCTTTAAGAGGATGTGTGGGGTGGTACCGCCTCGGTCGAGGAAGAAATCCTCTACCACCTTCCACGAATATGTAACGATATGATAAATTCTAAACTGAACATTTCGTTCAAAACTGAATTACAATCACTGAGAGTTTCTGAGTCTTCCGTGTGCTTTTTTAAGTTTTCAATGCATTCGACATCATCAAATTTCAATAATATGGCCTTTACTTCCTCGATTCTGCTTTCCTACCTTGTGTCTGATAAAGGCTTTATGGTAAGCTTTAATTTGCCTTTGATTAACTCCCAGCGTTTGCTGGATCTTGAAAATAGCAAATAAATTTTCTGAATAAAACCAAAAAATGTTTTTGCTGCCGCGGAAGAATTAGCTGCATCTACCAACAGCAGATTCCAACTATGACACCCGCACGGTATAAAAAATTCACTAGGATTAATATTTAATATTCGAGTTTTAACTCCACTGTTTATGCCTATCATATTTGCACCATTGTCGTATCCTTGCCCACGACAATTTTGAATATCTAGTCCATTTTTTTCTAATTCCTCCATTTAGTTAGATATTCATTCTCCAGTCGTCTCAGTGACAGCAAGAAATCCAATAAAGTTTTCTTCTATTGTGCCGGTTGACGTATCACAAAATCTTAAGATTACTGACATTTGTTCAAAATCCCCAGCGGGCGTGGCAAGGATTCCCCGCGTCATTCACCGCAACGCCAACAAATATTGCCAGACTAGATTTTTTAAAAACGAATGTGGTAGGTCAGTATTGCCAGATACTTGCTAGCCGGTGTTTTTATTATTTATTGCTAGATGAGTAATTATATCTATATTTCCGTTCGCGGGCCTTCGAGGTTGGGTTGGGTTGGACCGCGAGGCCGTAGGCGGTGGCCCACGCCTTACTCCGCCTCTGAATCCACTTTTCACAAATAAAAACACATTAATCTTTACTTTTGAAAGGTAAAAAGACGAAAAGGAAACGGACAAGCTCACATTTTAAACTGCTGTCAGAACTGACAGTGACAGTTCCGTCGAAACTTCAAAAGCGCTGAGACATCACGTGGTACAAAACAAAAGATTTATCTTTGCTTCAAATTTTAACAACGGGTAGATTGGATGCCAACAATATAGTAATGTGTACAATTAATTTTCCAATCGATATAGGGGAAGGTTTCCGGGATTGGACCACTTTTGGGTTTTTAATTAATTACAGACTTGTATTTCTTTTTTTTACCACAGTAAGAGTTATGTGGCGTTGGTATATATATTCTGCTACTTTATAATTTTGGAGAACATTTTTGAACCAATCAGTTTAGGAAAAACCCTGTTTTTCTCAAACCCTGCAACTGGTTCATTTGTGGAAACCTGTTGCCTTGATTGAACCACTGGTTCCTTAAATGGACCACACATTTTCTAATGCAGTATAAGTATAGACAATTGAAGTAAAACATTTTATTTTTATAATTTAAACAGGTTTAAACATATCCATCTAATTTCAGGCAGTATGGACAAAAATAAAACTTTCTGAGAGGGCTTACATTACCGCAGACGGCATTTACCCACTTTGCACATTCTTGACACTGAATCATGTCTAGTTTGGAACATTTCTTGCACAAAACGCAAAACCAGGATTCCTTTTCCTGAGACTTCTTGTTGATGGTATTCCGATGGCTTACTCCACTAGAAGTCGATGGCAGGATCAGTGGTTGTATCATCCAAACATAGGTTTTTTTTAAAGTTTTATTTTGCTGAACATTTTTTTTTCCGTTAGCACACAGGCTTTTTGAGCTCCCTTTAAAATCCTTTTTCCTTTCTTACATTTTGGTCGAAATTTCAGCAACGGATACAACGAGCTTGGGTGCCGGTCGAGGAGTTATGTTCTCTTTATTATTTGGGGCTAAGGGCATTAATTATTGGTCTTCTTCAGTCATCTCAACATCCATTGGGTTGGGCTCAGCTTGTAAATTATCTGCAGCGGCATATTCATGTTCTGCACAAACATTTCGGTTTACTGGCCATATTCCAGTACTTTTGAAACCACTTGCCGCATTCTCGATAGTAGCAGCTCGTTGGTAAGCAGATGTAAAAATCTGAGCTATTTGAAAGAGTGATATGGTTAAGTTTGGATATGTTCGTAAGTATTTTTGCATTTCTTGAATGTAAAATGTTTCCAGAGGTTTAAAAAACGACACATCAAGGGGCTGCAGTTTATGTGTTGTGTGACCAGGTAGTTGCAGCAAAATTACTCCATGGTCACGCGCCAATTCTAAGGCACGCAAATTTTTGCTATGCGTGGTCACACCCAGCCTGGAGCTAACTTAACACGAATGAAAATGGTGACGCATTTTGCATGTGCGGATCGATTGAGGATGCCGAATAGATAAAGAATCCGTTGGAACGAAAATCCTAGCTGATCCTTTTTTTAAGTTATTAATGATTTAAAAAAAATCTGATATAATTATGCTTGCATCCAGTCCTTGACATTCCTGATAATAACTATGTAGTACGGTCCTGTGTACCTGCTACCGTGCACCAATTTTTTAAAGCAAAACGGGTCTCTCTCTCCTTTTCCCACTGCTCCTTTACATTGGCGATTTATTCTCATTCGTTTCTGGTGCATCTGCCGTGCGGGCGTGATTTGGTGCGTCACAAGAAATCCCACGTAAGTCTATAGATTTTACTTAATAAACTTTTCTTTTAGACAGATTGGAAATGGGCCAACCCAAAAAAGAAGTCACGTAGTAAATCCTCAGATAGGGAAAAATACTATTCTTATAATAAAAAAACTAGAAAAACGGCTGTCAGACCTTGAAAAGCAAATAGAGAGAGAAAGACGCCAAAGAGACTTACGAGACAGTCGCAGTCAATCACGGCGATCCCGCTCTCGCTCTGTCTCAGTTTTAACACGGAGAAGCCGCTCTCGCCATCGGGACGATCGCAGAAATCGTGACAGAGACAAGCCGCCTCGACGATCCCCGTCCTATCGCTCAAGGTCGCCAACGCCGTTACCTCTTCCGACGTTGCCAAATGATTCTGAGGAAAATTTTTCATTCCTAAACAAGTTGGATAGGAATATAATATTAACTCAAAAACGTGATAGTCGCAGTCGAGGCCCTTCGGCGCTTAGCACTGCGGTGTCTCACACAACCCAGGGCACGGGTCGTGTCTCTAACGATACGGCAGATGCCACAGATCCAGGAGGTCGTTACCACAGCGTAACCTCTCCTGAAAACCGGGACATCCTTGACATTGTTGCAGACGTTGTATTGTCAGACAATGACCTAAATATACTAGGCGAGGACCCATTAAAAATAACTCCAAAGCTGCTACGATTACACAAGGAAGTGGCGTCCAGATGGACACATATCGCCGTTCCAGAAGAACATCGACACAACTGCAAAACAGCAAATTGTTCAGGAGAAGGATAAAACTGTTCATTTTTATTAGAATTATGATTTGCACAAAGCCCAATCCCTTCAAGGCTGTGAAGGTACCCGCTATGTGATTTTTTTAAAGTGTAGGGATGAATTAGATTTAGCATTTGCGTCCTTGTTTCCCTAAAATATAGAACAATAAAGCATTTGTATTTATTTTGTTTTTATTAGAACTTTTTAAGTAAAACATTACATTCTTAAAAGAAACTCATCCTAAGAGAACTAAAACACAATCTAACAAAAAAAAAACTTGTGTAATATTCAAAATAATAAAAATGAGGCCTAAATTCTTAGGTTCAAAAGAAAATGTGTTTACATAACAACATGCATAATAGGTATTCATTTCGGATCTAATCGACAAAACTATTCTATTTAGAAAACATTTTTTTAAAGTAATTATCATTAATTAATTCAAAACGGAATCGAAAAAACCTTTGTAATAAGAAGGAATTATATTGCTGTCCATTAGGCTTTTTAAATCTTTTATTTTATTCTCCGATAGCTGAAATTGTTTTGAATAAGCTTGTTTCATTTGTACGTTTTTGTGGCTTTTTTGATCAGAGCGTCTTTTCTTCGGTTTGAAATTGAGACAACTCCATTCATTTTGCTTGTAACTTGTTTTGTAGCGAAATACTTCATTTCCCTTCTCAAACTGCATAATTTTGACGTCGCTTATTCTAAACTCGTTTCCATCGACATTTTTAATAAGAGTTAGACCCATTTCTTCAAATAAAGTTTTCAAATCAAAGAAATCTTTAAATCCCATTTCTTTTACCTCTATGGGGTTTCCTTTCTTTTTTGCATTTCGGATAATAGAGACGTATTGATCAGGCACATAGATGGGTCCTGATTTCTTCGATCTTTTTAAAGATCTTTCGATTATGCTGTGGATGGTATCCCCCTCATTTTGCGTATGACCTCGAATGAGATACTTATCGGTAATTGAGTTAATTTGAAATCGCTCGACAGCATATAAATACGATGCAACTAAAAACCTAAAACGAAATAATTTATAAAAGTCGTCGCTTAAGGTTGAAAGGTTTATTACCACAGACCAGACCTTCTACATACCTATTTTTTTGTTGGCCGCCACAGTTATCTGAAAAGAAGACTACGTCTGCGCCTGGCCGTAGCTTTGAAACTTCTTCTAAATAAAGTAAAACGCAAGTTCCAATTTCTATAGCGCCCCTATTCCCAAGACCTTCATGCCAAAAAAAGGATTTCGTTTTGTCATTTGCTATTTCTGTTATCTGAAAAAAAAAACTGCTTAATAAAATAATAACAGGCTGCAGAATATTAAACTCACCGTAAAATTGTAACAATTCAAACGGGATTTATAGAAAAACGACGATGTTTGACCTAACGGTACAGGCAATACTGCCTGTAAATCATATACAGCCAGAGTAACTTCACCATTTTTAGCCCTATTTTTATCTTCCTCTTTTTCTTCACTGCTCCAGATTTTTTCGTTTAAGTGTTCTCGATACTTATTTTCCAACTTCTCCTTTTCATTTTGTGAAGAATTTTTGTACGACTCGCAGAGATCGCATTGATCTTTTTTTGGGTTAAAAAACCCAATATTAAATTCTGTGTTAAAAATTTTGGCATAAAAGTCATACTTTGCTGTTGGTTTATTCAAAGCCTTTCTTCCTTCGGAATAATTTCTGTGAAGTTCGGCAATAGTAAGGCCGCCATCTATAAATTCCCGAGAAGTTTCACTCCGAACATAGTGACTTTCAATTCGGGGAATCGAGTTAATGTGCTCTCTTACTGAACTTATAATCTCCTCGTCAGTTTTTTATGTTTATCATGCTTTCCTCTACGATCTTCAGCTATTACACCTTCTCCAGATATTTTTGATCGGACAACAGTTCGTAACGTCTTCTCTGATATACCGAGTGTATTTAGTAAAAATGTTTTGCATATTCTAATTTTGTTCCCATTGTTCAATAAATAAAAAGCACAGTTGGGGTTTCTTGGTGTCGCAGACGAAAGCCTTCTATATTTCAGGGTTAGCTGCTCCACACATGATCCCAGAAAATCTCGCTGACGTTGCAAACTTCCTAATTTCCAATATGCTTCAAAAACTTGCTGTCTGAATTCTCCTGCTATCTTTTTAGAACATGACAAAATACATTTATCTTGGCATGGTGGTTTCATACTTTTTGATTTTACAATTGTGCCTGTTCGTGATCTATATTCCTGTCCTAAATTTTTAAATCTCTTGCTTTTTACCTTCACCCAGTTTTTTTCGTTTCTAACCCGTTTTTTTCCTTTTATCGGCGAGTTTGGTTCAGTCGGAACAGGATTTTGAACTTCTAGCTCTAATTCCGATGAGCTTAATGAGGAATCCGATCCACTTGATGAGTTCGGATTATAATTGTCACTTGATCCAGAAGAAAAAGCTTGCTCCTCTGGAAAAGAATCTGTGTAGTTTTTTTTTACTTTTCTCAAATTTATTTTCGTAGAACTTCTATTTTCGATTATGTATTTGTCAACATTTTTGCTGGTGCTGGGTAAAAAAATTAACGTGGAAGCTTGACTTATAGATGGCACATTCGTGTCATTTGGTTCGATAGTCTTTTTTGCCAAAGGATCTCCTCTAGTGGAATAACAACCAGTAAAATGACTATCTGATTTATTAACAAATGGATATTCTGTGGTAGAATAACATCTATCAACTTGACAAAGTTCATTAATATTGTTTTTGTCAGTAGTTATCTTTCACAGCTTCTAGATCAATCCAAATCCAAAATCCAAATCCCCCCACTCTTCACACTACCAAACAGGATATATATCCAAACAGGATATATATCCAAACAGGATATATATCCAAACAGGATATATATCCAAAAATTCCCCCCCACTCTTCACACTACCAAAATCCCCCCACTCTTCACACTACCAAAATCCCCCCACTCTTCACACTATCAAAATCCCCCCACTCTTCACCCCACCAAAATCCCCCCACTCTTCACACCACTCCTCTCCCCTCTCCGCTCCCCTCTCCGCTCCCCTCTCCGCTCCCCTCTCCCCTCCCCTCTCCTCTCCCCTCTCCTCTCAGGAGCTTAAAACCATTCCACAACACACTCTTCACACTACCAAATCCTACCACTCTTATATCAAATCCATTCCTCCTACCCGCCACACCACTTTTATTGCTATAAATTCTCAATATTTACAGTATTTAACACAATTCACAACGATGTCTGTAGCAGTCCCTATTGATTATTCATGGGACACAGAACATTGCGAAAGCTATAATCCACAAGAGTACATAGAAAACAATTTAATAATAATCAATCCACCTTCAAATCTAAGAGTGCTAAAAAAAAGTTTCGAACTCAACAGAGAAAGAAAGTTCAAGAATTGGAAGCAAAAAGAAAAACTATGTCTTGTCCAACAGCAAATGTAATGTTTAGTCATGTAAGCGGAAAGAAAACCTTGATAGATTTTACTACAGAAGAACTAGAAATGTTACCTTTGGAATATCTAATTAATTATGCAGATCATTTGGAACTCTTGGATGTATGGGGAAAATTACCAATGTCTTATAAATCAAGTTTTGATCTTCAAATTAAATTGCCATGTTTTATACATTACAATCGTCCTGACTGGAGCACACAATTCGATGGTCCTCCTGTATCCCAGAAATCATGTTTCATGTGCAATAGAAACATAAAGTAGACTAATGTAGACATATTGTTATTTTTGTTCAAAAGTAAACCTGTATTTTAATAAATGTTTTATAAATGTCAAACAAATAATTAGAAGTATTATTCATTAATCCATGGATTTACAGCATCCCACCACCACCAAATCCCCCACTCTAAATCGTTAAACATCATTACACAAAGCTTCACTCATTTCATCGTATTACAGCGCGTTACTCAAAAGGGTAAGTGTGGTTAAAACGCAAGTGTTGTACTAATTCGAACAATACACAGGTCAATACAGACCCCATATGTAGAGCGGTAGACCCGCCCAAAACAACAAATTTTTTATTTGTGGCTTCACTATTGGAGTTATATACTTAAAAGTGGGTGGGTTGGAATGTACACACCAAAGTATATCTCCTAACACTCCGTGCGCATGTCTAGCAAGCTCGGTGTGCGCGTGGTACGCATTTTGGTCTACTGCGCATATAAAAAAAATGGCGGCTAAAAAAAAAAAAAAAAAAAAAAAAAAAAAAATGGCGGCTCAAAAAAAAAAAAAAAAAAAAAAAAAAAGGCGCCAAAAAAAAAAAAAAAAATGACTCCAAAACAAAAAAAAAAAAAAAAACAGGAGCTTCCAGAGGAGCTACCAAATCCTCCCACTCCTCTCCCCTCTCCCCTCTCCTCTCTCCTTTCAGGAGCTTCCAGAGGAGCTACCAAATCCTCCCACTCCTCTCCCCTCTCCCCTCTCCTCTCTCCTTTCAGGAGCTTCCAAAGGAGCTACCAAATCCTACCACTCTTATATCAAATCCAGCTCCACAGGAGCTTCCAAATGAACTTTAAAAACTCCCCCCACTCCTCTCCCCACTCCTCTCCCCACTCCTTTACATCTGCGCAATAGAGATGCGCATGGGCATGCCCCGCCCAGACGGATTCTCTTTATATTCTCTCTTCGCTTCTCGTTCTGCAGTCGCATCTTCAGCTGGATATAATACAGTTGTGTCTTCTCCTTGTTACGTATATATCCTCAGCGGTTAGTTGACTTATATTAATTTTAGTTTGCAAAAACAGTATTGTGCAAAGTGTTGTGAGACCAGATAAAATATCGCAAGAATGTGTTGAATAAAAGAGTTGTGAAAGCTGAAGATGTTAAAACATAAACATCAAATAAAAGTAAAAAATTTAAAAAGGTGTTTTGTGGACACGCGCTATGAACTTTTAGAATTAGACTGTAGTGATGAAGAACTCTTTACGTTGCTTGAGGAAGGTATAGCGTTATGTAACAATGTTCTTGCAGGATCTATAAAATCAAAACATTTTAATGACCATATAAGTCTTATAAGTTTAGGTTTAGATTTATATGAATGGTTTACCGTAATGAGAGGAAGAAATCTGATTGCGGAAGAATAAGTGTAAGTTTCCCATGCGTTTGTGTTTAGTTCCCATCATGTTTTCATGCAGTGAATGCAACAAGAGTTTTACGCATCAATCTAACGTGCATAGACATAAAAGAGAATCGTGTGCCATGAGACCATCTTGTTCGCGAGAAAAACGAAAAACCAATACCCAGTTATGTGATATACCGTTGAAAAGATCCATAGTAGAAGACAGACCCCCATTACCTAAACTTACTTTATCGCGATGTAAAGATTGTGATACTTGGTATATAAAAAATAAACTTGCTGCGCATTTACGTTCAAACCTACATAAAAGTGCACTTAAAAGTATATTATTAAGTATATTGTTAGTAGTGTTTCTATGTTCAATAGATATGATATTATTCAAAGTATATTTGTATTATAAATAAAATTCAATAATAAAAAACATATCTACCATTGTACAGTATAAGTTAAGATTATATTATTTCAATAAAACTTCAATAGTGACACAGGAATGGAATCAGTTGTATAGAAAATCTTGTATAGAAGAATGTAATTCAAATGTGTGTCTAGTATTATTAAGTATATTGTTAGTAGTGTTTCTATGTTCAATAGGATATATATTATTCAAAGTATATTTGTATTATAAATAAAATTCAATAATAAAAACATATATATAATAATGGTTTTTATTCATAACAATACCTATAATTATATAACAATTTTACGTTTGCTAATGCACAATGCCATGGATTCACATTTTTGTGAAAATAACATTCTGGAATTTTCTTAAATTTACTTAATTTTGGTTCTTGGGCAATAGGAATAGCGTATATGAAATCTTCATCCAAAAACTTTTTTAAGAAGTTTATTTTTTCATTCCCTTTAACGTAAATTTTGGGCGATTGGTAAACTTCTAACACATTTAACCATTTTGAGATCGAGAGCAGATAACATATTTTTTTGAAATGGTGATTTAAACAGATAATTTGAGCAACGAATACCATCATAAATCGCTAATTCTTTTGGAATGTATCCAAAGGAACTGTTATATCCTTGAATGTCGATAAAAAGTTCTGTCTTACACTCATTCATGGTTAGTCGCTAAATGATGTTTAAATCTATAAGATTAGTGTTTAAATCCCCCCACCACTCTTACTACTCCCCACTACCACGCTTATTATCCCCACTACCACGCTTGCTTATTTAAGCACTCACCCACAGTTCTACAACCATTATTTCAAGCAAGCAACTGAAAATGTATCAACCAACCAGCCAACAAGAGTTTAGTAAGAAGCGCAATGCAGCTCTCATCAATGAAACCATCTACTACATAAACAAATCCAAATCCAAATGGGTCAGCATTGGATTTTCCTTAGAGAGAAAATATATTCCTGTTGTTAAACTCTGTGGATACAAATATAATCAAAATGTCACTTTTAATGAAGATCAATGGATTTCCTTCCTTAATAATCAAGGAATTATGTTAAGTTTCATTTATTCCAACAGCACCGGGTGGCAACCCATGAAGGGAAATGGTTATGAGATTCACTTTGTGTTTATTGGTGATGCAAGAATAATTAAGATTACACAAGATGGAGGTAATGAAGTATTCCTAGCTGGTGATACCATAAATGAATTAGTAAACTTGGCAAATTTAATCAAATATCGTGTTGATATCTTAAAAAACCAGGAATTTTCCAAATATTACAATATTTTAGTTAGCGGAATCTCTATGAAAAATGGCGATTTGTTAAAAAATGTATATGATGTTATTTCACCTATGGAAAATAGTTTAAATGTTTGCTGTGTTTTAGAATTATTAAACTTTTACTCAGATTGTGTTCTGGAGGATGTAGAAACATTCGTATGTAATGAATTTGTAAAAAGTTGTATTGAAAATAAAAATGTATAGGTATATTTTTCTTTTTATTCCGCCCACCTCCTAAATTAATTTTTAAAGTTCTGAACTTACTTTAAGTGTCACATACTCATACAAGATGTGGTTAGCATATACATCTCAACGAGTAGCATATAACCTAACAAGCGCTATAGATAATCTATCACAACACTTTAGTAACTTAAAATTTGATGCTGTCCATGAAGCCGAGTATGGATTCGAAAGATTTTATACGTATGAGGAATGTATGGATATGGCTAGAAAATATGAAAAAGCAGCAGAAGCCTGTAACATATATTTTCATACTTCTGATCTCTCTTATGTTAACCGGGTGGCAACCCATGAAGGGAAATGGTTATGAGAATCACTTTGTGTTTATTGGTGTTGCAAGAATAATTAAGATTACACAAGATGTTGGTAATGAAGTATTCCTAGCTGGTGATACTATAAATGAATTAGTGAACTTGACAAATTTAATCAAATATCGTTTTGATATCTTAAAAACCAGGAATTTTCCAAATATTACAATATTTTAGTTAGCGGAATCTCTATGAAAAATGGCGATTTGTTAAAAAATGTATATGATGTTATTTCACCTATGGAAAATAGTTTAAATGTTTGCTGTGTTTTAGAATTATTAAACTTTTACTCAGATTGTGTTCTGGAGGATGTAGAAACATTCGTATGTAATGAATTTGTAAAAAGTTGTATTGAAAATAAAAATGTATAGGTATATTTTCCTTTTTATTCCTCCCACCTCCTATTCCTCCCACCTCCTATCCTAAATTAATATTTAAAGCTCTGAACTTATTTTAAGTCTCACATACTCATACAAGATGTGGTTAGCATATACATCTCAACGAGTAGCATATAACCTAACAAGCGCTATAGAGAATCTATCACATGACTTTAGTAACTTAAAATTTGATGCTGCCCATGAAGCCGAGTATGGATTCGAAAGATTTTATACATATGATGAATGCATGGATATGGAAAGAAAGTATGAAAAAGCTGCAGAAGCCTGTAACTTATATTTACATACTTCTGATTTAAAGTCTTTTCTGCAAACCATAAAGGAAATGGGATTTGAGGAGCATTTGGGTGAAGTAAAACAGTTTATTCCACAAGACATCATTGAAGAAATATTTGAAACCTAATTTATATCAAATAAAAAACTTTATTTCATTTATGTGTTTTATTCAATCATTAAATAATTATTATATAAATTGTATACATTAGTAAGTGCACATATACATGGTGATTTAGAATGATAAAAACAATGAGCTTCTCCTTCTTGTAACGATGGATTTTCATCAAGTTCCATGACTGGTTTTAATGAATATTTTCGAATGTATTCGGATTTCTCTCTCCTTTTTACTACCTCTCCTATGACACCTCTCTCTTATGCTACCTCTCTCTTATGCTACCTCTCTCTTATGCCACCTCTCCCTACCACTCCTCTCTCTTATGCCACCACTCCTCTCTCTTATGCTACCTCTCTTTTACTAGCTCTCCTCTCCTATGATACCTCTCTCTCGCTTTTACTAGCTCTTTCCTCTCTCTTATGATACATACCTCCCTACCACCTCTCTTTCTTATGTTACTTTCTCGCTCTCTCCCTATGCTACTTCTTGCATACAAGCTGCCGTTTTACCATTTGTTTCAAACATTACATAGTTCTAACGTATAAAAAAGAATGTACAAAAAGGTATAAAATGTCTATTTTTTCTGAATTTGGTTTCAGATTTTTCCAATTTATCTTTATAATATTGTTTATTACCTATACCAAATTTAAATTAGATTTATCAGCCACATCGCCAGCTAAAAGCTTGGTTTTTCTCTTCCGAGCCAGAAAACTATTTCTTCCATGCCTAATTACACACTCTTTATGTTTCCCAACTAATACCTCCAAATGAGAGCCATTCGACTTATCATTAACTCAGTCCTCCCAAGGAAACTCTCTTATTTATTTTCTATCGATACTTGCACGGATTTTGCTTTGAAGACCTCACCGCTATAATTATCATCCTTAATTGTTTATAATAGAACAACAAAAGGCGTGTTACGTATGCAAGGACCTCCAGATTATGGATCAAAATTGTCTGCAGACGTTTTTCCCTGCCCCATCCCAATCTTCAATCCTTTAAATCCTGTGTCAATAGATCACATTTTCCTTCTCTCTTCAGACTCCCACGACACATTAGTACTTAGGCTTGAAGTTTTCGTGGACTGTCTCAGATAAAAAAGCCAAGTGTTTCACCTTTATTTGTGAAAAGACAATATTTTGATGTGGAATAAATAATGCATTTTTGAGCTTTTTCTAAGACCGATATCTTTCAAAAATCTTGCTCTTGATGGTAGTTTTCGACTGAACAAAATCCTGGCAACGCATAACTGGTCAACTAGAACACCTTACTTTAAACCAATACTAAATCTAAACTTTCCTAGTGAATCTGAACGTTTATGTCGACAACACCAAAAAAGTATTAATCCAGTACACTTTGACGCTAAGAAATGAAACATCCTTTGAAGCTATTTTTAATAAATTTGATCTTAGATCGGTACACTTAATTGTAGCAGCTCGAAAAGGTGAATTAAAACTTTGTTCTTTAACTTGATGCATCCCAGAATAATATAATGACAACTTGTGTTACTATCTTTATTTAACCCATCAGTGTACATTTTACCTAGTAAAAACATTATTGAATTCACAACTAAAACTATTAATAAAACTCAATTCCAAGTTGCTCCAGTTCTCTTAAAATACTCATAATTTTGGGTGTATTAATGCCATCCGTATTATTCTCTTCCAAACATCGAAATTGGTCTATCATGTCATTGACATCTGTATACTCTAGGATAGGACTCTCCGTCTAACTTCCTGAAGCCCTCCTCCCCATTTTTCTACTTCGTAGTTCCCATCGCTAGTGTCTTCGATTAATTTTCTCCTTTGGATTTCGTTTTGAAATTTTAAAAATTTTAAATATTTCGTATTTTTCTTTTTAGTCACTATATTATTCAATTCTTTATAAGTGCTTCGGGGAGGAAATAGCTTTTTAATAATATTTACATACTTCCAACCAGACGATGAACTAATGCGTTCACACCGTTTAAAGTTTCTTTTGTGGGCATTTGTTAGAACTAAAATGTTTCTATATTGTAAGAGATCGTTATCGGTGTACTCTACAGGGTGTTCCTCAGTCAGGAGATTTAGGAGGCCATCCGTTAACTTAAACTCTTTCTCACTAATAATTAGAGTATTTCCTTTAAAAACAGCTGGCACATTTCCAAGAAACCAACTAGAGCACACCTCCCGAAAACCAAACACGTTTTTATTTGACATTTCCATCAACTTTAAAGTTATTTTGCTGATAGCCATCTTATCTCTTTAACATCTAACTTGATAATGAAGCTTTCTTAGTGATAGTAGGATATTTATTAACACGTAATGGCGTCGTAAAATAGACGTAACATAGACGTAACATAGACGTAACATAGACGTAACAGAGACGTAACATAAACGTAAAATGGTATATGGCCTGTTTTTACCTGGTTTTCAGCTGGTTTTAGCTGTTTTAGCTGGTTTTTACCTGTTTTTAGATGTTTTTAGGAAGAGTCCTTTCTATCAGTTAAAAAAATAGAATATTTCTTAACGAGGGAGAAAACACAATTTACACTCGTGTGGCATGATGCCACACGAGTGTGGCGTTCGATCATGCCTCGCCTTCGGCTCGGGATGATGCCACACGAGTGTGGCGTTCGATCATCTCTCGCCTTCGGCTCGGGATGATGCTACACGAGTGTAAATTGTGTTTTCTCCCTCGTTAAGAAATATTCTATTTTTTTAACTGATAGAAAGGACTCTTCCTAAAAACAGCTAAAAACAGGTAAAAACCAGCTAAAACAGCTAAAACCAGCTGAAAACCAGGTAAAAACAGGCCATATACCATTTTACGTTTATGTTACGTCTCTGTTACGTCTATGTTACGTCTATGTTACGTCTATGTTACGTCTATTTTACGACGCCATTACGTGTTAATAAATATCCTACTATCACTAAGAAAGCTTCATTATCAAGTTAGATGTTAAAGAGATAAGATGGCTATCAGCAAAATAACTTTAAAGTTGATGGAAATGTCAAATAAAAACGTGTTTGGTTTTCGGGAGGTGTGCTCTAGTTGGTTTCTTGGAAATGTGCCAGCTGTTTTTAAAGGAAATACTCTAATTATTAGTGAGAAAGAGTTTAAGTTAACGGATGGCCTCCTAAATCTCCTGACTGAGGAACACCCTGTAGAGTACACCGATAACGATCTCTTACAATATAGAAACATTTTAGTTCTAACAAATGCCCACAAAAGAAACTTTAAACGGTGTGAACGCATTAGTTCATCGTCTGGTTGGAAGTATGTAAATATTATTAAAAAGCTATTTCCTCCCCGAAGCACTTATAAAGAATTGAATAATATAGTGACTAAAAAGAAAAATACGAAATATTTAAAATTTTTAAAATTTCAAAACGAAATCCAAAGGAGAAAATTAATCGAAGACACTAGCGATGGGAACTACGAAGTAGAAAAATGGGGAGGAGGGCTTCAGGAAGTTAGACGGAGAGTCCTATCCTAGAGTATACAGATGTCAATGACATGATAGACCAATTTCGATGTTTGGAAGAGAATAATACGGATGGCATTAATACACCCAAAATTATGAGTATTTTAAGAGAACTGGAGCAACTTGGAATTGAGTTTTATTAATAGTTTTAGTTGTGAATTCAATAATGTTTTTACTAGGTAAAATGTACACTGATGGGTTAAATAAAGATAGTAACACAAGTTGTCATTATATTATTCTGGGATGCATCAAGTTAAAGAACAAAGTTTTAATTCACCTTTTCGAGCTGCTACAATTAAGTGTACCGATCTAAGATCAAATTTATTAAAAATAGCTTCAAAGGATGTTTCATTTCTTAGCGTCAAAGTGTACTGGATTAATACTTTTTTGGTGTTGTCGACATAAACGTTCAGATTCACTAGGAAAGTTTAGATTTAGTATTGGTTTAAAGTAAGGTGTTCTAGTTGACCAGTTATGCGTTGCCAGGATTTTGTTCAGTCGAAAACTACCATCAAGAGCAAGATTTTTGAAAGATATCGGTCTTAGAAAAAGCTCAAAAATGCATTATTTATTCCACATCAAAATATTGTCTTTTCACAAATAAAGGTGAAACACTTGGCTTTTTTATCTGAGACAGTCCACGAAAACTTCAAGCCTAAGTACTAATGTGTCGTGGGAGTCTGAAGAGAGAAGGAAAATGTGATCTATTGACACAGGATTTAAAGGATTGAAGATTGGGATGGGGCAGGGAAAAACGTCTGCAGACAATTTTGATCCATAATCTGGAGGTCCTTGCATACGTAACACGCCTTTTGTTGTTCTATTATAAACAATTAAGGATGATAATTATAGCGGTGAGGTCTTCAAAGCAAAATCCGTGCAAGTATCGATAGAAAATAAATAAGAGAGTTTCCTTGGGAGGACTGAGTTAATGATAAGTCGAATGGCTCTCATTTGGAGGTATTAGTTGGGAAACATAAAGAGTGTGTAATTAGGCATGGAAGAAATAGTTTTCTGGCTCGGAAGAGAAAAACCAAGCTTTTAGCTGGCGATGTGGCTGATAAATCTAATTTAAATTTGGTATAGGTAATAAACAATATTATAAAGATAAATTGGAAAAATCTGAAACCAAATTCAGAAAAAATAGACATTTTATACCTTTTTGTACATTCTTTTTTATACGTTAGAACTATGTAATGTTTGAAACAAATGGTAAAACGGCAGCTTGTATGCAAGAAGTAGCATAGGGAGAGAGCGAGAAAGTAACATAAGAAAGAGAGGTGGTAGGGAGGTATGTATCATAAGAGAGAGGAAAGAGCTAGTAAAAGCGAGAGAGAGGTATCATAGGAGAGGAGAGCTAGTAAAAGAGAGGTAGCATAAGAGAGAGGAGTGGTGGCATAAGAGAGAGGAGTGGTAGGGAGAGGTGGCATAAGAGAGAGGTAGCATAAGAGAGAGGTAGCATAAGAGAGAGGTGTCATAGGAGAGGTAGTAAAAAGGAGAGAGAAATCCGAATACATTCGAAAATATTCATTAAAACCAGTCATGGAACTTGATGAAAATCCATCGTTACAAGAAGGAGAAGCTCATTGTTTTTATCATTCTAAATCACCATGTATATGTGCACTTACTAATGTATACAATTTATATAATAATTATTTAATGATTGAATAAAACACATAAATGAAATAAAGTTTTTTATTTGATATAAATTAGGTTTCAAATATTTCTTCAATGATGTCTTGTGGAATAAACTGTTTTACTTCACCCAAATGCTCCTCAAATCCCATTTCCTTTATGGTTTGCAGAAAAGACTTTAAATCAGAAGTATGTAAATATAAGTTACAGGCTTCTGCAGCTTTTTCATACTTTCTTTCCATATCCATGCATTCATCATATGTATAAAATCTTTCGAATCCATACTCGGCTTCATGGGCAGCATCAAATTTTAAGTTACTAAAGTCATGTGATAGATTCTCTATAGCGCTTGTTAGGTTATATGCTACTCGTTGAGATGTATATGCTAACCACATCTTGTATGAGTATGTGAGACTTAAAATAAGTTCAGAGCTTTAAATATTAATTTAGGATAGGAGGTGGGAGGAATAGGAGGTGGGAGGAATAAAAAGGAAAATATACCTATACATTTTTATTTTCAATACAACTTTTTACAAATTCATTACATACGAATGTTTCTACATCCTCCAGAACACAATCTGAGTAAAAGTTTAATAATTCTAAAACACAGCAAACATTTAAACTATTTTCCATAGGTGAAATAACATCATATACATTTTTTAACAAATCGCCATTTTTCATAGAGATTCCGCTAACTAAAATATTGTAATATTTGGAAAATTCCTGGTTTTTAAGATATCAAAACGATATTTGATTAAATTTGTCAAGTTCACTAATTCATTTATAGTATCACCAGCTAGGAATACTTCATTACCAACATCTTGTGTAATCTTAATTATTCTTGCAACACCAATAAACACAAAGTGATTCTCATAACCATTTCCCTTCATGGGTTGCCACCCGGTTAACATAAGAGAGATCAGAAGTATGAAAATATATGTTACAGGCTTCTGCTGCTTTTTCATATTTTCTAGCCATATCCATACATTCCTCATACGTATAAAATCTTTCGAATCCATACTCGGCTTCATGGACAGCATCAAATTTTAAGTTACTAAAGTGTTGTGATAGATTATCTATAGCGCTTGTTAGGTTATATGCTACTCGTTGAGATGTATATGCTAACCACATCTTGTATGAGTATGTGACACTTAAAGTAAGTTCAGAACTTTAAAAATTAATTTAGGAGGTGGGCGGAATAAAAAGAAAAATATACCTATACATTTTTATTTTCAATACAACTTTTTACAAATTCATTACATACGAATGTTTCTACATCCTCCAGAACACAATCTGAGTAAAAGTTTAATAATTCTAAAACACAGCAAACATTTAAACTATTTTCGATAGGTGAAATAACATCATATACATTTTTTAACAAATCGCCATTTTTCATAGAGATTCCGCTAACTAAAATATTGTAATATTTGGAAAATTCCTGGTTTTTTAAGATATCAACACGATATTTGATTAAATTTGCCAAGTTTACTAATTCATTTATGGTATCACCAGCTAGGAATACTTCATTACCTCCATCTTGTGTAATCTTAATTATTCTTGCATCACCAATAAACACAAAGTGAATCTCATAACCATTTCCCTTCATGGGTTGCCACCCGGTGCTGTTGGAATAAATGAAACTTAACATAATTCCTTGATTATTAAGGAAGGAAATCCATTGATCTTCATTAAAAGTGACATTTTGATTATATTTGTATCCACAGAGTTTAACAACAGGAATATATTTTCTCTCTAAGGAAAATCCAATGCTGACCCATTTGGATTTGGATTTGTTTATGTAGTAGATGGTTTCATTGATGAGAGCTGCATTGCGCTTCTTACTAAACTCTTGTTGGCTGGTTGGTTGATACATTTTCAGTTGCTTGCTTGAAATAATGGTTGTAGAACTGTGGGTGAGTGCTTAAATAAGCAAGCGTGGTAGTGGGGATAATAAGCGTGGTAGTGGGGAGTAGTAAGAGTGGTGGGGGGATTTAAACACTAATCTTATAGATTTAAACATCATTTAGCGACTAACCATGAATGAGTGTAAGACAGAACTTTTTATCGACATTCAAGGATATAACAGTTCCTTTGGATACATTCCAAAAGAATTAGCGATTTATGATGGTATTCGTTGCTCAAATTATCTGTTTAAATCACCATTTCAAAAAAATATGTTATCTGCTCTCGATCTCAAAATGGTTAAATGTGTTAGAAGTTTACCAATCGCCCAAAATTTACGTTAAAGGGAATGAAAAAATAAACTTCTTAAAAAAGTTTTTGGATGAAGATTTCATATACGCTATTCCTATTGCCCAAGAACCAAAATTAAGTAAATTTAAGAAAATTCCAGAATGTTATTTTCACAAAAATGTGAATCCATGGCATTGTGCATTAGCAAACGTAAAATTGTTATATAATTATAGGTATTGTTATGAATAAAAACCATTATTATATATATGTTTTTATTATTGAATTTTATTTATAATACAAATATACTTTGAATAATATATATCCTATTGAACATAGAAACACTACTAACAATATACTTAATAATACTAGACACACATTTGAATTACATTCTTCTATACAAGATTTTCTATACAACTGATTCCATTCCTGTGTCACTATTGAAGTTTTATTGAAATAATATAATCTTAACTTATACTGTACAATGGTAGATATGTTTTTTATTATTGAATTTTATTTATAATACAAATATACTTTGAATAATATCATATCTATTGAACATAGAAACACTACTAACAATATACTTAATAATATACTTTTAAGTGCACTTTTATGTAGGTTTGAACGTAAATGCGCAGCAAGTTTATTTTTTATATACCAAGTATCACAATCTTTACATCGCGATAAAGTAAGTTTAGGTAATGGGGGTCTGTCTTCTACTATGGATCTTTTCAACGGTATATCACATAACTGGGTATTGGTTTTTCGTTTTTCTCGCGAACAAGATGGTCTCATGGCACACGATTCTCTTTTATGTCTATGCACGTTAGATTGATGCGTAAAACTCTTGTTGCATTCACTGCATGAAAACATGATGGGAACTAAACACAAACGCATGGGAAACTTACACTTATTCTTCCGCAATCAGATTTCTTCCTCTCATTACGGTAAACCATTCATATAAATCTAAACCTAAACTTATAAGACTTATATGGTCATTAAAATGTTTTGATTTTATAGATCCTGCAAGAACATTGTTACATAACGCTATACCTTCCTCAAGCAACGTAAAGAGTTCTTCATCACTACAGTCTAATTCTAAAAGTTCATAGCGCGTGTCCACAAAACACCTTTTTAAATTTTTTACTTTTATTTGATGTTTATGTTTTAACATCTTCAGCTTTCACAACTCTTTTATTCAACACATTCTTGCGATATTTTATCTGGTCTCACAACACTTTGCACAATACTGTTTTTGCAAACTAAAATTAATATAAGTCAACTAACCGCTGAGGATATATACGTAACAAGGAGAAGACACAACTGTATTATATCCAGCTGAAGATGCGACTGCAGAACGAGAAGCGAAGAGAGAATATAAAGAGAATCCGTCTGGGCGGGGCATGCCCATGCGCATCTCTATTGCGCAGATGTAAAGGAGTGGGGAGAGGAGTGGGGAGAGGAGTGGGGGGAGTTTTTAAAGTTCATTTGGAAGCTCCTGTGGAGCTGGATTTGATATAAGAGTGGTAGGATTTGGTAGCTCCTTTGGAAGCTCCTGAAAGGAGAGAGGAGAGGGGAGAGGGGAGAGGAGTGGGAGGATTTGGTAGCTCCTCTGGAAGCTCCTGAAAGGAGAGAGGAGAGGGGAGAGGGGAGAGGAGTGGGAGGATTTGGTAGCTCCTCTGGAAGCTCCTGTTTTTTTTTTTTTTTTTTGTTTTGGAGTCATTTTTTTTTTTTTTTTTTTGGCGCCTTTTTTTTTTTTTTTTTTTTTTTTTGAGCCGCCATTTTTTTTTTTTTTTTTTTTTTTTTTTTAGCCGCCATTTTTTTTATATGCGCAGTAGACCAAAATGCGTACCACGCGCACACCGAGCTTGCTAGACATGCGCACGGAGTGTTAGGAGATATACTTTGGTGTGTACATTCCAACCCACCCACTTTTAAGAATATAACTCCAATAGTGAAGCCACAAATAAAAAATTTGTTGTTTTGGGCGGGTCTACCGCTCTACATATGGGGTCTGTATTGACCTGTGTATTGTTCGAATTAGTACAACACTTGCGTTTTAACCACACTTACCCTTTTGAGTAACGCGCTGTAATACGATGAAATGAGTGAAGCTTTGTGTAATGATGTTTAACGATTTAGAGTGGGGGATTTGGTGGTGGTGGGATGCTGTAAATCCATGGATTAATGAATAATACTTCTAATTATTTGTTTGACATTTATAAAACATTTATTAAAATACAGGTTTACTTTTGAACAAAAATAACAATATGTCTACATTAGTCTACTTTATGTTTCTATTGCACATGAAACATGATTTCTGGGATACAGGAGGACCATCGAATTGTGTGCTCCAGTCAGGACGATTGTAATGTATAAAACATGGCAATTTAATTTGAAGATCAAAACTTGATTTATAAGACATTGGTAATTTTCCCCATACATCCAAGAGTTCCAAATGATCTGCATAATTAATTAGATATTCCAAAGGTAACATTTCTAGTTCTTCTGTAGTAAAATCTATCAAGGTTTTCTTTCCGCTTACATGACTAAACATTACATTTGCTGTTGGACAAGACATAGTTTTTCTTTTTGCTTCCAATTCTTGAACTTTCTTTCTCTGTTGAGTTCGAAACTTTTTTTTAGCACTCTTAGATTTGAAGGTGGATTGATTATTATTAAATTGTTTTCTATGTACTCTTGTGGATTATAGCTTTCGCAATGTTCTGTGTCCCATGAATAATCAATAGGGACTGCTACAGACATCGTTGTGAATTGTGTTAAATACTGTAAATATTGAGAATTTATAGCAATAAAAGTGGTGTGGCGGGTAGGAGGAATGGATTTGATATAAGAGTGGTAGGATTTGGTAGTGTGAAGAGTGTGTTGTGGAATGGTTTTAAGCTCCTGAGAGGAGAGGGGAGAGGAGAGGGGAGGGGAGAGGGGAGCGGAGAGGGGAGCGGAGAGGGGAGAGGAGTGGTGTGAAGAGTGGGGGGATTTTGGTGGGGTGAAGAGTGGGGGGATTTTGATAGTGTGAAGAGTGGGGGGATTTTGGTAGTGTGAAGAGTGGGGGGATTTTGGTAGTGTGAAGAGTGGGGGGGAATTTTTGGATATATATCCTGTTTGGATATATATCCTGTTTGGATATATATCCTGTTTGGATATATATCCTGTTTGGTAGTGTGAAGAGTGGGGGGATTTGGATTTTGGATTTGGATTGATCTAGAAGCTGTGAAAGATAACTACTTTTGTCATTAGGTTCATTTTCTTTATTTTTGAACCCACCCTCTGAAAGCACAATATCGGTATCATAAGCAGTACTACTGTTAAATGGTCTTACACATGTTTTGTCAATATCTGGTTTATTAGGTTTCTTAGCAAGAGAATATTCTGTGGTCGAGTAAGATCTAGCAACTTGGCATAGTTCAGTAATATTGTTTTGGTTATTAGTTTCATTTTCTTTGTTTTTGAACACACCCTCTGGAAGCACAATTTCCGTATCATTAGCACTACTACTGGTAAATTGACTTATATCTGTTTTTTCAATATTTGCCTTATTTGGTTTATTAGCAAAAGGATATCCTGTGGTCGAATAAGATCTAGCAACTTGACAAAGTTCATTAATATTGGTTTGGTTATTAGTTTCATTTTCTTTGTTTTTGAATACATCCTCTGAAGACTTCATTTCCGTACCAGTAGCACTGACCTCTTCAAGTTGGTCCTGCATTTGTGCAAGTTTTAAAATTTTGCTTGCTCTAGCACTCATATTTCTGTAATAAAGAAAGCATGGAAAATTGGTTATAAAAGGGACAAAGGCTAAACGACCGCCGGCGCACGGCGGTAGATTCAAATTACTACAAAAAAGACCGGCGTCCAGCGCATAACCTTGATAGTTAAGTTATTTAAATTATAAAATCATACTAACCTAATAAATTAAGCGCTAACCAAGTTTCGCCATACCTTTTTGCTAGAAAGATGAAACAAATTGTTGGTAATTTCAAATAAGGTTGAACCCGGGAGGCCTGCATCAAAGCCAAGAGCCTTAACATCTTTGACTATTAAACGTCTTTCAAATATCTGATGAATTCAAGAAGATCAGCTGTCATTTTACAGCGGTATTCAACATTTTAAATATATCAAACCATCGAGCGGCGGCAATCTATTGATATTCTAAAAAGACACCGCCGAGACGCCCATATTTTCGGCGGGTTTATTATACCCAAACACATTATGCCACCGGACGCCGGTCGTTTAGCATCTAGTTTTAAATTAGAAAACTCCGCCGGCGGTCGTTTAGCCAGTAACTACGTATAAAAAAATACAGTGATATTTTTTGACAAAAATTCACTGTTAAGATTTGTGCAAATTAGCACTAGAGCTTTTATAAATTTTTATAGAGTTACACAGTGGAGCGCTTATCATTATTTATAATATTTTATAATGGTATTGAAGCTGTAGTTTAGGTACGTTTACGATACGTTTCTGACTGAATTGAACAAAACCTAAAAAAATTTGGAAAAAAAAGTCACAAAGGACACTTATGTATTATAATTACGTAAAAATATTACAAGTTTTTTAAGAACATAGACTCAAAGTACAATAAAGCCATTGTTGCATGAAAAAAACGAACATCAATTGCATTTATCGTAACCAAAAAGACGCAAAGTACAATTAAGTCTTTGTTGAATCAATATTAATAAAACATTTTTAGCGAAAAGTAAACACAAAATACACTTACGTCGTTGTTTCTTCAACGTGGAACAGCTAAAATCAAAACTACTAACCGCAAAGAACACTTAGGACAATGTCGCACTGGACGAGCATATTCTTCCTCCAAAGCTGTAACACAACTAGTCGATGCGTCCGTGTTCTCGTGGAACATTAGTACCAAGAGTTAAAATTTCTACAACGTCGCAACTGCCATCTAGCGGTTAAACGTGTTACTACAATTACGGCTTTCTTTAAGCGAATAAAGGAGTCATTTTTGAGTACTTTGTCGCACTTAACTCATTTTGTCAAAAATTTGCAGTTACGTCGATGTTCTTCTGGAACGGCGATATATTGTCAAACGGAATGCCTGACGAGAAAACGCAGGAATTAATAGGAAAATACGACGTTCCCGAAAATTGCCAGTACCTTAATTCCCCTAACATGAATCCCGAAATAAAGCTCCTAATGCCCACCGCATACGTTACGAGGGATACCGATCACTCCAACTACCAACATGTGCTAGGCCGAGGCATAACTGCGGTTGGTAGCGCTATTAATACAATATTAAATAATAAGTGGTCCATACCGAAAGAAATAGAATCCCAGCTTCTGGGTAACCTGTCTGATTCGGGACGACTACTTTCCAACTTACATTACAAGATCTCTAAAATTAGGCAAAATTTAATAATGCCTCTAGTTGACCCACACGTAAGAGGCGTTTTAAAAGAGTCCCCACCGGGCGAAATGTTATTTGGCACAGACATAACAGCCCAAGTACAAGCGGTAAGAACCAGGGAAAAAATTGGGAAAGATTTGCGCCCTGCTGTTAAAAATTATCAGCAAGCCTCCACTCAGTTAAAAAAGAGAGGGGAGGGAGGTAGATACAACAGTACATCAACCAGGACCAAATACCAGGGAAACCGGGAACCCCCGGCTTACTTCAGGGGGGAGGTGAAGCCACGGAAGGGGTACCGTCCCTCGAGAGACAAGTATCGGAACCAAGACAAATATCAACGCCAAACCTCAAGGAAACGCTAGTTACCAAAAATCAGGTAAGCAGAGAAATTACCGGAGGCGGTATTAAGTCATGTTACCATGAGTGGGAAAAACTAACTTCCAACCCAATAATCTTGTCTTGGGTAAAAGGATATAATTCCTTTTAATGCTAAACCAAGTTGTCCAACAATAATCCCAAATAAAAAGTTCTGTCAGAGTGAGGTTGCACTAGTAACTTCCGCTATTGAAGAACTTAAAATTTCCAAGGCAATTGTTAGGTGTCAATCTAAAGCACACGGCTTTATTTCTCCAATATTCTTAGTCGATAAGCCAAATGGACAAAAAAGATTTATATTAAATCTGAAGAAATTAAATGAGCACGTGACAACACCGCATTTTAAAATGGAAGACTACCGAACCGCATTAAAAATTTTAACACCGGGAGTCTTCATGACGACCGTGGATATTAAAGACGCATATTTCGCAGTTTCAATTCATGCTGACGATCGAAAATTTTTAAGATTTCAGTTCGGCGATTCGGTGTATGAATTTGTATGTATGCCATTTGGCCTATCATCGGCACCATTTTGCTTCACAAAGCTTATGAAACCCGTTGTTAAAAAATTACGTACACAAGGAATCATTTGCGTCAATTACTTAGATGATTTTTGTGTATTTGGGGAGTCCTTCAACAGTTGCGTTCAAAACACAATATTTTTGTGCGAACTACTTACATCCCTAGGATTCATAATTAACACGGAGAAAAGCTGCCTTATACCCAGCACTTCTGCAAAATTTCTAGGTTTTAATTTCATAAGTTTAACAATGAAAATCAAACTTCCCAAAGAGAAAAAAGAAAACATAAAACGATTGGCACAGCAGTTTAAAGCCAAACAGTCATGCAAAATCCGTGACCTCGCGGTATTTACCGGAACTCTTTGCTCAGCATGTCCAGCCGTAAAATACGGCTGGATTTACACCAAACTATTAGAAAGGGAGAAATTCTTAGCGTTGTCCCAGAATAATAATAGTTACGAGGCAATCATGACACTTCCGGGATACCTAACTGATGAATTTGTATGGTGGGAACAAAATATTATGCTAGCCGAAAATGACATTAGGAATGATGACTTCCAACGAGAAATATTTACGGATGCTTCCCTCACAGGTTGGGGCGCTTGCTGCAAAAACGAGAGAACACACGGGTTTTGGTCAGACCCAGACAAAAAACTTCATATTAACGTATTGGAACTGAAAGCTATTTTCTATGGCCTTAAATGTTTTGCAGCCAGGTTATCCAACTGTAGTATTTTATTGCGCTGTGATAACACTACTGCCATATCTTATATCAATAGAATGGGTAGTATTCGATTCCCCACCTTGGGTGGAATTGCAAGAGAGATATGGCAGTGGTGTGAGCGTAGAAACTTATGGCTCTATGCATCCTATATCCGTTCTAAAGACAACATCGTAGCTGACGGAGAGTCGCGACGCTCGAGTGACGAAACCGAGTGGTCCCTATCACAAAAAGCCTATGAAATGATCTCACAAGAGTTCGGTATCCCAGAAGTGGACTTATTCGCCTCATACATCAATCATAAATGCGAAAGATATATTTCATGGCGCAGAGATCCGGGCTCGTTCGCAGTCGATGCCTTTACTGTTTCATGGCGTCATTTCGATTTCTACGCTTTTCCTCCCTTCAATTTAATACTGCGGGTTTTACAAAAAATTATCCAAGACAAAGCTACAGGAGTGGTAGTGGTACCCCAATGGTACTCCCAACCATGGTACCCCATTTTCTCTAAATTAAAAATGGGCGACGAACTAATCTTAAAACCGTCTCCTGATCTACTTTCTTGTCCTTCCCACAGAATACACCCGATGTCCCGGAAGCTTACATTGGTAGCGGCCAGACTATCCGGCAATCATTCCTAGCGAGGAGAGTCCCAGCGACGGCAATAGAAACCATGTTGGCGTCGATCTCCCAGTCTACCTTAAAACAGTATGATTCAACATACCGCTTGTGGCACACGTTCTGTTCAAAACATTCAATACCGTTATATGAAGCTAGCCCTAATGACGTTATTTTATTTCTACAGAACATAACAGACAAAAATAATTGTAAATATGGAACGGTTAATTCTCATAGGTCTGCATTATCCCCGATACTGTCTTATGACCTCGGTTCAGACCCATTAGTCAAACGGTTCTTGAAAGGCATGTCCAGGGTACGACCATCACAACCCAGGTACGATGTTACCTGGGATCCACTGGATCTCTTAAATTATATGGAAAACATGCCTGCAGACCTGAGTTTACAGCAAATTTCTCAAAAGTTGGCAACCTTGTTGGCTTTAATTACGGGAGCTAGACTGCAAACAATATCGTTAATCCGTTTGTCTAATATAGAAAACAAGCAACACGAAATATCCATAGTCATTACGGACCGAATTAAAACTTCGGGGGTAAACAAACTCCAACCCACTCTGCATATACCATTTTTTACGGAAAACCCCGCCTTATGCGCAGCATCAACAATGGTGGATTATATAGATAAAACAAAAAATTTCAGGAAAACCACTGATGATTTTTTATTTATATCTTGTAAAAAACCGCATAATAGAGCAAATAAGCAATCTATAAGCAGATGGATAAGAGAATGTTTAAAAAAGGCCGGAATTGACACAAATAAATTTACACCCCACTCGACCAGACACTCGTCGACGTCGGCAGCTTTAAGGCAAGGCGTCTCCTTAGAAACTACATACAGAACGGCCGGGTGGTCTGAGAAGACAGGAACCTTCGCCAAATTCTATAACCGGCCCCTGGTCGACAAATCAGAATTTGCTAAGGCTATATTATCCTTAAATAAAGATTAAAATAATTAAGAATTACGTAATGTATTATTGGTTGTAGCATTAAACATTTTCTTTTATTTCTCACATTATGGGATAAGTGTATATTTTAGGTTGAGTATGTTCAGTTTGTGTTACATGAAATAAACCAAACTACAAGAAAAAATTGATTTCCTTTCATTTTTTCCATTTTAAACAACTACAACACAATGCTTTAAACACTACATAGTTATTATCAGGAATGTCAAGGACTGGATGCAAGCATAATTATACGATCAAACGAACTTACCTGTGAAGTTCGATCGTAATTATGCGAGGCATCCAGTCCTTGACATTGGTCCCACCCTCCCAAATACCCAGGTGTTGCAGTTGTTAAAGGGTTTGTCAATTATACAAGACTTTAAATAAATGAGAATAAATCGCCAATGTAAAGGAGCAGTGGGAAAAGGAGAGAGAGAGACCCGTTTTGCTTTAAAAAATTGGTGCACGGTAGCAGGTACACAGGACCGTACTACATAGTTATTATCAGGAATGTCAAGGACTGGATGCCTCGCATAATTACGATCGAACTTCACAGGTAAGTTCGTTTGATCGTATAATTATTTATTTATTTATTAAATGTATAAAATAGGTCTATTGGCCTCATTCATATAAACAAGTTTTACAAATATTGAGTATTTATAATATTAATTTACAGAGTATGTAACATAGATTGCGCTCGCATGTTTTAAGTAATCATTAAATAACATTGCATGTATTTATTTCAATTCTTAACTAGAGTGAATCATTATATACATAACAAAATAATATTTAACAAAATTTTTTCCAAATCATAAACATTGAACTCTGTTGTGTCCTCATCTAGTTTAAAGATGCCTTGATGAGATTCAACAACGGCATTCTTCAGTCTCAAACTGTAACTATCACTTTCTATGGAATTGATTTTATGTTTTTGCCAATATTTATTGAACTCGTGGTGAATCGACTCACCGGCCTGTTCCGACCATACACCTAAACCTTCGTTGTTGATAAAGTTTACACATTCTTCAACATGGTTTAATAAAATGTGTATTTTTAATGTTTCCGAAACATTTGGTATAGCATAAAAACATTTTCTTAACTCTTCTAAACGTTGGTGTAAATCCGCTGAAACTTTTTTTGTCGAAAAGCAGCCATCAACCACTTTGTTCATCGCTTTAAAAGCGCTAATATAAGTCTGAATTTTTAATTGATCACACGTTATTCCTGAATCATTCAGTATATCAGCTTCTTTCAGAAGTTTTCGACAAGCATTACCCTCAAAAATATCACCGTGGTAACTTTTGGCGACAAGATTCAACTTTTTAGGCCATATTAAAGCTTTTTCCTTCCCAACTAATTTTACTAAACCATCCCAAAAAAGATGGTTAACAAATCCTTGTAACAAATGCAACTCAGGGACTACACACTTTTCAAGAACGGAAATATCATCGTGTTCTTGGATTAGAGAAGAATTAATTGTACTGTGACACATTCTAGCATGTATTTTGCGTTTACCTATTGAACTGAACTTTTCAAAATCTTTCTTAAGATCACCATACGTTTTTAACTCGCCAAATTGTACGTCATTCTCTTCCGTTGAGCTATCAGCTTTCAAGTTTAGTATGGCATCATTAGATTTATATTGTAAATCTTTGAGTGAAATAAAACAGTATGGGCAAGGAAACATTGATGAGGCTGTTTGCTGGCCATTAACTGTAAGTAGGAGCTTTAAATCAGAAACAAATTTGAAAGATATATTGTTAATATTCGTCAAGCTAAATAAAATTTTAAGATTATCATAAGTTTCTAGAACGGAAGGTACGATACATAATATTATAGTTTTGAACACACTATTCAACTTTTGATCCTTGCTTATCGTGCCGCCATCAGAATATCGAGTTCTTTTTTTCTCGGGTTCGTTTGAATTTTTTTGTTCACCAGAGAGGTAATCTTCAGGAAATATTGATAAGCATACTTTAAGAAAGCCTTGTCCTCCATCAGCCATAACTTTTACAAAATGATTTCCAATATGTTGACGTTCTAGTAATACCTTATCTAAAAGCTCCTCGGCGTCCGCCCAAACTACTTGCCGTTTCTCTTTCTTGTTCGATTTATCTATGTCAAATTCAAACTCACCATGTTTATAAACATTTCCTAACGTATTTGATTTTATAGGTATATGTTCTTTATAATTTGTTTCTACACATTTTCTGCCAACATGAGATCGTAGAAAATTAGTTAACTTTCTCATTCCACTTGATGATGCACTCGTACTATTTTGATACATATCCAAACGTTCGGCAGAAAAAATAATATCACTTTTTGCAGAAGGTTTTAACACAACTTTCAGTTCTTTGTTTCCTAAACCTTTTAATTTCACATCAATGTTTTTTGTCCCATTTTCAATACAGTTTGGAAATTTCATATTAGCTTTTCTTTTTAGCAAAGTTTGAGTAACATTTTCTTGAATACTTTCTGCAGAGTTATCAACTATAGGTAGACATTAAATTATTGTAACTGGAACGTTTCTGATCACATACATGATTTTTTCCTTTACCGATTTCACAAAACATGTTTTACAAATTAACATTGTACTATGGTTACTTGCAGTTTTACTCTCACATATTAAAATATTTGTTGAACTTTTAGAGCTAGCGTATTTACCATTATCTTTATCTATTGTGATTTCCACATCACGTATATGACCTTTACCTTTCTTAGTTTGTATATGACCTTTAAATCTTGCTGTGCGACAAATATAACAGTTACACTCAGTTCTTTTATTTCTTGTTTCTTTAACTAAATACATATCCGCATAGTTTGGCATTTTCGACAAAGGCCTTTTAAGTTCTTTTTTATTGTGTTCATTGAGTGTATTGCGACAAGTGTTACAAATACTTAAAGGATATTTCAACTCACTTGTGTCAAATTGTTTATGTACGAATTTCTGAACCAGTTCTTCAAGTTTTGCATTAATTCGAAAGTAACTTACGTTTTTATTCCCAAACAGTATTTTTTTCCACATGGTGCACAGACTTTTTCACGATTCTTTTTGTGGTCGCATGGATGCATGAGATGGGAAAACGACATTTTGTGTACGCTTATCACAATTCATTCCAAACCTATTGAAACCCTGTCGCTACTGCCACTCACAACAGACTGAAGCTCAGCGAACATCAACTTTGGGTTCTCTTTCTCTCGCGAGGAATTTCAGTCATGTATGTAAACAACGGTATATGCTTGTAAGTCGAATTTTCATAGAAGTTATTATCAATCGATCGATCGGGATATACACACACACATACACACCATCACACACACACACACACACACACATATAAAATCAGATTTTTTTTAATGTGTTAGATTTTTTTTTAAATCATTAATAACTTAAAAACAGGATCAAGGATTTTCGTTCCAACGGATTCTTTATCTATTCGGCATCCTTAATCGATCCGCACATGCAAAATGCGTCACCATTTTCATTCGTGTTAAGTTAGCTCCAGGCTGGGTGTGTGGTATGCCCATCCAAACAGAGCAAATTTTTTTTTTTTTGTATGTTTGACAGTGTCAATAAAAAATTGCAACCATTTTATAAACAACTCCGAATCAATATAGCCAGTATCGGAAATTTCAATTAGGCTTCCCGGCGGCGCTCCTACTTTTAATTCGGGTGCCATTCTTTTCCTTTTGAAAATTACCATTGGAGGAATGTACTGTCCCGCTGCACTGACGCAACAAACAAACGTAGTATTTACCCCACGCTCGCCGCTGCGCTGGCAATACCTGGAAATTAAAAAAAAATTAGCTACCTAAACAAAAGGTTTGTTCCAACCGAAGTCAGAAACAATCAGAAACTGTCAGGATTCTGCGCAATTGATTAGTTTCACGTTCTTTTTATTGATTGCGCAGAATCCTGACAGTTTCTGATTGTTTCTTACTTTGGTTGGAACGAAGCTACAATAAAGAGCATTTAAAAAGGCGGTAAAATATACATACCTGATACCTGCTTTTTCCCTTTGGCGGCAATAACTTTTTGACACCGTTTTTGTACGGTCGAAAATCCGCTCTCATCGACGTTGAATATTCGTGTCGCATCCAATTTATTTTCATCACAAATTTTCTCCAATAAGTCAAAAAATTGCTGTACATTTTAGTAGTATAAGTAGATGCTTAGTGAGTTTCCGCATGCGCAGTAGGGTCGACCTTGAACGCTCAGGTGTGCTATTGTTATTTGGCCTTGATATGCGCAGGTGTTATTCCAAGGTCAAGGTCAATAACTTGGCCTTGAACGCGAGCAGATGTTTCTTTGTTTGGTGATGGCCAGGTGGACGACGCTTATTTCAAGGTTACATTTGCGGTGTATATTTTCAATGAATGCTAGCAGCTGTTTCTTTGTTTGGTGATGACCAGGTGGACGACGCTTATTTCAAGGTTACATTTGCGATGCATATTTTCAATGAATGCGAGCAGATGTTTCTTTGTTTGGTGATGACCAGGTGTACGACGCTTATTTCAAGGTTACATTTGTGATGTTAGTTTACCTTGAGTTATTATTGGGGTGTAACATGTTTTGGTATGAAGATCGAGTGGGTTGGGTCTAATGTGGTTCGGTATATATGAGGGTAGGGGGAATTAAATTTTAGTATAGAACATTGTGCTGAGTAAAACGGTTCAAGCAATTTAATTTGAAAGTCATGGCGTACGTGTGTGAAAATTGTGGTAAATCGTTTACCCAGAGTTATAATATGTTACGACATAAAAGAGAATCGTGCGTAGCACGATTTGCAAATATACATGGTGGAAAACAGCGAAAAGTTGACGATGGGGCATCAACATCTGAGGTGCGTACTTGCACTTGCTGCAATATAGCCATACCAGCAAATCGAATGACAGCTCATCAAAGAACAATACACCATAAAAGTAATGCATGTTCACCAATATCAGCTGGTGTTGAACTCGTGTCCAGTGCTTTTAGAAATAGGATTGCCACATACCGTATATCAAGTGATAATGAACATACTGACTATTCATTATTTTTTGATGAAATTAAAGCAAAAGTGTTAGAGGTAGTAAGTGACCTAGTAAGAGTGCGTTGTGCTTTGAAAGTTAATATGGTGGTTGTTGGTCGGTATCTTTTACCAACACAAGATGATATGTACGGTGACAAGTCATTTAATACACGCAATGAAATTGTTACTTCAGGAAGCGATTTGGAAGAAATATATCAATCATTAGTGGAAGCCATGAAGACTCAATCGACTGAGTTTCAGGAAAAAGATTCAGGTATGTTATAAATTAACGACTAACAATAAAATAAATACTTATGTCACTCTTTCTTGTTCTCGTAGGTTGGGCTCTGGAAAAAATTCTATACCTGGAAGTAAATGTCAACGAGTATAAACCTTTTGGTGGATCTTCATATATAAAGTTACCCCGATTCATCGAATTGAAAAAAGCCATCATCAATGTGATTAATCAAGATGAGTGTTGTTTTGCGTGGTCAATCGTGTCTGCTTTGTGCCCCGCCACTAGAAGGGCATCACAGATTCAATCTTATCCACACTATTGAAGACTGCTGAGTTTTACAGGTATAGACTTTCCAGTAAAGTTGCGTGGTATATCAAAATTTGAAGAAATGAATAATATTTCAGTTAACGTTTATGGTTTGCAAAAAATTTTCGAAAATAATATGTTAAAGTATGAAGTTGTCGGTCCATTAAGGTATTCGGGTAGAAAACTTAACAGACATGTAAACTTGTTGTTAATAACAAAGGATTGTAGTATTAAAGATGATGATGAGCATATTTGTGATACGCGTTGTTCTAAAAGTCATTATTGTTGGATAAAAGACTTATCGAAATTATGTTCCAGTCAAATTACATCGCGTAGAGATAAAATGTATTTTTGTGATGGTTGTTTGATATATTTTAGTTCACCATCATCTTTGATATCACACCAAAAAAATGACTGTAACCACAAATATTCATTAACACCATCACTAAATTTAAAAATAGATAAATTTGGAAGGAGTGTAAGTGAAAATATATTAAAATTTGAAAACATAGAAAAGCAAATGCGTGTACCGTTTGTCGTTTACGCGGATTTTGAATCGGTGCTTAAACCGCTGGATACAGTGGAACCAAAACCCACAAATTCTTACTTAGTCAAAAGCATCAAACATGAAACATATTCTTTTGCGTATTTAATTAAGTGCTCCTTTGACGATTCGATTTCAATTTGAGCTCTACCGGGGAAACGACGCAGCCCAGGTTTTCGTTTCTCGACTTGAAAGTGATTTAAGATCTCTTTACAATACATACTTAAGAGATATAAAAGCAATGGAAACTTTAACGGTGGACCAAATAGCGGAGTTCAATAATGCCACAAAATGTGGTATATGTGAACGACCTTTTGAAAATAATAATTGTAAAGTAAAGGACCACTGTCACATAACTGGGAAAAAAAGACCTGGTGCTGCTCATTCGATTTGCAATTTAAATTATAAGTTACCCAATTTTATTCCAATTATATTTCATAACTTGAGCGGGTACGATTGCCACATGTTTATTAAAGAGTTGTGTCGTCACGGAGACAAGATCGATGTTTTAGCTCAAAGCAAGGAAAAGTATATTTCATTTACGAAAAGTATTTACGTTCACGATTATGTCGATAATAAAAGTGGGACAATAAAGAAAAAATATTTGAAATTGCGGTTCATCGATAGTTTTAAATTTCTATCAACTTCGCTGGAAAATTTGGGTAATGGATTAGCTGTGGGTAGTTTCAGGGAAACAGGAAAATATGTTTCTGATAATGAGCAGTTTAATTTAATGCGCAAAAAAGGTGTTTTTCCCTATAGTTTTGTCGATTCAATGGAGAAAATGAACCATCCAACTTTACCCACAAAAAATCAGTTTTATGATAGTTTGTCAGAGGAGCACATTAGCGATGAAGATTATGATAGAGCTAAAAAGGTGTGGGACACATTTAATTGTAAGAATTTGGGGGACTATTCGGATTTATATTTGAAATCTGATGTTTTATTACTAACCGATGTTTTTGAACAGTTTCGCGATACTTGTTTAGAAACGTATAAACTGGATCCAGCACAGTACTATACCCTTCCAAGTTATTCGTTTGATTGTATGTTGCGTATTTCTAAGGTAGAGTTAGAGCTATTGACTGATATCGACACGGTTCATTTTTTCAAAAAAGGTATTCGAGGCGGTATAAGTCAGTGTTCAGAAAGGATGCACGCTGCCAACAACATATATGTACCAAACTACGACCCTAACGAACCATCATCTTTCATTGTTTATCTTGATGCAACAAATCTATACGCTCATAGTATGTCGCAGGCATTACCATTTGGCGGCTTTAGATGGTTATCAGAGCATGAAATTTTAAATTTAAATATTATGGATGTGGACGATAATGGTCCAGAAGGATACGTTTTGGAAGTTGACGTTCATTATCCGGATACGCTATATGATGACCATTCCGACTTACCCTTTTTAGTTGAAAATATTGTACCACCCACGGAATCGGCAAAATTTTCAAAGTTAATTCCGAATTTAAACGATAAAAAGAAATACATCATTCATTACCGAACATTAAAACAAGCAATCAATAACGGCCTAATGGTAATGCAAACACACAGAATTTTAAAATTTAATCAATCCCCATGGTTAAAGACATATATCGACTTAAATACAGATTTGCGCAATAGGGCAACAACAAAGTTTGGTAAAGACACTTTTAAATTAATCATTAATGCTGTTTTTGGCAAGACCATGGAAAATGTGGAGAATCGTAATGATATAAAACTAGTTACCCGATGGGAAAATGACAGGAATAAAATTGGGGCACGAGCATTAATTTCTCGTCCTTATTTTAAAAGTTCAACGGTTTTTAATAAAGGATTCGTTGCCATTCATATGGACCAATTAAAGGTAACTTATAATAAACCAATTTATATCGGATTTTCCATACTGGACATGTCGAAAACAGTAATTTATGATTTTTTCTACTCATTCATTAAAACAAAATTTGGCAAAAATGCTTCTTTACTGTATACAGACACAGATTCGGTAGTATTAAAAGTTTACACCGACAATTTTTATCGCATAATTGCAGAATATCCGGATAAATTCGATACATCCAATTATACCGAAGGAAATATTTTTAACATAAAAAAAAGTCAGTCAGTAGTAGGTAGAATGAAGGATGAATTTCCAGGTGATCCAATAATCAGTTTTTATGGTACCGGAGCCAAAGCTTATTACATAAACTCAATCAGTAGCGAAATTAAAAAAGCGAAAGGTATAAAAAAACGTGTAATTGAAAAACAGCTTCACCTGGAAGATTATCGGAATATCGTAGAACGTGGTGGTCAGATATTTCGAAAAATGAAAACCTTTCGAAGCTATAAACACGACGTTTATACCGAAATAATTAATAAAGTTGCTTCATCTCACCACGACGATAAACGTTATATTATACCATCAACAACAAAAACTCTACCTTGGGGACACCCAGACATAAAGTTTTACGAAACAAACCCTGAAGATAACCTAAATATGTTAATACAAGCTATGCAAAGTTTTTTACCCGAAAATATTAGTTATAATTAGAAAAATGTTGGAAGGTCTATGTTTTAGAAAAATAAAAAAATATTAACTCCAATGTCACGTAGTTTTATTAACCACTATAGTAATAGCAATAGTTGAAATTGTATAACGCAGGATAGTAAAATACATAGATAATTGTTTCAATAATATGTTGTTTTATTTTACAATATAGTAATAAAGTTACAAAAATGAAAATTAATTAATGTCTTGCTTGTAAACTTCTCGAAGCATCCATTGTCTTCTCAACATATCAGATCTGCTAATCGGCCCTCGTCGACACATCAGCGTTCCACAGTAATGACACTTAACAATCCTTACTCTCAACAATTCAATGTAACTGTAAGATTGCATGTGGTCAGTCCAAATATATACTTCTCTTTTACAATTATAGCAAACAGCAGAAATTATTATTTGTGCTCCTGAAAAAGTCTCAGCTGGACGATTGTTATCTTGATCTGCTGGCAACATTATAGTTTCTGATAATAGTCATCGAAGGAAAGAGAGCGTCTATAAATATGGGTTGTCTGGATCATATAACCTTGAGAGCACAAACAATAACAGAAGTAAGGACACACGATTACCTTGAAAATATGTCCTTGAATCGCTGCCTAGCCGTTGAACGCAACCTTGTAAGTTGAATGAACTTGTTTGGCCTCCAAAGCATCAACCGTCAGATAGAGTGGGGGAGTTTATGGTGGGGTGATAAGTATAAATTTGGTTTGCTAGGCAGAGCATTTCATAGTTCGCTAGAACAGTTCACCGAGTAAGTACAGTTGTCAGTTAAGTGCAGTTAGTAAGTGAAAATGAATTCCGGTAGTGAGTCGTTGTTAGATGCGTTTAACTTGGATGGAAGTATCCAAGCCGAGTTGATGGGGCAGGATGTTATTGACCTGCTGACCCCGGGTGTGTTTGACGAGTGGCACAATGACGACGTGCTAAACACTGCGTTTGTGGAAGAAGTGGATGTGGGTGAAAAAAAAGTGTCTTCGGCGGTTGACTACGTCAACAATTGGACTGAGAAGGACGGCGGGCGCATTAACATAATTAGTGATGTGGTGGTAAAGAAGGCGAGGCGGCAACCCACTACCAAGCTAGAAAAGCTGTTGAAATTGCCAAAGACAGCCGGCAGCAGTAAAAGTCAATTTTATGCAGCTATGGAGGGTGAACAGAAGAAGAAGAAGAAATTCGTATTCAAGCGACCAACAGTGCCAGTTCAATACCCCGATTTTTTGCAGACGTCACAGCCACCGAAGCCTCTGTCACCGGTCGTCATCATTAATGAAGGCCCAAACACGATAACGCCCGAGCCTCCGAAGTCCATGCCTCCGATTGTGTTGGTGGCCGACGCTGACGAAAAATCGCCGATCGCGAGTGCGCCGATATCGCCAACAGTTGGGCGTGGAATGTGCCGCAAACCATTAAAGAAGCGGTGCAAGCGGCTATTCGAGGCGGTTAGTCAACCCCGTCAACCTGCTGCTGCTTCTTCTGCAGAAGTGCCGATACCGGACTGGATGGAAGAGTTTTCTCCAAGCCAGAAGTGTGCCTTCTCCGTGGCTTTTAGTGCGACGCAAAAACTAGTGGATGAACTAAAAAAGAATGATAGTGATGTGGCGCAATACGAGAGACAGATTAAGGAACTGCAGGCGAAAATTGAACAGTGTAAAAGTGAAGGGGAAGTGTGTAGAAAAAGACTTAAGTTATTGGACAATTTTCCATATAATTAATTTTAGAATTTTATTGTAAATATAGAGTTAAGTTATTTTTGTAATAGTGTTGTATATATAAGTAAAATAAAATGTTTTTGTATATATGATAATAAAAAAGTTAAATGAAACAATATTTTTTATTTCTAAAATAAGTATGCGAAAGTTACACAAAATAAAATAAAAATGCAAAATAGAAAAAAGAATAGACGAAAAAATGTAGGGCCGTAACTTTAGGTGTGTAATCATTAGATGCACACAACTTAAGTATGCGATAAAGTGTTATGTCTGTGAAGAGAGGCTACCCGTTACAATGCCTGAGAACATGCATCTTATTTGTAATAAAATGTGAATTTTACTGCAAGTAAGATAATAGACCAAACTCTCGGCATTTTCGTAGAGAACTTACTAGAAATTTAGCTAGTTCTAACGTATGGTAAGAACGTACATGTCTTTATAGAGTAACACAATATTTTCCAAAAGAAATTAATTCTTGAGAAATATCATGTTACTTGGGATGTGACATGAATCAACTACAAACTACGCTCAAATATTTTGTAGCCCTGAAAAGGGCTGATTTTGTCGGGGTAGGTCGGGGAGGGCATGGTTCCGGGATCAGTTGGTGGAATCAGCTGGACCATCTTCATCCTGATGGTCCGTGATCCACCAAGTGGATGAATCGGCCGGACCGTCATGATCTTCCGGCGGCGGTGGTGGCACCCAATCAGTGCTGGAGTCTGGCTCCATGTCTTCAGCCGACAACTCCCCATTTTGCCAATCCATGTTTGGCAATTCCAGACCCACATCTGCTTCTTCGACCGCCCGCTCATCTTCCCAGGCATTAAACATATCTTCTGCCTCGATGTCTAGAAGTCGTTCGATGTCCAAGAGTAGGTCATCCATATCGACATCATTCATGTCAACGGTATCATCGCTAAAAACCGATGAACCGCGACTCAATGGTCTTTCGAAATCCATAGTTATATCTTCGTACTTTAAGATTTAAAAATGAAGTGATTCTGTGACCCGCTCGCAACCGTTTAAATAGCGATAATCTACCCCCTCCACCACTCCATCCCCACCTTTTCACCGCCAACAAACTAGAGTTTATTATACAAATGCCCTCCATCCAAAAATGATACTGGCGGACTTCACTGTCGAAAACTGCTTTTAGTTCGCAAAAATGGTGTAATTGTGTTGTGGAAATGTGACCGACAAAGAAACTTATACTCGATCCGTCTGGACTTACATAATTTCTATCTAATGTCACAGATGCCGTGGCATTAGATAAATACAAGTAAGATCAAAATATTCTGTCATCCTGAAAAGGACGGATTTTGCAAAGAAAATTATACTCGATCCGACTGGACTTATATAATTTTCTACCTAACACCACATGTACTATGGCATTAGGTAACTAAAACTACGATGAAACATTCTGTGGCCCTGAAAAGGACCGTTTTTCACGGGATATCTTATTTGTAATCAGGCTCGATTACAAATAAGGCACGCACTCTTATGTTGTAGAGTACCAAGAGCTACTCCACAACCTTTGCAGTTCGGTATGTGCGCGCGACTACCGAAATCTTGGGTTACATGACCACTGAAGAATTGGTCACCAGCCGACTTGTTTTCCAAGTCGGCATAGCAGCCAATACACCACTCGTCATTACCCACCTTCACCAGGTTTAAGGTCTTGCACACCCGGCGGGATCGGACGGGGAAAACTTTCCTCCGTCTTATTGCCCAATTATCCAAATTCCTAGGAGTATCATCGCTTAAGTATCCATCATCATCTGATGATGCCATGTTGAGATGAGCGAATGTAATGAAGTAAGCAGTCGACTCGAGCTGCTTTTAAAGACCTCAGATTCCCCCCACCCCAACCCCCACCCCGGTGTGGTGTAGCGGATTGATTTAAACTATTTTTAGCATTTTTAAAATTTAAAAATGAAAAATAAAGATTTTTGATTTTTCACCATTTTCATAACGGTATAATAGAATATAATAGATTGCCCAAGGAGATCAAACAATCAACATCTATTGGACAGTTTAAATCAAGATTAATGCGATACATAAAAAGTTAGTTTCAAGCATAATTTAATTTTTCTTATATTTTGATGTCCTCATTTGTCTCTTATCTTGTCTCGTGTGCCTGAGCGTGTCTAGTTGAGTGAGGGTGACCTAACCCTGCATTTTTGGTTGTATTTTATTATGTTTGTTTCATATTTGTAAGTGTTAGCGAACTAATTCCTTGTGAATTTTGTATTTTGACTGAATACTGTATTGACTTTAGATTATTATTATATTAGGATTTCCTACTTGAATAAATAAATAAAAATAAAATAAATAAAAATAAAATTTCGACCCTTAGGTCGCTCCGCGACCTTAAGCGGCGGCTTCGCCGCCGCAGCCGTCAGGTCGCTCCGCGACCTTAAGCGGCGGCTTCGCCGCCGCGGCCGTCAGGTCGCTACGCGACCTGACGGGGTGGCTTCGCCACCCCAACCTATACTAACCCCCCACGCCCCCCCCCCCACCCCCCACCCCGGGGCGCCGAAGGCGCCCCCGGGGGGGGGGCGCCTTCGGCGGCGGCGGGCTTGCTACTTTAATTTGCTTCATCTAGACCCCATCCGCAAGCCGCCGCAAGGCCTTGCCTCTTTGTTTTGCATCATCTAGACCCCATCCGCATGCCATGATAAATCTATTTTGTGCAGCGTCGCCCCCGAACCCCGGAACAACAGTCAAGTTGTACAATTCACATTAGTTTGGACCTGACTATCTTTTCATAGTTCCCTGTTTTCCCTAAAATACATACCTACTCTCTAGGTCTTTTTTTGACCGACCTCTTATTACTTTTAATGACTGAAATCACTCGGGTCTTATTTAAAAACGATTATGCCACCCATCCCTCATGCCTTCGCCCTATTCCCCACAGCTTCCCTATACTACCCCTTTGAATTAATTAGAAATCTGAAAAATGTCTTTTTCAATTTTTCCAAATTCAATATTGAAAAGTCATTTCCTATCACAAAAAGTTTACTCTAAAATATTTTCGTATAACTTTTTTCGATCTGAGCTACACTTCTCCCGTTATTCATGAGCAAACCTGATCAAACCCCATAATTCTTGAAATTTTGATTAGTCTGATCATTTTGATCATAAAAAGTTTTATGTCACATGTTCTGAAATGTCCTTGAACTATCAAATAATAATAATAATATTAATAACAAAATTCTTATTATTTGTATTGGCTAAACAAACCCAAGCAAACCTGAGCAAAACCCACAAGTTATGTGCTTGTTGTCATTGCTTTGATCCGAAATAAAAATATTTTTGATATAAGGGTTAATGTGGTTGCTTTTTTGTTAAAAATATACAAAAATAAAAATCTTAGTGGGTCGACAAATATCGATTTTTAGTTCCAAAAATATACGTCTCGGAAATAACTAAATGGATACAATTATTAAGTTAGAAAAATAACAATTTTAACGGATCTTGGACCTTTAACTTAAAATACGTTTTAGACACTTCTAGGTAAATTATCGAAAAGAGTTATGCAAAAATGTCAACGTCTATTTTTAAACGTCCTGAAAATGTCATGCTTGGTCATCTTTGCATTTTTTCACCGATTCAGTGTCAAACACAAAGTGACCAAGAATATCTAAACTACGATCAAATCTTTTGTGGCCCTGAAAAGGGCCGTTTTCGCGGTGGGTTGGAGAGGGAAACCTAGAGTGGTTGTTCCCCTCTCGCGATCTGCACCGATCGCGGTGCTGCTCGCCGTCTTCGCACCTCCAGCCGAGTGCTGCGACGGCTCCGGCGACGAGCCGTTAGCTCTTCTAAGAGAGCCGCCCTTTCTTCAGGACCCAGCAGCATCTGTGGTCCTTCCACCACTTCCACGGGCTCTGTTGGAGCCGGCTCCGGTGGTGGTTGCGGTCTTGGGATCGGCTGTACGATAGCCGTTGGCTTATTCGCGTTTTTTAAACGCCAAGCCTCCCAATAGTCGCTAATTTTGGACTCCCTTGTCGTCCTTAACATCAGCCGGCTGGTTGAGAAATGAAAATTGTGATGGCTGCTCCCGCTTTTAAAAGCATTTAGGATGGTGGGGGGTGAGAGTGGGGGTGAGAGTGGGGCTAAACAGTTCTAACATATCCTTTCAGAGTAACAAAATATTTCCTATAGAAGAGATTTCTTGTTCGAAATATTTTGTTACACTGAAAGGATACGTCTGTTTTTGTCATACTTAAGAGCAGGTTTGCCAACGTTCTATGTGAAACGACAAAAATTCTGATGAATCTTTTTGAGCGTATCAACCCAGAGTGAATTTATTTTTTAAAATATGTTTCTTGATAGAAAGTTATGTCACTTTGAATAACTAGAGGCATATGCGTTCTTATCATACATAAAAACTACAAGCTAAATCTTGCAAATGCTCTTTCTCTCGCTATCTATGTATGATTTAAACACATAATGCATCTCTCACCCAAAGTAACGCAATTTTTCCTTCGCGAAATATCTTCCTTAGGAAACATAGTGTTTAACTACAAACTACGATCAAATATTCTGTAGTCCTGAAAAGGACTGATTTTGTCAGGGGGCAGGCAGGGTTGTTATTTGAGGGTCCTTATTTGTAATAGGAATTTAAGTCCTATTGCAAATAAGGCATGAGCGCCGGTGAGCGACGGAAAACAGTCTATCCCGACACCGACGACACCTCGAGTGGTTCCGCAGCCATTCACTTCGTGCCCCGACTGTATAATGGCCCGATATGAACCTCGCACCTATCTGTCGCCTAAATCCTGTGTAGCAGTACATACACAAGGGGGAGAAGGGACCACATTTTACGTAGTTGAACAAGATGCAATATCTAGGTCTCAACCTACGCATGCGGCGGACACCCCTATGTTGCGCATTATGTACCACTGCCTGGTCGTCATCGCTGGAATAACCATTGTCTGAACTTGACGACATCTTGGCTTCGAGTGAATTCCATTTTCGACATCACGTCTTATATACTTTCTTTTCCCCACCCCTCTCCTAAATTTCTCTCTATTTTTCGCCGCATAACCTTATTTACCAAAGCCCCACATTTCAAGTATTAAAATAAGCCAATCGTAAAAATAAAACGCAAATATGTCCTTTATAAGTTTATTTTCAATATGTAAAATACATAATTTGGAGAATTACATAACTTCAAACTAATGTATTGATTTGTTAGTAACAGAACCATTAAGTATATTGTAGCTAAAAAATGCATCGTGAATAACTAACGCGTACACTTTAATGTCTTTAGGAAATTTACTTTTGCGTGTTTCGAACTCCAATTTCACGTCCACTGTGGACGTCCTGACCGCTTCTGGTTGGTGACTGCAATCTATTACGAATAACGGATTTTTAAGATAGTCGGCAAAACTCATCATAGGATCGCTCAGTTCTCGCTGGTAGTAGCTAGCTTGAAAATTCTCATAATTATAATAGGCTGCGGCATACAGTTTCTTTGAAAAATCTAAATTCCATCTTTCGTAGGGAAATACGGCAGAGTTCAGATAGAGCCTAATATCACTTATATCGGCCGTTGTAAATTGTGTGCTATCTTTTGCTCTGTTGTCGGTAAAGCTAGTTGTCTGAAAACCGATAATCAAATATCTCGGTTTTTCGAGACTCGTGCTAGTTCTTAAGGCCCATACGTCTGACGATGTTTCTCTCAAAGAAGGTAGCTCGTAAAGATCCCATTTACGGTAAGCCATTGGAACGTTTGCGTTACTGCCAGCTTTATTCATGCGTGATAATATCTTTAACTTCTGTCGATCGTCTGGAATAATGTGACGAATTTTCCATTCAATTTTTTCAATTGAAATGTCTGCATCTACTTCCCCGATATAGCAATTGTTGAAAGTGCGGGCGATAATTAAAATCAACTCTTGCTTGACGTTAAAAATACCCTTTGAATAATCCTCTGCGAAACCCATGAGATATTTTAGAGGAAGCTTGCCGGAGAACACGTTACTTGTGGAATCTAGTATACCTTGATTTGCTTCGTCTAGACCCCATCCACATGCCATGAGAGCTCTATTTTGTGCGGCACCCAATGACACCATAGTTTTCATCGTTGTAGTAATTCCGGGTTTCCGAACGACGGCAACTTGCTCCCCTCCCATTTCATAACGACATTCGTCGAATAGAAAGGCGATGGCATTATTTGATAGATAACATTTTTTAGTAACGTCTTTGGGTTTGAATGTTCCTTCGATGTAAATGTAACTATCCGATATATCCAAAATGATATCTTGAAAGTGTACAGGTATACGAATTTCATCGGAATTGCGGAATGTTGGAGAACCGTAAGGTTTATATGTGTGTTCTTGAAAACTAATAATGGAGTTATCAAAAATGGGTTCGGTAAAAACTTCGATTTTGTCACTGCTAGCGGCCATCATTTTCTAATTTTTCTCACTTTCAAACCGATCGATTGTAGAAATTTGCAATCTTTCACGGAGAGCTGGCGATTGCTGTGCGGATGTGTTTTCGATCGTCCGTCTGACTTGCGAATGAACCTTGACTGTGTTGTCTGCTTACTTTTATGTCGTTTAACTGAATCTTGAATTGTTGACAGCTTATGCAGTTGACGGTTAAAGCAAAAACCCATTATCCGATTTTTTTCAACTCTAGTTTAACTATAATTTTCTCACCTCGAAAATCGATCAAATCACCGCTATCGTCCAAGATGCGTAGAGTAATGTTGTCGATAATCTGACGACCATCCGGCATTATCGGCATATAAATATTATTTTGCGGTTCTTTGGAGATTTTGTAACCGGGTTCGACGTCAATATCAAATTCAAATAACGTATGACTTTCCAAAGAATTCAGGTATGCTCCGGAAATTATATTACAATCCACACGTACGATGCGCACTTTCATTATGTCCACGATGGTACTTGATTCGTGTCTTTGTCCACCTTGCAGCAATACATAGCCAAATCCGAGCACTTTGACGATACTGTTGATACCTCGAAAATCGATGCTATATTTTGACTTTAGCTCACATTTTAACGTATTATTATTGGCTGTTAATGAAAATAAATCGGTACCAACTTCATTGCATGACTCTTTTAAAGCGATATACATGGCTTTTGCTATTTCATTAATTTCGTAAGCTCCTGGTGGAATCCTTAAATGCTTTGGTATCACTGTTTTCAAATGGCTGAATGAATTATTGCTTTCGTCGATATTAAAAATCGAATTATATGTGTAAAATCCCAGTAGTGCAACTCCATATTTGCCTGTTGTATTTAACTCGATGGGTGGGTAAAAATCCGCACTTAAGACACTTTTATGTCCTGTTAGAGTGAATGTGTAAGACATGACTGACGACGAAACTATTTGTGTAGCTATTTTATTGCTGTTTACAACAGTTAAATGGATTTAAGCTGAAGCGTTGCTTTATTCCTTTGGGCGTTTTTAAACTGTTTTCTGCCTTTATATTCACATCGTTAATTTTGCAATAACAACAAAATATTTTTTTTGGTATCGGTCCATCGCCCTCATCCGAATCTGAATTATTGCTATTATAATGTTCGAAACAGTATTGATATTTCAATATATCGACGTCACTTTTTAGGTGATTAGGTAACCTATCCCAAACTAGTGCTATTTCATTTGGAGCTAATGCGATCAACACTTCTTTGGGCGTATTTTCTAACTGTTCAGCTGTCATTTGTTGTAATCCTCCGACTTCACGATATGCTTTAAGTGATAGCAACATTTTGGTGTAGTTGTCACGTTCCATTTGGGGTGTCAAAGACATACTTTTTACTATTGTAAAAGAAACTTCAAACACAAATGTCCACACCAGACTGTTCCAAATTCTTGTTGACGGTCGTATGTATAGTAAATTTTCTTCGTCGCTTCGGAACCCATCTGCAGATATCGTACCAATTCCATAGGTGGGGGTAAATCACCGAAACTATCGTAGTATGCTACATCAGAATTGCTTTTTCTATATGCTACCCAATGAGTCCCTACACCCGACATACTATCCAAATTTATAATGGCGGCCTCATAACGTTTGGGACCGCGTACAGGTAATGAATCTCTCATATATACGCCTCGAAAGTGTGGTATTTTCATTTTTAAGGCGTACTTTTCTATATCAATATTGGATAGTGGTCTTTGAGGTAGGGATTCTATTAGTTTTTTGATTTCTTATTGTTGCCGTTGTTTATATATAATCCCAAACCTGTGCGATATGGTTTCAAATATAAACCATTTCCTCTTGTACTTAGATGTAAGCCGGTACCTATTTTTTCTGCAGTCGACTTTTTTACTGCTTTTACGGCACGCACGATGCCTGCTGCACCACCTGCTAATGAACCTAAGGCCGATAGTCCTGCAAATATTGGTATTAACGGTAATATCCCCCCAGTCTTTGGAATTGGAATGATTCTAGGCGTGCGAATTTTTCGTTTGCCACCGGCTATTCTTAGGGATTTACGTGCAGCTACTGCAGCTATTTTCGATGCTTTCATGATATTTTTCTCGATAAGTTTTTTCCCACCAGCTTTTAACAATTCTGATCGAACGGGTCGTCTAATAGATGATCCAAAAGCTACTTTGTGTAGTCGCTTATGTTTACCAACGCCTTTACCTTTAGTGTGGCGGCGGCGGCGCTGGAAGCGACGTTTACCTCTAGTGGATGCTTTTCTCGATTTTGATGATGATGATACACCCATACCAGAACGTTGTTTCGCTTTCATAATGTTGGTTACCAACCAAGCTGCAGCTTTTTCACCAGCGCTAGAGTCTTTAGATTTTACTCTTTTCCACGCGATTTGCTCGAGTTCCTGATCTGCTTGGTGGCGAGCACTTAAATTTTCACTATTACGCAAATAGGCTAAATCGTGTTTTTTGCATGCGACATCCAGAGAATTAATTCCTTGATCTCCTCTTGCCACACGTTTTACTACTTTCGTCCCGGGCCCGCAATACTGATAGCCGGGAATGTGTAACTCGAACGGTAGCCTATTAATTACTGAATTAACAATACCGCTTCCAGTCTTACTTGATAAACGAGACCGTCTACTTCGTCTGACGAGCGACATCTGAATGATAGTTTACGTGAAAGTTCAGTATAAAATATAGATTTTGTTAAGATGCATATCGTCAATCTTAAACAAAAACTTCCCGTCGATAATCTCGATGTAAAGGTCGGATCTGGACTAGAACAAAAATTATTTAAAAGACATGGTCCTTTGCTACCGTCATCTATTCGTGGATTATTAATAGGACCTTCAATCTGTGGAAAAACAAATGTTATGATTTCGCTGCTTACTCACCCCTCGGGACTGCGTTTCGAAAATATTTATATCTACTCAAAGTCGCTCTATCAACCAAAATATGAATATTTAAAGAAAATTTTATCACCAATCAAAGGTCTTGGCTACTACGCTTTTAGCGACGCAAATAACATTGTGGAACCGTCGGATGCTAAACTTAATTCAATATTTATTTTTGATGACGTTATGTGTGAGAAACAGGACGTTATAAGATCGTATTTTAGCATGGGACGTCACAAAAATGTGGATGCCTTTTACTTGGCGCAAACGTATTCTCGTGTTCCTAAGCAGCTCGTCCGGGATAATGCCAACTTCATTATTATGTTTAAACAAGATGAGATGAATATGAAACATATATTTTCCGATCACGTTTCACCCGACCTGACGTTTACACAATTTCAAGAGATGTGTGCTAAATGTTGGGATAATAAATATGTTTTTTTAGTTATTGACAAGGATAGTGATGTAAATTCGGGCAGATACCGCAAGGGATTCGATAGTTATATATTCCTATAATAATAACGTGGATAATCATTTCATCGTTGAACGGTGCTTTGCAAGCATCATGAATGAAGAAATCGAATTAAAACGAAAGCTATTGGAAACTACAAATGCAGTTAGAAAAAAATTTAAACAAATTAAAGCAGCTAAAGTGCAGAATGAACATGATTTGTAAAAGTTTTATGAAGCAGTTTCTAAACCACTAGAATCTATATCTAAAGCCGTAAAGCAGCAGCAGCAACAGTACGCAACTAAAAAATCAAGTACTACGACTAAACCACAAAGTCGGAGTAGCAGCAGCTGCTCGCCGGGAATAGAGAAAATGTTTGAAGAACATCCAACAGAAGCGGATTTTGAAACATCTACACCGATTTCGCAAAAAACACAAATTCCTACACCAAAACGTGGAAATCGTGAGTCACTGTTCGAAACCCCTTCCCCATCAACGATAACATCATCTTACACATCACCACACACATCAAGTGGTAGCAGTTCAACCGCAAAAACAATTCAAGATTATTTAAATGGATTAAAATTGGAGCCATCTCATTATGATACCGTGTATGGTGTACGCTTTGGTAAAAAAGAAAATAAATCAACAAAATATATTGGCAACTTGGTGGTTCGTTTTCTAACAAACGGAAAGATGGTGTTATACAAGAACAAAACAAACGTTGCTGAATTCAATGGAACGGCTGAGCTTTACGATTTGATTTTTCTAAAAAATCCAGCATGCCTAGATAATGAAGACGAAATTAGTCTAGATGTACTTCGAAAATACCAAACCATTTTGAAATTGACGGATGCGGCCTACGACGGTTATGACAAGAAACGTGGTTTAAGGGAAACCCGATGGAGAAAATATTTACGAATCATAAAACCGCTAATTATGGGAACCAAACTGGGTGGTGGTGGTGTAGGAAGAAAAAAAGGCGACAACAAATTCCAACTACCTGTAAAAAAGCGCCTATCGTCGAAATCATCTCAATATGTTTATTGGAATAAACCTAAGGAGTTAGTGGATAGATTACGATTATTGTGGGGGTCAAAAGTAGCTGGACATACCGGACATGATAATGAGATTATGTCAATTATGGAAGAGCTTCGAGAAGAAGGAATAATATATTAAGTTTTGCACGTAGTTACCATCCTCAGTGTCTGATAAGACGTGGAACCTTATAATATGGATCCTAGCCGAGAAAAAATTAAAGTCGTAAATGAATTACATAGGACAGCAAGAAAAAATTTTGTTAGAAGACGTACAGTCATAAAAGGATATCGAGATTTGTGGCAAATTGATTTGGCGGAAATGCAGCAATATGCTACTGACAATGATGGTTACCGTTACATTGTTGTATGTATAAACTGTTACTCCAAATTCGTGTACACCAAAGCAGTTAAGAATAAGACCGGTGTTGAAGTTACGAATGCCATGAAAAGCATCATTGAAGAAGCATCATATGCACCAAACAATTTACAGAGTGATCAAGGAAAGGAATTTTATAATAGCACCTTTCAAGCACTCATGAAAAAATATAATATAAACCATTATTCCACATATAGCACGAAAAAAGCGGCAATTGTTGAGCGTGTTATAAGAACTTTGAAAAATAAGTTATATAAACAATTCTCGGCTAGAGGTTCATACAGATGGTTACAAATATTAACAGCTATAACGAAGACCTATAATAACACTAAACACCGCACCATTTGAATGAAGCCTAACAGTGTAAAAGAGGATACCCCTATCAAAGCATATGACTATTTGAAAATTGTTCCGAAGAAAAAAAATTTCCATTTGGGTGACATTGTTCGCATTAGCAAGTACAAAGGTGTATTTGACAAAGGATATACGCCTTCGTGGTCAACGGAACTGTTTGAAATAGCAAAAGTTAATATTACAAATCCACCTACATAACTTGGTGCAATCATTAGAAGGTCAACCTATTAAAGGATGTTTTTACGAAGCAGAACTGCAAAAGACAGCTAGCCCTGGTGTTTATTTAGTTGAGAAAATTCTTAGAAAACGCAAGAAAAATCAAAACGATCAATTGTTTGTAAAATGGTTAGGTTTTCCAAATCAATTTAATTCTTGGATAGACAAATCAGATATTGTATAAATATTATCAAATAGGTTTTACGTTACGTATGTATGCATTATAAATAATAATAATAAATATTGCTTTTCATAATTATGCGTTTTATTTTCAATTTAACAGTATAATTATGTTTTTAAATAGAACTTTATCTAGGTTGGTTTCCATTTTGTTTTTTTTGGATCCTTTATCTTCGTTGTAGTATACCGTGCAGCAAGTGAGTGAATTTGATACATTTTTTCCTTAAGGTACGTAATTTTGGTCTCATCATCTTCAAACATTTTTTAAAAAACCGGTACTAGCACATTACTAAGTATGGTATTTATCTGCGAACCAAGTTGATGAACTTCCGTAAGGACATATTCTTTGGTAGCAGCATCATTACCATTTATCGGTTGGGCAACATTCCTTAATACTTTTCCCTCTATATCAAAATGTCCATCTGAAGTAAGTTTAAATCCGATTCCGGGCAACCCTCGCGATAAGTTGTTACAAACAGGAGTTTTCTGTCGACCAAATTTATCAATTGTGTTGTTAACACGACCCATTTTAAAGTAAAACTAATTCACTCTCTTTATGTTCAGCCTATATATAAATGACATAACTAATAAAAATTCATTTTACAATACACCATGAAGCAAGTAAGATTTGACGAAGAAAGAAATATTATCCACCGTATGTCTGTTTGGTGTTTTGCATATAGACAAGCCAGACAAAGTAATTTTCAGCAACTAATACTTGATAGATATCGTTTTCAAAGGAGAATTGGAAAAATGGATGTAATGCTAGCGAGGATTTTGGAACAGAACCACAGAAATAATATATATCAAGAGCGATTTGTTAATTCAAATGTATGGTGAATAATAAACATATTTAGTACAAAAAGATTTTTATTAAGATTTAAATAATACATCCACACTATCATTAGAAAAACGCACTTATTCACATAAATTTAAAATTACATGACTATCATAAGAAACTTTTACACTATATCTAAATTGTCTCTATTTTTCGGAATTACCAGCGCTGCCCTTCTTGGTCGAATTCCATGGTCTCACTATTATTACGTTCTGATGAACCTCCTCCCCCTACTCCTCCTCCTTCTAAGAAAACAGGACTTTGAGGTGATTCGTTAATTATTTCGAGATCTTCAAAATTGCTTGAAGAAGTCCAGCGCTGCCCTTCTTGACTGAATTCCGGCGTATCGTGATTATTATGTTCTGATGAACCTCCCACTGAAACAGCGAGACTTTGCAGAGATTCACTAGAATTTTCACGAGATATTTGTTGCGGTGATTTCATCCCATGTTTCTTATGGTACTCATTTTGACACCATTCACAGAAACCCATTATTCCACTAATAAATTCCCAATTTTCGCAATTGGCACACATCTGACGACCGTTTACAGAGAATGGGCGAACAACTGCAATTTGACGTTCACTTTTTGGTGACTGCATTTTGAGGAAATAAATTACTATGCAGTATTCTGGAAGTACTGAAATGCAGACTGAAACAAGAAAGTTTTGTGCCTCTATTTGTATCTGTTAGGTGACCTTCAAACCCCTCCACTCTCATATCCCATGTAAAATCGAGGTCACCATACACAGAATAGACTTGTTTCTTTATCTACATGCGCGTAATACGTATACGCTGAATAGCTTTTTCTTGATTCAACAATTTTGAATCGATTTCCTTAAGTCTTTTTGTAACAGATTGCAAAAAATCTTCATTCGCCTCTTGAGCAAGCTTTTTATTCATTTCATTAAGTTCTTTTCTAATATATTCCAAAACATCATTATTCACTAATTCACTAAGTCGTTTAATAATTTCACGCCTTTGTTCAAGAACATATTCCTGATTAGCGGCATCCCCAGGATTCTTTGGTGGTGCTACATTAGTTAGAGATTTCCCTTGTATATCATATTGACCATCATCGGTCAATCTAAATCCAACTCCTGGTTGTCCAACAAGAACAATGTGATTTTGGTCATTAAATTTTTGGCGCCCAAATTTATCAATTGTGTTGTTAACACGACCCATTTTTAGCTTAAACTGATGTGATTTTTGTGAAGGTTGCCTATTTATAAAAAAATTAAACAATAATTTAGGTACATAATCATTTATTTAACATCTCATGTTATTATATTATACAATGAATTAAAGATTTTCTTCATCTTCTTGAACACACTCCATTTCGTCATCGCTAACAGTACCCAATGCTGCCACGCTCTTTTCCGCACAGAAGAAGAATTTTACTTCTACTTACCCTTCATAAATAAAAATTCAAAGTTCGGTAAAAAAAAATAAAAAAAAAAATATTGAGAATTTACAAAATTAACTCACGTAAAGAGTTGAGTTGAATGCGAGAGGCTTGCGCATGCGTGCCAAAAAAAATGCCCTAGCTCCAATGCCGGAGAGAGGGGGGGTTTAATAAGGGCGCCACTGTTTTTAATGCCGAGTGAAAAACAGAAACCCTCCTAGATAGTATTGGGATCTCGCTTTCAGCTCACTCACTCACATATAGTTACCATATTATCCAAAAAAAAAATCCAAGAAACTGCGCTGTCTGGTGAGGCAAATAAAACACGAATATAAAACAAAATTTCAAGAAATATATTTACAGAGGAAAAATAAATTGTTGGTCGTGTGGCCACTTTGGCGTTTACCAAGAAATTGTTGGTCGCATGACCACTTTTGCGTTTAACATTTTTTTTTCCTTTTTAAATTCAAAACTTAAACCCTGAGGGGGAAATTAGAGAAAAGATATTACTACTCGAATCGATTCGACCTTAAGCGCTAACAATAGTTATTATGAATATATACCTTACCTACACAGTAAGGTTATCAAACAAAATTTACTAATAATAAAAAGTTGCCTGAAAGGGGTGTCGCCCCTGATGAAGGTTTCTGGGTTCAAGGCGGTAATGGCCTAGACTGCTCTGCTGACTCCCAGCACAAAGGCAGCTTGCTCCCAGCAAAGGTGATAGCTTGCCCTGAGCAAAAGTTGATGGCTGATGTGCCTCCCAGCAAAATATTGGGTATTCCCCAGCCAAAAAGAGGATCGGTGTTCCCCAGTAAAAAGAGGTTCGGTGTCCCCCAGTAAAAAGAGGTTCGGTGTCCTCCAGTAAAAAGAAAGACTGTGGGTGTCTGTCTCTCAGTAAGCAGAAAGACCCTAATAAAACAAAAGGTGTGCGTCAAGGCAAGGTAAAATTCAGGTATTATGCAAATATAATTTCGAAGAAATATTAAATTTAAATCACAGAAAAAAAAACTTTAAGTGGCTGAAGGCCTTAAACAATTATTCATTGGTATCAAGAAAGTAAAACCGAAGGAAATATTTTGAATTAAATAGACATCAGGTCAAAAAAAAATAAACAGGCAATATCGAAGCCAATTAATTAACAAATCAAAGTTAAGTTAAAATTTACATAAAAGTAGCCATTGTACGCTACTGTACACAGACAAATATTCATTATAAAATAATTATATTTACATAAGTAATGCAGCTACAAAAATCTTAAACAATTAGATCATACACTGGTGACAAAATAACCAAAATTGTTAGGTAATCGCTTAATTACACAAAAGAAAAGTTTAGTCGCAAAATACAATGTGATAAAATTTAGCACGTTAAGTATAATCAAAAGAGAAATTCAGTATTACTATTACTAAACATATACATCCAAATATAGTAAATGTAGCTTAATATTTATGAATATAGAATAACCATACCGTATCTGTAAGCGTAACCCAAGAATGAGCAAATACCATAGGCCATAGTGAATAGTTAACGGTACTATATTACACCCACCCTGAAATTTTGTAACCAAATCTAATAATTAAGAATCAGCCCTGTCTATGTTATACCCAATATTAATTAAAAGCTAATTAGCAGCAGAAAAAGAATAAGTGAAATACGAAAGTCAACACTTCTGACTGTCAGACATTTAAAATATTTACCCAAATTACTATAGTTTTAAATTGCCGGTCTCTAACGCTGTCAGCTGACATTCCAGAACACAAGATCTGAATTTTTAATGACCTGGCTATCGCTTATTAGCATAATTAGTTGATAAAAAGAAACATCATTAGGTTCCAATTCACGGGCATACACCAATGACTGATTCACTATGACTATGAATACGAAATAACAAAATAAAATTTAACCTTGGGTCACCCGGTAGAGTTCTGACCAACATTATCAAAGAATGTAGTAAATCAAGCTAGCATAGCTGACAAAAAAAAAATTAGGTATCGATAAGAATTTGACCTACAAACCTGTGAAGGTCACATAAACCCCATTTAATTTTTAATAAAAAAGAACCATCTGTACATAATTTTCCTACCACGAAATGTAGCGATCTACTTGTATTTAGAGAAGTTTTAACTACAGAAAAACTAATTAAAAACGTGGACGTCGTAAAAAAAAATAGAATCAAAAAGGAAATCAACGAAAATTAATTAAAATAGCAGTTTAATTCTGTGTTTTTTTAAGGGTTTAATAGTGGCAAAAGGACCTTACCTGCAGTTTTCGTGTCGGGTCTAAATTAACATGTCCGCTGTCGTCGTAAAAACCGACGAAGAGATGTCGAATTTCTTCTACAAAATCAACTAAAACGGCCTCACTGGACCAACAACGTAACGCCGAAAGGGCAAATAACAAAACAAGGTAGAAGAAGTTAATTGTACCGCATTCACAGATCCAAATTTTTGGGTGTCTTTCCAAAAGACTTTTAGAATGGCGATACTGTCGACGACGCGATCAGTTTCTGAAAAGGAACCTCTGCTCCGGTGCCACACCCAAACCTTGCCAAAAATTCCAATATCGATTTTCTTGCACAAGTGACGTCACAGGGTTGTTTCGAGGTACACTTTGGTACCCAATTATGTACAGTTCTGAAAGCTTTGATTCGATGGCATTCCCTTCAACGCATTGTCACGATGTTCTGCCAGTAAAATTAACCCAACCAATGAACACCGGCAATATACCAACAAAACTAACAATTAAATACGTGTTTCCATGTCCATAAACCGACATTCATTAATAGTTCGTACAATTGGCAGTACAAATGCACCCCACCTACGATTTTGGTCAACCTCGAACCGTAATGCATGAATGAACATTAGAAACCTTTAAAATCAAGGGACCTAGAACTTAGAACGCAGATTCCATCGTTCCTGGCTTCGACGTTTTCCAATAACAGTCACAGAGGGCGGCTCAGGACAGAAAACTAAGGTTTTACCACAGGTTCGACAGAAAATAATTACGGCCGATTCAAATGACAAAAATGACGTTTCACGTTTGTCATGGTAAACAAATTCTAATTTATATTTATTGGCAACTATAGTTTTTAGGGCCAAATTCAGACATATTTCCTTAGGGATTAACTATACAGAAAGATGGAAAACAAGGCTGGATCCAAGACAGACTAGTGACGGAAAATTTATAAAAATTAAATTCGAGGTTAGGAAAGATTTTGACTAAATGGAAAACAAATCAAAATAAAACGTTCAAGGAATAAGGGAATATATTCAAAAAGGTAGGTCGAAGTCTTAAAACTCAACTAATTGTTGCAACTGCTATAATAATAATACTTTAATTTCGTATGACAAAACAAACCGTAACAATGCTTTACTATCAACTTCATTGGTGACTGCTTTATTTCCAAGGTCATCAAGAATAGTGGTATCATCTGCGGGAGCCAAACCATATTTTGTAGCTAATTCATCGGGTAAATGAGGCACTTCGAATAGGTAGCTTCCCAATTCTTCATTTATCATTCCAGCGCAAAATTCGTCCAGATCAATGGTTCCATATAGGTATTTCTCGCACGTGTGTGCTCCAGCCGTGAAATTTACGGCGTCTTTCATATACTTCCTATACTGACTTTCACTAAAACCCACATCGGATTTACCATAATTTGCAAAGTGTAGTATTTCTTCAGCCAGCTCTCTTAATTTACATGATAACCAATTAATGTACATATCTCGATTTTCAATGACAGTAGGGCAGTCACACATCTTAAATAGAAAATAATGGACATGTGATTGTGTGTGAGTGTGTGTTTTTCGATATTTACTTAACAAGAACTATTTTATTACATTTTAAATCAACATTAAAATAGCCTAATCAACAATATATTACAAACAACCAAAATTTAACAACGCTCTAGTATTACCTCCAGAGAATACATGTGAGCTTTGCCCCAAATAAGTTAAGGTGTACTGATCACCGGAGTTATTCATCATTTCAATAGTATCCTCTGTCAGAATTTCAGCTACGCGTGATGGTAAAAATGTTTCAAATGTTGCTTGATGTGTTGGATCAAACAATGTGACGATAATGGCTTTTCCAAAACGTGAAGTCAAAGAATTAATTTTTTGTATCATATAAATTTTGCCCACCGTTAATGTAGAGAATTTTCTACGTTCCAGAAATTGAATATCTTGGTTTATCATATTATTAATTTCGGCTATGGTCTGCTTTGAAATGCTCATGATTTAAAATACAATAAAAACAATTACTGTCAAGTACCTTGAATAAACACTTGTAGAACACACCACAAACACAATACTTTATATGCCAAAGCAACAGTTAACGCATACGATGTATGAGTGACAATGAAAGCTATTTTCGAAATGAGCCATATTTATTAGGAAGTAATCCAAGGTCAAGTATTTATTTATGGTGGGAGGAATACATCCGACGACCTCGAAAAATACAAAACAAATGTAACCTTGAAATAAGCGTCGTCCACCTGGTCATCACCAAACAAAGAAACATCTGCTCGCGTTCAAGACCAAGCAAATGTAACCTTGAAATAAGCGTCGTCCACCTGGTCATCACCAAACAAAGAAACAGCTGCTCGCATTCATTGAAAATATACACCGCAAATGTAACCTTGAAATAAGCGTCGTCCACCTGGCCATCGCCACCAAACAAATAAACATCTGCTCGCGTTCATTGAAAATATACACGGCAAATGTAACCTTGAAATAAGCGTCGTCCACCTGGCCATCACCACCAAACAAAGAAACATCTGCTCGCGTTCAAGGCCAAGTTATTGACCTTGACCTTGGAATAACACCTGCGCATATCAAGGCCAAATAACAATAGCACACCTAAGCGTTCAAGGTCGACCCTACTGCGCATGCGGAAACTCACTAAGCATCTACTTATACTACTCATTTTGTCTATTAAATCCTTTTGCTCTTGCTATAGAGGTATTTTCTGGCTGCCGTAGAGATAATTCGGGGTTTCTTTTCATAAATGAGTAATACCATTTTTTTCCGGCACATCGATTTTCCTTATTAAAGCTATGAGGCAAGTTATTTTTTTCGGCAATCTCAAAAGCAAGTTTACGAACGTCAAGTGCTGTTAAACCAAACATCATTTCTTCTAGTTTTAACAAATGATTTTTTATTTCCATTTCTATATCATTTGAAAAAGTAGGAACTCCTCCATGAAATTTCACGTTTGAATTCGCAATTTTATTTTTTGACTCCAAATGCCTTTTAAGGGTAGCCTTTGGTATATTGTAAGTTTTAACACTGGCATTTAGGCCTAGCTCACCCTTTCGATAAGCATTTATTGCTAAATTTATCAACTGTCCATTTGCAATATTTTGTTTTGGGCATCCTAAAAAAAATAAAACTTTGTTGTTGCCTCAATTGGACCGGTCCATTTGTGGAAACAAAAGGTGGTCCAATTAAAGCAACATGCACTAAACCCTAACCTTAAATTTGTAACGGATATTAAAACGATAAAACCACGCGTAAAAAACTGCAGATATTTACCCTAATATAGGGGAAGTGCGGGTATTACGAACCCTTTTTGGGCTTTTCCCATTGTAGCAACCTGGAGGAACGCTCGATTAAAAATCTCAGCAACATCATATGGGGTTATTTTTTGATGGATATTTTGTCTCATAAATAGCGAACACTCGTTTGAGTAAGCAGACTTTAAGGGTCCAAAAACTGTTAAATCAAGTGGTTGGAGTTTGTGGGAGGTGTGAGGCGGAAAAGATAACATTATTATTCCATTCTCACGACAAAACTCATATACCAGTAATGAGCAGTGACTACTGTGATTGGCTAATAATAACAAGGCTTTATTTTCATTTGAAGTTGCTGCATGTTTTTTAAAATGCTTGAGCCAAGTCAGAAAAAGCTCTTCATTCATCCAACCTTTCGCTGAGCATTCATATATAGCGTCCACAGGTCCGTTACGTTTGAGTTGTTCCGACATTCTGCTTCTAGGATATATAAACATCGGAGGTATATATATCCCAGACGCACTTATTGAACAGCAAATTGTTATATTTCTACCTCTCTCCCAACTCACAGCCTTACCAAGTTGTTTAACTCCTTTTGGAGCAATAATTTTTGATGGAGTTTGCACTGTTGTAACGCCTGTCTCGTCCACGTTAAAAATACGGTTTGCTTGAAAGTTATGTTTAGATAAAACTTCATCCAAATTTCTATAGAAAAGACCGACGCTTTCAGCATTAAAACCTGCAATTCTTCCTAAACTTGTTGACTCAGGTTTCCGTAAGCTGAGACGAGGATGGCGTTTTAAGAACGACTGCAGCCAGTCTTTACCCGCCATCTTCTTATTATGGTTAAAACAGTGTGAAATGTTGTTTTTTTGAGCAAATTCGTAAACAATTTTTCGTAAATCCATGGCTGTAAGACCATAAAACATGTTTGCTAAATAAATGCATCGATCTGCAAGTTGTACTTCCTGTTCAGGAGAAAATGTGGCATGACGTCCAAGTCGCGCCGCAGAAGAGTTATTACTTTTAAGCCGATCTTTTAAAGTAGAATAAGGAACTCCTGTAAACAAATTTAAAAATTGAAATACTAGTAAATATATAACACTAAATTATTTATACCGAACTCTCTAGCACTTTGCCTCTTTCCTTTTCCATTTCTTACAGCATTTATAGCACCTTAAAGTGCTTCTGTGGTCCAGGTTGCTCTTACACGAGGGTTTTTCTTTGTCTTTGGCATTTCTGTAAAATAAATTTGTATTTTTAAAATATTCGGTCAATACCGCCCAATCCCAAACATGAAGTGTAATACCGCCCACTATGGGTGCTATTAACCGACAGAGCCATTTTACTTAAGTAATATTTTTGTTGTTATTTTTCCTTTTTTTAAATCATTAAAACATGATATTTTCAAATAAAAATCTAAAATTATTTTAAAAAATAAACAATTCGATAACAAAAATATGGTACTTACCAGCTTATTTTCGAGAACCTGAAAATAACATCAGCAGACGTGCACACACACAAACGGCTGTAAAACAACTAAACACGCCGTTAACGACACAGTAGCTTGTGGTTAGGTTGTTTGTAGCATTACGTCACTCACACGTTGCCAAGCTCTTCTTTTCTATGTACTATTAGGCTTCTAGAGCACTGGGCGGTATTATCCGATGGGCGGTAATACCCGCACTTCCCCTATGCTTTACTGAAAAAAAAATTGTGCTTATGATTTACTTACTTGGAACTTTAGTATTTTCTTCGCTAAGGTGAAACAAAACTATAACACATATGCGTAAAATTCATATTCATAGATTAACGTCTAAAGATCAACTGGGAAAATAAATGCGCTGGTAATTTGACATTATGTCGTTGGCAGTGACACCTATGAGAGTTTTTACGAAGCACCAAACTACGTAAGCTTTAGAACGGGGGGTGGTCCAATCGAGGAGAAGGTTCAATCGCGGGAACTCTCCCCTACAATGGTCGTCATTTTGTTTTGCTTGGTGCGGTCCTACTCCGCCCTTTCCTATTTTTGATTGGTTAGTGGCTCCACCCACCGGCCAATCACCGACGGTTCAACCACCGCGCATTCCGTCCAGCCACTCTGCCGCCGGCAGCAAGCGTTTAGGCCTAGGCGGTCCATGCGCTAGTCGGGCGTCTTATTTACAATTGAATTCCTTCCTTATCTACTCTTAATGGCGAAAGTAAATCCGCCTGGTAGCGGATTAACCTTTTTGCGCCCCCTCGACGGCACGCCACTGCTTATCCAGAGTCAGAGTAAAATATATTTGAATTAAGTATTTTTTGGACATTTTATATTAAAAAATGCAATTTTGCTAGTAGTCGGCCACCTAAAGTTCAGTGGTCGGCCAGGCAAATACCAGTAGTCGGCCGCGTCAATCTGATCTATTTTTTAGCAGACCCGTAGGTACTTATTTTTTTTTTTGTCATTGTGGGTATTAAGTAAAGCTTCTGTTTAATGTAGGTAGTTCGGAATGTTTTATTAATGATATTAAAATGCCATTAGCACAGGAACACTTAAAAACAAGGTACGTACATGATCCGTACATCATAAAATCTACAGTATCTACACATTTTATCCTATTAGAAGAACAAGTTGCAAGAAATAAAAGGACAAAAATAATTTTAAAAAATCGTGTTCCTACCTATAAATACCAAACAAAAAAAACTAAAAACAAGGCACAGGTACAGAGATTTTAACAAAAGAACTAGGTAGACTACGAAATACCTATCTACCTTTATAGATATGTATACTAATAATACATAGGTAAGTCAACATAGCAAAGGCCAGAAACAATCTTGGCCACAAGTTCTCTGTTTATGTTTTGTTAAATAACTAGAAAAATAATAAAAATTCTTTAAAATTAAATGAAATAACAACCGTCAAAAAACAAAGCAAGAAACTTTACATACAATATTAGTCATCGTCGCTGCAAATGTCACAAACGAAATCTTGATTAGATACAGAATCATATGTTTGTCCAGCAAATTGAGTGCAACTTAGGTGAAACCATCTTGGGCACAAGTCACAACCAATATTTTTTTCTCCCTCCTCTTCCGCATCACTATCTAGTTGATCTTCACAAGCCGCGCACTTTTCTTATTTTTTCACTCTTTCTTCTTCCACTATTTCCTCATTATTTTCTTTGGCTTTCTGTTTCTTATTACTTTTTGCGATTTTTTATAATTTCCTTTTCTCAATTTCTTCTCTTTTCCTCTTTTTTAAACTTTCTTTTTCTATTTTTATATTTTCTCCGTGAATAAAATATGATCTCCATGCTTCTGATGAGATAGCACTTGCCGAAGGTCCAAATTTGTTTCGTTTGGTCTTCTCCAATGGTTTTGGATATTTTAAGTGCTTGTCAAACAAGCTTACCCTTTGTTTAAAACAAGAGCTGGATGTGATAGGGGGGTCCTCCGTAATATTTAAATTATATGTTTTAAGTTCCTTCAGGGGCGTATTTTGGTCGATGTTCGTATCATCTGCAAGTTGTTGGTCTTCAATATTGTTTTGATGATCGCTAGATTTAAGACCTTTGTTTTCATTTTCTGTTTCTACTGTTATGCAGTTCTCTTTTATTTTAGAGTATAGCAGAAGGGCAGGTTTTGTATATGAAATTCTGGATAAATTATGTCGCTTGATTTTGGCTCTTTACTATTATTTTCTTTCACTGATTGACTATTATTGATATTATTTGTATGAGAAATGCTACGATTGTTAGTATTATTGGCCTGAATGTTGTTTTCTGAAGAGAGAAACAAACTAGATTTAGACTCGTTCTGATTATTTATTTCTAATTCTGCTTCATCGCATTCATCTGCAGGAACAATGTTAGCTTGGATGGGGTTTTTCGGAGGATTGACGTCAATTTTTAATACGTTAATTTTGGGTTCCTTTTCATTTACTAATATAAGATTTCCATCATCAATATCCTCATATTCCACAAAGCCACCTCTCGGGCGTACTAGTATAGATTCTCGACTTGCCCAACCGCGATTTTTTGTTTGCTTTACGAGCGGGGGCTTTAGGGTAGGGTCTGATATTTACCACAGATAATATATTGATTTTCGGCTTTGTGGCCTTTTTGATGATCCCATCCAATATTGACCTTACCATCTTTTCCGCACTTTCGTTTTCGTTGTCAACGGTGGGAGTATTTAATACTGCTGGTGTCGTAATAGATGTGTCATTAATGACCAAAGACCTGTCAGGAGTATCGGCATTATTTTCAGGATTTGGGCGATCAGTTGCATATGCTCCCATAAAATCGTCATCACTGAATATCATAGAATTAGTGGGCCATATTCCGGTGCTTTCGAAACTCTTTAAAATATTCTTTGGGGTTAAACTTTGTAGAAATGGATCAGATGTTAATCTAGCAATATCAAAAATAGTAATTGGCTTTCCGGGATTTGCTACAATGTAATCATTAAATGATGCTTTACATCTAGTTTTAAAAGGACCATATATTCCCCTATCGAGTGGCTGCATTTTGTGTGTGCAGTGAGGAGGAGAGTAACATAATACCATTTTCCCGACAGTAATTAATTGCTTCAAGGCTTGTATGGGTCTCATGATTATCTAACAACAAGAGAATCTGGCTAGTAGGACTAGCACCAGTATGTTTTTGAATATGCTCTAATAGTTTTATAAACAATTTTGAAGTCATCCAACCGGACTTTTCAGCATATCCAATCGCACCAGGAACAGCACCAGTCATAAGCTGATCTTTCATTCTCACTCTTGGGAATACATATAATGGAGGAATTGTATTTCCGGACGCCGAAATTGTTCCGCACATTGTAACCAGAGAACCTCTTTCTCCTGAAACACATTGACCTACGCTTTTGGCGCCATCAGTCTCAGCTATTACTTTTGGAGCTTGTAGAACGGTTGTTACACCAGTTTCATCTGTGTTCCATATTTTATGCGGCGGAAAATGATATTTAGTTTGTATCTCCAAATAATTTTTAAAAAAGAGATCCACGTTTGATTTGTTGAAGCAGGAAGCTCGTGCAAAGCTTGTATTCTCTGGCTTGCGATAAGAAAGACGAGGATGCCGACTCATAAACGAACGCATCCACTCCACTCCGGCCATTTTACTCTCATCCCAAGTTTTTGGATACTTTTTATCTACACTAGATGCAAATTCGTAGGCCAATATTCTAGCTGTCTTATAAGTTAATCCATAAAACATCGTCGAAGAGTTCTTCATATATTCTTCCAATTCGGTTTCTTCTTTTGTAGAAAAAACCTTTCTTGTGGCATATTTGCTTCTTTCGTCATCATGATTTGATTCGCTCTTGTTTCCGGAGTCGTCAATGTTGTTTATTCCCTTCTGGCGTGCCTGTGAAACATTGTCTTGCAGTGTGGATTTGGGAATATTAAACTGACTTGCAGCTCTTCTCACGGATATCGTACCTCGTAGCACACATTTTATGGCGTTCCTCATTACCTCCTTAGAGACGGCTGGATTGTTTCTCTTCTTTTTATACTTTCAAACCATTCTGAAACAAAGAACACCACTAAATAAAACAAAAGCCGAATTTAATTTGCGTGGGGCAGATTCGGACAGTCCGGAACTGCCCCATGCGATATGTCCGAATGTGCCCCATATTGCCTAGTGCATTTCTGGCGGCAAAAAATCCCTTAAAGCATTTGTATTGCAATTCATTTTGAGGTTAAGTGTTGGAAAACAAGTTAATATTGATAAATTTGGTGAATATCTTACCTTAAATTTCTTGGTAAAGATGTAATTCCTTACGACTTGCGCAACTTTTCTTACAACGGCAACGAACAATTTAAACAAATGTCTATAAAATCCGAATAACTCTTCAAAGTCGAACAACCCGCAGAGTCACGGCCTATACAACGGTAAATGAACATTTTTGGTTGGCAAGAATGCCAGAAGTTAATTTTTTCGCGGTAAATTTGAAATGTCCGGAGGTGCCCCATGTCCGAACCTACCCCACTCTACCCTATAGGTTTTTGCTACTTGTGCGGGATCACTTGTTTACCTTCTGCATTCAAAATGTCGGCGTGTGGCATAATTTTATGAAAAAATGTTAATCAAAAAACAAACTTTGAATCATATAACATTCGACAGATAGCTGATGCTTGATTAATAGTGTTTGACTGCTTTGATGTGTTTTCTATTTTTTCCATGCATTTTATAAGAGCTTCTCTGTTTTCATAAACAACATTTACAGCCCTGATTTTGAAGATCCATCTTGTATTGGAAGTTCTTGGGACACTATGTCCAACAATTTCATCTAAGAGGTGAATTAGAAAAAAAATTAGTAATGTCTGTTAAATTCGAAAAAAAGATTCGAACTTCACAATTTTGGCTCGTGGCCTGTGCTAATATTATATTTAACTGGTGAGCATAACAGTGGATGTAATACGCATACCTATATTCTTCTAGAATTATTTTATTTACGCCTCCCTGCCGCCCACTCATCACATTTGCCCCATCATAGCTCTGAGAAGTTAATTTATCAGGTATATCGATAACTTGAAGCAATACATTTTTAATACAAGATGCTAAACTTAAAGCATCATGATTTTCTGGTTTTAAAAATGTCCAGAACCTTTCTACAGGTGTTCCATCTTTCTGAACATACCTAAAAACTACCATAACCATTTGTAACTGAGATGAGATATCTGTGGTTTCATCTGCAATGACCGAAAGAAACTGTGCTTCTAAAATTTCTTTTTTAATATGGTCATGACAGACCTGTAGCATACAATCGAGTAGCTCGTTCTGTATTATTTTAGAGGTTTCTTTAAACACTGTGGCTTTCTCAAAATGTTCTTTTAAAACTAAGTCTAACTCAGCACTGACGTTAATGAAACCTCTAAAAACGCCTGGATTTGAGGAACTGTTTATCTCGTCGTGACCACATAAAGCTAATTCAAAACTACCACAAAATTTAATACAGTTTATGATTTTTGATAACACATACCTATTTTTTAAAACGTTTTCATTGTGATTTTCAATTTGTCGCCTATAAGTACTGTCTAATTGCTGATTTATATTGGTTTTTCCTAGTAGTTTTAACTCTAGTTGTGAATTGATATGTACTTGGGAAGCTTCATGCTTTTTAATTTTTTGCGCCAAATGTGCCAAGTCTGTAACACCACTTTTAACCCAACACGGCTCTGCCCTTTCACCGGCGAATAACAAACACGGAAAACAAAATAAGCTGTTCTGTTTTTCATATCCGCACAACCACCCATGTTTTTTATACAGTTCACTTTTAAAAACTCTTTTAGAATCCCGTTTTTGGCCTTTATTTATTTGCTGGATTAGGTTAGGAACTGGTTTTCCCGCATTTTTTACAATTATTTTCTCGTCAAAACTTAGCCGAGAGAAGGACTCTTTTAAAAAACTTACTGTATGTTTGCCACAATTTAAAGATTTACTTGAATCCGCCGACACCATCGTATTCACTTTTATGACTTATCTGATTGTTAAACCTAAATTAAACTGTAAATGCGTAAATCAAAACTGCCAAAATGGTAAAATACATTATTCCCTGGAGCCCGGGTAGCAGAGTAGAAAATATAGATTAATTAAAAAACATTAACGAGAAACGAACACTCTGTTTTAAAACTTGACCAGTCATTTACGCGCCTACATTTATTTGCGTTCATTTGCATAATGATGATCACGAAAAACTTGTGACGAGACGATACAATGAGATAGAGAATAAAATCATCTATAAAAAAAAAACATAGAGCTATCGTACTACTCAACTCGTAAAACAATCGCGCCTTCGTAAACATATGATGCCCTCGTCACGGGAAATAGTGTGCTCCGTGCCGGCGTCCGTGCGCAACGGCGTTCCACGCAACACCTGAAATAGTTTAAAAATAGGGAGAGAATAAAGACGTCTCAATTTAACGTTACGTAAATATATAGGGTGATAAATACATAAAACGGTAACTAGTACCTAGTTTATTTATTTTGAATTTCATTTAGGGGGGCACGTGCTCATGTGCTCTTATGCACAAGCCGCCACTGCACCCTGTATATTATTTTTCATATTTATTAGGCATAATGTGGGCTTTCCAAAGATATATAATTGTATACAATTATTTTTAAAAACAAGCTCAGAATTTAAAATTTTCTTTTGTGTCCAATCAGTAGGTAGTAGGCTATGGCTAATTTGTTTGGAACAAAAGACAAAATGTCAAAAACTTTGCGGTTTCGTCAGTTTTTGATTATTAGTAAAATATTTTTCTTGTTTTGGTGTTATTTTTTTAAAATAATGGCGGTTTACGAAAATAATGAAAGTATGATATGTTGGTTTGTTTTATACAATCTAATGAAAATCCCCAAGAAGCTTCAGAATTATATTTACAAAGGTAACGTATTTTCAGCGCTATGTTTAGGATAATATCTTAGTGGTTTTTTTTTGTTCACATTAGATATCCAGAGAGAAGGCAACCTTTCCCAGATATATTTGCCTGCCTTAAATCAAATTTAGTAGAGCCTGGATCATTTATCCAGCTTCGTCCTAAGGCATACACCAAACAAGATAACACCTAAAATTCAACGGATAGTGTTATCGTACAAGGAACCAATCACCAAAACGTACAATGGGTATAATTGAATAAACTAGTTTTGACGTTAAAAAACTCTCCACAAGAAAATTTATTTGGTTTTTGGATAACTATAATTAAAAGCAACACAAATTAAACCACTAATAAGAAAAAAAATGCAATATTTAAACAAGGCAAAAAAATAGGTATTTTTTATATGGTTCAATTTTGGAATTTTGTAAGTCTGGTGATAAAAAAGGAACCAATCACTTGGTTCCATATTAAAAATACATTTTTGGTAATAATTCATTGTAATAGCATGATTTAAAGTTAGATCCAGGCAGTTGGAGCTCTTTAAAAAAACAGGGATTAATGGTTTATTAATTTTTTTTAATTTTTTTTGTGGGCCAAGTATGGTGGTTCCTTTTTCAAAATTTTTAAATGTATTTATTATGTTCACAAAAAAGTAAATATTTACAAAAAATTGTTTTAATATCACTTTGAAATGTCTAAATAACAATAACCATAGGGAAACTTTCATTTAACATATAAAAATAAACATTTTTCCTTAACCTATGTACTAATATTGTACTTAGTATTACTACAGATAGATATATAAAAGAATACTTAAGAATTTAACAACTCTTTGTTCTCTAACCGAAACAACTTTAATGCTTTTTAAACTTAAATCTAATAGGTTTATACCACACAATATAATTCTTATGAATACAAAATTCACAAAAGAATTTTAACAAAACCATTTTTTTACAATAACGTTTTTGAACTAAAAATAAAATGGCCAGGTTAGCTTATATTTTTTAAAATATGAAAACATTAAGCTATTTGTTAAAATAACCTAAGAAAGCAAAACAGTTTTTTTGTACATAGTTTTTAGTCTTCGTGAAACTCAAAGTCTACATCACCGTTATATCCCTCCATATCGTCTACAACGCCTTCACTGCCTATAAGATTATTATAAAAAGGATGATCTGCTTCTGGTATTAGGTGCATAACAGATTTTATATCATGTAGTTTGGGTGCTGATATAGGTTTTCCATTAGGGTACAACAGTGGCAAGTCGGAGCTAAATATATCTGATTGCTTACCCTTTTGTTTCGGTTTTATATCCACCTCGACAAAAGCATCTTCATCACAACTAAATTTAAAAGATATGCTGTATGGATAGTTTTTTTTCAACTTTAATCTCTTTCACATGAAGCCAATTTATTTTCTCTCCAACTGTATCTTTTTTTCGATTAACTATGTTTTGTTCCAAATTTTCACTGGATATGAAATCATTTTTAGACATTACGTTTACTACGAATGGATTCTTCTTTCTGGAACTTTTCATGACATTTACGTAGTCTTGTGGTGAATACATTCGTTGCTGATATTTTAAGGCCTTTTCGATGTCTCCAAAGTCGGAATCGTTGGGCAAAAACTATGCCCTGATACAAGAAATGTTAGGTAGATTGTTTCTAAACTTGAATTTCGCTTTAAAATGTATTTAAGTATTAAACATAGCTTTATATTGCGATTCTGGCCGCTACAAGAGTCTGACCACAAGTGCAACTCAGTTATACTAACTTCTAAATAAGTGTCGCAATATTTTTTATGCAAGACCCAACTTCTTGGGCGCCACGACCTGATGTGCCCTCCGTCCATACAAAGCAGTAGGCTTTTTCTTCTTTTGCACAGTGAATCCCCAAGTTATAGAGCCACAGTTGGCGTTTGTAAAATATAGCATTTGTGGGGATTCGTGGTAAAGGCAGAGTTTTTTCCAGATCAAAGGAAAATGTTTGTATATGAGCATTATCTTTTGCTCGCTTAAAATCATTTCTCATTTTTTCTCTCGCTGTTTCAGCATCTTTTAAATGTCTTTCAAGCTCACCTTTTATGTTATCAATTTCATTACCAACGGCACTGGTCATCCGAGCATTTAACGAGTCGCACTTATTGCATGTATCCTTTTTTAGTAATTTTCTTGTAATATTAAATTCTGAGTAAAATATTTTTTTGTAGGTTGACAGACTAACTGGGTTATTACTAATTTCATCTTTGCATAGGCTATACATTAAGTCTACCGTCATGTGAGTTAGTAAATATTCACGATCGGTTTGTGCGCGGCGATAATGCGATTTGTACTTAGGAACTTTACGGATTTGTTCCAATACTGCTTCCCTTTTATTTTGAGAAAATTTATAGTGTTTGGTGTGCTTACCACGGTGATCTTCTAGATCAAGGGTTCTAGATTTGGTAAGGGCAGTATTAACTCGTTTTGTTGAGATATTCAGAGTTCGTACAAACATGTTTTTACAAACTGGATTATTTTCCAAATAGTATGTTCTTGTAAAATCGCATATTTGATGGTTTTCTACTGTTCGCCTTCTCTTTACCTTATTTTCCTTTACCAATGAACATATGAAAGCATTTTGAAGGTCATATGAACCAACTTTCCAGTATTTATCAAAAACAGTTTTACGATTTTCTTCACTAATATTCTCGTAACATCTACTCAAGCAGTTACAATGGCAGTTTATAAACTCTTTTTTTTGCAACATTATTACCTCTTTTAGAGATATGTGATAAATTTAAATTTTTTAAGGACTAGCGTGTTTTATCCGTTTAACCAGGATAATAATTTTGTTTCCTTCCTTTTTTTGGTCGACCATTACTTTTCGCACTTATAGGAGCTACTGGGGAGATATCTTTATCGGAAGAATTAGAGGATGAATAGATAAAGTCTAGATCTCTATCATCCTCAATATCTTCTTCAAAATGTTCATAATCACTATCCAATGATTCTGCGGTAGGATTCTAAAAAAAAGTAAAAGGTAAAAACGGTTGTTTGTTTTTTTTACTATTATCTAAGCTTACGTTTTTTTAATATCAAAGCAGACAGCCTGTTGGTTTTCTTCCGGTAACGGGTTAATCAAAATACTAGCTTCATCATTGTGCTCCTAGAAATGAGAGAACTTAAAAAACAAACAGATTAAGTTTTTGACAATGTCTCTTCTGGGCTTTCTCCGGGTTTCCCGACAGTATAAAAAAACGGAAGTGCAGTGTAAACACCAACCAACCTGTAGTGAATTGTCCAGATTCACCCATAAGCCGATTTTGTGGACTGAGAATTTTAATCTGTCTGTCAGAATTCTTACTGTTCTCTGAAGTTAGAAAAAGACTGATATTTTTAATTTCCTCTTCTTCATTTAACACTTTAATTTTAATAAGTATTAACTACTGTTTATACTTTATTCAACACTTTATTCAATAACTTAAGTCTACTTTCGTTTATTCAACACTTCGTTGAATAACTCAAGTCTATTTTGGTTTTGATAATATTGAGTCCCATTCAAGTACGGGAAGTCTATTTATCTTTTACTTTTACACTCAAATTCAACACTGTACAATCACTAATTTTTATTATTGTTGAAAGATAAGTTTTAGTGGTAGGTAAAGCAGGCAAGAGATAAATTCTAATTGCAATCTGTTGGGCAATAATCGCACCACACTTAGAATTCAGAAACTTTAAAGATAATTTTGGAGCAGAAAGAATGGGACACTTCGCCGCACATCCGGATACTTGGTAACGAACTTGTCAGAAAATATTGCCGTAAAAGACGATCGATCGGGGCAATTGCCGCACTCGAGCTCTTCCCATTACTCTTGGAAGAAAACTGAACTCGTCAACAGAACCACCGCTAGATCAAGCGAAAGGGGTATCTCGTACGCCTTACTTGAACCAATCAAGAGGAGCCTCGCTATGACAACGGACTCCTAACTGCTTTGCTTTCTGGGAAGCAGCGGGCTTTGTGGGCATTTTTTACTAAAGCGTTGAATTTAAAATAAATTTCTTTTAGGTTTATATTTTATGATATTAAGAAAAGAATGAAAATATTATTTTATAACGTTTTAAACAGAAAAATATAATACTAGCATAATAAGAAGTTATTTGTTCTGACCTGTTTCACAACACAACCTATAATATATTTCTTTAGTATAGTTTGAATCTAACGGGCCTTGGAAAGTAGTTGGCGATCTACTTTCATAAACTAAAATAGGAAACATAATTAATAGGAAATTCTAAACCGCTTTAACTTGAATATTTTCTCTATTTTTCTCATACTTACTATTGTCCGAATATTAAAATAGCTTACAATGTTTTGTTTCGGCAACAGGTTAATAATTGTTGGGACAGTTTCAGAATTTTGGTCCTAGAAATAAGAAATCTAGGATAAAAAAATTGGAAAATTTTAAATAAGTGTATTTTTTAAAAAAGATCCGACTAACAATAACCGGAACCAAATGACACATTCAGGGAATTTTCGTTTTTAAATATGGAACCACATAAAAATAGATTGTAGGTTAGGAAATCAATTTTCCTTTTAATCATTCACTTACTTGCGTCAGTCAAAGCTTGTTCCTTTACAAGATTAACTATTTTTTGTCCCCTAGAGACCATATTTACTACTTGTGTTTTGTAAAATCCATTAAAATCGTCAGTTACTGGTTACTGGCACAAGTACAAGATGCACTTGGTTCTTTGTTCGCAACTGGAGATTTGACACATACCATCATAGAAGATGGTTTCTTTGTCGATAGATGGCGCTGAATGTATCATAAGAGGCTGAAAATTTTGTTTGACATTAAAGATATATTTTAACAGCTGTAGGCAAAATAAACCAGGAATTCATGAAACGGCGCTTGGTTCCTTGTTCGATAACACCATCCAAACTTACCTTGAAAATAATTCACTAGATCTTTTGCAGCGTTTCAGCACTAACTTAAACACTTGACGGCAAGACAGGTAGGGGAGCGGGGGGGAATTGGAACCACCTAAGGAAATATAATTCTAAAAATGTTAATATTAACTTTTATTTAAATGAAACTAAACATATCAAAAGTACTACATATATAAATCAAACTTATATAACACTTTTGTGGAAAACCTAAATAAAACTTATTTTCCAAAATGAAAAGAAAAAAATACATTTGGCTCCCATTACCCAAACATGCGGGTAATGAGAGCCACCGATTTTTATAGAACTTAGAACATTAATTAGTTAAGTGATTTTGTGAAAAACTAATTTTAATTCGTAATTCGAATTCATAAAACACGCAAGACCAATAATAGTTACTCTAAAAAAATATTTATAAAAAACTAGTTCTTGTGAAAACAAAAATCACAAACATCACCTTCGGCGTCCTCTGCGCCAGAACATTCAGAATGTGCCCAAATTCCGCAAAAGGTGCACCGATACCACAGTTCACCATCTTTTCCAACATCGTTACATATAATACATCGACTAACGTTATCACCTAGATCATCACATTCATCGTCATCAAACAGACCTTTTTCACTAAGGCTTTCACTTTCTGAAGTTGACGACTCATAAATCTGTTTTTTTACTTTGCATTGTGTCTTTTTTTCATTAGCTTTCGGCTTTGTATTTCGTTTCTGTTGGGTTCTTACTTTTTTCTTAACACACATTTGTTTCTTTAACGGTTGGGCTGCTTCATTTTCTGACGATGACTTCGCAAAAACCTGCCGCTTTAATTTGTCTTTTCTTGTGTTACAACTTTTTACTAACTGTTTGACTTTTCCCCTTTCTTCTCGCTGTTGCCTCTTCTGTTTCTTTTCTTCAAAAAATTCTTTCATAGGTGTGTCCGTCAAAATCTCAGAATGTTGTTTTTGCCTCAAATTCTTATTTGCATGGTCTCGTATGTCTGGCACAGGCGAAAGCACTGAAAGAATGTCAGAAATTGATGATGCATTAAGGCTTTGGTCTGTAGTTTCTTCATCCCAAGTAGAACAACCAGGTTTGGGGTCAGGAACGGTCTCTTTCAAAATATTATCCGGTGGGGGTGGGGTTCGTTGGTACTCTGACTCATTTATAACTGAGCTAGTCTGTACAGTGGGAGTTTCAGACACTTTTTGATCAACTTCAGGAACAATTTTATTAGTTGCCTCATTAGGTTCACAAGGATCCGGATTTACGCAGACTGGTGGGTTGGTATCATATACAAAATCTGCATCAGTAAAAATATCTGGTTGAATCGGAAAAATACCCGTGCACCTAAAGCCTGAAATTCCTTTGTCTATTGAGGCCACTTTACTATAAGCCTTATTAAAAAGACTTGCAACATCATACGGTGTTATTTGGGATAAATTGTTTGATTTCATGTATAGATCACATTCCCTATAATAAGCCTTTTTTAGAGGCCCAAAGAACGTGACGTCTAATGGCTGCATTCTATGTGATGAATGTGGCGGTAGAGAAAGCATAGTTATATAATTTTTCTTGCAATAATTGTAAGATTCAAGAGTTGCGTGACTAGAATGGTTATCTAGCACTAAAAGAACTGGCTGCTCTCGACTCGGTTTAACAAATTTCACAAAATGCTTTAGCCATAATAAAAACATCTCATCGTTAGTCCAACCATTAAATGTAACCTGGTATTCAGCATCAGGTGGGCCGTCTTTAGCAAGCAACGGTGAAAATCGTTTCCTCGGGAATAGAAAAAATGGAGGCACAAAAGACCCAGCAGCGCTCATGGCGCAAATTACTGTTATGTTCTTACCACGTTCCCAGCTAGTTGCCGCACCTATCCTTTTTTGCCCTTTTTTTGCTAATATTGTTCCGGGTTCTTGGACTGTTGTTATACCCGTCTCATCCATATTATAAATGACTTCTGAAAATTATATTTGGGCATAATAGTAACAAGATTTTCAAAGAATCGTCTGACTTCTAACTTGTTAAAACCTTTGATACGGTTGATACTAGTGGCTTCCGGTTTGCGGATACTAATGGTGGGATTTCGTTTAAGGAAACCTTCTTACCAGTCTCTACCAGCTAGCTGCCTGTGCATATTAAAAGGATGCTTTAACTTAAGATTTTCTGCACACTGATAGGCAAGGCGGCAAAACTGCCATCTCGATAGGCCATAAAACATGTTAGATAGTTTTACCAGATGGGCAGCTAATTGTTGTTCTTGTTGGGTTGTAAAAACAGGATTTCTTCCAAGTATTGCAGGACGCTGCACGTTGCGTTTCTTTAACCTTTTCTGCAGTGTTTGATATGGGATACCACATCGAGATGCTGCTTTTCGTACACCCACTCCATTACCAACCAACTGAGCAGCCTTTTGAAGGTCTTCCAGTGTCCAGGAACTCTTCTTGGTGTTTCTTTTCCATTTTCTCGGCATCTAAAATAAGTTTTTAAAAATAAGCATGATAGTAGTAAATAATGGGAGCCTTATTGGGGTAATGGCCCCAATTACCCCCAATGGCTCCAATTACCCCCAATCACCAAATTATCTTTAAAACGTTTAGAAAAAACAACGACATAGGTTAACAAAAAAAAACAGATTATGATTATTTAAACTACATACTTTTACGAAGCAACACTGACAAAATTAATTAAATTAGACAAAAAGAGTATTACTTACCACGACTTTAATTTTGACGTGCCACTAATGCAAATTTATCGAAAACTAACTCCACTCTCATCGACTACTTAAAACAAACTAAATTATATTTTCGTGTTGTCGGTAAGTCGGCAGAGCTCAAGGTCAAGCGTTTCCTGCGTTCAGAATTTATAATACGTTATTTTAATGCGAAAGAATGTGGTGGCTCTCATTCCCCACTGGCTCTCATTCCCCCCGGCTCCCCTACACTTTACGCGGGAATTAACGTACTAAAGTGTAATGTCAGAGGAAATCAATATTGACATTTGGGTCATATAAAAATGCCAGATTAATGCTAATATAGGAAACTGTTGAAAAATGCGCCTAATTCAAGTTATTTTAGAAAAAAAGCAAATAATGGCCGACTATTGGCGGGGACCGGCTTACACCCTATTTATAGATATTTTAAAGTTTAGGTTTAGGTTGAGCTTTTATTTGCAATATGTACAGTTTAAAGGATTATAAGTTGGGTATTTACAGATTGAAAACTAAGCTTAATTTTATTTACAGTATGTACAGATTAAAATTTGTTTTAAGATCAGAAATCGGTAATTTTGATTTGTTTTCTGATTTATTTGTCAGGATGTTTTGCTGATTTTGTTTAAATTTATTCTGGTAAGGTAACGCCGGGTAACATTGACAGGGGGTAAACATTGACACATTTTCAAATATCGCGCCTAGCACTGGTACGTTAAAAAAGAATGCATGTTTCTGAGGCATGTGTCTGAGTTTGAAGAAGAGCATAATGATTGCCACAACACAGCACTAGAGATGGTACAGATTGATCCTAATCAAATTACGGCGAAGTCTTGGGTTCTTGTAAAGTTTACTGTTGATAAACATAAGTTGTCTGAAGTGTAGCATTACGTTGGAAAAGTAAAAGAAATTGTTTCTGATAATCGGAAAGCAACAGTGGCATTTTTGAGACGGAAAGAAAAGCATTTTGTTTATCCAAACGTTGCTGACGAGGCCACAGTTTTGTTCAAAGACATAGTAAGAATTTTGCCAGACCCTACTATTCGTCGAGGAATGCACGTATTTACCACAAATTTTGGTTCTATTAACAATGGAAAAGCTCCAATAATTATTTTTTAGTTCTGTTTTACTTTGTTCATTTTTCATTTCTATTTTTAATATTATAAAATATTTGAAGACAAAGTTTATGTTCAAATAAAAAAAAACAACCAAAAACAGTGTACAATTAACTTATTTTAGTCAATAATACCGCACCATTAGCAGACATAGTTTTATAAGCAGTTTAAATGGGGTGTCAATCTTACCAACATGGGGAGGCAACATTGACACTTGCATACTTTTTAAAAATATTTTTCTAAATCTACGATTTCAAAGTAAACACGAAATTACTACTATATAGTAACTTAATTACACTTATATTTGCAAATTTCTGATGATAACCATAAACGAGTAAAAAAATAAATTCCAAAGATGTGTCAATGTTACCCGGCGTTACCTTATATTTTAAGGAGTTTTGGTTTGATTTAGGAAAAGATGTGGATTTATGTTAAGCAGGATTTTCGAAGAATAAAGGAAGTTTTTTATAAATTGGCCCGTGTTTTATGGGGTTGTCAGGGTTGAATCGTGCTCCGGTCATGTTACGCGTTAAAATTGAGTTTTGGATTTTGGTCCTATAGAATTTGTCACTTATTTCAGTGACAAATTCCTGGACCGTTTCCATGTTTGTCATTTGATGCAGATCTGCCACTCTGGTGCGTCTTCGAGCGGACGTAACGCACCTGAGTAGCAGATTCTGCATTCTTTGTAGTCGTTGAAATTGCGTAACAGACGCGGAGCACCATACTGGCGCGCCATATGCCAGTACCGGTCGGATGATTTGTTTGTAAATTAAAAGATTGTTTTGTGGTGATAGGTGTGATTTTGAAGACATTACCACATATAATCTCTGCATGGCTATGAATGCTTTTGCAAAGTAGCAGTTATATGCGGCATGAAAGAGAGCCTCTCGTCCAAAATCACACCTAAGTACTTTACTCTCCTGACCGACACTATTGCTATATTTTCTATGGGGGGATAAAAATACGATTATTCGTAAATTTTTTCGTGAGGATGGCGCACTCAGTCTTAGCTGGATTTATCGCTATCTTCCATTTGCTGCAAAAAGGCATTAATTTATGGAGGTGTCCCAAAACCTGCCTCTTTGCAGCTTCTACGTAAAAGGAATGCGCATAAATGAGTGCGTGATCCGCATATAGGGCCAGTTTAGTGGTTGAGGGAAATCGGAGGTGAAAAGGTTGTAAAGGATTGGGGACAGGACTGTCCCTTGTGGGACACCCGCAGATAAGGGTAGAGGGTTTGAGAGTTCTGCTTCTACTTTGACTTGTATTTGTCTGTCGTGTAAATGGGAATGGAAAAGAGTGATCCAGTGAAGAGGGAAGTTGTGAAAATAAAATAATTTGTGGAGTAGGCCTCTATGCCATAAGGAGTCGAAGGCCCTCTTGACGTCCAACAGCACCAGAACAGTGTTCTGTTGCCTATTAAATTTGTCCAGGGCGTCCTGCACGACATTTGGGACCAGCAATGTCGTGCTGTGGCCTGCCCGGAAACCAAACTGGCATGGAGGAATTTTTTCCTCGAGTCCTTCATTACGTAATTTGGTCAGAATTGTGGTCAGGTCTCTCTACTACCTTTGACATCCTACTCAACAGTGAAATAGGCCTGTAGGAATCTGGCAGATTGGGGTCTTTGCCCGGTTTTAATATGGGCACTACCACAGCCCTCTTCCACTGGCTGGGGAAGTGTTGTAATTGGATTTGTAATGTGCGTAAGTTGTATTAGTGTTTTTCTTGGTAAGTTTTTAAGCAATAAATTCGAAATGCCATCTAGCCCCGGCGCTTTGTTGTTAGCTGTCGTTTTAATGATTTCAAGAATATCCAAAGGATTTAGAATTAATTTTGCAAAACAGTAGGCGGTATTGGATATTCTTGGCTTGTAATGTTGTTAATTTGTCTCGTAATTTGTCGTTATTCGTCTGTTATGCCTGGAACGCTGCTACAGACTTCTGCTAGAGTTTGCGCCAGGGTGTCGGCTTTTTCTTTGTTGTTCTGAACTGTATTTTGTGATAAGGACGGGATTTTTGCTTTTTATTTTTGAGCCTTTTGGTCAGACGCCAAAGGGAGTTGTCTTGTGTAGACAACCCCCTAAGGGTCTAGCTCCCGGCATCGTTCTTATGTTGGTTAATCCACGTCCTTATCGTTGATTGCAGCTCCCTTAGTCTGTCCCTGTCTTGCATACGTCTGTAGCGTTGCCATCTACGTCTGAATTTATTTTTAAATTTGCTGTGATTAATTATGTCGTCAGGAATCAAATTTTCTTTCCTTTACATCTTTACTTTGTAGTCGATGAGGTCACGTGCAGCTTGGATGTTTCCGGTAAGAATATTCACTTCCTGTTCAAGTTGTTCTGTCGTTTGTATGTCGTGTTCTGGTTGAGAACCTGTCTGAACCGAGGCCAGTTGGTATTTTTAAAAATGACTGACATCGGACAACCTTCGTGTGTGATCTGGGTTTCCCAAATCACACACGAATTAAATCGATGAATGTGGCTCGCATGCCGTTGATTGGATATTGTGTCGGTCTGTCTGGAGTTAGGATTTGCAGCACATTAGTTGTGGCATAATCAAACAGCAATGTACCATTTCTGTTACGTACGTGATTATGCCACATTTGATATCTGCAATTTAAGTCCCCTATAAGGAGAATCTGCGGGTTCCTAAAATGGAGTCGAAATCAATATTTTGAAGTCTCAAGTTTGGGGGGCGTAGCCTCCGCAAATAACCACACCATTTCTCATCTGTATTGCGACATTTTCTAGTGTCGTTTGAAAATTATCGATACGTTTGTGAGGGATGGTGTGTTTTATTATTAGGCCCCCCTATGTTCCTATCGGACCTATAAATTACATAATTTCTGATCTTAAATTTCAGGTTGTTAGCGAGTTTAGTTTCTGTGACGACCATTATATCAATCTTATTCAAATTTAGAAAATGTATCAGTTCACCTAATTTGTTATATATGCCGTTAGCATTCCAGTTTATAATTTTTAATTTAGAATTTATATTTATCGGCATTTTGAACGAAATTTATGAGTTCAAGTACTCGTTGTTGGCTGTCTTGCATTTTTAGAATGGATATTAAGTCCCTACACATTTTGGCAAGCTCTCTCAAGTCAAAGCTTTGCAACTCTTTCATGGTTTGCATAAGGTCACTTACCTCTCCATGATCATGTGTCGTCTCCATTTGGGCTCTCCTATCTCCTCCAGTTCCGCGCAGGGGAGGAAACACTGCGTTGCAGCCTTCTTCTTCTTGGGGTTGTTGTACTGGGCGAGGGGGGTTAAAGCTGCCGCCACTTGCCCTGGCGGTGTTGCCACTACTTGCCCTAGCGGATCGGCTGCCTTCCCAGGCGTTTCTGGCTGGCTGTGGAGCGGGAATGAAACGTTGTCTCTGCTGGTTTGCTGCCCTTGTATTTGATTTTGTTTAAAGAGATACACAGGGCAGTTTTCGAAATTGGCCATGCGGTTTCCAGAGCATTTTGCGCAATTCGGCTGGGGGGTCTCCTGCGCATTCAGCAGTTACGTGGTTACCGGCGCACTTGAGGCATTTTGGTACCCGGTAACAGTAAGTCGTGGCGTGGCCCCATTTCTGGCATCTCCTACACTGAATTATGTCCTTAGACTGCCTGCGCCTCTCCCATGTAACTCTAATGTCAGAAAGGTGTTTAATTTTTGTTTGTAGTTGCGTCAGTTTGCCATCCGAGTATGTTACAATCATGTAATGGGGTCTAAAACGTGTGTTCATTAAGTAGGCCTCCTTAACATTTAGCTGGTGTTCCTGCCTCAGTTCTGCCTTAATTTCTTCCGGTTCTGGCCGGTGGTCTAAGCCTTTAACTTAAGGTAGGCGCATACTATTCACACTGCACGGAACGGACGGAACGGATGGATCGCATTTTTGTTTGCCGTCCTACATAATAATATAGGGTATCGCATATTATTCTCACCGGAAGGATCGCATCAGCGGAATTGCGAAAGAACATCGTCAATAGACCAAAAAATCCGTCCGAATCGGTGTGTGTTGTTGACTCATTTGCATTTCCGCACACTATGCGACCAACACGCAAAGCCCCTGCTAAGTTTTGAGTGCTAATTTCGACTGTAATTTTCATTTTTGTTTATCAAGCAGCTTAGTACTTAGTTATTAATATTTATTAGCAAAATGGATGATGCTATCCTAATTTCTGTCATACAGCATTATGAAGAATTATACAATCTAAAACATCCTCATTATCATTATTCTGTAGAGTCAAACTTAAATTATCTAGTAAATAACAGAACTTTTCATAGGTCATTCTAAAATACTTAAAAAACTTCGCATCATCTTCTACAAGCTGATTAAATAAGGTATGAATTTCACCATGTAACTGTCAAGCCATATTTATAGGATGGACAGAAAAACGCCTTTTACGTTTTCTGCGCTGCTCTTCTCTTTCTTCTTCTTCCAGCAGAGCTTCTATTAAAAAAAAAATTCTTCTGAAGTCATTGCGATACTTAATTGTATTTACTAAAAAAACTGCGGATGCATTAACGTGACTGTGTGAATAGTTGGTTTCGTACTGAAATAAATCCGTTCCGGTACGAAATTTTGCGAATAGTATGCGATGTAGCCAAATAAAATCCGTTCCGTCCGCTCCGTGCAGTGTGACTAGTATGCGCCTACCTTTAATGAACGCATACGTTCTTGAGTCTCTGGTAGCATAAGTGTGAAACGAGTTGTCAGGCTCCGCCTGCAACTGCCTCATGAAACTGTTATACTCGGATAAATCGGAAATCTGCACAATGGTGGAATTTTTTGCAAACTTTATCTTGTATCCGTGCTTGATTGTTCTATCCAGGTTTGCTCTCATTGTTTTATAGTCTTCATTTATTCCTAGAGTCCCGTCCATGATGATTGGGGGTGGTATGTCTCTTTTGTTCGTCTTTGTTGGGGTTGGCGGTACTGGTTGCTTAGTTTTTTCTTTAACTTGTTTTTGTGTTTGTGATTGTATTGATATTTCTGATTGCGTCTCCATGTTTTCTTGTTCAATGACGTCTTCTATTACGAGAGGTGAGAATCTGTTTCTGTGATAACTGGATTAAACGGTCTTGGCTTTAGAAAATTTGTAATTTTAATTGTCTTAGTCATCCTTGGTGGCGTTATTTCAGGGTTGGCAGGCCTTTTTGACCTTTGTTGTTGTTGGTGAGTGTCTACTGGGGTAATTACAACAACATTCGCATTAATGGGGTAGTTTGCAGGGACTGGGGTCTCGTACTCACTGCTAAACTCTTTTTGTCTTTCTTTATTTTCAGCTACAACATTTACATTCATGTTTGGCTCTTCTATGTTTTTATCTTTAGTTTTTGGATGTTCTTTCGTCTTGGGAGTTTTTGCCTTGTATGATTTCATGTCGTGTTTTGTTTTGATGTGTTTCACTGCTTCGTTCTTAATAGCACCAGTTAAAGTCACTTTCCTATTTTGCAGCGCGAACCTTTCGCACTCGCGGCGGTTTTTACTGAAGCGGTGTAAGCACGCGGCTAGTTTAGCACCATTGTCTTTCGATACTTGAGTACTCGCACTATTTGCACTACTGAAGCAGGTAACGGTTATATTGTCCTCGTCATCGTCCGTTTGTCCAACCTCCCGGGCGGCCATAAAAGATAAACTTAACTATAATACACTATTTTTTTATCGAGGGCTTAGAGCAACAACTACGTAACTACAGTTTTGACAGTTTTGAGATAATAGCGATTGCAATAAACGTTGTATGAAAATGTCCTTATAATTAATATTAGTTAATGTTTGTTAGATAGCTTTTAACATTAAAAGTGGTTATTGTTTAATTTGAAATTAGATTCCAAAATATTTTAGTAAGGCTTCTTACACTTATGCACCGAAAAGTTATTCTTTTAATATATGACATAGTTACATTGTTGTTGCTCTAACACTTTTGTTTAATTCAAGTTACGTTCCTCTAATTTAATGCAGATTTATAAGAAATTATAAAGATTATGGAATAAGTAACATTCTTTTATTGTGAATTTTAGTACGAGTACATTAAATATATAGCATAATAAAAAAACAATCTTAAACTGAACAAAAAGATCGAAATCTATATTAAATTTTTGGAAAATAAAGAAAAAGTTGTACTTATATTCCAAAAATACTAAAGAGAAAATTGTTAATTTTTAACAAGGTAACGATAAATTATGAAATTTTTATTATAAACTTATAAACTAGTTAAAGAGTTGTAGAAATGATGATACTGGCTAGGTATAATTTTTTTGTTACATAATTCTTTTAAATTTTGTATTTTTTCGCGACTAATAGGTATGGACTGTGAATACGCCTCCACCAAAACAACTTCTTTGGACAGGGTAGCACGAGAAACACGTCTAACTACTTGTATTTTTCTAAAGTTTTCTTGGCTTTTTCTGTACTTAAAATATATATGTGACGGGTCATCTTTTCGATACTGCAGCCATATTATCTTTAACCAGTTCACATCATTTCCGTCTGTATCCTTATTTTTATTTTTCAAAATGTCTTGTCTAAGTGTTTTAAAGCATTTAATGTCGGACTGATTTATTTCACATACAGTGTATGGGTGTCTCTGGAATGCAGATCGAACTAATGTATACCATCCATATCCACATTTTTTTCTTCCTTTCAATCTGCGCGTGAATGTTATCAAGCTCCATTTGAGAATGCCCTGGTTCGAAAAACATTTGATTTATCATTGGAACATCCAAATATTTTACAGCGTGAAGGCAAAACGAAGCTACGTTTGCATTGCGATTTTGCCCGCCACAAGTATCAGAGAAAAACACTACTTCTTTATTAATTTTTTCGGCTTTCAAAAAATTCCACAAACAGGACGCCACTTCATTAGATCCACGATTGGCAATGCCCTCATGCCACATGTAGCATACGGTTTTTTTGTCCACTACATTAAGAACTGTAAAGTTATAAACAGCCAATCGCATTTTATAGAAAAGGGCGTTAGCATTAGTTGCAGGAGTATAACAGACAGCTTCTAAGTCAAATTCTATTAAAACACATTCTTTCCTTTCGGCCCTTTCTTTCGCCTCGTTTTTCATATTTCTTGCCTCTGTTTTTCTCACTGTATGCTCATCATAGTATTCTTTTGGTTCTTCTTTTTCATCTGGTTTACTATGTTCAAAAGCGTAGCATGTGTCACACATATCTTTTCTTGGTTTGTGAAATGACAAGCTGAAATCATTTTTAAAAACTGACCTGTAGTACCAAAATTTTTCTGCTTTCCTTCCTTCATCCTTACATTGTTGTTCATAAAGCTGATACATTATATTTAAATTAAGATCTTTTTCTAAATATTCTTTCTTTGTGTCCGTTCGAGTATAATGTGATAACACTTTAGGAAATGAGTTTATGTGGTCCTTTATAAAGTTCCTGGCATCTATTGGTATTTTATTGGCGCTCTCACATTTGCCGCGATGTGATTTTTCTACAAAGTAATTTTCATTTCTTGCTCTCATAATAGAATAAACCATTGATTCTGTAATTCCCAGGAAAGTTAAAAAAATTCTTTGCATACTGTAATTTTCGTTCCTTCTTTACTTAAATAGTAAGTATGTGTATTTTTTCTTCTTGAATTTTCACGGCCACTTTTCTTTTTCTCTTGACAAACTAAAGAAGCAATAAATTTTCTTTGATCCTCCTCGTCTCCAAGTTTCCAAAATTGTTGAAAAATGTACCGAATTTCCTCTTCAGAGAACGCTTCATTACATTTTTTAAGACATTTTGAACAATCTGTATTTCATCGCCTTCCCTGGAATAAATTTTTTTCTCGATGACAAATAAGGAATTCCTGCACGCTTTGCAATTTTCCTTTTGTTTCTTATACAAGTTTCTATAGCATCAAAATGATTTCTAAATAACTTTTTATGAGTAGTAGCTATAATATTGCCATTCTTGCTCTTATTTTCTTCTTCTGTAGGGTTTTCTGGTTCCAGGCGTTGTTGGTTGGGATTGGTGCTGGAATGTATTGTTTTTGCTGCATGTACTGGTTTTCCTGTATTTTTCCTTTTTGTACAAGTATACAGGGCAATTTTCGTGATTCGCCTTGTGATTTCCACCGCAGTTTGCGCACTTTTCTGGCAGGTCGCCGGAGCAATTTTGCGTTAGATGACTTTTGCGCATTTAAGACATTTAGGGGCGCGATGGCAGTATGTAGTGGCATGCCCCCACTGCTGTCATCTACGGCACTGTATAATGTCTTTGGTCTGTTTGCGACGCTCCCACGTGATTCTTACATCGCTTAAGTATTTTGCTTTTGTTTGTAGCTGCGTAAGTTTTATTTCTGATGACGTCACTACTAAGTATAGAGGCCTGAATTTTGTGCTCATGACGTAAACATCTTTGATATTCAGTTGATATTCATGGCGTAGCTCGTTCGTTACGTCTTCAGGGTCAGGCTGGTGGTCTAGTCCTTTAACCACGAACGCATGAGTTTTTGTCTCTTGCGTAGCATAAGTGTGAAAACGGTTTTCGTCGTCATTTTGCAGCAGTCTCAAAAAACTATTGTACTCATTTATATCGTTGATTTGCAATATAATCGATTTTTTCGCAAACTTAATCTTATATCCCATTTTTATACGTCTGTCTAAAATCTGCATTCATAATGCGGAAGTTTTCTTTTGAATCTATTTGTCCATCCAGGATTATCGGTGGTGGAATGATCTTTTTATTGGTTTTGTTTGTTTTTTGTTTAGTTTGCTCGGGGATTGTGTTTTTCGTTTTTTCTCTCATTTCGTTGCCGGATTGGCTTGCCGACTCGCCTATTTCAATGACTATCGTCATTGTCTTGCGGCGTTAGGATGGAAAATCTGTTTCTTGTGGGTACGGGTTGGTATTCTCTGAGTTTTGAGTTTATGTAATTAGTCATTTTTATTGATTTCCTCAAAGTACTTTCCGGACTTTTCTCCGCTTGTCTTTTACTTCCTGAGGCTATAGGAGAGTTATTTGGGGGTGGCATATTTACATTGGTCGTATTTACATGTGGTGGTTGATTTTCCTGCACGGCACTGGGGGGATTCCGTGGGATTCGGGGGTCGTTGATAATCGGGTTGATTGGGGTACTAGTTTTATTTTTTGCATACTCGCTTTCGAATTTCATGCTGCTGTTTTCTTTATTTGCATTAGTTTTATCGTCCGTGGAATTTTTGTCTTTTTTGTCGATACTTTTTTGTGGACTTTTCGTCTTGAATGTTTTAATGTTGTGGTTATTTCTAATAAGGTAAGATGGGCCAGGTGCGACGAGAAATTTTAATAGTGTAACTTTGTAGTTATATATAAAAAAAACCTATGGCAGAAGAAATCTGCTATCTGGCGTGTGGGACCTTTAGAATATTCTGTTCAATATTAACATATCAAAATGTTAAAATTATACCGTACCGTCAATTGGGGTGACTTGATACATTCTTGAAATTGAATTGCTTGTATTTTTGGATTGGATAGACCTAGGAAGTTCATATACCCCTTAAAAGTTTAGTCTCGATCTCTAGTTTATATAGTCAAAGTGCCATAACGTTATGAATTTTAGTTCCTATAAGACAAAAAAGAAGTTGGTGTATCAAGTCACCCCGTGGGTCGGGGTGACTTGATACACGTGTTTATTTCTTTATAAATATCATTTCACAAGATGTAATGGGTGACTTGATACACAAAAATAATTTTTTAAACAAGGTTTAATTAAATAAAAAATACATTAAAAGGCTTATTAATGCAAAACATATGAAAAATTGACGTTTATTTGAAATAAAAATGGGATTATCCCTTTATACAGTAAAGAAAAATTTACAATACAAATAATTATAAAACATTAAAAGGAAATTTGAAAAGCCCTCTTCTTTGTTTTTGTGGCATAGGTAAACGGTACTTCACTTCGAAAGGGTAAACGAAACTTGTATCTTTAACATCAGGCCACGTAAATGTATCTTTCAAAAGTTTGTAAGGTTTTAAAAATGATACTTCGACCACCTTGTTGGTATCATTGGATGAACCTAACACACTGAAGGCCTGAGCAACAAACCGTTTCACTTTTCTTTTTACAGAACTAACTTGCATTTCAATAAGCAAAAAATCTTCTTCCTTAATGTAATTATAAGCAACTTCGAATTTACTCCAGTCCGCCTGGGAGTCTTCAAATTCTGAAAATATAGGGAGTTCGTCTGACTCATCCAATAAATTACTCTTATCGGCATTTTTAATTGAATCGTTCGCATTTTCATTGAGGGTTTCATTGAGGTCAAAATCGTTGGTTTCAGGAGCCTAATCTGAATCGGAATCTATATTGACAACGCTTTTTCCTGCTTGCAGTCTTAAATTTTTCTTTTTCTGTGGATTTTTCTTAGGTTCATCATACTATATCTTAACTGTCGTAAAATATCAATCAAAGAGTTTTCCATATTGTGTTGAGTAGTTTCACCCTCTTCTGTTGCAGTGTCTTTCGGAAGTTGATCCAAAACTTTCATCCTGTCAATAGGAATTATTCCACACTTTTGAAATCCAGCTTTAATTATTTCGGCAGTGTTTGTTTCCATTTTGCTTAACAGTTTTTTAAGCATAGATGGAAATCTGTGTTTTGGCACTGTTCCTCTATTGCCTTTCAGTTTCCACTCCATCAATATATCGTGCCATTGTCTCTTGAATGGCCTAAAATAGGCAACATCTAGGGGCTGTGCTGTGTGCGTTGAATTTTTGGGTAAAAAAAGAAACCGAATATCATTGTCTTTACTTTCAGCAATGACATGAGCGGAAAGGTGCGTCGATAAATTATCGCCAATTAAGGCTCGTGGTGGGTCTTGTCTCTTTAGATAGGGCAAAGCTATCGTAGAAAACCATTCATCAAAAGTTTTTTGATCTATCCAACCTGATTTGGTATTGCCATATCGCGTTCCTTTTGGACCTCCAGTCGTCCATGTGTCCCATAAATGAGTAGAACGATATATCACGAATGGTGGTAAAAGAGTACCATTTCCAGCACACGCCATCATTATTGATGTAGAAGCTTTAGAAGAATTTAAAACAAATTCTGGATGCTTGCATCCCCTTTTAACAACAACGCGCTTTCTCCCAGGGTCATCAGCCAGATTGGTCTCATCGTAGTTATTAATTGACCCTGGCTTTATATTTGCCACTGAAATTTCTAAATTATCGAAATATTCATTGACAATTTGTGGCGAAACTGCTGCGCGACAGCGTTTGATGTTATCGGCCATTCCGACTGTTAATCTTTGGTCATTTCGGCTTAAGTAACCGTGCATCTTCTCCTGGAAAATTTTCCGTAAAGACTTCTACCTTTCGTCCTTAGGTAATTTTTTACAATTTGTCTGACTTGATAAGATGTCATAGGGAACCCCCACTCACTTGCAGCGATTAGTTTATCTGTGAGAAAGGTTTCCTCCTCTACAGAAAGCGCCGTTTGTCCCCCATACTTCTTTTGATGTTTCCCTTGTAAACAGCGATGTATTTTCATTTTGTCAACACTACTTTTCACTAGCTCCCCGTAAACTTAGCTTCCCGCTTCTAACATCTTCCAACGCCTTATTCAAATTTTCTATTGAATACGATGCATATCTGAGGGTCCCAAGCACCTTTTTGTATTTTCTTGGCATTTTACATGTGTATCAAGTTACCCCATCCTGGAACAAAATATGTTATTTTTATTGCCACATTAACAATTTTTGTTTTTTACTTTGAAACTTTGTGATATTGCTAACTAATATATAAGCTAACTTACCACCAGATTTCATGAAAATCGAACGTACAGAACCTTAGCTACACATCAAAGTTTACGTACCACCAGAAACACCACGTTGTTTTGTTTTGATTTAAACCGGTACTGAGGCACGTGTTTTAGTTTTGTGGCGCCAAAAAGGGTAGGAATCACTCACACATAGTCCCTCGCGATAATCAAAGACAAATAAACTGTTTACGACGGTGGGTCTAAATTTAGACATATTAAGAAAGTAATGCGTCAAAACGTATCAAGACACCCCGGCTTATCAAATCACCCCAATTGACGGTAGTGTATATTTATAAAAACGGCTGGTCCAAACATTGACATATTATCAGGGCGGCCGGTACTTAGGGGCTCTGGGGCGCGAGCCTCCCCCGACAGTACTCAAAAAATAATAATTCACAAATGAGTAAACGCCAGTAAACGTATGTGTGGTAATTAAAGACTAACACCAGTAAACTCTTTTTTTTTTATTTGATATTTATTTTTGGCAAAATATCGACTGTGATCTTTAAAAATTTATCTGTAGCCACCTCTATGCTCTAGGCCACGAGCCGCCCCTGCATATTATATTCATATTCAAAAATGCAACAATATAATATAACAGGGTGCTTCATTTAAAAAACCATAAGTAAATCTTTTTTAATTTTGCGATCTTCTTTTATTTTGCTAGTTAAACTATTAAAAAATTTCAAGAAAAATCCTGCAACTTTTGTACTTATCTGTTTTTTTTTAAGAAATAAACTTTTTGAAAGGGAGGCAAATTATACAGAAAACCCTGTACTTACTTTTAAAATCTTGCCATTTTGTAATTAAAGTTGCAAAAGGTTTCCAAAAAAAGTAAAAATAGTTAGTTTTTTATTTTGCATAATATACAATTTTGTTAGCCATTATTTTAAAAAATACATTGGTTATTCTACAAAGTTATGCTAAAGAAGCAGCTTCCTAACCTCAATAATTATAACTTTTGAATATCTTTAATATTTTAATCTCTGCTATTCATATTCTTTAATTCAGTGTACACGTTAAAATACAAATACTCTTATAATGCTTTTATTACTAAAAAAAACTACTTACCTAATAATGTTTTATATTAAAACACTAACGGCGGGTTGCAGAAAGGATGATTAGCTAACAACGTGTTAAATTTGCGTTGTTAAATTTTAGTCAAGTTACCCAAGATTTAATCAAAGCCGGCCCAGGCCTACTCGAAACAGCAATCGCGCAACATCGCTTCCAAAGGTCGCAGTTTCGGGAAAACTCGAACGATAAACGTCAGATTTTAATGTCAACAATCAACAAAGCGTTTTGTATCTCTTATTTCTTGTAAAGCGAAGTTGTATTGAATCAAAACAAATATTTTTGGGAAAATAGGCAAAGCGAATAGAAAAATTACACAAATATAGAAGAAAATAAACTTGTGAACATATGTATATGTATTTCTAAGGTAAGTTGTATGAAACCATTGAACCATAAAATACCGTACAGATACCAGCCAAATTTGTATAATTTTTCTGTTGATTTTAAAAATTTGCGTTAAAAATGCTTTACATAAAAAATTTGCTGCTTTTCAGCTTCCTTAACTACAATCCTCTTGTCATTATTATCCATTTATATGTTTGTTTTAGGTGCATTCAAAAGATTTTAATATTTCTCAAGAATGAGAATTCCTAACCCTAAAAATCGAACTTTTGATGGAAGATAAAGCACAAAAACATACTTCCTGATAAACCTACATGTAAGGAATGGAGTTCTAAATGAATGTTATTTGACAGATTATCCTAGACACAATCAATATTCGGCGAAATACCTTACTGCCAAGAAAAAAATTTGGAAACAAAACCTTTGTTGTTAAGGTAAAATATTGCCGTTAATATCTTAGTTAAATATGTAGCTATCACTACCTACGTTACAAAATTTTTGAGTACAATTTTGTTTCTTATTTTAACCTCAAGTTCTGTGTTTATACCCGTAATAGCATATAGCATACTATATAACTTTTGTCCGGTTAAGCTAACAAAACATTTTTGTCTGGGTGGATATACTGGTCAATTTGTAAACCTAATTGCTGGTAGTATAACGATTATAATTTTATTAACCATGTGTCACGCTCGAACTCGAGCAAACTAGAGTATTTATTTAATCCACCTCAACTTCGTTTAAGTAAAATTTTGCTCTTTCTCCTTTAATAAACTCTTTGCTCAAGATTCATTAACTCTAATTTTTTTGTGGCACGTTTACTTAACGACCATTTTTATCATGTGAATATAAAACCCATATCCCCATACACTTGTTAGTATTTAGAATAAGATATCTATAAACAAGTTATTTACTTGGGCTGTAGACAGTAGAACATTGTGCTTTTATTAAAATTATTATGTAATTGTGTAATTTTTTACTCTATTTGCTTTGTTTTTTTTTGTTATAGGTACCAGATAAGTCACAAGAAAAAACCTTGCAGATATTTTAATGTGAATATAGGCTTAACAAGTACCTACTGGTGACATCAAATCAAATCAATGCTAAAATAGTTTTTAAATAAAAATTTGTTATTTACATAAATAAAATGTGTTTTGTGATTTTTCAGAACATAAATTTACATCAGTTACTTTATATCTTTGTTCATTATTCCCTGAAAATTTGTGAAACTAGATAAAGATTCCATAATAAAAACTATTATTTTTTAAAAATAATAGAAATGCTTTTTTTTAAGTTTGATCTGTGGCATTAATGTTATTTTTAAATTTAAGAAAGTTGAATATGCACTCGAAACAAATTCGCATTTTTTCAAGTGCATGAACTTAGCCGTATTTTATTGACGAAAATTAGATTACTCGGGACCACGGTTTCTCGGGACCACTTCACGATACCTCAATGTTATTTGAGGCGATTTTAAATCGGTGACCTAGTCATGGCTACGTTACCTTATTTGGCAACGTTGCTCCATATAGTCAATGTTTAACCTAAAAAATCAAAGTATTAAGATTAAATGAGACAGTGTTGCCCAATGGTCTGACTGGGTAATGATTTGGCCACTGATTTAAAAATGGCTTTGTTGTTATCTGACGCCTCATTTTAAATTTATTGTATATTCGCTTAAAGCTCGTAAACTGATCCGGATCGATGCATTTGTCAACACGCCTCAGATCCGGAGTCCGGATGGCAATTTTTAAAAAAACATCGATCTATCGACAGCGTTAGACATCGGTGGACGTCACATCGATGGGTTCAAAACATCGAAAGAAAAACTTCGATGTATCGACATCGTTGGAAGTCACATCGATGGATCCAATATATCGAAAGAAAAACATCGATGTTTCGATGTATTCTCGCATAATATATAATATCAAAATAATAAATAAAACAAAGAATCATTCAAACTAAAATAACATTTATTTTCTACTGCGCCGCGATCGTAAATTATTGTGGCAACCCAGCGTTGACTACCATTCGGGCCATTCATAGCGTTTTCCATTGATAAATTTAGGACACGGCAAATGTATTTCTATCATTCTTCTTTGTATATAGGTAGAAAAGGACACAAACGCACGTACACTCAGTTCGCGCTGGTTCTACCAATGGAAAACGCCATCAGTTTTATAATCGTCGCACATTCACACGAGTTCGATGTTTGTTCGATGTCCCAGTTGTTACATCGATGCAACGAAACATCGATATTTAAAACATCGATGGAAAAACATCGAATTTTAAGTTCGATATATCGATGTTTTCAAAACATCGATGTATCGTTGCCATCCCTAGTCCGGAGGGTGAAGTACTTCAAAAATTTGAGGTTAGGTTATAACGTCAGTCTTTTGTTTTTAGGATTTATTTTGTTTACGTACCTACAAGCCCTTTGTTTTTCTGTTATCGAGAGAGCCTGACTAACATAAAAGAAATAATTAATACAAACTTGCTTGCATTCCAGTGTTTTGCTGTAAATAAGATAATTTTCGACGTTAGGACGAAAGTAATTCAGAAAATAACTACCTCTACAAGTTGTTAGAGTTATTATTTTTATACCCACAAAAGGGTTTGCTATTTAAACTAAGAGAGATGTGAGGTGTTACAGAAAACTGTGTGATTGAAGAAAAGTAAGCAAAAGGAAATTTAGCAGAATATCTATATTTTTATAGAAGACTGTAGGAAAACTGTTTTAATATAATGCCATAAAAAGAATAGTTTATAACCATAGGCCTACAATAATTTCATCTTAGTTTATAACTAACAAGAATTTGAGCAATATAATATTATGTTTGCATAAGTCCAACAACAAAATAATATTTAAAGAGTAATCTTGTTATGGTATTGAAGATGAAAGGTAGGTACCTACATGTTTTGGTAAAATCCACGTTATACCTAAATGGTGAACTTTATTTTTCCTACATTTTTTATGTGTTTGTAAAGGTAGGTACATGCTTATTTAAGCATTATGTTAAATAAGATGCCCATCTGCAATAAAAGTGTATAGAGTTTTATTTTAAAATATTGAAGGAAGGAGTTTTCTTTCAATATCTTGTATTGGAACATAAAATTTTGCCAAAGTAACCAATATTTTATGAAAAATGTGAGCAAAAACATGACTTTAATCACAGCATATCGTGTAATTAGTTTAATTCATCGTTAAGTGCTCTCTTCGTTATAAACAAATGAAAAAGTAAACAACACCTTGGTTTTTTAGTGGCTTTTGTCAGTTTAATCATTGATTAGCCAAAAATTTTTGCTGTTGCAGAAAGAAAAAAAATTTAACGCTCTGTTAAACTGAGAATCATTTGTTTTTAATTAAGAATTAGGATTTAACGCTTGATTAAAGTTTTGTGCAACCCGCTGTAAGCAAGAAAATACAATGTACCTACTTTAATAAGAAAATGATTAGTTACGAATTTTTATTGACAGTTGACAATTCAATTCCTTAGTGCAACAAAGACGTATCTTGTTACGTATATATTATAATCATATAATCGTTTCTTGATTTACTTGTTTTATCGCAGGTAAGTTAATAATTTTGTCTTCGCCATTTCCATAAAGATCATTTGAAGCATTAATACAAGTCGAAAGATTTCGTGTACCATATCGGCCTTTCTTTGGTTTCAGTTGAATCTTGGATCTTCCGGTTAAACAAATAAAACATTTGCACGTATCTCCATTACCTCTTGTTGAGGCAGGTAAAACTATATCAGCGAAATTAGGCATAGTTTGTAGAGGCCTTCGGCAATTATTCTTTTCATGTTCAGTGATAGTTAAACGGCATGTTGTACAGATATTCACTGGATACTTAGAATTAGATGTTCAGAAGTCAGAATTTATAAAATCTTTAATTAAATTTTCGTATTTGTCTGTAATACGAAACTTTTCTGATTTCATTTGGCTTAACGAAATTTTTTTACCACAAGGTGCACATACTTTAGCTCGATTTTCTTCATGGTTGCACTTATGACCCATTTCAAAGGATTTGGCTACAACAGAAAGTTAAATCGTTTATTATTATTACTTATTACTGAATTTTCTTGGTAGATTCTTATTAAAAATTTTTATGCAATACTCACGAAATCTAGAATGAAAGAAAACGCTACTTGGTCGTCGATTGTGAATTGATATATTCGGAAGACATATATATATTATAAACTTGCTAATTATACCCGTATATAACAATAAACTATGAAATTACTTATTGAACTTTCATTAAATATTAATTTGTAACGATAAAAACGCAGTGTACGAATTGCGACACAGTTAAAATGAGAAACGACCTGCACGTGTATCCCCAGGAGAAGAAAACTGCGTAGTAAAATGTAAACAATTAACATGTTTTTTCTTCTTTGAATTATACCTAATAATAAATTGTAATTTTTTTTTTGAAATTATATTTTAGGTTTCAAAAAATTCCAATGACTATAACTTTCTACAAACACATTTTTTTCTCTTAAAATTTAAAAATTGTCGACAAAATGATGTAAAATTTGTTTAGAAAAAATAATAAATAACATACCTAAACGTGTTCATTTTTTTCCAAGTGGAAGCAATGCAAAAATTCAACTTTTTTCGCAAATTGCAAAATGTTTTTTTTTTCTTTACCAAAACATTCCCAGTGGGCTCACTATTAAAACCCCTAAATTTGGTACGGTTCCTGTAAGTAGGAACAGAGATATACAACTTTTGAAATTTCACTGCACGCCGCTGCGCTGGATGCAATATCTTCGTAGTATAAAGGAAGCTTTTTATATATAGGTCCGTGTTTTTGGGGGTTTATAGGGTTAAACCGTGTATCAGTTAGGTTCCGTGTTAATTGTGAATTATTTATTTTTGATCTATAAAATTTCTCACTTAAACTAATTACATATTTTTCTATAGATTCCATATTTGTTATCTGATGGAGGTCAGTAATTCATGTGCGTCTTCTTGCCGACGTAACGCAGCGCAATAACCGGTTTTGCATCCTCTGCAGTCGTTGAATTTGTGTTTTGGATGTGGAGCACCATATTGGGGCTCCATACTTGAGTACGGGTCTGATGATCTGTTTTACAATTTATAATTTAATCTGGGGTGAAAGATGTGACTTTGTCGAGAGAATGGCGTACACACTCTGCATTGCCAGAAAGGCTTTTTGCAGTGTTGCCGTAATGTGCGGCATGTACGACAATCTCTCGTCCAAAACTACCCCCAGATATTTAACTCTGCGTACTGGTGGTATAGGAGTGTTGTTTATCTGCAGAGGAACAAAGATTCTGTTATGGGTGAATTTTTTAGTAAGCATGGCACATTCAGTGTTTGATGGATTAAATGAAATTTTCCATTTTTCGTAATAAGGCATTAGACGCTGAAGATGCCCTAATATTTGTCGCTTCGCAGCCTCGGCGTAAAACGAGTGCGCGTATATCAGGGCATCGTCAGCGTACAATGCCAGTTTTGTCGTAGGGTGCTGTGGCATATCTGCCGTGTAGGGGAGTGGGTGGGAATGGCGCTCACCTAAAGAAAAAAAAAATTGCGACCTACTTAAGGCAGAGATACCTGCAAATTCATTTTGCGGAAAAATCAGTTACTGTTGTAGTATTTACCTAAACAAACATTACAAAATTTGATTAATTTTTCTGTTTAAGACCAAAAATTGATATATTGACCTTGAGCGCAATTGCCCAATAGAAAGGGGTAATTGCGATCAATAAATTTTTAACTGATAGGAATAAAAAAATAAGATTAACAGCTGTACCTACTTAAAGTTTTATTTTAAAAATGAAAAAATCAAGTAGAAATCAAGCAAACGAATGAACAAACCTAGTAGGTAAACTATTAAATAAACTGTAAAAAGATTTTAAAAGCACTTTAGTTACAGTAACCAGTTGTCGTACACATAGCCCACAGCACTGTCGACACCACTACAGTCTGCGTGCACCCAATTTGCGCAGTTCACACACCGGAACCATAGATCTCTGTCTCGACCAAATTCTCCACAAAGGGCACAAAAAAAATGCCCTAACTCTGTTAAGGCTAGTTGCCTCTGGTTTTCTCAGGCTTACTTGTGGATTTCTTTCCAAAAATCTGGTTAGCTAATCTCGTCCCGCCAAACGAGTTGTCTGATTAAACGTAGTCTTTATATCATTTCTTTTTGCAAACTCAAATGCAATTCTTCTGACTTCAATAGCTGACAGTCCGTAAAATTGATTGGAGAAGTTTAAAATATGCGTTTTAATTGTTTCTTCCTCTTCTCTAGTAAATGTAGGTTTTCTTCCTAGATGAAGTTCATAATAATTAATTTTTAGTCTATCTCGAAGAGAACTATATGGCACATTAAAGGCACGTGTTACTTCCCTAATTTTTCTCCCGGATCTAACAGCTTCTATGGCAGCCATCATAGATGCTGAAGACCATTGTGCTTTAATTGTTGTTCCTTTTCTATTACGAACCATCTGGAACAAGAACGATTATAAATAAATTATTATAGGTGACAAAATAAAATAACACTGAGATACTGGTTAGGGCAATGCCGCTCAGCGATGAGGTAATCACGCTCAATTTGAGCGGAATTGCCCCGACCTGAAATATTCAACAAAAATGGTCACAGGTTTTTTTTAAGTTAAGATAAATATGCGGGCTTTGCACTACAATACACTTAAGATGTACCATGCCCTTATAAGATATAGTCTACTCAGGTAAAATAACATAACTAGAACTTACCTTTACATATATAAGACACTAAAATTAGATTAAATTGCAACAAAATACGTTATTGTTTATTAAACACACTACGCGATCAAATTTTGTTTCGTGACTAACTAGGATTACGCCGGCGCACTAGCGAGACGGAACGAAGTTTAGTGGTACATCATAAACTCGATTGGGGTCGTAGAATTGGGGTGAGCGCGATTCCCCACTGAGCGCCATTCCCACCTGCTCCCCTACAGATTAAATAAAATTGGCGATAGTACCGTTGCCTGTGGTACGCCCGCCGTTATGAGAAAAGGGTCGGAAAGGTCGCCTTCCACCCTTACCTGGATATGCCTGTCTGATAGGCACGAGGATAATAATGTAACCCAGTGGAGCGGAAATTGGTGGTGAAAAAATAATTTATGTAACAGTCCTTTGTGCCAAACAGCGTCAAAAGCTCTTTTGACATCAAGCAGGAGCATTACCGTGTTCTGCTGGAGGTTAAATTTATTCAGGGCGTCTTGGACAACCCTGGCAATCAGCAGGGTGGTACTATGCCCTGCCCTGAATCCAAATTGGCATGGTGGAATTTTTTTCTCCAGCCCTTCTGCTCTTAGCTTGGTCAAAAGAGCTCTTTCAACAACTTTGGACATGGTGTCTAAAAGCGAAATTAGTCGATAAGAATCGGGTAGGTTCGGGTTTTCCCCGGCTTCAAAATCGGGATGATTGTTGCTTTTTTCCACTGGGTTGGGAAATGTTGGAACAGGATTATGGAATTAATAATGTGTGTGAGTTGGATAAACGTTTTTGTAGGAAGGTTTTTTAAGAGGATATTCGAAATGCCATCTGGTCCTGGGGCTTTGTTGTTTGCCGTCGTTTTTACTATTTTCAAGATTTCTTTGGGCTTTAAAATAAGTCGGAAATATACGGTTGGAGGGATGGGGTGTTTTTGGGTAATTATCTCGGTAATTATGTTGTTTATCGCGTTGGTGATTTGTTCTTGTTCGTCTGTTGCGTCGGGTAGGCTGCTACAGACTTCGGCAAGAGTTTGAGCGAGAGTGGCGGCTTTTTCTTTATTAGTTTGTATGGCATTTGCAGAGAGTGAAGGAATTTTTGCGTATTTACAGTTAGCCTAAAATGTCTGCAAGAAGCCGATCTTCATTACGTTGTAATTTTACCCTATGTTCGATGACATCACGTGCGTTTTGAATATCTTTGGTAATTTTGTCGACTCCTGTTCTAATTGTTCTGTTGTTTGTATGTTGTTGTTAATTATTGTCTTTTGGTTCAGGAGTTGTCTGTATCTTGGCCAGTTGGCATTTTTAAAGATTATCGTCGTCGGGCCATCTTCGTGCTGAACCTGGGTTTCCCAGGTTGTTTCAACAGGAAGATGGCCGACGAGAGTTCATCGGACACAATGGAATCAGACAGGTTATTGACGTTTTCATTGACAATCATGTCAATAAATTTAGGCCTCATCCTGTTTGAGGGATAATGCGTTGGCCTATCAGTTGTTAATATTTGCAAGACATGCTGTAACGTGTTAAAATTTCAGTTTAATATTTTTATATTTTGGCGAATGCGTGGGTATAATTTTCTCTCTTAGTTTCAGTAATTGAGAAGCAAATAAATAAGTAACCAGAAGGTGTTTTTGTTATTTAAAAGGGAAGTACTATTAAAAAAAAGCTAAATTATAGTAATATACAGGTCTATGCCTTCTTTTCTCGTGTTTTAGGTATTTATTTAATAAAGTAACGATTCGCATAACTTTATAATACAATATACTTACTATAAGTAACATTCACTTATTCTAATTGTCTTTTGGCTAGTTTTCTTTGAAATTAAAATATGATATATCAAATTACCATTGTTTGTACGCTTCAGTGTAAGGTCACAGTTAGATCAATTTCAGGTATGCTTCTCTGAATCAGTGCTTTATTCCCACTAAAACGAAAAGTAAAAAGGCATGTAAATAGGGCTATCGGTTAAATATCATTATTGTTACCTTGATATTCACTTGACAGCTTCGATAAATTTCTGGGATATGTGACAACTGTTGGCCTCATTTCAAGTATTATTTGCATACAGATTTATTGTATTTTACGAGTTTCTCCTGGAGGGCCCCCTTCCTTGCTTAGCCATTCTCGATCTGGTTTGTTTACATTATGTTTGCCTAAATATTTCTGGTTTATATTGACTACTGTTATTTGTGGATAAGTAATGCACTTAGATGAGCGTTCTGGAGATGGTTTCAGACTGGGTTTTGGTCGAATTTCCTAAAATAAATTGGTATTTAGAACACTGTCATGTGGGTGTAGATGTAAACATTGGGTTAATTTTCACAACCAGGACACCAGGGTTTGAGGAATGATTTGCTGTACTTACTGTGAATTATATGTAATATTTGGCAGTTTTATTCATGTTTTGTAATGTTTAAATAGCAAATTGCAATTTTTTTTTCTTTCTGACAGCTCTTTGTTTACTTCTGAAATTCTGACGTCTGCCTGACGTCTGTCACTGCTATCGGATAGAGTGACGTTAGCAACACGCTGTTGCCAACTTGACGAAATAACCTGACGGTGTTGCTTGAAGTGACCTGACACACCCAGTTCTGGGGTATTTGTTGATATCTAGGGAGAGATCTAGTAATATAGCTATGAAGCCCCAAATTTAGGATACGTTTTGGTGAAAATCTCCAAAAGTAATATGCGAAATTTCTCCGGAAAATTCTTAAAAAATTCTATTTTGTCTTGAGGAAACTTGTCCTAATGGAATTGCAATAAAATTCGCGTTAGATTGGAAAACGAAAAATAATCTAGACCCCTTAGTTTCTGCGTATGCGTAGATTCCGGAAGTAGAGGGTTGGTAGTAGACTGGTGTGGAAAGCTTGAATTAGACGAAGATTAGACTCCGTGCTAGCACGACACGTTTTTGGGGCGTGGACCGAGAAAATTAAGTTTTATTTGGAAATTTCACTGTTGTGAATGATTCAGCAGTACCCATTTGTTAGGGAGTGTATCCAAATAACTTGTTGCGGGCTTAGGTCATGTATGGGAACTTTGTATTAGTTTGTATGGAATTTGACCGCCCGTACTTCATTGGAAGGACCAAAATTCTCAAGGTCCACGTGCTATTTTGAACAACCCCGATTAAGATCCAAGGTAAATGTACATTTATTGTGTCGTAAATAGTGTAGAAATATTGATAATTAAGATTTACTGGTCAGAGAATATTATGCTGATTGTTTTCTCTTTCCAGGGGTTTTTTTGTTTTATGTTTATGTGTTAGTTGGATTTATCGTCTCCTGGGATAGAGCGACCTTCCTTGCGTCCGGCCTGCTTTTTAAGATCACTCACAGCTGTCCCAGTCATTTCTACAGGACTTCTACCACCACGATTGTCCATCTTGACCTGTCAGACCTCAAGCGATTGTTGCTAGCTCACCACCCTCGCCCGCAGAAAAGAGGCTGAGCCCTTTCCAGTCAAGGAAACCGCAAGTTTTTGAATAACTTTAAATCATTTTTCCTATATCGACCATTATTTTGTTGCTCGTCAACTCAATAATAATAATAATAAGTTTCCAAGATTTTTACCTCGAGGAGCAACACGCCGGTTATACCCCTAGAGACCGACACGGTATTATATATTATATTTTTAATTGGTCATCACGACCATCAATTTAACCAATTTGTACCAATTTCTGTTTTTTTGGTTATTAATATAACCAATTTGTTGTTTTAAGCGGTGTTGTTTTATTTGGTACTAGTATCGGAACGAGTGTTGGTGGAAGGCAGACTGCAGCCGGGGCTGGACAATTCGTGATTTTTATCTTTCCTCGCACAACATCTATATACAGGGGCCTGGTGTAAAACATTTAAAATCACGTGGCGCTCTAAAATAAACATCTTATCTCCGACCCATCTCGCTATTTAAAAGCTGGCGGCCACCATTGTCCCCTGGAACAATTCGTTGCTAGTCTGTGATTAAGCTTGACCTAGTTTGGTACTAGGGATCATTTTAAAAATTCAAAATTATTTTTATCAGTTTTGGTTTAATGAAAAATTGGCGTCGCATTTTTGGCGCCCAACGTGGGGCCATTTTTATTGAAGTGGGACCATTTTAATTGCGTGGTTGCCATTTTTGAGAAATTCCCTAAATCTAAGGATTTCTTTTTCTCATTTTATATTTTGATGATTTGGTAGAGAATTTGGTATTTAGAGCTGTCTTAATCGCGGCGTTGCCATAAATTCCCAAATCTTCATTGATTTTTTTTTTATTATTTTAATTTATAATTATATAGTGGTATAGTAGAAAGATTGGTGACGCGGGTTAGGTCTGTGAGCATAGGACTATTAAGAAAGAAGCTCAACAGGAAGTATTAGTTGGTTCGGGACCGCAGCTATACCACTTGTATTAAGGCTTTAGGTACAGATATAATTTTTTTTTTGTGGGTGTTTTGTTGGGGTATTATTATTGGGTGACTTCGTGTCAATTTTTTGTGACTTCGTGTCAGTTTTTTTTGGGTGACTTCGTGTCAGTGAAATGTTGTGAACCTAGTGATATCTTGGAAAAGTTTGATCGGTGTTACGTGCAGATATATATCAGGTTATTTTTTTTTGAGTGACTTCGTGTCAGTTTTTTTTTGGTGACTTCGTGTCAGTGAAGTGTGGTGATATATATAGCGTGAAATAGTACAGTGGTTTAGTTACGTAGTGTACAGTGGTGTAATAGTGGATAATTAGGTGTGTATCCCAGTGACTACTTGTATATATTTTGTGATTTAACTGATCAGTGATAAGTTTCCAAGATGTCAAGAAAAATTGAAATTAACAGATTAGACAGGGATGAACTTGTATACGAGCTGGAATGGAGAGGTATAGGTACTGGTACGGTGGATGAAATGAGACATCGATTGGTGTTGGCGAGACAAATGGAAATACCTTGAGAAAGTTTAAATTATCCGCCTTACCCATTTTCGTTTCAAGAGGATATTGCAGCAGTGACCAAGGAGTTAGACGGACTATGCGATGTTGTGGATTCATTCTCAGATATAAGTAAGAGTGGACTATTTTTGAAGTTACGGACTAAGTTGAATCATGTACTAGGTAGGATTGATGGTCTGCACTACCGCAGAAGAAAGAAATTTACGAGGAATACTGGTAGCTCAAGCATTGACCATGATAGATCAACTTAACACCAAGGCCTCATTAGTTGACGGAAAAACTCAATCGATTCCCCCGAATCTTACTGTACTTCAGAGTAGTTTACAACCATCGCAGATAACTACGAACCCTGCTCCCTTGCCACAACAGCAGCCCGTTAACCCTACTCCAACACCTGTAAGTTCTTCACTCCCAAGTTCTTCAGTTATTGGTACGCAGCCTCCTAGTACTAGTGGTGCACCTCCTACGTCCTATACTGTAGCTGGTATTAAGCCAATTTTGCCCCATAAATGGAATTTACGTTTTACTGGTGACAGAAAAGGTATGTCTGTCATGGCTTTCTTTGAGCGAGTTGAAGAATTGCGTCGTGCCAGGAATGTAACTAAGGAAATTTTATTTGATTCTGGCATTGACTTGTTCGAAGGGAGAGCCTATGAATTTTACCAGGACTGTCGAACAGAAGTTCAGACATGGGATGAACTAGTTGCAAAATTTAAGGAGGAATATCAACCGGCTTTTTACAGTGAAAAGTTACTGGAAGAAATTAAACGAAGGAGTCAAGGTTCAGATGAGACGATTGGGACATATATGGCAATAATGTCAAAATATTTCCAACGATTGCAATGTCCTATATCTGAGGATGCGAAGCTGAATATCTTGCTCAGAAATATTGCACCAATATACCGGACCCAGTTAGGAGCTTTAAAGATTACAAGTTTATCCCAATTAAAGACATTATGTAAAAGGATTGAACAAAGGATGCAGTCTGGCGACTATGTAGCTCCCCCGAAGAAGGGACAATTTTTGGAACCTGATTTGGCGTATGTTGGTTTAGAAGAGCAAGTTGATGAAATTAGATTGTCTGAGCCAGGTTCAAGTGGAAGTTCTAGACGGGAGGTAGTCTGTTTTAAATGTCAGAAGCCAGGCCATAGAGCTATAGGATGCGCGGAGCAGAGCCAGAAGAGGTACTGCTATGGATGTAGAAAAGAAGGTTTTACGAAGCGCACCTGTCCATCCTGCAATTCGGGAAACGGGAAACGGCACTCTTAGGAAGTCGGCCTTTGAGGAAGCCTGTTCAATCCACCGGCTACAAACCAATTTTGGACTTTATTCTCAATCATGCACAAAATGACGAGCGACCACACCTTGAAGTTGATATCCTTGCATATACCTTCTTTGGTTTATTGGATTCTGGAGCCTCTAGAACATTTATAGGTCAAAAAGGATGGTCAGTCTTGCAAAATCTACACCTACCGTTAAATACAAGTAAAAAGACAGTTTGTACCGTTGCTAATGGACAACGAGAAGAGAGTATAGGAACTTTGGAGTTGCCAATGAGACTTAGAGATAGATTAAAGATCATGGAAGTTATAGTTCTACCAGAGTTGCCACACTCGCTGATTTTGGGATATGATTTTTGGATGACTATGGGTATAGTACCTGATCTAAGGCATGACGAGTGGCATTTTTCTGGAAATATTGACACCATCTGTACTCTTGAGAAGGAGCAACTGCAAACTGTTATGACTGAAAAACAACAGCTTGAACTAAATGAACTTGTAGAGACACATAAAAATTTGATGGGATCAGAGATGGGTTGTACGACTCTCGTCCAACATAAAATTAAGACAAATTCAGAACCGATTAGACAAAGAAGTTATAGAGTTTCACCGGTGATACAGAAACAGATAGATGAAGAAATTGACGAAATGTTGAGATTGGGTGTCATTGAGCCTTCGCATAGTCGCTGGTCATCTCCAGTGGTAATTGTAAAGAAAAAGAACACCGATAAAGTAAGATTTTGTGTGGACTACCGCAAATTGAACAACGTGACACAGAGGGATAGTTATCCACTTCCACTAGTATCTGAGACCCTGGATAAGCTCAAAGACGCCAAATATCTGTCTAGTCTTGACATCAAGAGTGCTTACTGGCAAGTTCCAATCGAAGAAAAGTCAAAACCACTTACAGCATTCATCTGTCATCGAGGATTATTCCAGTTCAAACGGATGCCTTTTGGATTACATAACGCACCAGCAACTTGGCAGCGATTAATCGATCAAGTTCTCCAAGATTTAGAACCTTCGGTATTTGTGTACTTGGATGACGTGGTAGTGATTTCACAATCTTTTGATGAACATCTAAGAGTATTGAATGAAGTTTTTAGAAGACTCCGAGAAGCGGGAATCACGGTGAGTTGGGATAAATGTCAGTTCTGTCGGCCTGAAATGAAATATCTTGGATATGTTGTAGATAGGCGTGGCCTACATGTGGATCCTGATAAGGTAAGAGCTATGTTAGAACTACCTAGGCCTAAAACAGTCACCGAGGTTCGCCGAGTAATTGGAAGCTTCTCTTGGTATAGGAGATTTGTCCCTGACTTCTCCCATCGTCACACCAATCACAGCGCTTACCAAAAAGAACAAAAAGTTTAACTGGACACCGGAATGTGAAAATGCTTTTAGAAAAATCAAGGAATTGTTGGTAACAGCACCAATACTAAGTTGCCCAGACTATAGCAAAGAATTCATAATCCAGACTGATGCTTCAGGATATGGCATCGGTGCAGTGTTACTTCAACCTCAAGAGGATGGAGAAAAGATAATCTGTTATTTGAGCCGTTCACTTACGAAACAGGAAAGATTGTACACCACCTCTGAAAGAGAAATGTTAGCATTGGTCTACGCTATTGAAAAACTTCGTCCATATATAGAGGGTGTACCATTCACGGTTATAACAGATCTTTCTAGCCTACGACGGTTATTGAATTTGAAAGATCCGACTGGACGATTAGGACGTTGGTCCGTTAAACTACAACAATATGACTTTAAAGTACAGCATAGACGAGGTAAAGATTTAGCTCTTCCTGATATGTTATCAAGAACGGTACCTGTCATAGATAGTATAGGGGATTGTGCTCAGCCAAAGATTATTTTAGATAAATGGTATAATGGAATGATAAAGATGGTAGAAGACACACCTCTAAAGTTTCTGAATTGGCGCTACCAGGAAGGAGTATTGTACAAGTATGTTAAAGACGACTATGCTGCACTTTCACCCGATAGTGACTGCTGGAAGATAGTAGTACCGAAAGATAACCGACAAACCATAATCAAGGAAGCTCATGATCCTCCCACAGCAGGTCATATGGGCGTATATAAGACTCACGCTAGACTGGCAGAAAAATACTATTGGCCTAAGATGCGAAGTGATGTGGCTCAGTATATCAGAAAATGTGCCACCTGTATCGCTTATAAAAGTGACTCCCAAGGAAACAAAGATCATATGGTGTCACATCCCAAACCTTCACGACCATGGGAAATAATCTCGACAGACTTAATGGGACCACTGCCAAGGTCCACAAAGGGGAACTCATTTATCTTAGTAGTGACAGATTATTTTAGTAAGTTTTCACTTGTGTTTCCCCTTCGCAAGGCAACATCAGCCACTATCATAAAGCGTATAGAAGAGGATGTATTTTTGATGTTTGGAGTCCCACGAGTCCTGTTGTGTGACAATGGACCAAAGTACAGAAGTACTGAGTTTAGGAAGTTTACCCATAAGTACGACTGTACTAATAAATTTAATGCTAATTACCATCCTCGTGCAAACCCGACTGAAAGACAAAACAAAACCCTGAAAACAATGTTGGCCATGTATGTTCAAGAAAATCATAGACTTTGGGATGCTAATATACATAGTTTGGCTTGTGCTTTACGCACAGCACGTCAGGAAGTGACTAAAGTTTCACCCTATTTTGTGAACTTTGGCCGGAACATGTGTTTATCAGGTAAAGATTATGACAGGAGTGTGTTGGCTCCAAAAGATAATGACGAATCGACACCAGTCTCTAGAAACACAGCTTTTGTAAAGATGTATGAAGATGTTAGAACACGATTGAAGGTAGCCTGTGAAAATGGTGTTTTGAGGTATAATTTGCGAAAAAGAGACACGGAATTGACAATTGGACAGAAAGTATGGAGAAAGAACTATGTCATCTCGGACGCAACCAAACATTTTAGTAAGAAATTGGCACCTAAATATGTAGGACCCTTTATAGTCCACAAACGAATTTCTCCATGGACATACGAACTTATAGATGAGAATGGTGGAAGCCCGGGTATCTGGCATCTGAAGGATCTAAAAGAAGCACCTTACTTCAGTGATTAACCCCAGAAGGGTTAATCATCTTGTAGTAAGGGGGGGATTTGTAACGTGTTAAAATTTCAGTTTAATATCTTTATATTTTGGCGAATGCGTGGGTATAATTTTCTCTCTTAGTTTCAGTAATTTAGAAGCAAATAAATAAGTAACCAGAAGGTGTTTTTGTTATTTAAAAGGGAAGTACTATTAAAAAAAAAGCTAAATTATAGTAATATATAGGTCTATGCCTTCTTTTCTCGTGTTTTAGGTATTTATTTAATAAAGTAACGATTCGCACAACTTTATAATACAATATACTTACTATAAGTAACATTCACTTATTCTAATTGTCTTTTGGCTAGTTTTCTTTGAAATTAAAATATGATATATCAAATTACTATTGTTTGTACGCTTCAGTGTAAGGTCACAGTTAGATCAATTTCAGGTCTGCTTCTCTGAATCAGTGCTTTATTCCCACTAAAACGAAAAGTAAAAAGGCATGTAAATAGGGCTATCGGTTAAATATCATTATTGTTACCTTGATATTCACTTGACAGCTTCGATAAATTTCTGGGATATGTGACAACTGTTGGCCTCATTTCAAGTATTATTTGCATACAGATTTATTGTATTTTACGAGTTTCTCCTGGAGGGCCCCCTTCCTTGCTTAGCCATTCTCGATCTGGTTTGTTTACATTATGTTTGCCTAAATATTTCTGGTTTATATTGACTACTGTTATTTGTGGATAAGTAATGCACTTAGATGAGCGTTCTGGAGATGGTTTCAGACTGGGTTTTGGTCGAATTTCCTAAAATAAATTGGTATTTAGAACACTGTCATGTGGGTGTAGATGTAAACATTGGGTTAATTTTCACAACCAGGACACCAGGGTTTGAGGAATGATTTGCTGTACTTACTGTGAATTATATGTAATATTTGGCAGTTTTATTCATGTTTTGTAATGTTTAAATAGCAAATTGCAATTTTTTTTTCTTTCTGACAGCTGTTTGTTTACTTCTGAAATTCTGACGTCTGCCTGACGTCTGTCACTGCTATCGGATAGAGTGACGTTAGCAAGACGCTGTTGCCAACTTGACGAAATAACCTGACGGTGTTGCTTGCAGTGACCTGACACACCCAGTTCTGGGGTATTTGTTGATATCTAGGGAGAGATCTAGTAATATAGCTATGAAGCCCCAAATTTAGGATACGTTTTGGTGAAAATCTCCAAAAGTAATATGCGAAATTTCTCCGGAAAATTCTTAAAAAATTCTATTTTGTCTTGAGGAAACTTGTCCTAATGGAATTGCAATAAAATTCGCGTTAGATTGGAAAACGAAAAATAATCTAGACCCCTTAGTTTCTGCGTATGCGTAGATTCCGGAAGTAGAGGGTTGGTAGTAGACTGGTGTGGAAAGCTTGAATTAGACGAAGATTAGACTCCGTGCTAGCACGACACGTTTTTGGGGCGTGGACTGAGAAAATTAAGTTTTTTTGGAAATTTCACTGTTGTGAATGATTCAGCAGTACCCATTTGTTAGGGAGTGTATCCAAATAACTTGTTGCGGGCTTAGGTCATGTATGGGAACTTTGTATTAGTTTGTATGGAATTTGACCGCCCGTACTTCATTGGAAGGACCAAAATTCTCAAGGTCCACGTGCTATTTTGAACAACCCCGATTAAGATCCAAGGTAAATGTACATTTATTGTGTCGTAAATAGTGTAGAAATATTGATAATTAAGATTTACTGGTCACAGAATGTTATGCTGATTGTTTTCTCTTTCCAGGGGTTTTTTTGTTTTATGTTTATGTGTTAGTTGGATTTATCGTCTCCTGGGATAGAGCGGCCTTGCTTGCGTCCGGCCTGCTTTTTAAGATCACTCACAGCTGTCCCAGTCATTTCTACAGGACTTCTACCACCACGATTGTCCATCTTGACCTGTCAGACCTCAAGCGATTGTTGCTAGCTCACCACCCTCGCCCGCAGAAAAGAGGCTGAGCCCTTTCCAGTCAAGGAAACCGCAAGTTTTTGAATAACTTTAAATCATTTTTCCTATATCGACCATTATTTTGTTGCTCGTCAACTCAATAATAATAATAATAAGTTTCCAAGATTTTTACCTCGAGGAGCAACACGAGATTTTTCTGTCCCCCCCCCCTCGACTTGGGTCTTGACTTCCGAGGGAACAAGACGTGTTTTTGAATAGACGTGTGATTTGGTTACATACTGTGGATTTTAGGACGATTTCAGCTGAATAAGGACAACGATTTTGGAAAAAGGAATAATAAGACGAACAGGAAAATAGGATCGCTTTGCGCGGCTTGTCTATTTTGTAGGGTTTTGCGCGATTATGTATGCCGATCAGAAAGTGGGAAGAGGTTAAATAATAGGAACCCGGACCCTGAAGCAGGGAACCCGGGGAGGGGGCCGGATGCCCAGATGTTAGGCAAAATTTTGGTGACAGTTATAGGGAACTAAAAAGTGAAAACGGGATAAAACAAGAGACTTTAAATGAAAATATACTTTCTAAAACGTATTGAATACGAAGAATTAAGGTAGCAAATAGTGTGCAAGGACACATAAAACATGAGTTATTTTCTGACAAAAAAGACAAAGAATGACAGTAAACAGACAAAAAGTGGATACAGAGTGTACCAAAATCAGAGTGGTATAGAGTGACACAGAGGGCATCAAAGCTCACAAAGACATAGTTCGGCCGTGTGTGGACTAAATACTCCCCAGAGGGTGACTTAGGGGTGAAAACACGTGGGATAGGACCAAAAAAAGTAGTGACCCACACTTTTATTTTAAGAATAAAAGTAACGGTAACTAGCGGGTTTGGTGAATTTAGTGCCTCCAAGGCATGTAAAGGGCACTGAGAGACCGTGTGGGTATTTAATACACCCCCCAGGGTGACTGAGGGCGGAAACGTGCGTGGGAGAATTAAGAGCTGTGTAGGACAAATGGTAGTGACCCACACTTTTATACAATAAAAGTAAGGGAAACTGGACGAGAATAATATTCTAAACGCGACCGGGAGCTAAAAGTAACGATAATTAAACGGTTAGTGCGACAAGCGGTAATTACCCACACTTTTTTTTAATGACAATAAAAGTAACGGTAACTAGATGAAAATCTGTAAATATGAGTGTGAATTAAGATTTAGGGTTACTGAAGGTGTGGTTCGATAGACGATTAAGTGGGTGCCAAAAAATTGTAATACGGAAACATGGATGTAGATAGTGAATTAGGTAGAAAACGTAAAAGCATTACAGAATATACAGACAGTGAGCTAAGAGATATGGAGAGGCAATTATTGGAGGCCGGGGAAATCCCGAGACGCACAATTATAGGAAGATATCCACCAACGTTGCAATTGAGCGAGGCTTTAGCGAAGCGAGCGAAACTTCTGGTAGAGAATATTCAACAACAGGATCCAGAACTTGCGGAGGTTATCAACAAATCTTTTCGGCTAGAAGAAGAAGAGGAGATAGTGTTTATAGAGGAGCATATAATACTACCACCGCAAGATGATGATGATAAAGGCCAGGAAGAAACAGATAAAGAACAAAAAGAAAGAGAACAGCAGGAAGAAAGAATAGGACAGGAGACGATAGAGGAAGAGGACAAGAGGGAAGAAACAAGAAACCAGGAAGAGAGACAAAGAATAGAAAGGGAAAAGGAAGCAAAAAGAAGACAGCAAGAAATGAGGGAAGAGCTGGATGAAAGGAAAATACTGCGTCGAATTAGAGAAAGTTGTGAGCGAGTAGAAGCGGCAACAGGGCAGTACAGTGGGGCGGGAAAAAAATTATCTTTTAACATGGAAAATGTGGTGGAGGAGAAAAAAAATATGGGTCAGATTTATGGGGATGTTTCTATATTAGTGGAATTGTGCTGCGAATATCAAAAACAATATTTATTGGAAAAACAGAAAAATGAATGGTTGAGTTTCAGTTTGAGAGAGAGAGAACAAGAAAGGAGTGATAGTGAGCTAATATGGGAAGAACTAAAAAGAGTAAACAAAAGATTGGATAATATAGGAATGAGTGCAAGGACAGAGAGAGTGAGTGCAAGGACAGAGAGAGTGACTGGTGCAAGGACAGAGAGAGTAACTGAGAAATTTCAAAGTGAATACGAGAGTGAAAAAGGAGAGGAGATGAGTAGTGAAGTAAGAGAAAGTGAAACGGGCGGAGAAGATGGGGAAGAACAAAGAAAGAAAAGTAAGAAAAAAAAATTGAGGACGTACAAAACATACGCAGATATAATGACGGATAGACGGGAAGGAAGGGCAACAATACAGCAAAAGGAACCATGGAAAACACCGGAAAGGGGAGAAGAGAAGTATGAAATGGTAGTTTTGAACAAGAATGTTAATGAACAAACAACAAAGCAAGGAATGGCAAGAAATACGTTGAAAAAGGTAAAGGAAATAATACCAAGGGAGGAAATCGGACAACTAAGACTTGTTAGGCCAACGGCTGCTGGTAGCGTGATTATAGGTTTAAAAAACAAGGAGCAATATGGAAAATTAAAAGGAGTAATTGATAAACAAGCAGAAATATGTATAAAGGAAAAAAACACACAGAACCCGGCCTTGCTGATCATAGGAATAGACAAGGGGATAGAGGAAGAAGAATTGATAGAGGCTATATGGGAAGAAAATCAGGAGGTCTGGGAAAAATTGGATGAACAGGAAAAGAAGAAATTAAAAATTGTAGCGAGAAAACCGTGTAGGAATACTTATATTGAAAATATAGTGGTAAAAATGAACGCCACTGCATTTAGAGAGTTTATGCATAAGGGCAGGATTAATATAGATTTGGTATCAAGGAGGGTAAACGAACAGTTGGAAGTGCCTATCTGTTATAAATGCAGTAGGTTCGGGCACGTGTCAAAATATTGTAGCGAAAGAGTGCGGTGCTATAAATGTGGGGGAAATCATGAAGGGAAAGCGTGTATGAATACAGAAATGAATTGTGCCAATTGTGAATTCGCTAAAGTGGAAAAGGGGAATAGAAAACACACAGCATCGGATAGAGGGTGTCCTATTTATAAGAGGAAACTCGAGCTGTACAAAAAAAATATAGACTATTATGGATAATTTAATAATTATGCAATTTAATGCGGGGAGAGGTAAGGAAGCGTGCGAGTTATTGAAAGAAAGAGTGGGTGAATGGGGAGTGGTGTGGTGCTTATCCAGGAGCCGTATAAAAAAATTAAGGAATGGGGGGGTTATGAAAAACATGAGGCAAAGGGCAACGCAAAAGTAAGTATATGGGTAAACCAAAAATTAAAAGCAATGACAATTGGGGAAATGAATGGCGAAAACGTAGTAGGAATAAGAATACAAGGGGAGGAACAGGAAGAGATAGTTGTGATAAATATATATGATGAACCGGGGGGACAGAGTAATGTAAAAACTATGGAATATAGGTCAAAAATAAAGAAAGTCAAGGGAAAAATTCTGATTGGAGGAGACTTCAATGCAAAACATGAAGCGTGGGGAGGAGACGAAACTAATAATAGAGGTGAAGAATTACTCAACTGGGCGGTGGACCAACAGATGATTTTGCAGAATGATGCAAATGGTGGGCCAACTTTCGAAAATACGAGGGGAAGAAGCTGGATTGACCTAACTTTGACTAGGGATCTTATGGTTAAAGATTGGGCAGTCTTGAATGATGAAACACTAAGTGATCACAAATATATTAAATTCACGGTGGAAACAAAAGTGCAAAGGAAAAATATAAAGAAAAAAGTTTATGATTTAGAAAGAACAGACTGGGATAAATTTAGAGCGAAAATAAATCAAATACAATTGCAACAAATAAACAGCAACGAAACACTAGAAAGAGAAGTATGTAAATTTCAAGAAATATGTGAACAAGCATGTAAGGAAAAAATAAAGAAAAAAACAATAACAAAAACAAGCTGGTGGGACGAAGAATTGAAACAAAAACGAAGAGAAATAAGAAGAGCAAGGGAGGAATGGCAAAGGACAGAAGGAGAGAGAAGAGAAATAAATGGAAGAATATTTAGAGCAAAAAGAAACGAATATAAAAAAAGAAAACAAATTTTATAAATACGGAAATGGAACAATTAAGTGAGAACAATTCATGGGATAGAGTATGGGAAGCTTTAAAAAATATAGGGATTAAGCAAGGGAGAGTAGACATAGTCAAGAGGGATGGGCAGTTTACAAGCACTGATACAGAAATTATTAAGGAACTTATGGAAAAGTATCATCCAAAGGAAACCATAGAGGAGAAGGAAGAAAGAATGGAATATGAGAGGAATAGACAAATAAATAATGGAGGAAGAGATCAACAAGGGATACTATTTACAGAAGGGGAAATCGATTATTGCATAAGAAACTTGAAGAGGAAAAAGGCGACGGCAGAAGACCGGATACCAAATGAGGCAATAGAGCATATCTGGACAACAAAAAAAAGGGAGTTGATGATACTATACAATAAATGTATGGAATATGGGTATTTTCCGCCTATATGGAAGATTGCAACAATAGTATGGCTGCCAAAAAAGGACGGGGGTTGGAGGCCTATTAGTCTCTTACCAGCGCTGGGGAAAGTCCTAGACAAACTGATAAATGAGCGGATGAAAGATTGGGGGGAAAAGAACGGGCTTTTCTCGGATAAACAATACGGTTTCAGGAATGACATAAGCACAGTAATGGCAGTAGAGAAAATGATAGAAGGCGTGAATGAGGCGAAAGGACGGGGGGAGCATTCCTTGGTCGTGACCTTGGACCTGAGGAATGCTTTCAACACAGCATGGATGGTGCAAATTGATAGAGTGATGGATGAGAAAGGGGCTCCAGAAATGCTGAGGAATATCAGCTGGAGCTTCCTGCGTGAAAGGAAGATCAAGAATGGGAATGTATGTATGGAAACGGAGAAAGGTTGCCCGCAGGGTTCGAGCCTGGGCCCGACCCTGTGGCTAATATGTATGGAAAAATGGTTTGAGGCAATAAACGAAATAGGAGACAGGGAGAAAGTTAAGGAACAAGCATTTGCGGACGATCAAATTCTAGTGATTAGTGGAAAGTCAGTGAAAAAAATTGAGGATCTTTGGGGAAGGGTATGGGAAAAGTGCAAATTGTGGGCAAAAAAATCTTAGCTTGAGTACAATGAAGATAAAACAAATGGGATGTTTGTAGAAGCAAGGGGTAGGATAAGGAAGCCAGTAATTAAGATGGGAGAAACTAGAATAGAAATGAGAGAAAATATAGAATATTTAGGGCTAACATTAGACACAAAATTCAACTTTATACCACAAGTAAAAAAAATAAGGAAGAAAGCAGGGGAGATGGTTTTTAAATTAGTGGGTTTAGCGAGAAATAAAGGAAAGGTAAATAAACAAGTAGAAAAGGGAATCTATGAGGGGGTCGTAAAACCAGCAATGTTATATGGGGCGGAAATATGGGGAATCAAAGCTAATGACTCAAGGGTAAAAAAACAATTAGACGCGGCGCAAAGGTATTATTTGTTAGCAATAGCAAGGGCGTATAAGACAACGCCGACTTCGGCACTCCAAGTGATATGTGGTACAGACTCGATACACATACTTGCAAAAAATTTGAACCAGAGTTGGAGGGAAGATAAGCGCGAGAGAGAAATGGAGAAAATAGAGGCCGAAGATAGGATAAAACCATGGGAAAGAGAAACTCGGAAAAATGTAAATATGTTAGGAAGAAATGATTGTAAATATATATATATGTGGATGCCAGTGAAAACATGGCAGAGGGAACAGTAGGAATTGGGGTTATCTATACAGACAGGGGGGGAATGTGGCGCAATGAAGGGCGGAAAGTATCAGGAGTACACGGAACAGTTAAGGCAGAAATAGTGGCCGTAAGGGAAGGTATCAACAAAGCGCTAGAAATGGGGGACGGTAAGTATGTAATATGTACAGACAATGAAGGAATTGTAAAAATGATAGGAAATTATAAAACAAAACATAAGGCCATTTCAGGGTTACAAAAAGAAATAGCTAGAGCGAAATCACAAGGAAAGGAAATAGAAATAACTAGAGTGAGTCGGGAAAATGATGCAATGAGAAGAGCAGATGAAAAAGCAAAAAGGATAGTAACTAGAGAAGACATTCAGACGGAAGAAGAAACAGTTATGATGAGTAATAAAAAGTTAAGGAGAAAGAGACTACTCGAAAGAACAAAGAGAGATTGGCAAAACGAATGGGACAGAGAAACTAAAGGAAGGGAATTCTATGCTAAGTGCTCGAAAGTGGGCAGAGAAAGGTTGAACTTAACATTTAAGGGCACGCAACTAACAACAGGACATGGAAATGTTAAGGGATATTTGGCTCGATTTAAAAGGATTGAAGGCGAGGGTGAATGTGAGTGTGGTGAAGGCATAGAAACAATGAGGCATGTGAGAGAGGAGTGTAGGGTAGGCAATAGAGAGAGATGGAGACAAGAGTATAACAACAGAGGGATGGTGGGAGGGATGAGGTATGGCGGGAAAATAAATGTCGACATGGTAAACTTTATCAATGAATGGGCGGAGGCAGTGTTAGAAACGGAGGAAAAATGAAGGCTCACAGCTTTCTTTAATTCCCAGTGTAATGATTAAGTTCACGCTTAAGGGCTGTATCACTAGGGGTAATATTTTTTATGTAAGGTTAAGAGTTAAGACTATAACAATTGTGTTTATTTGGTAACGATTGAGTAAAAATTTCTATTAAGGTGGAATAATTACTTTATAATATGAGATTAAAGATACTTTGTGAGATGTTTTGGAGAATCATAGGGATTGGTTTAAGCAAAAAAGGGGGCGGGGCTTGTCAAGGGAGTTGGGAAATAGACATGAGGGAATATTTAAATAATTTGAGAGTAATGATTACGTTCACGTTTAAGTGTTGTATCACTAGGGTTAGTTGTCTTTACGCAGGGTTAAGAGTTAAGTTTGCAATAATTGTGTTTTATTTGTTTTTGGTAACGATTGAGTAAGAATTTATATTAAGTTGGATTAATCATCTTATGAAATCTAAGTTATGTCGGGATATTTCTTTTTAGGAATATTCCTGTTTGGTTTTAGGGTATTAGGAGTATTTATATTATTATTATTATTAGGTAATAGGGAATATTTTTTATTTTATAAGAACAAATTGTATAATAATGTAAATGTATTTGGAAAAAAGTAAAAGAATAAAGGAAAAACAGAAAAGGTCTTTTTTCCCCGCTGAAACATCGCACCCCTTGTCCCGAGGGCAAGCTTGAGGGACAAGGGGGGTGAGATGGAGACGAGGAGGTAGATGGGGTTTCGTTGAGAGTGGTTTTGTTAGATAGTTGGTAGATGTCGCGCGCCAAAACCGAGAGGTGGGAGGCTTTATGCGTTTTCTTCGTATGTCCCCCCCCCCCCCAAGTGTACAATTTACTTTTTATTTTCCCCTTTAATGTAAAATTTACTGTGTACTGTATATAATACTTACTGATACTTACTAGTTATAAGTGTCATTCAATGATTCTTTTATTTTGGTAATTAACCAGTGGGAATCCTATCGTGTCCCATATTATTGTTAGATTTAAGTCAGGGGTTATAATACAGGGTGTGCGAAAGTGCTGTAAACTTAGACGTGATCACGTTTGGGGACTGAGCATGCGCCGGTTATACCTCTAGAGACCGACACGGTATTATATATTATATTTTTAATTGGTCATCACGACCACCAATTTAACCAATTTGTACCAATTTCTGTTTTTTTGGTTATTAATATAACCAATTTGTTGTTTTAAGCGGTGTTGTTTTATTTGGTACTAGTATCGGAACGAGTGTTGGTGGAAGGCAGACTGCAGCCGGGGCTGGACAATTCGTGATTTTTGTCTTTCCTCGCACAACATCTATATACAGGGGCATGGTGTAAAACATTTAAAATCACGTGGCGCTCTAAAATAAACATCTTATCTCCGACCCATCTCGCTGTTTAAAAGCTGGCGGCCACCATTGTCCCCTGGAACAATTCGTTGCTAGTCTGTGATTAAGCTTGACCTAGTTTGGTACTAGGGATCATTTTAAAAATTCAAAATTATTTTTATCAGTTTTGGTTTAATGAAAAATTGGCGTCGCAATGCGCTGTGGCGTAGTCGAACAGCAGAGTGCCATTTCTGTTGCGCAGGTGATTACGCCACATCGCATGTCTTGCATTGAGATCCCCAATCAGTAAAATCTGCGTATAGCGGTTAAATATTATGTCAAAATATGCATTTTGCAGACGCAGGTTTGGGCGGGAGTAGCTGCCACAGATGACCACTCCATTCCTCAACGGCACAGCGACATTTTCGATCTGCGATTGAAAATTGTCAATCTGTCTGTGAGGAATGGATTGCTTCACTAGGACGGCAACACCGCCGCCCCTGATGTTCCTGTCGGATCTATAAATGTTATAATTTCTAATTTTAATTTTTATATTTTGAGTGAGCTTTGTCTCAGTAACAATCATTATGTCTATATTATGCGAGTGTAAAAAATGAATTAGCTCGCCTAATTTTTTATAAACGCCATTGGCGTTCCAATTTATTATTTTCAACTTTCTAGTAGTCATATTTATCTGCGTTTCTCATAAAGTTAATTAGTTCAAGAGTTTTTTCAAGTATATCTGATATTTTTAAAATTTTTATTAAGTCCCTAAACATGCGCGTTACTTCGCTAAGATTATAATTTTGCAACCCTTTGTCCACCTGCAAGAAGTCTCCTACCTGGTCTGAGGACGATTCAGGCACTGTTCTGCTTTGATTTCTACCGGTTGTCCCACGCAGAAGAGGATATTGTTGTTCGTAATCTTGGTCGTCGATTTCTTGGGGGGGCCGCTGGGCTGAGGTGGAGGGACGGGGGTTAAAGGTGCCGCCACTTGCCCTGGCGGTGTTACCGGTACTTGCCCTGTCGGGGATTCTCTTGTTCCAAGCGTTACTGGCTGGGATTGGTGCGGGAACATATTGTTTTTGTTGCATAAACTGGATTTCCTGTATTTTGTCTTTTTTATACAAGTATACAGGGCAGTTTTCGTGGTTCGCCTTGTGATTTCCACCACAGTTTGCGCAATTTTCCGGCAGGTTGCCGGGGCAGTTTTGCGTTAGATGGCTGTTTGCGCAATTGAGACATTTGGTGGCACGATGGCAATAAGTGGTGGCATGCCCCCATTGCTGACATCTGCGGCACTGAATAATGTCTTTAGTCTGTTTTGCGACGCTCCCACGTAACTCTTATATCGCTAATATATTTTACCTTTGTTTGGAGTTGATTAAGTTTTGTTTCTGCTGACGTTACTACTAGATATAAGGGCTTGAATTTCGTGCTCATGACGTAGACTTGCTTAACGTTCAGTTGATATTCATGGCGTAGTTCGTTCTTTATGTCTTCAGGGTCGGGCTGGTGGTCTAGCCCTTTAATCACGAAGGCGTGAGTTTCTGTCTCCTGCATGGCATAAGTGTGAAAGTGGTTTTCGGCATCGTTTTGGAGCAATCTCAGGAAGCTGTTGTATTCATTTATGTCCTGGATTTGCAATATAACTGATTTTTTCGCAAATTTGATTTTATACCCCATTTTTATGCGTTTGTCAAAATCTTCTTTCATAATACGGAAGCTTACTTTAGAATCTACTTGCCCGTCCAAAATTATTGGTGGCGGAACGATTTTTGTATTTGTCTTTTGTTTAGTTTGATCGGGGATTGTGTTTTTAGTTTTTTGTCTAATTTCGTTACCAGATTGACTTGCCGATTCGCCTATTTCAATGTCTGTGTCGTCATTGTCTTGCGGCGTTAGGATGGAAAATCTGTTTCTTGTAGGTACGGGTTGGTATTCTCTGAGTTTCGGATTTATGTATTTGGTCATTTTTATTGATTTTCTCAAGGAACTCTCTGGACTTTTCTCTGCTTGCCTCTTACTTCCCGAGCCTGGGGGAGGGGTGCTTGGGAGTGGCATATTTGCAATGGTCGTGTTTACAATTTGCGGTTGGTTTTCCTGCACGGCACGGGGGGGATTCCGTGGGGTGCGAGGGTCGTTGGCTATCGGGTTATTTAGGGCACTGCCTTTATTTTTTGTGTATTCACTTTCAAATTCCATGTTCTCACTACTTAAACCGGGTTTATCTGCCGCGGGATGTTTGTCTTTTTTGTCCATGCTTTTTTGGGGAGTTTTCGTTTTAAAGGATTTAATGTTATGACTATTTCTAATGTGTAAAATCGCGCTTTGTTTTAGACTGCCGGTCAGTGTTGCTACCCGGTTTTTCTTGGTGTACTGTTCGCACTCGCGACATGTCTTGCTATAAAGTCCGAAATATTTCGCTAATTTTGCACTTGTCTTTTTTAGATGTGTTTGAGCCAACGCTGCTGGCTATGCTGACGTTGTCATCGTTATCTATGTCTATTGGGGTGCTAGTTGCACCCCTAGGATCACTCATGCACTATTTATACCTAGAACTAATATTTACAATTTTTATATGTATCGTTACGATACGGTCCGGCACGTTAACGTTAATTATGCGCAACGCGAAAACTACGCAAGCTTGCCGGTTCACGGTATTCACGGTGCTCGTTATCGGGAGCTTTAGGTCTGATTAGGGAGCTTTAGGTCAAAAGCTCCCAATAGGTATTTATCACTACAAACACGACTGTCTACGTTGACTTCCACGTGTTACAGGATTTAAACACTAATGCACTTTTGTGTTTAGTTTTTATATGTGCCGTGTTGCGTCACGGCACAGTCCGAACAATTTAACGCCACTTGATGGTTTTAATTAGTTTTTACACTAATTAGCACCAGAAAAACTTTAACGTTACGTTTACGAAATTTATTCAATTTCTCGTTAACTACTCGGAGAGCTTTTAGGATATTTCGCTATAAAATAGGTTAAAGCTCTTGCTGGCAAACACGTCCGTCGCCTTCGGAGGCTCGGAGAGAACTGTGTCCTGGGAACTAGTTTGTTTCTACATACCAAATGAGGTGGGTAAATTTTTCGCCTGAAAAAAAAATTGGTCAATTTAAACCACTCTTGTATATAGCTGCTGAATATATGCCCTTTATATTTATATAAGATTTGTATGAGCAATATAAATGTTTATCATATTAACAGCCTGACAAAAAAAGCGTTTGTCATTTTTCAACGTTTTCGACATGCTTTTGAACTTCTTCATACTATTTTAGTAAGAAATGTTTCATGAACCACAATAAGTTTTACATAGATGGACATTTCATATGACCATCTTGGTTCATGGAATGTCTCTTATATATCGAGATGTTCAAAGAAAAGTTAAAAATAGCAAACACACCCTCTACAAATCTTATACACGGTGTTTTGTAACGAACGGGCCATACCATAGCAGTGGCTTTCCTGGCTTAATTTAGGTCAATCTAATCTAACTTACCTTAGTACAAAAGTTGGTAATAAGAAAGATACAGGGTGTTGAAGCTAAAATTTCATTTTACATTTTTGTCAAAGATACTAAATGTGTGTGTTTCTGGATTAATGGCTCCAGGTGAAACCAAATGGCCAGCAAAATAAATTTATAAAATTTGGTAGGTGTAGGCTTTCAGTGTACAGAATTTCTGAATAGAGATTCTTAATATTCCCCTACCTTTTTTACTAAACAAAATGTATAAAATTAAATACTTCATTAATGTCTCTAGAAGCAACTGTTTTTGAGAAAAAAACAATGGCAAGAATATATTCAATATATATCTGGCTACTGTTTTCAAAAATATTGATTACTTTAGCAGGAAGATTTCCTTCAAGAAAAACGAAACAATTGGGGTATTTTATTCTACTAACAAACTGTTTATAAATAACTTGATTGTAAGTCATAACAGTGTTTTCATTAATATTTTTAAACCCTAGAGGCTTGGATACTTGCTTCTCTATTTTTTGGCCCAAAGTGGAAAATTCTCGTTTTTCTAATACCCTGTTTACAAACTGTTTTAACCCATTTACGGCCAATAAATGGAATCATCATTATTTTTTGTTGGGAATATATTTTTTTATTATTTTGAAGGTCATACAACATGCATTTTTACGAATATTTTTATTTTCTATAGAAAGTTTTTTTTTAAAGCTTGGTGCGTATACGCACCATTGGCCAATTCAAACAACTAAATTTAACAAACCTATTTTAATTTCTAGTATGATAGTTTCTAAAACAGTCAGGATGTAAATACACATTGCACTTTTCACAAAGGTAAATAGTATGATTTTGACACAGTTTACATCTTCTTCGCGCAGTTTCCGCATGCCTTATTATTAAATGACCCACATTATCAAACCGAACTTCGTTAGGAACAGATTCTCTTGGTGACCTATCGATAGGTATTTCACTTACTTTAGAATCTTCACTTCTTAACAAACGTAATGCCAAGTAAGATTTAAAATCGTATTGGGACATATGCGAGTCATTTGCTTTTCTATAAATTTTCCAACAGTTAGCTATGACGCTATCCAGAGCATTAATGAAAAGGGGCCACCACCACTTCTTTCCTCGTAAATTTATTCTATAATTAGCAATTACATTGTCGTGAAGGTCTACCCCTCCCATATATTGATTATACTGTTTTATAACGTCAGGTTGTGGAAGTTGTACTTCTTTATGTTCTTTCTGATGGTACCTTTTAGCACTTGCTAGAGGTTGGACAGAAAAAGTATTACTAGCAACTGTAACAATAGCATTAACATTCCATCTGACGAGAGTAACATTAGTGTTTTCATCAAAAGCATAGTCATAAGCACCTCGACCTTTTTTTGTTAGGATTTTAGCACTATCTAAGGGAGCTTTATTGGTTCGATTATCTCTAATAGTACCAGTGGCAAAATAATTCAGCTCTTGTAGTTTTTGAAATAGCTTATATGACGAAAAGTAAGTATCAAAAAAAAAACTCTTTGGTGTAATGGATTTTCCACTGAAGAGAGTAGGTCAACAACTATTTGGCCCCCGACTCCAAGTGGTGATTTATCTTTTTCAGCATTGGCTCCTGCATACGGTATAAAAGTGAACAAGTACCCATCTGATGAACATAAACACCATAATTCAAATCCGAACCTCACTGGCTTTCCTTTTATGAACATTTTACATGAATGGCGTCCAAAATAGGGCATCATTTGTTCATCAATCGAGAGATTATGACTAAATATTCCAAACTGTTTATTGCGAATGTTTATCGCGTCGGAAAATGGTCGTACTTTCGAAGATTTATCATTTTTTTCTACATTGCTATTGTCAGACAGATGCAGGTACCTTTTGATATTTCTAAACTTAATTCTACTCATACAATTTCTTACAATTCCTACACCCTTGTCTTCATCCAAACTCTAATATGAATCAGCCTGTGGAAATGTCTTGTATCCAGAAAGTATCAATATACCAAGAAACTTTTTTAGATCATTTGTACAAAAATGAAAATCTTAATTATTATTATCTCGAGCGTATTTCACAGAAAAAGCCTCCATCATAGAACGAAGTTCTTCATCAAAAAACAATAAAAATATCTCCAATGGGGATTTTCCCTCCAGAACATCCTTCAGATTTTGTAAAGTGGTGTCTCCATTTGATACGGGCAAATGGGTCTATACCACTTCTTTTCTTTGCCACCCACTAATTCCATTTCCTTCTTTGCGTAAAAGCTTTCTTCGTTTTACTGATAGAGGTTCTTCGTCCGACTCATCATAGGTATCATTATCATTCCTAACCTCAATTTCAAATGTACCAGCAATTTCTCTATCAAGCGATTCTTCCTGTGTAACCATATTGTCATCTATATTTTCTTTATCGGTCAACTCGTCAACATCTGGTGGAATATACACAGCATTTACGTGGCCTATTTGAAAACAATATAGTAACACAAAAATTAAAAAAAAAGTTTATCCAAACCTACCACGATCTTCCTCTAGTTCATCTACAACATCTTCTAAGGGTACGGCCAGGCTTGCGAGCGTTTTACCGCAAGAGACAAATCGCTCACGACAATGTAGCGGGCGACAGGCGAGAACCTGTCCACAGAAAAGCGAGTCAAATGTCAGTTTTCGTCATGCCTCTCACACGAACGCGTCGAATTGCCCTTCTTTTGGAAGATGATCCATTTATAGACCCTTTGTTAAAGTGTAAAAGAAAATATGGTGTACATCCCCATCAATAGATATAAAAAAGCATACGGGGAATTTCATCACTTATACAAATCGTTGCGAAAATACCCAGAGAGGTTTTTTCAGTATCTTAGAATGAGCATAAATACGTTTGAATTACTACTAAATAAAATTAGAACAAGTATTGTAAAAAAAAACTACCAATTTTGGAAAACCCATTTCTACTGAAGAAAGATTAGTGGTTACAATAAGGTAAGTAATAAAACTAGTTAAATAGACATACAGTTTGAGCCTGCGTTATACTCTTCTCCTTGGGTGTCCCTGGGGTAGTAGTTATTTTCATATTGTGGTAGCGGTAACGGTTGTTGTGAGGACTGGCAAGATAAAAGTTTCTGATATGTTAGAGTTTCATCATATTGGGATTCCCTTTGTAACTGGAGTAGCATGCGTGGAAATGTATCGGGCTGCTGTTTCTGTTGCGCCGGTGGCTGCTCTGAAGACACAGACTGCTGTTTCTGTTGCACAGGTGGCTGCTGTTGAGTCATGGTTTCCTTAAATTTGTCGAATACTAATTGTTCTATACTACTTCTAAGCTCTAATTTATCAAAAAGCGATAGACGTTCCATATATGACAGTCAACTTCGAAAAAAAATGTTAATCTGCACTTTCTGGTTCATCACCTCGGTTAACTTCTTTTTCCAACAAAGTAACTTTCTTTTTCTGTAGCTCCAAATATTGGTGGTTGAGATTTTGGCCGTTTCGTTTATGAGGGATGCGACGCTGTACAAATGTGGAACCAACAGATGCATTGCTGGAAGGGCGCGATGTTGACAATTGGGATTGCGAACGTGATGTTGATGCTTTGGACTGCCGATGCCACCGACGTGATACTGATTGTGTGATGATGGCGGCGGCGTTGCCACTAGTAAGGAATTCATTGTGACATCTGTATCGCTTTCGTCATTACTTGTACTATGTTCTATGTCATCATCGGTAATTTCACTATCATCTTGCTGTGTTTTATTTACTTGCAAACGACTGGCATCATTTAAATTACCCTGAGTCGGTGCAGGTGTGGTATAAGCCCCTAAAAATTGCATGCTTTCAAAGTACTGCCATTTACTTTTAGTTGGTATTGCTACACTGTGCAGTTTACAACAAAAAATGCAACAAAAGTCGCTTAAAAATCAAACCGAATTGAAAACAGAGCGACACGCTTAGCCGCTAAGCGATTTCTCGCTAAGCGACTTTTTAGGTATGGCCATTCCAATGAATTATAATGGGTTTGAAAAACTTTTTTGTCGCTCAATCGTCCACGATTTATTTCTCGCAATAAATCGCTCGCAAGCGTGGCCGTACCCTAAAGCGTCCTGTAACTCTCTTTGCGTCAAAAAATGTCTTTTGGCCATGGCTATCTAGGATTTTATCAACAGTCTTCTTAGCTCTCTACGATGTAAAAGTCGAGCCACAACTAAATAACAAAACGAGCTCTGACAAGTTTCGGCGCCGTTATTACTCACTCGGAAAGCTATAATTCTCATATTGCGCCAGTGGTGCGTTGACGCACCAGTTCGTTTTATGTTCTGATTTTAGAAAACTTGGATTTCTTCTCGTCAAAAACAATGTAAAATTGTTTTATATAGTGTTTTGGCAGTGCCATTACACACAAATAGTCGAAATAAATGTATGTCTTATAATTTATTGTCAAGTATATTTATTGACATTTTCAACATTGAATAAATGAGGGTTTTAAGAAATGCGCAGAACGAAAATAAAATCTTAAAACAAAATCGTAATATAAACAATAATACGTACCTATATACTTTGAGCAATGCATAATCAAATTGATATCTATTAAATAAGAAAGAGTTTTTTAACAAAATAAATAATATCATGGTGCGTATACGCACCATTGGCCAGAAATGGGTTAAAGGAAATTTTGTTGCCTTTATTGTATTCAAAATAATGTTCATATAATTTTTAAATTTAAAACAGCTAAAATTGTCAAGACAACCAAATTTTAAAACATCATCACAAATATGTATAAAATTATGCACATTATGGTTCACATATTCTACCATAAAAATCTCCAAAATGCTGAGTAAAATGCCTGAGTAATGTCCGTGCAAAACTATTATATTTTTTACAAAGACCTGGTGTTGCCAATATTCTTATGGCACAATGCAAACAAAGAAAATGTAGATATACATTTTTACTTGGGTAATTTTTCAACAATAAAGGTCCATAGTACAGTAAGAATTGTCGAAACTCTGTTGCTTTCCACCGATCAAATTCTGTAATACTTCGGGGCTTGCGAACAAATTCAATTAAACACTGGCTTCGATATTTTATAACATCTTTATCAATTTTATCAATCAAGTTATTCGCTAACATTCGAACAGTGCAGACGTGCTCAAAAATCGATCGGAAAATCAAAACAAAAAGTGGTGTCATCATCGTGAGTGATACCGGCGGCAAGCTTGTCGTAAGCTATCGCGAAATCTATGTCAAGTTCAAACGTTCGTCGTTTCACATTGACTGTCGACAAAGTTGCAAATTTGCAAAATAAGGACAATGCGCTCCAATTAAAAAGTTATAATAAAAACATAGGATTAGGGTTGGAATCCAACATGAAGGACGGCGGAGGACCATCTGTTTCGCCTCAAAATGAACAGTCAGCAAAAATTAAAACCTTAGAATCTCAGCTCAATGCAGCACTTAATGAGATTAAAGAGCTTAGAGAAATAATCGTTTCTTTGCAGCCCAAAAAAACTTATTCCCCAGTCAATTCAGACGAGGCAGAAGAAGTAGTAGCCCAGGAGACAGCATGGCTCCTACCCAAAAATAAGAGAAGAAAAAGAAAAGCCACTAGCTCGCCAGAAAAAGATGATAATATTTCCGAACGTAAATTAGCCACACCCAAAAACAAACAAGTTGTCCCAAAATCACAAAAACCACCACCTGTGATTTTAAGCAATGTGAAAAGCTATAAAAATATAAACCAGACACTAGAGTCAAAGAATCTTAAATTTAAAGCAAATTTAATGAATAATAACCAGCTAAAAATCAATGTAGACACCGAAATTGAATATAGAGATCTCACTGCCTTCATGAATAGCACCGACATGGAATGGCATACATTTGAAACTAAGCAGACTAGGCCGCTAAGGGTGATGGCGAGAAACCTACACCCTTCGTGTGATCCACAAGACATCAAGGATGATTTATTGAGCAGAGGCTTTAAGATCCTTGAAGTCGTAAACAAAATAAAAAAGACAAAAGTTAAGGACGAGGTTAAAATAATCCCCCTACCCCTATTTATGCTAACCTTCCAAAACTCGGAAGATATCAAAAAAATATACGAAATTCAGTATATATGCCATATGAAAGTTAAAATTGAAGCGATAAGGAGCAATAATTTGACACCTCAGTGCAAAAAATGCCAAAGATATGAGCACACAAAAATTCTGCAAACACGCAGTCACTTGTGTCAAATGCGCTGGGAATCACCTGACCTCCGAATGCACCAAGCCAAGGGAAACACCACCTAAATGTTCAAACTGCGGAGAGGCACATCCCGCAAACTACCGTGGATGCGTGGTAGCAAAAGAACTGCAGAAAAGACGAAATAACGCAAACAATGCAAGGAAACCACAAAATGGACAACCAAAAAATTTCACATCTAAAAATACTACCAAAGAGGTATCCTATGCACAGGCAGCACATGGCCCTAAATCTCAACCTGCACCAGTTCCGAATGAGCAACAGTCCATGATGCTAATGTTACAAAATATGATGAACCTTATGAACAAACTTTCAGAAAGGTTAGACAGACTGGAAACCAAAACTCGTGAAAAACAATAATGCATCAACAAGATCTAAGAATAGCAACTTGGAATGCTAATGGCATCCAAAACAGAATGCAAGAAATAGAAATATTTCTCAACACACAAAGTATTGATGTGTGTCTGCTCTCAGAAACACATTCAACAAATGAGACCTACCTAAAAATAAAGGGATACCAAGTATACCAAACGATTCATCCCGACAATCAGGCACGTGGGGGAACGGCTGTTATAATAAAGAATAGCATTAATCATTATGAACAATGCCCTATTAGGAGTGCAGAAGTTCAGTTAACAGCAATAGGAATTAAAACAAGTAACACAACCAAACAGAGACTGACTGTTGCTGCAGTGTACTGTCCACCAAGGTATAACCTCAAGAAAACGGATTATAAAAACTTTCTACAGCATCTGGGAGACAGATTCATCGTGGGAGGTGACTACAATTCGAAACACATGGATTGGGGATCCAGATTAACAACTACAAAAGGTAAAGAACTTAGGGAAGCTATAAGGGAAACCGGATGCAACTTTCACACTACTGGTAAACCAACATACTGGCCTACAGATACTAATAAAATTCCAGATCTATTAGATTTTTTTATATCAAGAAAAGTGTCACCCAATTTTATTGATATTCAAGATAATTTTGACCTAGACTCCGATCACTCAGCTGTGATCTTAACTTTGAGCGAGAAAATAATTAGAAAAGAAAATAGGCCAACTTTGGTTAATAAAACTACTGATTGGAAAAGCTTTAGAAATGAACTGGAAAATAAAATTATCCTTAAAATCCAATTAAGAACCAAAGAACAATTAGAAGTAGCAGCTGAAAAGTTCAACATCATACAAAAAATAGCCTGGGACAACACAAAGGCGTACACTCAAAAAACAATGGGAAACAACTATCCAATGGAAATAAGAGAACTTGTCAAAGAAAAGAGAAGAGCCAGAAGGAGATGGCAACACACTAGGGATCCATCGGACAAAAATATTCTTAACAACAAAACTCAACAACTTAAACGAGAAATACAAAAACTTAGAGAAGAATCTATAAACAGCTACCTAGAAAATTTATCAGCTGATGAAGACAAGGATTTCTCCTTATGGAAGGCAACGAAAAAACTCAAAAGGCCAATCACCCAAATGCCACCCATCAAATTAAGGGATGGTACTTGGGCAAGAGATAATAAGGAAAAGGCTGAAGCATTTGCAGAACATCTAGCCGAAATTTTTCAGCCAAATGATATCCAGTCCAATGTCAATATGGAAGAGTCTGTGAATATCCAAGGGAATGAAATAGCACTAGTCACTCCTAAAGAAGTAGCGAACGAAATCAAAAACAATTTAAGCGCCAAAAAAGCCCCTGGGTTTGACCTTATAACAGGAGAAATTTTAAAACAACTACCAAAAAAAGGTATAGTTATGCTGACTTACCTAATTAATGCAGCACTTAGATTAAAACACGTCCCTAGCGTCTGGAAAGTGGCTGAAGTCATTATGCTACCAAAACCAGGCAAACCACCGAATGAAGCCAAATCTTACAGGCCCATATCACTACTACCAATTATTTCAAAATTATTTGAAAAGCTTTTCTTAAAACGACTTAAGATTATAATAGAGAACAGTAACCTAATCCCAAATCATCAATTTGGCTTTAGATGCAAGCACTCCACGATAGACCAAGTCCATCGAATAACAGACATCATAGAAAGGGCACTAGAAGAAAAGCTAATCTGCTCAACTATCTTCCTTGACGTAGCTCAAGCTTTTGATAAAGTTTGGCACAAAGGGCTAATTAACAAATTAAACAGAATGTTACCAAAACAATATGTAGAGTTGCTAACCTCCTACATTACAGATAGAGTGTTCAGAATTAAACAGGAGGATGAATACTCCAAACTGAAGGAAGTTAAAGCAGGTGTGCCTCAAGGAAGCGTCTTGGGACCCGTCCTTTATTTACTGTACACTTGTGATCTCCCACAAACAGAAAATGTAACTGTGGCTACATTCGCTGATGACACTGCTCTATTAGCAGTAGGAACAGACCTAGATGCAGTAACCAGACAACTCCAACATGCTAGCGACCAGATTTACAATTGGACCACAGACTGGAAGATTAAGCTTAATGAGCCAAAATCTATTTGTGTCAACTTTACCAACAAAAGAATAGGCAATCATCAACCAATTAACATAAATGGTATCATAGTTCCCTATGCAAATACTGCCAAATACCTGGGGATGACCTTAGATGCGAAACTAAGATGGAAGGAACATATCAGAACTAAACGCACTGAACTAGGGCTCAAATATAGACAGTTGTATAGGCTCTTGGGACGAAAATCTAAGCTGTCAATACACTGTAAAATCATGATATACAACCAGATTTTAAAACCAGTCTGGGTTTATGGCATCCAGTTATGGGGCTGTGCCAAGGAGAGCCATATCAAACGCATCCAAACCTTCCAAAATAAAGTATTACGGAACATAGTTAGTGCACCGTGGTACATACGAAATAGTGACCTACATCGCGATCTTGGTATCCCGTATGTTGCTAGTGAAATTAGAAGATTTGCCATCAAGCACGAGTCTCGACTTCATCAGCACGTTAACGTCGAAGCCATTACTATCCATTTCTAAAGTTTTGACCCCTCAGTTTGGAAGCTTGTAAAGTAAAAAGTACAATTTGAAAAAATATAATTTTCACATATTTCGGTCAAGTTACTTGTCTCTATTATACATGTAAAACTTTGTAACCGTAGATGCCTTGGTGCTTTTCTAATGGGAAGGTAAGTGTAAAATTGTCACCATTTTTTCCCTATTTCATCAATTACTCAATTGTAAAAATTTATTGTGCCTTACTGGTACTCCCAGGCCTAACTAATTTTTTACAGGCGATAAAGTGAACCTTACTTTAGCCCCAAAAAATATGAGTTTTATTTTTTTTTCTTAGGTTTGGTAGTAATATGCAAAAAATGATTGTGGTTATGTAATTACTACCAGTAATCTTACGGCAAAAATTTTTGTTTTTTTGTATTACATATAAAGAGATGTAACTTTACGTTTAACGAAAATTTTGTTTTGGCAGTTGTCATAAATGTAAATACAAACAATTAATTTGTGTAAAGGATAGCAACATTGTTCTTGCGGGATGGAGCGGGGCGTCGAAGGTGCAATAGTATGGGTGTTAAGGTAATAATCATTAAAGTAATGCAATATAGTGACGGTTTTTTTTTGTGCGCTATATGATAAATTAGGTAACTGGTAAAATTAAGAAAAAATAAGTATATGCATTGGTAAATATTTACATTTATTTGTATTTAACGATTTTCGATTGTTTCATTAAGATCTATAAAATAGGCAAAACGTGTGTAGTAGAACAATAGTAATTTAAAAATATTACTTCAAAGTCAGTAACGTAAATAGGCCAATTAGCTTTATTTATTTATAATTCACCTGAAAGAAAAACAATATTTTTGACGTTCCCTTATTTTTATGATTCGCATATTTGGAAAAATGTAACAAATGCTGTGGTAAGTTTGTCTGCATTTGCCTTTGCTTAATAATAAAAGAAATATGTGAAAGTGGCCTGTTTACGTAGAATCACATCTGATTTAACTTTTAAGGTACAAAGCCCTGATAAAATTTAGTTAAACCTAAAACTACAAATAACCTGATTGGATTACACCAATCTTTTTTACCGAAGAATACCTACACTTGTGGATCGTTTTCTCCTTCTTCATCTGAATCATCATTTGAATCATCATCTTCATCATCTTTATCTAAATTTATAATTAATGGTTCTACAACAACATCAACTAAGTGGTCTTTTTCTGTGTAGGATTCCTCAATTTTATTAGCGTGTCCAACGCAATTTGCCCAAACAGAATTTGGCACGTTCTGCATCGTTTCAAGACACAAATTTAGTACATTTGTGATTTTAAACGTAGTATTCAATTTTGCCACTTTATTTTTCACATATGCCCAAATTAATCCAATTGCGTTGAATTCACAGTGTGCAACTTGCAGCCATAGAAGCTTTACATTATCATTACGCAACTCCTTTGCAATTGTATCTAAAAGATACGTTTTTGGAAAGTGATAGTTCTTGCATAGGTCTAAAAGCATTGGTTTGGTTAATTCAATCAAACCCAATCAAAACGTTGTATATCCATCGGGCAATGTTGCTTTTCGCTGGGATATCCATTCTATTATTTTTTGTTTTGTCCTGTCAGTTGTAGGATTTCGAAAATTAGGATCCAACATTGTATGATACGGTGCTTGGTCAATTACGATTACTGATTTGTCAGGTATTACGGAAAGCACTGTTCTAAACCATTCTTCGTAATGTTGTTTATTCATCTCGTTATGGTAATCCACTGACGCCGCACTTTTTTTCCCAACGAAACACTTCAGGCAGCCATCCAAAAACCCATTTTTACTACCAATATGTAAGCTAATAACCCGTTGTCCTGATCCTGATGGCCGTTTTATTCCACTCTAAAGCCATTAATTTCCTGTATACCACCTCTGTATTCATCAAAATTATCCCGTTTTGTGGGATTAACTCTTTCAACCCAGCCAAACTTCCTTGAATGATTTGTACCGCACCATGTTTCATCTGTATAAAATATTTGCCAAGAATCTTCACGATATCTCTTTATGGCGTATAAGAATTCCGCTCTTCTGGCAGCAATTGTGTTTTGTTCCATTAAAATTGGTTTATTAATTAGTTTTTTATAGGAAAACCCAAGTTCTTTAATCCATCGGTACAAAGTCATTTCTGAACATTCTGGTAAATAATCGACATCTTCTTTCAATTTCTGGTAAACTTCTTTTATAGAAGGAAACCGGCGCTCGAGGTAAAAATTTAATATTGTTCTCCTTATGACGCCCTACAAAATCTCATCACATTCCAGTCGGGCCTTCCACTTCTCCCTTTTGATGGTATAATAATACCGGAACTTTTTTCTTCCGCAGTAACACGTTTAACGGTGCTTTCACTAATACCCAGGCAATCTGCTGTTCTTTTAACCACTTGCTCAATCAAAATATTTCCCAAACCGTTGTCTTTCTCTTGTTGAAAGTACGCTCTGACTTTTAATATAATATTTTTCATTCGTTCGTTGCACTGACGAGACATTTTAACTTATTAGACTGTAGTTTGGTACCGTATTTTTGGTTCAGATTACATCAGGTATTTATATAAATTCGAACAAGATAATCTTAAAAATCGTGTGAAAACAATAATAATTTCAAATTACTATCTACCACTAAAACCAAAAATTTAAATCAACAATAAGTAGATATAAACAACCACAATCAACTAAATAATATTATTTTACAAATCTTTTCAATACATAACAAATAGATTAAATTCTAAACAAATAAAAATACATGGACCTACGGACTACAGACGACCTTTACGACGACTCCACCGTACTGTGATTATGTCTGTAAAAGCGTTTACCACTTTGCATCTCTTTCTTATGTGGCTTTTAATATTTATTACAATTTTTACAAGAACTAAAGGTGCTTTTTTTAATTTTGTGTAATAAAATACATTTGTATAATAATAACTACGTCTACGAGCGTAAAGATTTTTTTAAAGGTTTTAAATTGTCCACAGTACAGCTGATACACAAACATCATTAAAAAATAAAAAAATAGAATTTTAGACACATACTACCAATCTCTTGCGAAAGTATAGATATTTTTCTATCTACCTTCAAAATTGCATTTAAATAGGGAAACAATTAACCAATATATAGACATGAGAAAATCGTTTTTTTAACTTGATTCTGAATAACTTCAATATCGTTTACACTACAATAATACATTTTTTGGAAGAAACTCTTGGATAACGTCCTAACAAGCTGTAATTTTTTCAGTTTATTCTGCCCCGTGGTTTTTTTGTTATTGACCCTCAGACTGAGGGGTCAAAACTTTAGAAATGGATAGTAGGCTTCTTGACAACCAGGACCTAGTTAGAAGGCTGAAGAGGACCAAGCCCTTTGAACTAGTATAGACTTTTGAAAACATAGTACAGTGCGCAAGTGTGTGAGTGCTAAGTGCCATGGCCATGAGTCACAACAGATAAACCTTTAGGACTCCATTGGGTGAACTTTAGTATATAAGGATTTTAGTTCTTAAGAATTTAGAGAAAAATTAATGGTTGGTCTTGCAGACCAGTTTTAATAACAGTAAACGCCGCAGGCTTTATCAAGAAAAAAAAAATTTATCAATAGTGGTACTGGAGAACCGAACACTATGATCACCTGTAACCCAAACTTCTATTAATCTCTTCATCACCCCTAAACAAATTAAATGCATGTAATCTAGAGACACTTGAGTGACTAAACCAATGCCCAAAAATGGCTGTTGGACATGTTTTGTGATAATCTTCATCTATCATGTTTTTGACACTGTGGTCAGTTCTTAAAGGAGCATTTAAATCTGGGAAGGCCATTCTGTTATTGACAAAATTACCCTTTGTTATACATGTTGTTGTACAACTAGAATATGCATTATGATTTTTTATGCATAAAATAAATGCTTTTGCAGGGGCATCACACAGGACTTTAGTGAGTTCTATATAAAGTTGAGAAAATCGCCTCTAAAGTTTAGCAGGTCGGTTTAGCTATAAGAACACTCACTTTTGCAAAAGTTTTTTTTTTAATCAACGCAAATAATAAAATATTAATCGTTCTGACATCTAATTTTTGAGTAAATTGTTTTGATTTCGTTAATTTTCAATTTTTCATGGGCACATGTCCCAAAGTTCTAAGTGAAAGGTATTATTATGTGCACATGTCCCAAAAGGTAGTGATGTAATTTATTATAGAATTTATGATAGAATTTATATGGGCGGAATTAATTATTTAGTTGTTTCCAATTCTTTTAGTTTTTATCAAAAAAACAAATGAGTGTAGTGTTTTTCAATTTTTTAATTACAACCTAACATGAACAAAGTAACAAATCAAATAAACATACATCCTAAAAATAATTACAAAATTATGTTGTCTAAAAATATTGTGTACGTTAAAGACAGAGCTGGGTAGTAATTCAAATAAAAGAATAGAAAAAAGTAATTCAAATACTTATTTCAGGCACATACAGGTAATTGAAGTACATAATAAAAGAACTTGCAAGCATTTTTTTTACTACAAAAGGACTTGCAAACACTAATTGATGTATGTTGTGGTAAGTCAAATACAAAAAGTGCTTCAATTACCTTCTTAAATATTTTGTGCTTGAAGCACATCTGAAAATAATGTAAGTATTTGGTAATTAGTGCTCGAGAAAATTTACTTAAATGCTTTATGCTTTGTGCTTCAAATATTTTTACAAAGTGCTTTACCCAGCTCTGGTTAAAGAGAGTAACCATAGTTTCTTTCGAATGGGTTTCATGATTAGGTATACGAATATATGTTAAGTAGGTACAGTTATCATGAACATACTGTGAATATTGTAATTTACACTTTATTAAAAACTATTTCATAAAAAGTCCTATCATCCTCCGGCATAAGAGGAAGCATGATAAAAATGTGTTCTTTTTTTCGTTAAGTTTTTTGGGATCAGGTTTCTCTTTAGTTACAGCAATTTTTTCAAAATTTAAAGACACAGCTAGGTCTCTTTCGTTTTTGCGTGATGGAGTTTTCCTTATTAAATTTACTGATATTCCTGGGGTTTCTGGAAACGACGTTTTATATTTTATATATATGGCTACCTGCCTGAAAATAATTGTGGCATATGTATCTCTCGATCTTCCACAACCTTTTGATAAAAATTTTCTGTTTTTTTAATTAAATAATATGGAAACTTACTACCATACATAACTTTACATTTAAAATGTTAGCTGATTTGTCACACCTATTATAGAAAGTGTATAATGACCTCAAATAAAATTAATTACTCAAATCTAATACTATGTATATTATTATTAATATAACTTTTAACCGTAATAATAGAAAAATACTTTTAAACTTACCTTCTGATTTTTACACACACTAAAAATCACGAATAACAAATATTCTATTAATTTAACCTTACTTTATAGCTCTTTTCTAATGGTCAAATTATATATGTCCCACTAAAGACTTGGAGTGCTTCACACAATGAGAACGTCCCTATTGGTCGAAAGTCACATGTCCGTAACTGGAACTAAGCTTGATTACACATGTCCCACACAAGCGTTAGATTAAGTTACAAAATGATTTGTCCCAAACAAGAACTTAAGGCGCAAGTAAAATTTGCACATGTCCCAAAGTAGAATCCAAAAAAATATATTCAGGATACTAATTTTATTAAAAATTTTTATTAGGTGAATTATGTAGGTATTGAATAGGTAAAATAGACCATAAAGTCAATAATCTCATTTTGGGTAGAAATGGCGTATGTCCCAAAAAAGAACTAAGGCAACGATGTGACATAGAAAAAAATATGCGTTATATTAGATTTTCAAAATAATCTATTATAGATAGATATAACAAAATAAAACTATGATTAACAAATAAACGATAAAATGGAAATCAAACATATTTGATACATAAAATAAACTTAAAAACAAATTCTGAATAAAAAATAGAAGATAAAGTAAGATTACAATTTACCTTCTTCACAAATGTTCTGCGCACATATTTTTTCTACAATGAACGCAAATATGACGTCCTTTTCGGTCCCGAGATCTTGGGCAAAAGTAACAACGACGTGAACTGTGTTGGGGTTCTTCGGGCGGGAGTTCGTCAGGATATCTAAGGTAGTCGCGAATAGATTGTCTTAATTTTCTTGGTAATAGTTTATTTTCTGATCTTTGCTTCATATGATCCACCACCAAAACGTCTGCTAATTTTAAAAAAAAATTGGATCGAGTATCACCCTTGTCCAAAGTTTGGAATTGATACAATACAAATGAATTGATTCCAGCGGCATCTAACATACCATATAAAATTCTTAAAGGCCATCTTCTCGTTTTTCGGGCAGCTGTTTTTGAGTGACAAAGCCGGTCAAATGTATCGACTCCTCCCTTAGTCGAATTGTAGAACATTGTAATTTCTGGCTTTTTTGTTTCTAGATTTACATCTTGAAAATGCACAGAACTTATTAACAGCACGCATTTTTTCTTTTCTGATTCATGGGAAACTAAGGTAAGGTCTTTTGAAAAGCAAAAGCTGATGAAGGGACCTATTTGCGTTTCACATCCAAAAATTGTATAGGTATTTCTCTTTTGTTTTTGCGAAGAGTTCCTATCATAGTAATTTCATTTTCAAGCAGCTTTTGTGCTAATTCGACTGAAGAGAACCAATTATCCATCGTAACGTTGCGAGTCGTTCCTGCTATTGTATTGGTTAACTTCATGACATATTGTGTTGGAATTGCACCATCCTGAGGGTTTCTGTTTGGATCTTTTCCAGTATAGGGAATAGCAGAACCCATATAATACCATTTGTCCGGTTTGCTCGGTAAGTACATTTTAAATGGACATCGTCCTCTATAATTTAGTAGCTGCCCATCGATAGTTACATATTCGTATGGAGTATAGTTCCTTTTGCAGTTTGTTATAAAAAAATCCCATATTTCTCTTATCGGTGCGAATTTATCCCCTGCTTTTCTCTCAGCACGCGTTGTGTCATCATCAAAACGCAAGCAATTCAAAGGAAACTGAAATCGGTTTTTTGTCATTGTGTAACGAAATATTGCTACACCAAATTTTTCTGACCACATGTCTTCTAGGGAAAGATGTACATCTTTTAAAACTCCAGCGAAATAAAGAAGCCCAAACAAAGCCATAAGTCCATTTTTTTTTATTTCTTTTAGATATCTCTGTTCAGTAGTATATTTTGATTTACGAAGTTCTATTTCTCTATTTGTACTACTGACAATTATATCTAAAATCTCGTCGGTAAAAAAAAGCTGCCAAATTTCTTTCAAGTTTTTAGTGTCTTTAGCTGTTCCTTTTGGACCAGGTAAATGCAAAACAATATTTTTTGAAGAAGATCTTGTTTTTTTCTAAACTAGTGGCTGTGAGTACCACTTGAAACCATTACGACCAAAAAATTCGGCACGATCCCCTGTAGGTTCTATGTCCATAACATCCTCACTGTTTTCTATCTCTTCCTGTAGTTCTTACCATGTATATTCATCAGGTACAGATTCTTTGACTAAGACACCATCCTCGTCTTCGCTATCTTCTTCATCTAAGAACTCCAGGTCTCGTATATTTTTACTCGGATCGTCTTTGTATAGCTCGTCCCAACATGCAATCTCTGCTTTTCAGCAAATTTTTGATTTTTATCATCCATTTTCCTACAATAATATTAATTAGGACACGAAAAAAGAAAATGAACATCTAAACTTACCAGGAAAAAATTATAACGTAATCCACAACGTGGGGTCAAAACACACGGAATAGGTTATTACACATATCGCACCTTTGGGGAAACAATGACGTAAATGCAAATTTACAAAATGTTGGGAAATCGCATTTAAAGTTTTTAAGGAGCTTTAGAGTAAAAAATGAAGCACTTCTTATTGCTTCAAAGATTCTACTATTATATTTATTATTTCTTGTAGGGTCTATTTAACATCATTTAAACTCATTTTCAATAATATTTGGCAATTTTTTCTCTATTAGAAGTGCAAAAGATTGCAACTAAATTGCAAATGTGTCATTGTATCTCCAAAATTTGGACCTTAAAAAAATGTGTGGTAAAAGGCAAAAATATTTTAAACATTTACTTTATTCAGTTAAATTAAAACAAAGAAGTGTAAGAGTTGTCATAGTACATAGGGCTAATATTTGTGTTGAGCATCTTGATCAAGTCATCTTTTTTTCTTCCAGAAATAACGAACTTAGTCGTATAGGACTGTTTAATTTGTAGACCCTTCTTCTTTTGTGAACGTCCAGTTTTTATTTTAGCTGACATCCACTCTCCGTTATAATTAACTTTATAACGGTATGCATCTTCGTTTTTTCTATATTCCACCATTTTTATATCCGTCAATTTTATCTGGTCACTGTTATGATTGAAATACAATCTTTTATAATTATTATTTATTGACAAAATGTCTGACATAATTCCAACTAACTATTAACAAAACATATAATACTGGTACCAGATATAACTGGTTCTAACCTGCATCACATCTCCCCTTTTACTTCTTTCTTTCTTCTCCCCTTTTAAAATACCTTTTACCCATCTAACCTTTACGAATAAAACGTCTGTTTCTTGTATAAACTTTTCCACTTGACATTTTAATGGTATAATTTCTTTTGTTTCCTACTTCTGTAACTATTCCTAAATTATTCCATCTTTTAGTTCTTGGGTCTTGTAACCACACATTTGTTCCTACTGGGATCGGTTGAAGATCTTTAGCATTTTGGTTATAAGTTTGTTTTGTTTTTGTATTTTCCATTGCTCTGTGATCAATTAATGTTGCAAAGTCTCGCCATTTTTTAGAAATACTCTAAAATTTATTGGGACAATTGATCTTGTAGGCTGGCCATACAATATCTGCGCTGGTGAAACTCCATCATTTTTAGGAGTATTTCTCCATTCTAGAAGCCCGGCAAAAAATTTGTCCTCATTTAAATTACCTTCATTCGTGCATTTTAAAATCAGACTTTTCATTGCTTTCACTGCAGCCTCTGCGTGCCCATTGCTTTGAGCATAATAAGGTGTGGAAGGACTAAATAAAACGTTCCATGCTTTTAAAAACGACTTCGTTTCTTGTGATGAAAATTGTGGACCATTATCAGATCGAAATCTTACTGGAACCCCTGTATCTGCAAAAATTCTTCTTAAACAAGTGTTTACTTGAGAAGAGTTCGGATCTCTATTGCCGAACTGACAAACAATTGGCCATCCAGATAATCGATCTACGTAAATCATAAAGTGTTTTCCAGCGCAAGAGAATAGATCACCTGATACATCTTCAAATGGCCTGGAAGGAGGAGGGTCACACATCAGAGTTTCCTTTGAAAGCGATGGCCTTATCTGTTGACATAATTGACAAGTGTCTATTTTGTTCTTTATGTCACTGTTCATACCTGGCCAATAAACAGTTTGTCTTGCTCGTCGCTTTGTCCGTTCTATGCCTTGATGGGAGCTATGAAGTCTTTCAAGAATATATTTTCTTGCATTTTTTGGAATAACAATTTGGCAGCCTTTCATTATTATACCATCTTCATAACTAAGTTCATTTCTTACACCACACCCCAATACTGCAATAATTCGGTTTTTAAATGTTTTCGGTCCAAAGGAAACCCGCTTTTTATTTGATCGATAAGTAACTGGTATTCAGCATTTTCTTGACCATAATCACGTAGCTGTATGAGAAAAAGATCTTCTAAATGTGCTGTTTTATATGTGTCTTCTGTATTGTCAGCTATCGACACCTGTTGAATAATGAAAGATTTCATATGACAATTAGCTTCCTCTGCTAATAAGTCTTCTTCATTTGGAAATGATATTGGGAATCGTGACAGTGCATCTGGAGCAAAATTTTCAGCCCCTTTTTTCCATTGCGCCTTGAAACAGAATCCAGTTAATTTTTGTTTTAACCTCTGAATTCTTGGATTTTCTATGTTATCCACCGTATAATCATTTAAAATTGGAATTAAAGGTTTATGATCTGTGATAACAGTAAAATGATTTAAACCTAGTAGATATAATTTACATTTTGTCACAGCCCAAGTTATACCAAATAATTCAATTTCAATCATGGAATATCTTGTTTCCGTTTCCGATAAAAAACGTGATCCACACTGTATTAACTTCCATGTATTATCATGTTTTTGCAGCAAAACATAGCCTAACCCGTTTAATCGGGAAGCATCGGTATGAAGAGCTATTTCCTTATTAGGATCAAAGTGTGTCAGGACAGGTGGTTGCGTAAGTGCTTGTTTTATATCCATAAATGATTTGTCGTGAATTTGGCTCCACAAAAATAGATTTTTTACTTTAAGTAAACTTCTTAGTGGAATGGCTTTTGAACTTACTTCTGCTGAAAAATATCCTAATTGGTTTACCAATCCCATAAATGATCTCAATTCAGTTAAATTTCCTGGAGTTCTAAATTTTTGTATAGCACTTATTTTGCCTGGATCTGCTTTAATACCATCTTGTCCTACAACATAGCCAACATATAAAACTTCTTTTTTCGCGAAAATAAATTTATTCTTGTTTAAAGAAATATTTTTGCTTCTACAGCGATCCAAAAGTTTTACAATTCTTTCATAGTGACTTTGAAATGACTCGTCATGTATCAATATATCATCCACCACTTTTTCTATATTACCTATGTCCAAAATGGCTTCGTCACCTCTTCGGCAAAACTCGTCTCCCGAACATACCAGTCCCATTGGCGCTCTGAGAAATAAATATCTTCCCCAAGGAGTAAGAAATGTCGTGAGTTCTTGGCTTACTTTATCTAGTGGAAGTTGCCAATATCCGCTGGTTGCATCTAAACTTGAAAAATATTTGGAGTTGCTATTAATATTAGAAACTGCATCCCACGGAGATTTAAATGGATGAACCGGTCTCTTAACATGTTGATTTAGTTTAGTAAAGTCAACACATATTCTTATCTTACCATTTGGTTTCTGTACTACCACTAATGGACTAACAAAATCGGTTGGACCCTCTTCCACTGGTTTAATTACGCCTTTTCGAACCATTTCATCAAGTTCCTGTTTCACCTTTTCTCTCCATGCAAAGGGTATCTTCCTGGGACAGGTAATTGCAAAAGGTGTAGCATTAGTTTTAAGGTAAATATGAACTGGTGGACCATCCATTGGTTTTAATATTTCTGAGTTGAATACATCTTCATATTCTTCAATTAGTTTCTGTCTAATCTGCTCACATTGTTCTTCTGTTGGGTCTTCAGGTATTTCTGAAATTTTCAGCATACATATTTTTAATGGCTTTGGAAATTCCTTGTGTAACATTTTTAGCTTAATCATGACGTTTCGATCAATAAGGAGTTTTGCAATTCCATGACATATAAATATACGTATACTAGTAGTTACATTTTCATAGGATATTTTGCAATCTACATAGCCATAAACGTATATTTTTGAGGAATTTGCTGACTCTAATCTTAAATTAGAGGGTTGAATATTTTCATTTTGAATTGAAAGCTTATTTAAAAATTCTTTACCTGCTACTGATACTTTAGCACCTGTATCTGGAATAGCATTCAACCATACAGAAGAATCACGTTCGTCTGATTTATAACAAATTTTTACATGGATTTGGCGTCCGTTCGAAGAATTTGAAATTTCACCTACAGTGCTGATTTTTAATGTACCAATTTTTTTTAATTCATCTTCATTTTGCTGAACGTCTACATTCTGTATAGATTTTGTTCTGCAAAGTTGTGTAAAATGTCCTTTTATTTTTCATTTTTTACAGTAAAAGTTTTTTGCAGGACACTCACCTAATGATTTATGCCAATTATTGTTGCACCTTGGACATTTTTTACTTATTGGTTTACTCATTTTTAGTATTTGTGCACATTGTCCATTTTCTTCTTTTGTTGCGGCTTCTTCTGCTTCACATATTTGAATAACTTCATCAATACCCATGGCTTCAGATAACGTTCGACATTTCTTCCTTATACTAGGATCAACCAGAGCTTCAATAACATGATCTGTTAGGCATCGATTAAAACAATATGTACAAGGATCAGTAAGTTGAAAAAGCTTAAGTTTTTCTCTGTAAAAATTCATAAAAGATTCACCTTCTTCTTGTTTCCGTTGTATAAACTGGCTTCGACGCATGCGTCCATTCTCCTTTTTCTTATAATAATTTTCCAATTTATCCAAAACAAAATTTGCTGTTACATCGATTATATTTGGAATGTTTAGTACAAGTCTGATGATGTCACATACTTCTTGTGTGAAAAATGTGTACAAAAGGGCAGTTACCTGACCTGTAGAGTCTAAATTTAAACCTTGGAGCATAAAAAAATTTTCAAATTTATTTCTCCAGTCCTTAAATTGGCCTAAATTTATATTTTCTACCAGTTTCTCTGGCCCTGGAACACCATTGGGAATATGTAGTCCTTGTGAAATATTTAACGATTTATTTTTCATTTGATATTCATCAGGAACACTCTCTTTTTCCACTGGTTTGTCATTACTATTTTTATTCTCAAACACACCTAACAGTATATTCTTTAAATCTGCCAACTGCACGGAAAAGTTTTCTTCTGGACTTCTTAGAGCATCTCCAGTTCTATCTTCCAATTCCTTTAAACTATTTTGTGTATCTACAATAGTATTTTTAAAGGTAAAATTTGGTCTTCCTGACTGGAATTCTCCAACGTTTTAGCCGTCTTTTTTGATTTAGGCATTCTTACTGATTTTATTACTTAATTTATTGGATTTAATATACCGACTGCGCCATGTTATGATTGAAATACAATCTTTTATAATTATTATTTATTGACAAAATGTCTGACATAATTCCAACTAACTATTAACAAAACATATAATACTGGTACCAGATATAACTGGTTCTAACCTGCATCACAGTCACCATTTTCGGTCTTTACAATATTTAGGCCTATATTTTCTGCAAGAGCCTTAATATCGTAGAAATCACTAAAATTTAACTCATGAACTTCCATTGGGTTTCCGTTCTTTTTTGCTGTACATATGAGACATACCTACGTACTGAACAGGTACATAAATAGGCCCCGACTTTTAATATTTTTTTCAATTAGTGAATGGGCAGCATCCCGTTCATTCAGGGTGTGTCCCTTTATGAGATATTTGTGCGTAATACTATTTATGTTAAGCGTGGTAACAGCATAAAAATACAGACTTAGAAGAAATCTAAAAAAAGTAAAGTGTAGTCAAAAGAATTATTAATGACCTAAAACAATAATTAGTGATACTTACCGATTTTTTTGTTGCCCGCAACAATTATCTGAATAAAAGATGACGTCGGAATTTGGATAATTTTTTTCCATCACCTTTAAGTACTTTAAGACACAAGTGCCAATTTCAGTTGCACCTCTATTTCCTACTCCTTCATGCCAAAAAAAAACTGTTAATTTGAGCTTTTATGTCCGCTATGTGAAAAGGAAAATTAAATAAACCAGATAATCTAAATAAACATAGCATGAAATATTAACTCACCGTAAAATTATAGCAGTTAAGTTTGGAATGATAGAAAAATGTCGAAGAGTTTCCAATTGGTACAGGCATCACTGCTTGTAGGACATAAATTGCAACTATTTGATTGTTTTCTTTCTTACTATTTTCAATATCTTTCGCCTTTTCTTGCCTACTTAGTTCCTTTTCTTCTTGATGACTTCTATACTTTTCTTCCTGTGCTAACTTTTCATCTTCGTTGAAGTTGTTATGATAAGACACGCACTCATCGCACTGATCTTTTTTCGGTACGTGGAATCCAATGTTGAACGGTGTATTGAAAATGCGAAAGTATGCATCATAATTGGCTGATGGCTTTCTGATCAACCCTGATAGCACAAAATATTTTAAAAATATTTTTTTAAAATATTTATTTAATATTTGCGTGACAGATTTTTAAATATTTATTTTATATAAATTATAAATATTTATTTAATATATATTATAAATATTTATTTTATATGTATTTTAAATGTTTAGTTAATATATATTATAAATATTTATTTTATATGTATTTTAAATGTTTATTTAATATTTATTTAATTTTTTTAATGTAATATTTGAAACATTTATTTTACACTTTTTTTAAATTATTTATTTTATATAGGGCGCGTTCGTTTTTTTACGTCAGATTAATCTGTTAGTATGTGAAATAGAAATATACAAATATTCAAGAAGGAGAAGGATAGCATGAACAAAAATTCCTCAATTCATATCATCTTTTTGCTCGATCATTCTTCCTGGAGCAAAAAGATGACAAGCTTGACAATTCTTTGACATAAATTTAGGAATTATTGTTCATGCTATCCTTCTTCTTGAATATTTGTATACTTCTATCTCATATACTAACAGATTATTCTGACGTAAAAAACGAACGCAGCCATAGTAATATACTAACTAAATAAAATATTTATTAAATAATGTTTGTACACAAAAAACTAAATTAGAATGTTTATTTTTTTTTGTATTTTTTAAGACTTGTATTTTTTTGCATGGAGGCATGTAGAGAAATTTGCCTTTCACTGTGGGTGGAGATTTTGTTGGCTTTACAATGATTTATTTTCAGATTCCTCTACATGCATCCATGCGACAAATACAGGGCTCCAAAGAAATACAAAAAAAAATAATATGAATTACTTTTATTATCTCCTGATGAAGAGATCTCTTTTCAATGGGAGTAAAACTGATGGTTGTTTATAAAAACAGTTTTGGTAGACAAACAATTTATTTTAACTAGAAATATAAAAAAAAATCTTATATAAGTATTAACAATATTTATCTTAATCTGTTTCTTGATCGACTTCTTGATCTTGACTGTTGTCTCTGAAAAATAAAATAAATTAAAATCGAATATAACAAAAATTGTGGTTGTAAGTTGTAAAGTTTTACGCAATAATTTTAATAAAGGAAGCAATAGTACCTGTCAGGTCTATCTTTTGGAGGTCTTGACTTTGCTGTCGCCAAAAATAGAGCAACACTCTTTTTTATTTCATCCTCGGTTGAAGAGGGGTGACGTTTTCTTGTAGCGACTATAAATTAAAAAAAAAAAAAAATAAAATTCATATTTTTCATCTGTAAAAGCAACTTATGAATAACTAGTACTCACCCAAAAGGGCATCATATATTTTGAGGCCACAAAATGGTAATTTTTTCTTTTTTCCTTGGTCCGAGTACTTCAGGGCCAATTGCTTGCCAAATAATTTATTCATCATAAAATAAACAGTTTTGTGAGGAGTATTTCCTCCGACTAGGTATAAACTGTTGACCTAAAAAAAGGCGCGTTAACTGCTAGTTTGGAAAGCCTATACACGGACACAAACATGGACATAAAGCTACAATAAAATTATTTACCGGATAAATACGTAAAATTGAGAATAATTTCTCTAAACCACCTGAAAATTCCTTATACTATAAGGGTTTGAACAAATCATGGTAAAACAGCTATTCTCCGGGCTATATGCCCCTCCGAGCGCTGGATTACATACCTACCAAAATTTGCCGTATTTTGACTAACACTGTTAGACAACAAAATACTTTGTTTGACTGCAAGAAACTACCAGGACCAGGAAGAAGGAAGCTTTTTCTTTAGTTAGGATGTCGTTACCTGCATACCGGTTCCGAACTCTTAGTTCTCATCAGTACAGGATAAACGAACATACCCACCTTCCGAAACAGCGTATCCTTAAAGCTAACTCTGTCGAACTGCATAAGCAGTATAACACAGGCAGCGCCATCCATTAGCAGTTTCAAGCAGTCGGAGTAGAATTTACCGTGAGGTAAAGTTATTAAAGCAATGAAAGAAGTCTACTTGTCGGGGGTACATATAAATAAATACGTAAAATTGAGAATAATTTCTCTAAACCACCTGAAAATTCCTTATACTATAAGGGTTTGAACAAATCATGGTAAAACAGCTATTCTCCGGGCTATATGCCCCTCCGAGCGCTGGATTACATACCAAAATTTGTCGAATTTTGACTAACACTGTTAGACAACAAAATACTTTGTTTGACTGCAAGAAACTACCAGGAAGAAGGAAGCTATTTCTTTAGTTAGGATGTCGTTACCTGCATACCGGTTTCGAACTCTTAGTTCTCATCAGTACAGGATAAACGAACATACCCACCTTCCGAAACAGCATATCCTTAAAGCTAACTCTGTCGAACTGCATAAGCAGTATAACACAAGCAGCGCCATCCATTAGCAGTTTCAAGCAGTCGGAGTAGAATTTACCGTGAGGTAAAATTATTAAAGCAATGAAAGAAGTCTACTTGTCAGGGGTACCTATAAATAAATACGTAAAATTGAGAATAATTTCTCTAAACCACCTGAAAATTCCTTATACTATAAGGGAGGGGCATATAGCCCAGAGAATAGCTGTTTTACCATGATTTGTTCAAACCCTTATAGTATAAGGAATTTTCAGGTGGTTTAGAGAAATTATTCTCAATTTTACGTATTTATTTATATGTACCCCTGACAAGTAGACTTCTTTCATTGCCTTATTTACCGGATACTTAGTAAAATAATTATATTATAAGTGATGCTACTGGATTTAATAAATTCTAAAAAAGTTTACTTACTAAATTTTTAAAATTTTCCTTGCTGGCCATTTCTGCTTCTAAATCATCAACAGCAGCTGTAGTTTTGCAAGGAAGTTTGTTATTGGTAGTATCTTCATTAGGAATATTAGACACTGCATTAGCAGTTACAATATTTTCAATCCTATCCACCACTTTTCTTAATTCTTGTATTTCGAATGTAGTATTATATATTTCTGACATAAGGGTCGTAAAGTCTAAAAAGATGCAAGCATATTTATAACTATTCTGGTTTACCTAGTTTAAATTATAAAGTTTTATTTTGACCCGAAATAAACAACCCCGAATATAAAAAGTAAGCGACTAACATTAACCATTAGAAAATTACAAACCATTATTTTCGATTCGCTGTAAAGAATTCCTAACAGGTAGGGACAGTGGGGTTGCTCGTCCAGTGGGTGTCCCTAAAACACCAAAACAACAGGTTTCAAAAAAACAAAAACATATTTTAAACTTGGTCAGGTTTTATTATGGAAAAGAAGCATTATTTATGCTAATATAAATATCACTTACCTAATGAAGATACGTTGCTAGTTGATGCTACTTTGCTAGCTGATGCTACTTGTCTAGTTGATGTTACTTTGCTAGTTGATGCTAAATTTGACATTGACGGCGATGATACAGTAGGAGTAAATGAACTATTGTTACATCCTAAAAAAATATTGCAAATAATAATCAATATTTTTAAAAAATGTTACCCTTACCTAATTCCTCGTAGAAATTCTCTCTGATAAGACCACCACTATATGAACCAGTTTGTTTATTTAATTTTGTCCTTTTCTTTGAATTTGTTACTAAAAGCATGATTAAATTTATGTTAATATACATATTATATTTAGAGCCAATATTTCAGTTGGCACTTAAGTTTCTCTTAGCCTATACCGCAAGTTCAAAATAATTTGTCATTTACAGTGAGCGGCAAAAATAATTTTAAAAATTAACAATTTTTTTGTAAGTCTATTTGGTTTGCCGCTTACTCTAACTAACAAATTTGGCAGGATGAGTTCCTGACAAGAATTTTGAGCTTGTGGTATAAGTTGCTGTAGACTGTAATAAATATTATGCCAACCACTGAAAGCGTCACTTAGGTTCAGAAAATCTTAACTGTCAATTGAAATACTCACCCTTACTATGTATATTGCATCAAGGGACAAAAGTAGGCTTTTTACAGGCAAATACCTAATTAATTTTTACCTCAAAAATTACAAGAGAATAAAGTGTTTGTCCCGTGACGCCCACGATAGGTCTACATTTTCCATTCTTGAAAAACAAAGTAATTACACGACCCAAGTACTTACAACTACTAAGTGGTTCATTATCGATTGATTCTTCGGATGATGTACTATCATTGCTTTCGTAAATCCGTTTCGTTTTCATTCGTATTCGTTTCCTTTCTGTGGCTGTTTGCTCATCCGCTGTTTCCAAATTTGAAGTTTATTGGCCTCTGTTACAGAGATCCTTGGCTACGCTTAAGTCTTTTACAGCTTCTGCTTTGCATACTGCTTTTAACCATTCAAAATTTTCATTTATTGGCGTACAAGTGTCAATACTCTTTCTGATTTTAAAGGAATTTGTTGATGTAGGATATTTATATTTTGTTTTGGTGTCATTTCCCCAAGAACTTGGTACATAATCTATTAGATTTTCTTCACACCAGACAACGACGTCCCACGATTTTTCCATTGTAGAAAAATATTTTTCTAAAAAATGCAGTCAAAAGGTAGTAGTAGGTACTTAGTTACGTCAAGTAACACCCTGTATAACGACACTACTTTTATTGTTCCAGGTAGTAGTGATAAAAATATAAATTTACAACCAATTACAACCATTAAAAATTATAATATGTACATTATTAAAGCTAAGAAAAAACTAATTATATCTGTGAAATTTCCGAAATAAAAAAAATATAATACTTAATTTGTATGAGGAAAAAAATTTAATTTTACATAATATCAATACCTTTTCGCCAGAAAATCGTAAGTGTAACTACCAAACCACCAGGCAACTTCCAGCAAATTATTGTAAAAGAAGGAAAAAAAACTAATTAAGTATAACGACTTCAGTAATTCATATGAAAGCATTACTGAAAGAACTGCGTACTGTAAAATTTACTAAATGTAAATGAGATATTATGGCAAAAAGGTATCGATAAAATAAAAGTACAAACAATTGGTAATTATGCATAACAACTTTAAGACGATATTAAATATTTAAGTGCAAAATTTCAACAGCTGTGTAGTAAGAACAACACTTTAGCACCAAAACTTTTAAATTTAGTTCGTTTATTGGTACATTTATCACATCATTAAAAAGTTTTTAAATTAAATATACTCCTACTTCTTTCGAACATATTGGGTATGTATATAAACTCTTAAGTTCACTGCTAATATACCCCACTACACAATTATTGCTAGAGTTCCAATCCATAACTTTTAAAATTAATCCGTTGTGTAATAACACAAAACAATCACTTTTACTGACAGACCCAAATTTAATTTTAGAATTTGCCAGTTGTATATACTTTAAAGAATTATTTATGTAAAACTTACTGGTTTGATTTCTTTCAATATTTACAAACATATTTGAGGTTTCAGAGAAACGTCGACAAATTTGTTGTAATGGTTGATTTGGTTTTCTAACATATTTTTTTATTTTGCCCAAAAAATTTTCAAAAGGAAAACAACTGATTTCATTTAGGGTAGTCTTAAAATGTTTTACATCATCAGCCAAGTGTAAAAGACAATGCACATTGTAAATACACGCTTCTGTACCATACAACCTTGGGAAATTTTTTACAAAGCTTAGCAGTAGCTTTTCAGCCATAGATATCCAATTATTTAATTTTAGAAATTTAAAATTAAGTAAAATTCTAATTGCTACATGGAATAGCAAGAAATGTTCATAAAGATTCTTCTCTAATATGTTTAAAAAAATAGTTGGCCCTAGATATAACAATATTAAACGAAATTCCGTTGCTTTGAATCGAAGCACTTCATCCAAAGACCGTGGTTTGCGCGTAAAATCTGAAGGAATTCGAGAAGCGCAAAACCGCAGTCTCTTCGAAAGTTTCATTTTACAGGTTGGGAGCATCCTTTCTTAGTCCAATATAAGATTAATTTTCTCATAACCCCTAAACAACACAAATGCATGTAATCTAATGCGAAGTCTTTAATAATATTAATATTTCTAATATTTAATAACGGAGTCAAAGTTGTATGGTGTTCAGGACATGACTTATTTTTAAAATCATCATGTGTACGATCCCTTGAAAACAAATCTGTGTACACTATTCTATTTTGATAATAATTTCCTTTTTGAATACATCGGTCACAGCCAAACTTTCCATTATGACCAATAGTACCTTTAGCAAATGAACGAGCTGGAGCATCACATGTAAAACCCAACAGATTAACTTTAATAGTTATGGTCTCAATAGCTATTCCATTTGTTAATAACTCATTTAGCTCTAGTACAAATTTTCCAAAATAAGTATCAATAGAATTTGGCTTAGAGCATCCACAATATATTGCAACTGGAAATGGTAAAAATCTACTAAAATTTTTACTATAAACTCTACATAACAAGGGCCACAGTTGCTTATTAGAGCTCTTAAATAAAGGTAGACCATCATACATTAAACATTAAATAAATGCCACATTGCAAAAATTCATTTTTTACATCAGGTATTTTAATGTACAAGTTTAAGGTATGTAAAATACCAAAATATATAAACTCATCCCCATAAGTTTTATCATCATTAGTAAAGTTGCTTATTTGATTATTTCTTTTTGTTCCCAGTAAACTTCTACTATCTAATGGTAAACTAACCTCAGGCAAAATGTTGTTAAGTCCTTTAAGTAGTGTATTGCACTGTGTTAAATTCACATTTTGTTCCAGAGTCCATTTTTTTAAAAACTCTTTGAGAGCTTTACTTTTATTACAATTGGTGTATATCGAGGACAAATCTGATACACTATTTGTTAGTTCCCTAGAGTTCTCTGTGGCGTTACATGGAACAGTTATTGGTTTACAGGAATTACTACTAACAATATCTAAGTTACTTTCTTTACTAAAATGTATTGTATTTGGCGATTCTAATAAAACAGATTGCTTGTTATTTATTAAAGACTCCTTCATTTTCTTTAATCTATACCTCGCACAGTAAGTGGAGTTTCTATATTTCCTATTCATTTTTAATTCGTGTGCGGATAAATCTAAGAAATCGTAAGCAATAAATACAAACAATATTCATCATAATCTGCCTTGCTAATCTTGCTATGCTATTCCCACAACAGAGTCAACATGGAGTCAACAGACACGTAACCGCAATGACCCGGTAAAACTGCTCAAGACAAGGATTTATCCTCGGGTTTATCGATTGTCATTCAGTATCTATGCGGTAAACACAACACTAAAAAGTTTATTTTCAACACTCAACAGATATTTGTTACGATTATTGAGTAAAATAACTGAAATCTTAACAAAAATACAAAATCTTCGTCAGCGTCTGGCTTTCCAACCTTAAAAACAAAACGTGACGAGACGACAATACGAAACGAAAGGAAAACAAGACAAACGGACACGCGCCCGATTGCGGGCGTGTCTTCTCCATAAGGAAGACAAAGACAGGCGGTAATCCGACGGGTTCGACAATTCATCTGAGCACGCACCTGACAGCCACACACGTTTACGCGGCAAATTTAAAAACTATCTTTCCATAAAATAGGCAAATAAAATGTGTACTATAATACAAAATATACATGTATTTGTTATTTAATTCTCTCTTAGAAATTGTGAAGTCATTAGTAAATGATATATAAAGTAATATTCTCCACAAATATTTTTTGAAAGTATTAATTGTTTTTGCTAAAAACAGAACAAAAATTTTTTCTCAAATCAGCATTTGAAAAAAAAATAATAATAGTAATAATAATAAATAAATATTATTATTATTATTATTATTATTATTTGGTCTAAGTAACATTTTTTATAATTAATATTATCAGTTATTAACCCAGTATGACAGAAGACAAAAAAGTGCATACCTAAACATGATTTCCAAAATATTTATTTAATATTAGTTAAATATTTGCGATAAATATGTTTTTAGAAATGTTTTCTAAATATTATTGGTTAAACAAAAATTATGGAGTTCTTTAAGGAACTACGGAAATCACTGCAATTGTAATACAGCCAGATTCTCCAACGCTAGGTCGGTCTAATTTGACAACCGAAAGTTTTAAACTGACAACTGTAAGAATAAGACAACTAAATTTTATACTACGAATTTATTTCGGAGCTTTTTCGCAAATTTGTAAAGACAAGGGCAATTTTAGTACGCACTTTCCACAATAATAGAACTAAATTCACTCTAGCAACCCATTCCAAGATGAAAATCATTTTAAAACCAAGCAAATCGCTGAAATATCCGAATAATTCATAACTTTTCAATGACGTCTTATTAAGAACGACAGGACAAAAACTTGTCAAAACATAACTGGTCAACTAGAAGATCTTAATTTAAACCAGTACTAAATCTTAAACTTTCTTAGTGAATCTGGACGTTAATGTCTTACTATCGATGGTATTAATTAATATAATTTATGAATGTACAGAATACATAATTAACGCAATTTAACTTAATTTTACAATATTTATTTAATATTCCCTTAATATTTGCAACAAATATTTTTTTGAAAATATTTTTTAAATCTTTTATTTTGCTAAAAAATATTTAAAAAATATATGAATATTTATAAAATATTTATAAAATATTAAGTGCTATCAGGGAAATTACGCTCAGACACGAAATTTCGGTGCATTTCTTATAAATGCTTTTTTTGAATTCATCGGCTGTCTCTTCATTCTTTTTAAATGACGAGAAGAATAAAATTTTCCACTTGATTTTAAATTTGTCTGTAACAATTATTTAAATTTAAAAGTAAAAAATGCAGATATAGGTTAGGTTGGGGCTTGAGAATTCAAAGCAGTATTTAAAACTATTAACTTACCTTAAAATTTTCGTCATTGAACTTCTCAGACATTATGGCTACACAGCTTGGATACAATAACAAAAAACAATATTTTAAAAAGATGCTACGCACCCACGCAGAAAATGTAGATGTATTTTAGACTGAAGATTGAAGTAGACAGTAAATGGCGGTGCACGGGCACGACTTTCCGGATATAATTACGTCAAGCAAGAGGACCGCGAAATTAAAAAAAAGGAAACGCTGTCAAATCGTCAATCCACAGAAAATAAAAAAGGGTTTGCAGAGGCGTGCTCGATTGACAAAATTGGAACGATCCGGATCAGTTTACGAACTTTAAGAGAAATACGTAATTGAATCAAAAATGGTAGTAGAAAAAGATAAAATAGCATTAGTGTGTCGTAAAGTGATACGGATCGACCCAATTTTTGTCAATCGAGCACGGCTCTGGTTGTCAATCAATCATCCATCAACAGCAAACCACGTTACGAATTGCGACGACACTCTGGGGATGTGTTCAGATAAAATACCGTGAGTTATTTATTATTCAGTAAGGGTAGCGAATTCGTGTCATTACTATTTATTTATTTTTAAACTCACAGGTTTACAAATTTTTGTTTTTGTTAATTAGTTTATTAAATGATGGCAATGCTTTATTGCATTTCTACTGTCAATAAAGTTTGTGTTTTCAATTTTTCAGACAATGTTATTAAAACCTTGTATTTACGAGTACTTTTTGTAATGAGTAAACATTTTCGTTTTCAGTAAAAAAAGCATTTTTTTATGGTTACGTAAAAATGTTATTTCGGAAATATGTACGAAATTTTACTGGAACGTTTTATTTACAAATATCATTTTGATGACGAACAATCATTTCCTTGTAGAACAAAAATAAACATAGTGCCTATGTTACTCGAAAAATGGTATTTTAATGGTGGACGAAGTGTTGTTACAACGTTGTATTCACAAATATTATCTGGTAGCTAGCAAATATTTTTGTACAAAGCTAAAGTAACATTATTTCCATGTTGCCCAAACTATATTTCTGTAGACGAAGGATTGAAATATTTTCAAAATGATTTATCAAAATGTGGGTTATCACATAACAATTTTTTTTGTAATTTCTTTTTTAGATTAGTGGATTTCCAGATATACTTGGGTGCATTGATGGTACTTATATACCATTGAGAACTCCCGCACATAAACTTAGATCGACATACACTAATAGACATGATATGCCCTCCTTAACATTGCAAGCTATATGCGATTATATCGAAGAGTCTTTTTTGATGTATTTACTGGAGTTCCCAGTAAAATACACGATGCAAGAGTTTTTAAATTGTCTTACATATCAAAAAAACTACCTAATATTTATGGAGATAAATGGCATATTTTAGGAGACTCAGCCTACCCCTTAAAAAATGGCTGCTTACACCCTACCGTGACTATGGTAATTTAACTCCTGAACACAACAACTAAGGTAGAGGCACCAGTAGCTGACAGGTTAAGAATTTTTTTCCATAAATTAATTTATGTCTATGATTTACAGAAGTATGCATAACATATTTGGTAAATAAAACAATACTACATTAGCAAATACATTTTTACTATTAGAATGTTCAAAAACGGCTCCGTGAATTTTTCAAATAATGTTTTGAAAAAAACTGAATTGTCAATATGAGGAGTAAACCTTTACCTGACACAAAGCGAGCCTATGCCTGACAGGCATGTATTTTGGATTAAACAAGTTGGTTTTAGTATTTTTGAATTAGAACCATTTTCAAAAATCAACAAAAAAGGTACGGACACAAACAGTAATTATTATTGTTTAGCACATATGTGTACCTAATGAAACTTATAAAACATAATCAAAACATTATTTTTCATTATAGGTTTATCAAATACATATCTGACCCTTTCGCCTGCAGATACAATTTTGGGAGGGTTTAACAGCCCAGCAATTTGGTCAGATTTGACAAAAGATACTACATCCTTATCGTCAGCGACAACGGTCTTTTTAGCGGTGTCTAGGCATTTTAAGGCCATCACACTTACATCATTGAATTTAATCTCCTGGACAATACGAACATAAATAAACTTGTGGGTAAGTCTCCCCCCCCCCCCCCCCCCTCCCACACACACACACATAAACGAGCCTGTTGTTAGCTGCTTCTTGTCTTTAAATTCACCGATCTCCTCATATTCTGGTTCTTCGTCCTCATACCAAGGAGAATCGTCGGATTCCATAAAGTTCACTTCCTCTCCTGATTCTTCTGATGATTCCGATGATTCCGAACACCGCTTTTTTATGATTTCTTTTTTCTAAGTTTTGCCTTTTCTCTTTTTAGTTTTCGTTCTTGTTTTTCTTTCTCCAATTTTTCGTGTTCCTCTTTTTTCTGTCTATTAAAATCTTGCCATTTTTGGGAAGTAATTACAGTGGGAACTTTGTGTTTTTTGCTTTTGGACACTGATGACTTTTCTTTTTTTCGCTCAGACCAAAAAAGTGCTTTTTTAAATTGTGTTGGTAGGAACACCTCGGGAGACTTTTCTGTCATGTTTACAGGTTCTAATAGTTTTAGTTCTTTAGATTTCAAAAGAGTTGAATGGGCTAAAAGCACTTTTCTTTCAAGATCAGGGTCAGGTACAGTTATTTTCATTATTGGTGTCATATTGGTGTTCGCTTCAGTTTTTCTTATTGCAGTGTTTGTCAGATTGCCTTCAGTGCTTTCTTCTATTATTCTATTATCTCTATCGCCACCTACGGATGCATTAATTTCTTGAGTCACGTTTACCGATTGATTGTTCAGTATTTCATTTTTACTGGTTCTTCAAATTGTAAATAAAGATGTATCTTTGATATGACCATCCCAAACATATGCACTTGTAGTAAATACCACCAGTTTCTCTTTGCCAATATAATATTCCAAAGTTTGAAATACGGCCTCGTTACTGGGAACAAACGTTTTGGATCCATTAAGTTGAGGTTTCGTTGCATCTTTGTTTTTTCAAATGCCACTGCGCCTGCATTCCATGGTATCAATCCACATTTTCTGAAACCATTAGCCAAAATCTCAGGAGTTATTCGTTCTGCTAACACTTCTTTTAATATAGTTGCCAAGTCATGTCGTTTAAATTCGGAATCTCATTTTCTAGCTTCCAACTATAAACTTTCTCTTTCCAGCCAGCCTTAAGGGTTTTAAGGGTCTAAGGGTTGAAGCAGATGGGTGGCGTTAGAAAAGAGGGCGATAAGAACAATGCCATTTTTGGAGCAAAAAGTACTGAGATGAATAGACATGTGAGATGAGTGGCCATCTACAAACAGAAGAACTGGGAGGGTAATGTTTGATTTTATCAGCCATAGGTGAAATATGTTGGTGATGTACTCATAAAAACGTTCTGCCGTCATCCATCCTGACTCTGACCGGCCAATACGCCACTCTTTTGGAACACTTTCTGCCAAAACCGCTGGAATTCTGGTATACCTAAAAATAATTAATGGAGGTGCTACTGCTCCTGCTACGTTGCAGTTCACCAATACTGTAAGACATTCCTTCTCGTCGTTATTCGCAGCCTGGTAAATAGATTTGTCACCTCTAGGAGCTAATACTTTCAATCCTTTAGGATTTAAAAAAAAGCTGACTCGTCTGCGTTGAAGACACGGGATGGATCATCAAGAATATCAAAAAGATTTTTGGACATTAAGGGAGGTAGTGGAGGCAAATACGGCCCACCTTAACGTAATTATTTTTTTTTTCATTGAACATAAATATTTTATGGAATATATTTTTTATCAGCATAATAGATAAGTATGTGGCTGACATACGTATAAAATTTAGCCTGGTCAGAAATGATTTGTAATAGATTCATATGTAAAAATTCTTTGCACTGCACTTGGGCCATATTACCAATCTGGGCGGATTATATGGCACACGGTAAAAAAAATTTAACTTAGGTAGATTAATGTAATTTTATTTCGTTTTCAGTTGTTTTCAAAAAATTAGAAACAATAACGTTTATTAAACTAGTCAGGAACATAAACAAACATGGCCGGTATTAAAACATTGAATTAAATAAAATATTCAAACTTAACCTAGATTTAACAATATAAAATAAATTAAAAAAAAAAATTAAAATTCTTCCAAACCTGACTCTTCTTTTATTGTTCCGAGGACGGAGGCGGCATTTCCCCTTTGGATTGCCATTCCGATCCTTTGTGTGATGAAGCTTCGAGCTCTTTTATCTGGTAATTTTTGGCTTATTTCTGAAATAAGTTTTTTAGCTTCATCACCCCAAGGACCGAAAGTTTCTACCGCAAAGGGGACAAAGATGTATTTATCTTCTAAGACCCGGTATTTATTATGTTTCTTTTGCTCTCCAATGTATGCAGCCTGACCTGCGCTCTTAGATGTTTTGTCTATATAAGTAGTTGCTAAGGTATGGCTACAAGTAGCATCCCAAAGTAACTCCTTTCCCAACTTCCATGGAGTTAAAGTCATTCCATCCACTCGTTTTCCATCGCTTCTAGAAACCCCCAACGGCTCTAAAACAGCTGGATATTCAGCTGAAATAAGAGCTCGCTTGATAATTTCATTGATCTGCCTGTGTCTAGAAGACCGACCTGCGCTTTTTTTGCAACTTAGCCCATGAGAGCCATAAACGTCTGCTTTTTCGCCGCAAACGCAGGTGTGCTCCGTATAGACAGGCAGACCGAGTCTCAAAGCGATAGAAATTCTGAAAGTTGTGTTGTTTAGAAGATTACCTGTATTTGTAGATGGAAGAGCATTCAGCCAGGAGTTACTTTCGGGTGCTTGAAGAGCTAAAAAGCGTGCTCTGTCTGTGATGGATTTAAAATTATTGAAAAGGTGTTCGTAACGAACTTGACACATTTTCAAATCTAAATCATGTTGTTTTAAGTCATTAAAATTTATCGGTATATTTTTTGACAAATCACAGAGGTTAAGCCATTCAGATAAACATTCGTTAAAATCTAAGTCCTTTAAATTTGAAATATAATTTGGGAGAAGAGTATCAACTAAATTTTTTACTGTATTTATTGAGCCTAAAAAAGCTGAAAAAGAAAGTGTATTTAGGTCTCTGATTCCCAAACCGCCCAGTTTGACTGGTAAAGTGCTTTGTAGCCATGAAATATTATTTAAGTTACAGTTCGTAATGTCTTGCAGCGAAAATTTTAAAATTTCGTCGTATTGTGCCATAGAGTCAGGAAAACTCCAACAAGGCACACAACGTAAAATATAAGAAATCTTAGGAATTCCGAAAGAATGTTTTAGTAAAAAGTATGCGATGTGAGAATCTAAAAATTTCAATTTTTGATAAATGGTTTGTATAAATTCAATTTTTTCTCTTATCTTAGATTCGATTTTTTCTTTAACAAATGGACAGCCAAGGTAGCTAAACTCTTTTTTTGGAATTTGTAGAAGGTTTGGGGCAAAATCAAGAAATTTAGACTTTATTTGTAGTGGGTTTTCTGAATTTACTGAAAGTTCACATTTTTCAAAATTTAATTCTAAACCTACTTTAGAACTTGAAAGTACTAAATTTTTTAAATCATCTAAGACGTTATCCGGATCACCTGCAATTAAACCGTCATCCAGATACCATAAATTTATTTCAGATTTCATTAGGTTTATTAGAGGATGAATAACTAAACAAAAGAGGGGAGGTCCTAAAGGATCACCTTGCTGAACTTCTCTCTGTGATAAAATTTGCTGATTACCAAAAGAAAGTAAAGATTGATTTTTATAGCATTGAGAAATAAAAGGAAAAAATTCAGGAATGTACTCTTTTACTCTGGATAAAATTGTGCTTCGATTGACCATATTAAAGGCATTTTTAAATCTATTTTCAAAATTGCTTTGTCATTTTGATGAAGATGTTTTAGAAAACGCCTCATTGTGTGGGCTGCTGCCTCCGCTCCGCATTTAGTTCCGAAACCTAACTGGTTTGGACGAAAAATGTTCCCTAAAGTATCATAAATTCTGTTGCAAATAACTTTAGCTGCTAAACGGCGAAGACATAAACCCACAGCAATAGGTCGTATTCCACCATCTTTTTTGTTAAAAGCACATAGGTTTGCTCCATAAAAAATTTGACAAACGTCATTTGGTAGTATGCCTAAAAAAAGATGACTAATGAAAGACGAGAGAGATACTGATAATTTTGAAGAAAATTTATCAAGTCCATCACCTATCAGGTCTTTAAGATGTCTTGGCGTGAGCGAGTCGATGCCTCCGGAAGAGCCAGGCTTAAAAGAAAATATTGTTTTTCTAATTTCAGCAACTGAAACATTAAAGTTTGTTTTACTTCTTTCAAAAACTGGGAAATCTTCATTTTCTAATGGTTTTGGGTGTTTTGATTTTAATTTGTTAAGGGTATCTTCATCTCTTGATGCCAATGTTTCGTCGGAAGTAAGGATTCTTATAGCATTCTTGATATCTCCGTCAGAAATTTTTGGGCAAATCTTTTTATTTATCAAGTTGTTGTCAATTTTTTTAGTAGATTTTAACATTTGTTTTGTAACTTTTGGGGTGTATTGTACTAGCAACTCGGAAATGGGTAAATTTTTGTTCTTGCACCGTAAATTTAAGTTGTTTTTTACCAAAGTTGTCAATGTATATTTACGATTTTCCTTTGTTTTTGGTGGTATAGGTAAAACTGCATAAGGGAATAAGAGGAGGTTCGTCCAAGAATGCAAATCATTTTTCTCCACACATTTATCAAGCAATGAAGAAAGTTCTTCTGATATTGAATTTCTTGCTCCCTTGGGAATTATTTTGATTATTGAAATTGTAGACTTTAGAGATGAAAAATAATTACATAAAAATGCAACGTCAAAATCATTTTTTTCTTCAGATTGAAAAGAAATTATTGAATTCGTTTCATTTTCTAAATCAGGTGAAGAAGCGGTTACATTTTTTTCAAGATCAGTAATATTATTAACAAATGTATTATGTTTTTCTTCACTGACTTTATTCGTTTTATAACTATTATTTTGAAATTCTAAACTTTGTGTAAATTCTTTATCTTTGTGTATTTTCCTGTTGTGAATATTCAACCCATTTTTATTTTTAAATGTTTTACCACAAAATGAACAGAAATTTTCTTCGGAGGAACAAAATGTTTCAACTTTTTCATTATTCTTTAATTCTGAGATATAATCAAAATGTCCTGCATTAGGGTCGCCAGAGAAAAGTAAGCAAACTGAATCTTTGTGTATTTCTTTACTAATAATAATTGGTCTATGATTTAAGTTTATTGTATTTTGGATCTTTTCATTACAGTTGTAAATATATACCTTGAAATTAGTTTTATAAATTTCGGAAAGTGCTAGACATTCTAAAGACGTTCCATAGACACCATCGCTTAACATTTTTGAACAGTACTCGTCTTTGGTTATATCGGGAAATTCAAGAAAAGAGTTAAGATTTTCCCAGTTCGATTTTATATACTCCACTGCATCTTTTCGAAGATTATTATGGTTCCTTTGATGATTAAGAAGGTAATAACTAAAAGCTCTGAATAAACAGTTTCCATCTCCTTTAATATTTATTTTCTTAAAAATTGTCATTGGTTGACAATGTCAGTGGCATATGTTGACAAGTTAAAATTTCCATCAAAAATAAAATTCCAAAAAAATCAATTTTTCTTGTTTTTCTTTAAATAATGGATCAAACTTCAAATTTTTCTTTAAATATCAAATTTCGCCGTTAATTTGGCGGCCTTCTCTATCTGCCCTATGGACAGATCAGGTCTTGTTTTTTTAATAATCCCCTTAATGGGGATGGCGGCCTTCTTGGCCCAAGCTCCGCCCCTGTTCAAAGTAGGGACGCAACTAAAAACCTGCTCACTCTGAGCAGAAATAGTAGTGCTATCTGCACTACTACGCCATACCTGTATGGCTGACTGCCATTTAGGCAGCTTTAAGAGGTCTATGACCCCAGCATCATAAGGCTTGAAGGTAGCCTTTTGTCTTTTTGTGACGCTTCTCGTCACAACTTTTAAGCCAAAACTCTTTTGGCCAACCCCCGAACCGGTTTTTTTCCCAAAAATTATCTTTGGCATCCGCCAAAGACAACGACACTCCTCTCCGCAGGAGTGTTTTTTCTGACTAGCGCGTCGATCGCGCTTCGAAACTTTAAAGCTCAATGACCGAGCCGCAAGTTTCCTCTCTCGTCTCGACAGACGAGCAACAGGGCTGTTGACCCAAATTTGGCGTCGTTCACGCCGGGTCAATTTAACATTTTTTACCACATTGAATGAACAGACCGGAAATATACGAAACTTAAGCAACAAAAACGTAGAATATAAAATGATAAAAGAAGTCAACAGCACTCAAATTCTTCATCATCGTCAGGGCCGAGGCCAACGCATACCTCATGGTACCATGTGAAACATTTCCCACACATTCTCATGTCAAGTTGGTCCTTTTTTCCGCAAGCTGCACAGAACCATGAATTCTGTGTAGTTTATTTAGATGTAGACTGTGGAATATCGCTTTGCTGTTTGGAAGTTGATGGAACTTGAAGTCTAGGAGTTGAAGACCCCATAGCTGATTGGTCATGTCTCTCGAAGAAAAGGTCTTTTGTAACTTGCTGAGCTTTGTAATTGACAGCTTTTCGCCTTGTGCTTTTCACTGCATTATTCTTTCCATCGGTAGGAGTCGGAAGCAATTCCTGAAAAGACTTATTCATTATAACTGGTGAAGATTGTTGAGGAACTAGATTGATTTTTCTAGCTATTTACATCGTCTGAAGAAATCTCATCGTCTGCTGTTGGAAGACTTTCATTTGTCCTTTCGGCGTCTTCATTATTGTCTCCGATTGTCTGATTAGACATGGCTTTCTCCGTTACCAAAGAAGGTTGGGTTGCGTCAGGTATTGCGTCAGGATTTAGAGGAAACAATCCTGTACCTCTAAATCCGCTCATAATATTTTCTGGCGTCATACATTTGGACCAAACGCCGGTAAAAATGATGTTGAATCTAGCCTTGTTTAGGCTTCTTTGTGGGTAGGTATCCCAATACCTTTTAAGTTCTTGATCCCAATTTATTGCAAAGGAGTGAAATACAGCCTTATCTAAAGGCTGGAGCTCATGTGTAGTATTTGATGGCAAACAGAATAACGTGATGCCAAGAGACTCAGCTGTTTCAGCAATAGTAAAGTCTAAATGGCTGGAAGCTCCGTCAAATACAAGAAGTGTAGGTCCGTTTGATTTATACTGTGCGAAATGTCTTAGAAATTCATTAAAGAGTTGCGTCGGCATAGAGCCTTTAGGTGCCATTTTCACAAGGGTTCCATGAGATAAATTGACGCAGAATTCTGGCTTTAAATGTTTTCCTCGAAACAATATCATAGGTGGAAGAGAGTTGCCCATAGCGTTACAACAAGCCACGACCGTGACATTTTCGGCGCAACCATATGAACCCGTCGTACTCCCGTCTCATACATTACGCGTTGCCGATGGTGTATGGTGAGGCGGCAGCCTTTCTCATCCATATATATTGAGGTTCATCTTTAATCTTCATTGTTGCCATAAGTTCGGATATCGTGGTGAAGTAGTCAGACACAATTGCCTTGTTAAGGTTTTGACCGCGTGCAGGGTTCATAGGTTGTGCCTTTCGTACAGATAAATCGCCGATTCTTTTCAGGAACAAAGACAACCAGTCCTTTCCAGGAAGCTGTTTTTCCTTATTAAAGTTATTATGAATGTTGTTTATTTCACAGAATCGAAACATTTGATATCGGGCAAGTTTGGGAGTGAGAGGCAATCTAATTTGACAGTACCGCTTAATTCGCTGCACAAAATCTCTCTCCTGCTGATGGTTCAAAATGCTTGGACGACCCAACTTTTTTGTAGAAATGCCCTTCAGCAAATACCGTCGTAAAGTGCGCCTAGGTATTTTGAATCTACTACAAACATTTCTTTGAGATTCTCCACTTCTAGCAGCTGCTAAGTAAGGCCCCTTCAAGTTGGTCTTGAGACCACTGCTTGCGCAAATTTTTACATACTTTCCCCATCTCAAACCTAAAACCAAGAAAAGAAATTTAAAACCTTTTTTTAGTTGAGTAGGGTAATATGGCCCAGGGTCATATAACCCGCCACATTATTGGGCCATATTAACCAAAATGACATCTAGAGAACATAATGGGTGAAAAAAAAAGTTTAATTACCGATTAAATATTCCATGCAGAGATACTTAACAACATACACTTACCTCTTCTAATTATGTGCACCGTTTACTTTGGTCCTCAATACAGAAACGTGGTCAACAAATTAGCCGAAAAATTATAACAGCATGCTCATAACCCGACCGTCAAAATCTAACTAGCTGCTGCGTGCAAGAGCGAGGCTCCTATTGGTCGCCCAAACAGTCGTTGGTAGTGACGCATACAGGCAGTTAACTGGCGTTGCCAGATCGCTGATAACTACTTTGGTTTTTGCGCTAGGGATTTTTAGGGATTACCCGCTGGGTCATAATTGCCTCCACTACCTTACAAAATTATAGTTATATTCTTAGTGCATTTATCTTTAATGAAGTCAAGTAAAAAATTAGTGAAAGTCGGTGCAGATAAATCGGCTTCTGTTTCGTTAAACCAATAATTGCGGCAAACATGGGTAACCACTGTAGGGTGGTCCTTATATCATGGTAAATATTTTTTTCTGTAAAATATGGATGTCTTACCATTTCAACTGGTTCTTTGGGTTGTTAGAAATAGTTTTAAAAAAATCCGAGGTTAAAAAGATAAGTTTTAGGGGTAGCTCAAAGGGGCTTAAGATATAAATGAGAATGAAAAATTTTCAAAAATTCAATTTTATTTGTTGCAAATAAAAAATCATTTTTCGTGAGGAAATATTTAGTACACATCAACTAAACTAAAAAGTAAATTTAAAAAATACAGCAAACTTAAAAATATAAATGCAAGGGGCAGGTAAAAGGGGTTAAATATCTAACTAAAATTATATTATCAAAATATTTTATATGAGATATTTGCAAATAGATAAACTTAAACCAAACTAATTTGTAGGGCTACAACTAAACTAAAAACTTTATAATACAAACAATTAATTACTTATTTCATTTTCTCAGCTTTATCTGTAAAGTTTTGTTTACGGCTATCTGGGAAATTTTGGCGATGCTCCTGAACAACTTGAAGGAGAAACTGTAGTTGCGGCTCGTTGTGCGTTAAGAATCCGCTAAATTCTTGTATTAAAGTCACGCCACATGGTCATTTATTACGTTAAGCGACTTAACAATCTTTGAGGCCTCTTGATAAATCACTTCGATGTTGCCATGTCTCTGGACTGTAGTTAAGCCAAGTGGTTGGAAGGTGCATCAGCTTCATAAAATCCATTGACCTTTTTGTTACGAAACTGTCAAATGATCGTGCTTGTACTTTTGTAAGCGGAAGCGTTAATCTCTTTGCCTGGTTTTTGAACTCTGATTTTGTTTTTATATTGTTAACCATAAGTTGTTTTACATCAAATGAGACTCGGTCGTCGAAAAACACAAGGGCAATAAGTTCTTCAGACAAGTACCAGAGATGTTTGGAAAATTTTTCTGAAGTTGCTTTTGAGATTTCTGGATGAATGTTTTTGTATTCAATAAGTTCTTTTAACAGAGTAAAATCATTATAAGGTGCTTCAGATGCTAAGGGAGCTTTAAACCAATACTTGACATAAACTCGAACAACAAATACGCAGAAATTACGTGTTCCATTTTTTTCCTTTGGAGCCAACTGAAATTGACCTCGGAACAAAAAAATTTTAAGGGAGTATAATATCTTTGACATCCAGCGGGCATGATGCATTGCTCCAGGTCTCATAAAATGAATTCGCTGGTAATTCTCCCAAAAAAAGTATGCATAGTTCCAGCAATTCCTTGTAATCGTCACGTGTATGTTTGGATTGCAAGGAGTTTTTCGCAAAGTCTAACATAATTTCTCGAACATCTTCTAAGTGAATCATAACTTCTTGGTCACTTAATCCGGATTCAAAGTTGGTTTGATCGACTGATTCCCAAAAAGATTTAAATCGTTTGAAGATAAGTACTTCTGGTCCTGATGTTGTTCCCATACATACTTCAAATGCTGTTGATATAATCAACTCCATGATGTGATGGCGGCATGCAAAGTAAAGCAAATTTTTGTTTAGTTTGTTTCTAATAAAATACATGCTCCAGAATGCACGCCGGTATTGGAACTTGTTGTATCGAAACACATTGAATGAACCAACTCAGTCAAATTCCAGTACTTGTAATGCTTCATAAACTGCCGCTGCTTGTGCTTCTCCTGTACCAGTGGACAGTTTTGCGACAATAAGTAGCTGAGACACTCCATTGCCAGAAACAATTACAGGAAGGCGATCTACTTTTTTATTACCTGTTAGATCTGTAATAAGTTTTCCATCCCAGTGTACCGTAAGGGAAACAGACCTTTGAAAATCTATTTTTAGTCTGGCAGCTGCTTCCATTCTGTAAGATATTCGAGATCTGCGAATTGAGCTTCGATTTAGAGTTATATCAGAAATGGTGTGTCCTAAACTTTTGGCCGTCTCTGCAATGACAAAAACTGCTTTCCGATCGGATATTTTTGACCTATCTAGTGCTGCTGACAACTTGGGAGTAACGATGTTTATCCGTCCCCTTTTAGGTTTAGAGTGACAAGGATCAGGGTTTAAGGCTGCTAATTGAGATATTTCATTATTACTGTCACTTTCTTCCTCAGAACTATCCGGTAGCACTTCGGGTTTCATCATTTCTTCGATTTTTCGTTGTTCTTTTTGTCGCCTCTGCTTTATACTTTTTTCTTTATCCACAAGTTTTTTTTCGTTCACAAATAAAGTTCGGTCAACAGATGTCATGCTTCCTTGACGCCCTTCCTGTCTTTGTGCTAGTAAAAACATTTTATCCTCTGGCAACCTAATCATAGTAAGGGCCTCTGCATGGGCAATATCAAACAAGTTGTTTAAACGTGCAATAAAGTTAGACTCTTTTGATATCTGCGATGTTGACCGTCGGCCTTTATTTTTTTTTAGAAGACGCCACTTCTCAAAAAGTTTTTCTAGCTTGTTTTGTGAATTTTGAATATCCTGAATGGGAATTCTGGCCTTTTTCCAGAAAGATGAAATAATCTCATTAATTACAATTTTTGAAGACTCACGAATTGGCAGTTTTAGATCTATGTGGTAGTGAAGAAAAAGTCGTATTGGCATGCCAATTGATGGAAGCTTACTACCTGTCAACTCGGAGATGGTCGAATCAAGGAGATATACGTTTTTCTTCGATATGGTAGTCATTGTAGTATTAGCCCTTTAGTTTACCTGAAACAAAGAAAAATAGCATTATTTAACTTACCTGATCAAACTTAAAGCTCATTGAGCTACCCCTAAATGTTATCCGATTAGGCCAGGATTTTGCTGAAATAACTTTTTTGGTTAGTAGAAACAAGACTATAAAAAAAAATATTTTGAAAAATAAGGACCACCCTAGTAACCAGGTCATAAATCGTAAAACTATGTACCGCTAACTTTGTCTTATAGTAGATTTTACTTGCATTGGCTACAGGACAAATTTTTACTACCTGCAAATCCATGCAAAATGTGTGTACCTTTCCCTGCTTTGCTAATTCCTTGTCTTTGGCTTTTTCTTCCCTTGCGCGTTCTTTTTTCTCCAAATGTTTTTATACTCAAGTTCACTGATATTTTTGGTTTCGAATCCGCAACAAATATCGCATCTATCTTTCCTTGGCTGGTACAAAGCTAAATTCAATTCAGAAAATATTTGGTCGAAAACAGGGTTGCTTAAAATTAGATTGGAAAACCCGTTGTTGGCGCAATATTTTTTGTACTCCCTATAAAGTGCTTGCTTTGTTTGAAAGAACTATTCTAAGTACAGTTTGGTGGAATCTTTTCGACAATAATGTGATGACATCTTAGACAAACTGTCAAAAAACTCCCTTATTTTTTTGTGATTTTCAACACTTTTTTTGTATCTTCCTTAGGCGGTTTACTAGTGACATTAATATCATGCTCAGTTCTTTTAATCCAGTCGTATACCATATCCTCTTTTAGACCAATGGTCCCTAGGAACATTTTTTTGCATACTTACCTGTAACTTTGAATTATCTGTTTTTCGTAAATAATAGTTAAAAGTTCCAGTTCGTCGAGAATTTTCACCTACGGCATTTCGTTTTTTTGGTACATATTCGATACTTGAAGTTATATACACTTTTTTTTCATCCCAATTCATGTTGTCCCAAAACTTTGTAAAAATATTTTTGCGCTCGGCCTCTGAAAATTTACCGCAGTGTCTAGATTTCATCTTTTTACAGGCATTAGAAAAACAAGTTACAGTCGTTTGCCTAGCTGGACGTGGAATTCCTTTGCTAACAACTCCCTCCCTGTTTCTATAATAGCCTTTATATTGTTTTCCTGTCATTCGTAGTTTTTTAGTTAGATTCTTTTCCCATATTTTTTTAAGCTGGTTCTATTCCTTTTTTACTTAATGGCAAACTTAGCTCCCCTTCGTGTTCTTCTTTATCTTCAAATTCATCCTCTTCTTCATTATGTGAGTCATTGGAGCTTATTTCATAGTCGGGGTCATTTTCCTTCTCTTCTAACATTTCTAAACACTAAAAAGAAAAATGAGTTTATATTATAAGAGTTTTATGATAACTACTGTTAACAAGAACTTTGCTATACGAGGTAAAAATGTGGCATTATAGGAATGAAACTTGAGTACTACGCCGTTTTCACAGATAATAAAACATTTTACTCATCACGTACCTTCAAAAGTGCCTGAACATTCTGATTTATTTTCGACGATGCCATTTTGTACTTTGTGCGAATCTTCAGTAAAGTCAAACCCTTTGCGGATTGAATTATTTTTTTGTCAGAATATGTTTTTAGTGTTCAATTTATAGTTGATATGGATCCGTTAACTATATTTTTTTACAAAAATCAGTGCTGGTTACGTGTTTTTCGTTAAATGTGGTGGTTCCGTTGTGGAACCACTGGGAAAAGAAAATGTTTTTTTTGTTAAGATTTGTATTTGTTACCAAAGTTTTACAAATTTTACAAAATCAGTTACTTTTTATGAAATTCAACAAAACAGTTTTTTTTATCGGCAAGGTACAATCCCACCTTGCAGGAGGAACAGTGCTATCTAGTTCTGTGAGGCTCCTTTCTGGTACTGCAGTATGCGTATCGTACCTTTGGACCATGAAGGGGCATATGTGCAGCATTACTTGTACGACGTTCGAAAGAAACATAAGGCTTGAATCTGTTTACAACGATTGGTTCCAAGCTTTTTCTACCTCTTTGGGGTGTTTCAGGGTCGGCACCAATCAACCCATTGGCCACTGCAATTCGAAATTCCTTCGGTGACAATGTTTTTCCTTGATTATTGGATTTCTCTTTAAAAATTAAATAAGCATTTACTACAGTTAGGTCAACAAAATGCCAAAAAATCCTATGCCACCATTTCTTCGACTTGCGGTCTATCTCATAACATGATTTATACATGTCACTTTTATCAACATAGCCCATATGCTGATTGTAATCTTTGACTAGTTTGATACAACTGAATTCTTTACTTGACCCATCTTTTTGTTTTCGTGAAATGACCTGAATATCCTGAGGATTATGAAAATTGCTCAAAAAGTGTATTATAAAATTATAAAATAGTATTAGTAACTCTCCAATCAATGTCTCCCCTCTTCATACTTTTGTCCTCTGTCAAGTCTTTCGGAAACCAGTTTCGGTCTTTTCTTGCTGTTCCACAACTGTATATTCCGTCGTTTTGCAAACTAAACTGCAAGATTACGGAATTAAAAAAATTATCAATGTAGGCCTCGTGATTTTTTCCCACTAAGCCGAATTTCATTCCTTCTGTGTGGCATATAAGTTCGTTTCAAAAACTATTTTTTGTAAAAGTTCTTCAGAGAACAAAAGCATAAAAATATTAACAGGTTCTGAATTATCATTTGTAAAGTTTGATCCAGAAACCTCGATAAAATCGGATTGGTCAACGATATTATTTAGGGATTTAGTCCAAGTAAAGTGTGGTGCTGTGTTGCGCACTGGTAAAAATGCCGTCAAAGGCAACTCGTCCTCAGAATCCCAAGTGAGATCTTCATTAGCAGCATTCGAAAACTGGATATTATCTTCTTCTGGTAAATTAATTTCCATGTCAATGCTGTTGTCATCGTCGATATCGCAGTTTGACTGAATAGATTCATTATCAGAAGGTATATCTTCTAACCAAGTATATAGGTCCGCAGCAGGCAACTGATCCAGATCAGAAAAACTAATTTTTTTCCGTTCTGACACAATGGGAGAAAAATAAGAGGCCGAGCGTACTAGTGGGCCCATATGTTACATAACATAACCTACCAAAAATATAACTTGTTTTAAAAATTTTGTTAATTTATATTCTGTTTATGCTAAAGTATACCGTTACAAACAACAATAACTAAAAACATACCTGCCATAATCTCAAACAAACAAAAAACAACGATGCCAAATGGTATGTCCAAAAAAACTACGGGAACGAACCAATTCACAAAGGTAAACAATCCGCTCGCGATATCCTGGCCAACTGCAGATACTTTACCCCGAGAGCAGTAATCCCCACCAAAGCATCCAGCCAACGCTTACTAGGACGCGAGAGATTTTGATATTTGAAATGTGGTCCCAAGGCGGAACCACTGACACACAAAGGGTTAATTTGTCCCCTATCATTACTATTTGTAGAAGGCTGAATACTTGAATTTTTTGCTTCAAAAACATCTAAAAGATAAAAAATAATGTAAAACCGTCAATTTGGTGAAATTTGTAGCAGACAAAAGTCTTGTGTTGCCAACATAATTACCACATTTTTGACTTGGCGAAGTGCATTTAAAAAAAACAGACTTTACCTACCTTCTACAATGTCAGTCTTGTTTAGCTGATTTATTGCTACCTAACAAGCCTCTAAAAGTTGTTCGTCGGATTCAAAAATCACGTCGTCTTCAATTTCTAAAATCGAAGGATTTGCCGTAGATGGCATCACGTTTTCTCTGCTTTTTGAAATTTGTATATTTTTTTCATTGCCTAATATCTTTTGGGAGCCTAAATTCATCTCTACCATTTTTCTTCCCCGGGGAAAATCAAAATGTTAAAAATTTAAAGCAATTTACAAATAACCCGTATCTGAAATTAAATTCTTAATTTAAAAAGCAAGATTTGAAAAGTAATAACTCCTATCGTAAGCATGAAATTAAAATGAATATTTTCTGTTATGAACAATAAAATCACGACATAACATTATAACATTATTTGATGCTTATAGAATAAACATTTAAAAACATTATTTAACAGTGTCCTTACCTTAAACGAGGACACTTGTCAACAAAATGAACTTTTTGTCACAAACAACAGACTAGTCAACATACACACGTGCAAATCAAGGATAAACTGAACGATACGGGATATTATCTGGCATAATTTTCAGCGTTGCAATACCGGTAATTAGAATTGTCAAATTTCTCGCGCCAATAATTATAATTTCCGAAGCCAATACTGTCTCCTTCAACTCATGACAGAGTAAACGTAGGACCGAATGGCGCGAAAAAGTAAAATTTGAATTTTTTGCAGATACGGGGTATTAGAATTAGACCATCGATATACAAAATATACACGAAATTCACTTACATCGGCTAGGTAGTGCGTATACGCCAGACATGCGGACCATTACAATGGCAAATGAGTTTAGTGTCCGTTAGATCTTTTTTAACTAAATTTACTTCCATGCCCTTGGAAAGGTAAAAGAGTCTATTGTACATTTTTTTTTGCATAAACTTAGGCAAAACAGTCTTATATACAATAGACTATATGTAAATATATGACCCAATCAAAGGCAAAACGATCTAATATACATTAGCTTTCTCTGCCATTGTTTATACTTCCAGTACTGGGAATCTAAAGTACATTAACCTGTTTTTCCTTTGCAACATTTTACAAAATATGTTCATTAGATCCTTCTGCCTTTGGATCATTAGCAAAGCCCTATCAATAGAATGTTTTGTTGCATCCGTAATTCAAAATCCCCATAAGCTACAAACATCATTCTTTTACTAAAATGTAGAACTAAATGTAAATATTTCATTTATGTGAAATTTGAAAATGGACAATTTTGCGATTCGACTCTTTTGCCTTTGCAGGTGGTTATCCCTGTCTGCCTAATTTGCTTACTCCATTTAAAGACAGGGGTCAGTCAACTAGACGTGAAACAAATTTTAACTTAAAATTCGCAAAAAACAGATATGTTTTCCAACAGTGCTTTGGCCTGTTAAAACAGAAATTTCGTCAACTGTATCATCTGGAGTTAAGAAGTACCTATTCCATTTATGGTGCATTTTATTCGAGCTTGCTGTGTACTTCATAACATGGCAATAGATGATATCTTTCAATATGAAGGAAATAAATTCAATGAAGAAAATATGATTGAACAAAATTTTGATGAAGTGGTAAATTTTGATGAAGATAGAGGAGACAGAAATGGTATACAAAGGAGAAATTATGTTGCATAAATAATATATTACAATTATAAAAAGTAGACGGATTTGTACGGTTTTTATCTGTATAGTATAAATTGTTTGATTACGGACTACCACTTCCTGTAAAGGTCGTTGCGGCATCAAAATTTTGTTGCGAGCCTCTGATGGCATCTGGGCTATAAGATAAGTGCCAAATTTTAGATTTTGAGTACTCTCGACATTAGGAACAAAACTCCTCCCTTTGAACAATTATTTAATTTTTTTATATATTAAGGTAAAATACTCAATAGCTGACACTTTAAAGGACATTTTGATAATTACATATATTTGCATTGATTTTATTTGGTTTTGAAAGAATGGTAATATATTGAATATTGGCAGTATGATTTGTATTATCACCTACAATGATAAAAATCTTATTTTATATAGTGTTTTTAGGTAATGTAATAAAATTTCGTGACAGGTGTAAAATACCCACTAGTTGACATAAAAAACTGAATGTACCCATTTAGTGACATATTTTTGCACCAAAAGTTGACATCTAATTTCTAAAGATTTTATTGACAATGTTTTTGAAATGCTTAGTTTCCCTGTGAAATTATGAAGCTTTTTTTTATCGATAATGTTAACCCTTTCACTATCACTACCCCTTGGAGCTTTTCAAAAATTCTAATTTTTGGTATACAAAGTATAGTTGCACTATAGATCAAAAAAAATCGTATAAAAAAAAATAACTACCCCCCTCCTACCCAGTACAGGATGTCCATCACAATGGACAATTATAGTTCATGGATGTAAAAAAATCATACACCAAATTTTAAACTTTTATTAGAAACTCTTAAAAATCAGATCCATGACAAAACCAACAAAATTTTAACATCTACTTTGTATGAAATATTGAAAAACAATTCCTTCCTTTTAAAATACAAAGATGTACTTTACATTTCTCACAAAATATGTGTGTCCTATTCTTACACCCTTCATTTTTGCATCTTGAGGCTTCCTTGTTTTCATCATACATTGGAATATGTTGGTATCCATCAAATCTAAGGTCTTTTATAGGTCTTGTTTCAGTTTTTTTCTTTTTAGAGGTATGTAGATCCTGAAAGCTTTCCGAAGGTCTGCCTCTTTTAGGAGCACGTCTAGAGCATATTAGGTTTTCAGCCACTTCTTGGCGAAAAGCTAACAAATCAAGGATTTCCTTCCTTTTTACTCCCAGCAGAACAGCTTTTTGACGATATTCAAGCCAAGAATTTACCAAGGCTAAATCGATGGCATGAGTAGTCATTCTCACTGTCCATTTCTTAGATCTGACATAGGATCGGTATAGACTTAGTAAGAAATCCAACTTATCGACGCCGCCCATATTACTATTATATCGTCTTATCGCTTCCGGCCTGGGAATCTGTACATATTCCTTTCTTGTTTTATCCCATCTTTTACACACATCCGACTCTCCAACCCCAACGAAATTAGATGCTGTTAGCACTGCCTTGTTATCGTACCATTTGGTGATGACAATGCCGTCTTTGCTAACTGAGGTGGCAACAGAACCACGTCCATTCTTCTTCATTTCCTTATCGCTGGGTAACCTTGGATTGGCAAAACGATTAGCTCTTATGGTCCCTATACAGTATATAGACTTTGAGTCGAGATATTGGATCAAATTATAGGTAGTAAAGTAATTGTCGAAAAAAAGTCCGTGGTTTTTCTCAGATATCCTTTCACAAAGTTGCATAACTACAGCAGCTGCCGATCCATATTTTACGTAAATAGGATTGATGGGCGTCGTTGATCCCTGATAGATGATAAAGTCATATATCAATCCACTCTGGCCAGCCAAGACATAGATTTTGATACCCCATTTTGTGGGTTTGTTTCTCATGTATTGCTTTATATTTACTTTTCCCTTGAATGGGACTATTTGCTCGTCGATACACAAGTTCGTTTCTAGTGGTAGTTGCTGACATCTTGTTCTTACTGACTCGTACAAGCTTCGGACTTTCCACAATCTGTAACAAACCAATATACCTAAATAAAATGTAATTTACCAGGCAAATAAAACACAAAGGCAGATTTATCAAAATTTGTAACCTGAATACCTACCTATCATCGTTGTCTTCATCGCGACTCATATTATCAACCAAATGTATTGCCTGGCGCAACTTGTAGAATCTAGACAAACTTATGGAATCTTTCACTAAGGGTATTCCCATACTACGGTGCCAATACATGCAGACTCTAGGAAACTGTAAGTTACCCATAATAATATGGACAGCAATAAAAATCTTTATTTCATCTAAATTTGTTGGTGAAAACCTAGCAATATTTTTTTGTGTGCCATATAAATTTGTCATATCAGCCATTTGTTGTAGTATCTGATCAGGAATATATTTCGTGAAAAAATCAACTGGTGGAGGCAAATCTACTACGGGAGTAGTCGAAAGGTTTGAATGCCACTGAATATTTCTTGCTTCGTATTCTACATTTTCCCCCTGTATCCACTTTATTTTTGATTTATCAGTAAGACCATGGTTTTTCTCAAAATCTGTTTGATTTTTTTTCAGCTCATCTTTGTCATTTTCTCCATTGCCAATTTGCTCCAAGATTTCTTCTTCTGCCAACTCTACATCTTCAACGTCGCTTATTTCAGGCTGAACTTCATCTTCATTATTTTGATCTATAATCATATCTAGAATATCATTATTTGTTTGTTCTCTAGCTATTTCGTCTAACTGCAACTCATCATCATCATCATCTGATAGAAACTCAATATCTGAAACATCGTTGTCAAGATAATAAAGAATCTCATCTTCGGTTAGCGCTCTTTTTGGATTTTTTCTTGCGTTTGCCATTATCTACAATGCAAAACAATCTTATCAAAAACAAAATTAGTAATTCTAAACATTATCTTAGAGGGGGCGGTATATTTATATTTAGTAGACAACTGGTGAGAAATAGTACAAAAATAAACTTTCTAAGAAGGGCTCAGCATAGCCCAAGGGGGTGCTCATCCGCCCTGGCTACGGGTCTGCCATAATATCGACCCAACTAAGATCAAACAAAAATAAAATTTATCACTACTGTAAAAACATGGTATAATATATGGTCCATAAACTGCGTTTGTCCATCCTGATGTACACATAATTCAAACTACATTTTTGGACTTGCTAGTGCATAAAACTTTTAAAATTATTATGGAGCACTAAGATTGAAATATGTACTTACCATTAACAAACTCCAAAACCACTAATTCCAAAGGATTTGCAAAAAAACGTTAAATATATCACTTAACCTCAAAGCCACCTGTTCGTACAACACGCCGCTCACGTTTAAAATGTTGCCAAACTTATCTCTGGGAAATTTTAGCGCGTTTGCTACCAACCTATAATGGTCAATATACGTTGTACATGCTGATGTACATATTTAGATTAAGAGCAAAATAATTCTGAATTTTATATAACGCAATACACTTTAGTGTACATGGTGATGTACAGAAATAGTGAAAGGGTTAAGGTATTTGAAAAATATGTCTATAAAATACAATATTAAAATTTTCGCTAAGTCATGTCGTAACACCATAAGTTGACACTCTTAACCCCATTAATTGCAAATGTAATTAAAAAACAAAAATGCAATAACAATACATTTATTTTTAATCATTTATCAATAACACATGAAATAAAAGTTAACTAATAAACTACTTCCTGCCTTAGTTAAAAAAATACCAACTCTTTGGTAAAAAATCATATACTTACTTAAACTAAATTTAACATTTTTGGTATTACAAAAATTATTATGAAACGAGATTACTTATATAAAATAAAAAAAGCTAACCATCTGCAGCAAATTCTTCTTTGAATTTATACTTCAACCGATTTCCAGACACTATTATATCTGGAAACTTAAGCTTTTTTACAACTTGCTTTAAGCTGATAATGCTTACATCATTCTCAATTAATTTTAAAAATTGGAATCCTCACGTTTTTTCATTCCAACGACCTCTGCTTCATTGTTAGGCATGAGTTTCTGAATGATACATACATATTTATGTTTTCGGTTTTTTTCCAGGAAACTCCACTAAGATATAGTCATTTTCTTTAAATTTGTAAAGCTTCGATTCATTAGAAATGTCAGAGGACCCTTATTCTTCTTCCATATTTGTTATTTCCATTTCATCACTACTTCCCTTTCTTATTTTGTCGTTCTTCTATCCTTTTCTTTTCTTCTTCATCTTTTTCTTTCCGTCTTTTATTTCATGATAATCTTGCCATTGTTTAGAAGTCACCACAGATGGAATTTTTTCCCTTGCTACTCTCTTTTTCGTTACAAGTTTCGTCTCTGGCCATATAAGTGCCCTTTTAAAAGGCGATGGTATTAAACTCTGGTCGCTAGTTTTTACCCGAGGTACAGGACTTTATTAAAACGTTGCTAGTAATCTTAATAGATGTTTTTTCTTTAGACGCCGATGGTTGTCGATTTTCAATTGTAGCTGTAGTATTTATCTCCCTAACATTTAAACAGGCTAAAATTCTTCACCGTTTTGCATATCATCATTTACTAAGATTTTCTCCTTCCCTTCTTGGGATTCATTTGCTTGGCTTTCTATTTGATTGTCTCCATCGTTTTCAGCTTTACCATCATTTTCTAATACAGGTTGTCTAAGGTCTTTATATTTTTTAAAACTTTTCTATAAAACTGGAACATTGATGAGTCTTCAACTGCACCTTCCCATGTTTCGCTTTCTTTGAATTGTTGTATCTTTTCTTTTTCTATGAGCCTTTCTAAAAACTGCATTCCTTCTTCCAGTTGCCGTAATTCGTCAGTTTTATTTTCAGGGTTTTCTATTGTGGCTTCATTTTTTAACTGTACGGCGTTGGGATTCTATGGAAATAAGCCACATTTTCTAAATCCATTTTGTAAAATTTCTGGGTTTAGCCTTTCGTCCATTGTTCTTTTTAGAAGTGGGGAAAAGTCAGTATTTTTAATAAATGGACAATTATTACGTTCTAATCGACATCTTTGAGTATTTTCTCTCCATCCAGCTTTAAAGGTGCGGAGGTGTGTTGCGTTAGGGAATAGCGCAACCAGGATTATTCCGTTTTCATCACAAAAACGGCTAGTGTGCAGCGTCAGATGCGACGTATGGCCATCTATGAATAATATCACTGGCAGAGTAAGCTTTTTTTCCAAAAGCCATGGGTGAAAAATGTTCGCTATAAATTCATAAAATGTTTGTCCCGTCATCCAGCCTGTGTCTGACTTTCGTATTCCCCATGTTTCAGGGACACTTAGGGCCAGTTCTTTTGGTATTCTCATATCGGAATATTACCATGGTGGGTGCTACATCACCAATAGCATTCCCTGTTACCAAAACAGTTAGACATTCTTTTTCGTCATTATTGACTATTTGATAAACATTTTTCTCCCCTTTCTTAGCAAGTACTTTTTCTCCCTTGGGATTCAGGAAAAAACCAGCTTCATCACGGTTGAAAATTCGTTCGGGATGCAGTAAAATTGAATCGTGATTGGAGGCCTTTAAGTATTCAGAAACCTCTGCGAACCAACTATCTAACTTAGGTTTTGTTACTGAAGCTGTTGTGCATGTTAAGTTTTGGGGTGTTCGAATTCCAATGTGTGGATGCCTTTTGAGAAAGAGCGAAAACCATTTCTTCCCAGGCCGATTATTTGTGAAGGGATTAGGCCTTTTAAGTTCAATTATCAGTTGCTGCACACTATCCAAAAGTTGATTTTTGCCCAGTGGAAAACCTGCTTTTGCAGTTTCAATTATCCATTAACATAAAATATCTTCTTCCTCTTTGCTAAGATATGACTTAAGACCCATTTCGCTGTTTCTTGGGTATTTGCCCTTAAATTTGTACAAAAGCGTAATTCTTGGGACATTATGTTTTTTAGCGGCAGAGGACACGGGAACATCTCTGTCACAATCCTCCAGTGCAGCAACCATGTGTTCTGGAGCATAATTTCTTAGTTTTCGTCCATGTGACGCCATTTTATTTCGCTTGTCTAAGTCAAAACCTAAAAAGGATTAAAAGTTGACATCAAGGCACCAAAACTTGACAGGGGTGTCAGCTATTGGATCTAAGCACGTTACACTTGCTAAAGTCTTATTAGCCGATGTTTTTCATCAAGAGAAACAAAAAGAGATGAAAAGTAATTTTAAACGATACTTACTCACCGTCGCGGAACCAAGAGCTGACACTACTGTCAACATTTGGATCCCATACATATTTTGGAACCAATACTTGACACAACCTCCTAAAAACCTTACCTCTGGTAAATAAAAAGCAAAACGGTTTGAAAAACATTTTCATATAATTCATTTTATATGATAAATATTAGCTATCAATTAAATCCAAAACTTACCTAATTTATAACAAGTTTCCGGCGACTAATTTCTTAAGATTTGGCACAATAAATACTGTACAATTTCTTAGCACATGCACTTGTTTAATTTCTGTTGGCGGCCATCTTAAAACGACAGGAGCTGTCAAGGTTAAAGTTATATATGCAAAAATTGAGAATCATTCTCTAAACCACCTGAAAATTCGTTATATGATTTCAACAAATGATGGTAAAACAATTATTCTCTGGGCTATATGCCCCTCCGAGCGCTGAATTACATACCACAATTTGCCGTATTTTCTTCTTTATCTTTATTATCCAACTGTGTTAGAAAAAAATACGGCAAATTTTGGTATGTAATTCAGCGCTCGGAGGGGCATATTGCCCGGAGAATAGCTGTTTTACAATCATTTGTTGAAATCCTTATTGTATAAGGAATTTTCAGGTGGTTTAGAAAATGATTCTCAATTTTTTATATGTACCCCTGACAGAGTAGACTTCATTCATGTATTTTTATTTAAACTTATATGTTGGATCAAAGATGGCACTAGAAGTCAAATCGAGCAATTTTTAATGAGCTAAACAGACTAAAATTATTATTCTAAAGTAATTTTGATCGAAATTCAACTTTTGGAACCATGTCAACTTTGGGGTATTTTACCTTATATATTGGGTGCATATTTTTTCATTATTTAAGTCTATAGAATTTAGGCATTATTTCTTTTATTTCATAATTGTAGTAAACTGCTTTGACTATTTTGTAATAAAGCTAATAATTTGACGTATTATTTTTTTTAAAAGCACCCCAAGTCCGTTGTAATAAATCAACTTGAGCTGTTTTTAAAATCAGTGTTTTCTACTTTTATAAGGCATATCAATCAACTATATTGATACTAGTTTTCTACATTCATAGAATATGAATTGCGTTTTGGTAACGAACTACATTAAATAGCCAAACCAAATTGGTAACAACTGAATCCATTGTTTACCGATCATCCATTAAATGCAGTGTGTCACCAAAAAAGTACAACTACATGAAAAGAAAAGGATTAATTGTCAAAACACAGAGTTTACTAAGAGAAAATAAAAACAGTATTTAACAAATTTTTTAAAGTTTTTATTTTAAACAAACAACAAATATTTATAGTGTTACGAATAAATTTTCAAATATTTTATAAACAATAAACAAAAAGTACCTAATCAGCCTAACCACATTTAAGATTTTTCTTTCTGTATCTGCAGTTTATAAAATAAATATAGGTATGTATAACAGGAACTGTCTGGATATCATTATTAAATAAATCACAAAAAAAAACATTAAACCAAAGGGAAATCAACAATAAATACATAACAAATAACATTAAACATTATTTACAACATTAAACTAAAGGAACACAGGGAAAGTTTAGTTTGGTTAAATTTAGTATTAAAATATGCCAGTAGGCAAATGTACCTTACAATTTAAATATTTGTTTAAAATGTTATTTCTTTCTTTCAATAAATCATTTGTTCGTCTTTTTTCTGCCAATTTTTGTTTTTTTAATTCCATTTGCTTTTTGAATTTTCTTTCTTCAAATTCCAACTTTTTGTCTTGGCAAGTTATTAAGTTTTTATAATACTCTTTTTTGTGTTGCCGAATAAGATCAAGGGTTTGTGTTCTGTTAGCTGTTCGTGGTCTTATTATTTTTGAGCATTTTTTAACTGGGTTATTTCATTCTTAACATGAGACAGATTTTCTTTGTCTTTCTCAGTTATCTCATTGGTTGCTGGCTCAGTACTACATGACGCAGTTACTTTAGGTTGAACTCTGTCACTTGACAACAATAACTCTGGGTTTATATTTTTCTTTTGCCCAAAAATTCTATCCATTTCATTAGCATATTCAAAATGTCTTCGTCCTGTTTTGTTGCTATCATCGATATATTTCTTATAGTTTCTTTCGATCACCCTCCATCGGTTTTCATAATTATTGCCAGTACAAGATGAATTATGTATGGCATTTAGCTCTTTTGAAATTACCTGCCAGATTCTATTCATAGACGTTACTTCAAAGGTACCCACTGTCCTATACTTTTGATATAGGTCTATCAGGCTTAAGGTCTGATTATGGCTCCAAAAATATGGTAATTGTTTACAGGCTCGGACTGGGACCATTTGGGGCCATCAGCTAAAACCTGTAAAGGGGCCCTCTACCGGGGGTTATTGAATACCCCCCAGCAAACGGGGGGTCCAGGGGCCTTCCCCGTAAACTTTTTGAAAATTAGGCGCTTGAAAACGCGTTTTTACGCTATTTTGGCAATTATAAAGAAGAAGAAATTCAGCTAGGTTTTTATACGAATATTATGATTTTCGACTTTTGTGGACCTTATTATATTTATTAAAATAAGAAATTCACAGTATTTTTAGGATACCACAACACTACAAAACACATGCTGTAGAACTGCCAATAATTACAACGGAGTTCAAAATAAAGTGCAGTATTTTATTCACACCAAGGTATTAATGAATTACGTCAAAATTATTTGTGTAATAAAAATAATGACAAACGGATTTTAGGGATTAGAAAAATAATACTAACATTTTTTAAAAAATCCTGTGTATTTAACAGTTGTTCCGGATAGTAAACATTGAGACATTAATCCGTCATTAAATTTTACTTACGCGTTTTAAATAATATTAATGCTTATTTGTTTGTACTAATTTTAAAGAAAGTTAACTGTGTTGATAACACGGCCACCAGTTAAAAACAGATTCAAGCAACCGTAGATTGTCAAAAAAGTTCAAGAAATCTGTCAAGCAATTTTCGTAATAAAAAAATAGTCAAGTACATTTACAAGTCAAGTTAATTTATTCTCAAGTCAAGAAATACAGTCCACAGTCCTCAACAACAGTTTACAATGTTGTTATACTAGAATAGAGGGGGCTTAACATAACTGCGATGATTCGACATTTTACTCCCCTAGCCCTAAAGTAACAGCTTCTTTGTAAGCAACTCACTTGTTAAAGCTACTTCATCTAATATTTTATTTTTGTCCAAATCATAAATTAAATCCCTCTCAACATTAATAAAAAGCAGACTGGACATAAGGTCTTAGCCTAAAGACGACCGAAGTCGATTTTTGACTATTTTAAGTTTAGAAAAAGCTCGTTCACATGTGACTTGGTACAAGGTATGGTAAGAACAAATTTATATGCAATATACAGGTTGGTAAATAGTCCAGATTGAGTAAGTTCAAACAGAACAGAAAAAGCACATGTCAAACACTGGAAACATTGTCTATTTTCAGAGCAGTAAATGTCAGCATGTTTTTCCGCTTCTTTGGTTGGGTCCAAATCGTCTTCTTCGTCACTGCATCTGTCTCCGTAGTTCCCAGTGGACTCTGCCGCTATGAAGTTGCTGTATTGTTGTGCAAACTGTCGCAGCTCTATCAACAGCCGACTTCTTTCAATTTCACACAGTTTAGAAACACTGTGCAGGGCTTCTGTGGGAAATGTTTCGAGTTTCAAGATAGAGTCAAACTTTTTGGGGTCCAACCAAGAGCAATCCTGTAAAATGTCTTTGTTTGCGCAAAATCTTTCTTCAATGCTCATCCTCGCACAGTCTAAAATATCAAAATATACAATTTTGTAATGTTGAACTGCTGAAATAGAGTCAGCTTCATCTTTTAATTTTTCACCGGGCATCAATTTTTTCTTTGACATTCTTTTTCTCTTAAAGTCCAACTCTAACTCGACATCAATGTCATTTTCGTCTAGCTTAAGATTAAATGCACTTGCATAGGTTTTTGTTGTTGCGTACAAGTTCCAAGCTAAAGCATAGTCAATGGTTTTACTTTGAAAGTACTTAGAAACAGGGGAAGTGACCAAAAACAAATCTAGTAAAACAAACGACATAAACAGTTTTCAAATTTGGACCATTGACTTATCAGGTTCCTAGCTGTAAATCGAGATTTGCTGTCAAAACTTCCATCAGAGATTTCTTTAAAAATAGAAATAAAATTAAAGAATTTAGCTGAATTTACACTGTCATTCTTCATCAACAATTGATGAAAGAGCCTTATGTTTGCTCCACCACCTCGTTGCTCCTATTTTTTGCAATCTGTACAACTTGTCATGAGCGGTACGTTTTCTTTTTGTTTCCTTTTCCCAGACGGCCATTCTCTTGTGCGATGAGCTTAGAAATACCGCAGATTCTTCCACTAATCCAAACAAGTTCTCAGCAGAATTTTTCTGCTAATTTCTTTTAACTTACAGCTTCGATACAGATCCTCTTCTCGACCCTTGACACAGATCAATGAATAATATATGAATTTATCAGCTTAATATCGCTATCGCTTCAATATTTTGTCAAAATAGAATGTTTTAACAATAAAATGATTAAAATAATGGAAGCAGATATTATACATTAATAATCAAAAGTCGAAAAGAGAATTTTTAGCATGCAGCTGTCAGTCTACTTGATGGCTTCATACATATTTTTTTAATAAAAAATAATTTTCATCTTGTCTTTTTCATATTTTATTTGAAATAAATAATATGAACGTAAAATTACGAAGTAATGTAACATCAACTATTTAGGTGGTTACAATTTTGAAATTTCAAGAAAAAAAATATGCACATCCTCATTAGAAGAAAAACGTCTTTTAAATAAAAATTCAGCTAAATATCCACAAAAGTGTGGCTCTCTTCTTCCGTAGCATGGAATTCCTCCTCGGATATCTCTCCATGTTCGTTCAATATTTTGAGTATGAATATTCGCGTTTTGAGGATCAACAAAATTAAGAGAATGATTTATTTTCCAGTGCTGAAATCCTTCCTTTTGCAAAGTATTATATGATTTCCAACAATCTGATATTATTGTTGTTTCTGGTAAAATCTATTCTTTGATAACATTTAACAAAGTGTCGGCGTTTCTGTTTTCGACTGGAACTAAAAATTTTTTTTTTGTTTTTCTTTCGTAACCTTCAAATACCCATTTTCCCTCGATTATTCTTCCTCTGTTGTTAACGGGCTGTGTTGGGTTTACAACAATTAAATTCCTATAAATCTAAAACAAAACAGCCTTTTTGAAATCCCATTACAATGGTTTAAAAAATATAGAGTCAACGTGGGTAATTGGAAACAGTATTTGGTATTTCATGATATTAAAGTATTTAAAATTTGTAAAGAAATAGGGTCAACTGGGGTAATTGTGAACAAATTTACCATTTTATCAAGGAATTCCTCCTCGACCGAGGTGGTACCACCCCACACATCCTCTTAAAGGGCTGGTGAAATCCCTACGGATGTTTCCAGCTCTGAATGTGTGAGTCGATTCAGCAGTACACCCACGGTACATAGTACTTAGGCTTCGGTCTTCGTGGGCTGTCAGAATATAAAAAAAAGTTTTCAGCTCTCAGCGTAAATTAACGCCACTGAACTAGGATTAAGACTTAAAATTTAATTGTTTGTCATCTGTGCAACGCCTATTTATGGAGATATCTTAGATGGGATGGTTATTTTTTATTATTTATGATTATTTCCATTTACCCCCTCTGTTCTTATTTACACCAGTGTTTGGGGGGTAAATGTAAATAAGACTTATTTGCTGTATTAAGAATAATAATACGGCTGGTGGTGCAATTGTAAATAATTTCAAAAAGTTGTTTAATGAACCACTTGAAATTCTAAATTTTATCACATTGTTTACAATTACCCCAACGAAAAAAACCAAAAAAAGTATTTGTTTTCTGTATTTTATTGAAAAAAAAATAACAAAATCAATAGGTACTGTAAGTTCACAACCTGAACTTTGATGCCTATTTTAAATCACATTAAATATATGAACACATGTCATTGTGTGTACCTATGTGTTGAACGTAACGAACTTAATTAACTCAAGAAAAATCATATTTAAATGTGAAAAAATTAGAGTATTATTTTTCAAAAACGGGCACTGATCCGGAGAAGACATATACCATCTTTATTTGCCTCATTTTAATTTCAGGGTTTGGCAGGTGTGCTAAAACACTTTTCATGGAAACAGTCGATATGTCTTTTTCAGTAACGCTGAATTCAGTCGACAGTTCATTTTCCCTTTTGCATCCGGTAACTGACAACTCACCTTTTCCTCATCTTTTGCTCGTATACAGCAAACATATTTATAATGTGTTTTGCTTCGACTTCCTCCAAAGAAGTCGACCAAAATAAAATCTCCAGCTTGCAAGTTAACCCAAAAAGGCTCTTTAAATTCCACTTCACTTGTGTTTTCCATTACTGTTTTTAAAATCCAATTTTCTGCTGATTTATCAGAGATGATTTTTTCTTGTTCGACCAGTTCCTTCTCTAGCAATTCATTTTCTATTGCTTCCTTCTCAGAGTCGCTATCACTTCTAACCCTTTTCTTTGATTTTGACATTTCCGTTCTCTGTAAGTTATTTGAAACCTGGCTTTTATTTTTTGTGACATTCTTTTTCTTTTTCAATAATTCTGCATTTTCTCTAGCACATTCTCAGTTGTTAGTATTTCCCCGTATTTTGCTGGGCTAAGTCTTGGAACTGGAAAAACCTGTCTTTTTACTAAAGGGTTGTTGTTCACCTGCTCTTTTCGAATACCTTCAAGTTTCTCAGTAAAAATATTTATGATTCCGTTTGGTGTTACCTTTTGGCGTGCCTCAATATTATCTTTAACAATACCATATATTGGGTTACTTAAACGACTTGTGCTAGCGATTGCTACTGGTGGCTGCATGGGTAATTGTGGCTGTGTTTTGAGCACTTCATTAGAATCATTAACATCATTGACTATAGGATAAATAGGTGAGTTTAGGGAACAGTTAGTTAGATGATTGGTACTGGAAATATCTTTGACTGTCTTCAACTTTTGTGTTTCAGCAATGTACTTTTTAAAAACAATTAGATTAAACTCTTCAACAGGAAACTTCGTTTTATCAACAGGATAAACTCCAGTAGTTAAAAATCCTTTTTTAATGTTATGTGGCTTCATGCCCAACTCCCATGCTTTTCCTAATAGTTCTGAAAACATACATTTAGTAACTCGTATTGTCTCATTTAACACAACCTGTTTTTTATGAACTCTATTAAATGATTGTCCCATACTTTTTTGAGAGGTCCAAACGCAGTTTTATCTAAAGGCTGAATTTTGTCTGTTAAATGGCTTGGGAACTTAACCAACTGAATATTGTTCTGCATTGCAGTTTTTGTAATACGAATACTGATGTGACTGCAATGCCCATTAAATAATAAAACAGCAGTTTCTGATTTCATGTTTTTTGCATTTCTCAGGAAGTTCACGTGATCCACAAAAGTCGTTGAAAACTATTCATTAAATTGTGACTCTTCCATCCAGCCATTTTTTGAACACGTATACTGTGTTCCTGGATAATTTTTTTCCGATACCCACCTCGCTTGCACACCAACTCCTTTATAAACAATAAGTGGAGGTAGGAAATGGCCATCTGCTGAAACGGTCGCTAGGACTGTGGTAGATTCCCTACCAGATCCCCCTGAAATTCTTGAAAATAGTTTTTTCCTTTCACCAATAGCCTTCATTTTGGTTGAGTCGCTTGTGACTTTCATCACAATTAAATACGAATTCGGGTTTCCCATCCAGGTTATTATCTTTTATTAGCTTGTCACGTTCATCGTAAAACTGATATAAAACATTCTCTTTTCTAGCAGAAAAAATATAATATATCAATCATCAGTTTTGGATTTTAATGGGAAGAATGAAATACTGTTTTTCCTGTCACAGTCCTTTCTAAATCTGGTCTAAGATTTGAACAGCCAGATTCTCCAACGTAGTTCGGTCTAATTTGACAACCAAAACTTTTAAACTGACAAGTCTAAGACAATTACGGCCAGATTCTCCAACGCTAGTCCGGTCTAATTTGACAACCACAAGTTTTAAACTGACAAGTGTAAGAATAAGACAGCTACGTTTTAGACTATGAATTTGTTTCTGAGGTTTTTTGCAAATTAATAAGAAAAAGGGCAATTTTAGTTCATACTTTTGACAATAATAGAACTAATTTCATTCTAGCAACCTGTTGCAAGATAAAAATAATTTGGAAACCAAGCAAATCGCTGAAATATCAAAATAATTCATAAGATTTAGTGGCGACTTATTAACAATGACAGGAGAAGAACCTGTCAAAATATAACTGATCAACTAGAAGATCTTAATTTAAACCAGTACTAAATCTTAAACCTTCTTAGTGAATCTGAACATTAAGTTTTATGCTATGAACTTATTTTTGAGCTTTCTCACAAAATTGTAAAGAAAAGGGCAATTTTAGTAAGTACTTTTGACAAAAATAGAACTAACTTCATTACAGCAACTCGTTCCAAGATGAAAATGATTTGGAAACCAAGCAAATCGGTGAAATATCAGAATAATTCATAAGTTTTTAATAACGACTTATTAACAATGACAGGACAAAAACCTGTCAAAACATAACTGACCAACTAAAAGATTTCAATTTAAACCAGTACTAAATCTTAAACCTTCTTAGTAAATCTGAACGGAAATTTTTAATCTTAGATCTGAAGCAACATCCAGCCGATTTCTTTGTTTGGATTTTAGCAGAATGTATTCAGAGAAAGTTTGTTGCCACATACGTCGTGCAAAAGGGCATCTAGTGTTTCAAAGCAAAGGTTGTCGGACCCCCGCAAAATAACCTGCGGACCCCTACACAGTAAAAAATCCAGTTGATTAACCACAAGAGATGTCTGATTTTATTGGCCGGATTAAATTTTTTGATTTAATTTGTAATTATTTTCTAAATCAGTTTCATAATCTTCGTTATGATTCAAACAAATTACTCATTCTCGATTACTTTAAATCGATACTGATCAAATGCATAAAAAAGACAAACATTTTAAATCATATTTCCTTGTTAAAATAATCACAATAATCAGTATCAATCACCTACTGACTAAAAAATACTCAAACTTCTAAACCAAGCCGCCAACACATGCGCAGTACGCAACCTTTTAATCACAAGGGAGTACCGATATCCATCCACCCCGCTGCAATCTGCAAAAATTCCATTTAATCGGCAGTAGGTATGGCGGTTTCTGTGGTAGTGCAATGTGCAATGTGAGGTTATAACGAATGAAGTGGTCAACCTGTTCTAAAATTTTACGAATATTCTTTTAAAAACTTTGTTGTTACATCATGTTGGTGAAATTATGTTTCAAAAACAAAAGAAATACGCAAAAATCCCAGATCTTGAATCCAATCCCTTGGAGGAACTCATGCACCAATGTAAGTTATTTTCCATGTATTTTCAAAGAAAAGATTTGTCATGCCAGGTCTTCATTAGTGTTTTATGTATTTATTGACAGATGAGTAAATAATTTTCGTGTTTTTACTTCATATAATTATTTTCAACTTTTACACTGTAAAAAAAAATTATTAAATTTTAAATCAAATTCAACCCAATTTTGACTAAATCCAGGTCCACGCCTCACCTCCCCGGATTTTTGTTTATGATATGGGACAAACAATTCCCATGCTTTGGGAATTTGCATTACCTATCTTTTATATAATTTCATCTGTTTGTTCTTTAATGTGTTCCCTTTTCTTATGTATTATAGTATTGTCATTTTATAAATAAAATCGACGCCCTAATCAGGTACTTTATAGGGCGGAGAGGGGAAGGGCGGTGCTACTGATTTTTTTTTTTTTTTTTTTTTTTTTTTTTTTTCTCCTTGGGCTCCGTCCGAGACCGGAAGCACTGCGGCCACTAGAGGCCTATTGTGCCTACCCAATAGCTTTTGTTACACCCACTCTGTTATCCCAGTTTCCTGCACAAGCCTGTACAGGTCCACAAGGGAGCGGGTGATCAATTCCTCCGGTTCTAACTTTGGTTGCCCGAACAGTTGGTGGCGCTTGCGATCTAGTGACTCGCAATTATATATAATGTGCTGAACTGTTTCCCTGTCCCTACCGCATAGTCTGCAGCTAAGGTCTCCCTGGTACAGTTTCATTTTGTTGAGAAGGTCCTTTACAGCCATGTGTCCTGTTAGTACCCCTACGATTGTCCTCAACTGGATCCTGCTCAGATTTAGCAGTTGCCTGGTGAGTCTAGGATTGGGATTTCCTATAGCGGCCTTGCTGTGGTTCAGTCCCTGTACTCCGTTCCAGTGGACTTTGTGTTGTTGTTTGATCCATCTGTTTACCGCCTCTCGTGCCGTGCACTTTGGCACCCCGAGAGATGGTTCTGGGCCAATGTATGGTGTAGCCGATCCCTGTCTAGCAAGTTCGTCGGCTTTTTCGTTACCAGTGATGCCCTTGTGTCCCGGTACCCACATGAGCTTCACTGAGTTTCTGGCAGCTAGCGCGCCAAGATCGTTTATGCACTCCCATACCAGTCCCGAAGTGACTCTGTGGCATGAGAGTGCCCTCAAAGCGGCCTGACTGTCTGAACAGATATAGATCCGCTTATTTGAATAAGCCCTCCTATTGTTTTCCAGCGCACATTGTAAGATGGCGTAGGTTTCTGCTTGGAATACCGTGGGGTACTTCCCCAAGGAAAAGGACATGTCCCTCCTTGGTCCGACCCCATGTACTCCTGCTCCGGTTCCCGCTTCGGTTTTTGATCCGTCGGTGTACCATATGATTGCCCCCGGAGGAAACTCTGGGTTTGTCGAAGTCCATTCCCTGCGATCCGCTATTACTACCTCGTAGGGGATGTTGTATTGGAATTTTGGAGTCATGTAGTCCGATCTCATTTCTAAATCGGGCCCTCCAATCTTCTCTCTTATGAGTTCATGTCCCGCCCTTTTCCGTAATGAAGAGGGCAGAGTGTTTTGCAGTCGATAGAGACCCATCCTCGCCTCTCCCTGGATGACCAGGTGCAAGGGAGGAAGGTCTAGGAGATTCTCCATCGCTGAGGTAGGGGTCGATCTCATTGCCCCTGTAATGCCCAGACAGGCTAGTCTTTGCAGACTGCTGAGCCTGAGCATTATTGTTTTCTGCGTTGCTTTGGTCCCCCAGACCAAGGCTGCATAAGTTATTGCGGGTTTCACCACTCTGGTGTACAGCCAGTGCACCATCTTTGGTGAGAGACCCCATGTTTTCCCATACGTTCGTCTGACCACCGCAAGGGTGATTTCCGCTTTTCGTATGGTTTTATCCACATGCTTGTTCCAGGTAAGTTTTGAGTCCAGTGTTACCCCCAAATACTTTACCTCTTCCTGCAGTGGAATTGTGACTCCTCGCAGGGTTAGAGGACCGAGCCCCTCCTTTTTCCTGCGGTTAGTGAACGGGACGATGACAGTCTTGTTTGGGCTTACATTAAGTCCTTCCTGTCCTACCCATTTTTCCACTACGGCGAGGGCGCTCCTCATGCAGTCCCTCACGGTTGTGTTGAATTTTCCTTGAGTCGTTATGACCAGGTCGTCTGCGTAGCCCAGGATCGAATAACCCCTTTGGCTTAGTTCTTTTAGAAGCCCGTCCATTACCAGGTTCCAGAGGAGGGGAGAAAGAACCCCCCCCTGAGGGCATCCCCCTGCCACCCGGGCTGCCAAAGTTTCACCGAGTAGATCTGTATAAATTACCCGGCTTTTAAGCATGCTTTCTACCCATCTGCAGCAGGTCTCATCTAGCCCGATGCCCCTGATTGCTCTGGATATAGATGTGAAGGATGTGTTGTCAAACGCTCCTTCAATGTCCAGAAATGCTCCGAGAAGCACTTCTCCGTTACCTATCGCGTTCTCCACTCTGCTAACTAGCTGGTGGAGTGCTGATTCGGTCGACCTTCCTGTTCTGTAGGCATGCTGGTCTTGATGAAATGGTCCGTCCCCCATTATAGCATCCCTTATATGCCTATCTAACAGTTTTTCTAGTGTTTTTACAACAAAGGACATTAGACTGATGGGTCTGAATGCCTTGGCGACCGAGTAGTTGGGACGTCCATGTTTCGGTATGAATACCACTTTGGTCAGTCTCCAGATCCTCGGTATGTGACCTAGGGCCAGACTGGCCCTTAGTATGTGACAAAGCTTGCTGACAAGCAGGTCTGATCCCTGCTGTAGCAACGCTGGACAAACTCCGTCTGGACCCGGAGATTTGTAGGGTTCAAATGAGTTTATAGCCCATTTTATTTTTTCAGGGGATATCACCTTCTTAGCAGCCTGCCAGTTGTCCCTATGAGCTCTGTTAGGAGCTTCATTAGGTCCTCCAAATCTCCAGGCTTCAGGTGTTTCCTTTATGATTTTGGACCCAGGGAAGTGAACCCGAAACAGTTCGGTCATTGTTTCCTTCCCCGTTAATGTTTGCTCTCCATTCTCAGTGACAAGAGAGTTGATTGCAGGCTGAGTGTCCTTTGACAGTATCTTTGCGAGTCTGGCACATTCTGGAGTGCTTTCAATAGCCTCGCAGTGCCTTCTCCAGGATGCTCTCTTGGCCTTTCTCAGCGCTATGTTGTATTCAGTAAGGGTAGCCCTATACGCTTCCCAGTTGCCTGATCGTTTTGCCTGATTCCAGTTCTTTCTTACTTGTCCTCTTTTGGCCTCCAGGTCTGGTCCCCACCAGGGGACCTTCCGGGAGGAATTTGATGTAGTTTGAGGACAATTTGCTTCGAATGCCGAAATGGCCGCGTCCGTCAATTGATCCGCTACCAGTTCGAGGTCCGTCACGTTATTTATTACCTCTTTAAGCCCCTCCAGGTTACGTTCTAGGTCTACCCGATAGTTACCCCAGTTCGTTCTGCGAGGGTCGCGATAAGAGTTAGATTCCCGTTTTATACACGTTATTTCGAACCGTATATGTCTGTGGTCCGAGCAACTCTCTTCCTCAGACACATGCCAGTTTTTAATATAATTGCCGACGTAAGCCGTTGATATAGTTATATCTAAAACCTCCTGCCTTTGCCCCGTTACAAAAGTCGGATTATTACCTCTATTCATAATGTCTAAGTTATTTGCCATTAGGAATTGAAAGATGTGTTCACCTCTTTGATTGGTGTTAGTGCTGCCCCAGATGCTGTGGTGTGCGTTTGCATCACACCCGATGATCAGCTGCGATCCACTTCCTCCGCAGTCTCTCACCAGGTCCTCCACAGCGCTGGGTGGTGGCGCTTCCGGGTCATCGTATGGGAAATAAGCCGATCCAATAGTGATATTCTTCGGCCCACCTCCCTCCGTGGTTGCTAGTCTTACTGCCACGAGATCCCTGAGACAGAACTTAGCCAGTGGCAGCATCCTTATATTCTTTTTAATTAAAATGCAGGTTCTCGGTCGGTCGGTGGTTCTATTGTAAACCAATTCACCACCTACTCCCGAGAGACCTTTTATTTTACCTTGGTTGACCCAAGGTTCTTGAATGAGGGCGATGTCGCAGTTCTCCATCACCCTACACAGGACAGCCGAGGCTGCCCTGCTGTGGTGAAGGTTAACCTGCACGACCCTCACTTTGAATGTAATTTTTCTTTTCTACTCCTGTCCATTCTTGTTCCCACGAGTCTGGGGGAAAGGGTGGTCCGCACCGGCAGCGCCCCCTTGCCGGTGTAAGGCTGCTTACTCCGGGATGTCGCCTGGTGTCCCGGAGGCTCCGTTTCAAACGCCTGATTACGGCTCAGGCGCCATTCGTCCCTTTGGCACGGGTCGCGTCACACCGTGGGATTAAGCCGCATGTGTTAGATGTAGGTGAAGTGTAGGTGTTGTAGTGTGCTCACCGCTGTACCCCGCCGCTCCGCGCAGGGCTACCGCAGCAGGACAGGCAGTGAGCGGGTGTTAAATGTGTAGTGTTGTAGTGTGGGCACCACTGTGCAGTTGTATCCTTCTTAGTCTGGCTTCTAACCTCAGAGACCTTCCCAGCATGGTTGAACCTAGCTGGCCTAGCCCTCCGAGTCAATGAAGCTCGCAAGCCCCGCCGGTACGTCAAACCGAGGATACGATGGGGGGCGGTGCTACTGATGATTGCATATCAATCACATTGGATTTAAGATTTAATAAAAAATGATTAGAGTATTATGGAAATTTAATCATTATGGAAGAAAATTTTAATAAAAATTGATTTAGATGTAATCAGAATTAATTGTTAGGTTAATCAATTTTGAATAAGAAAATTTAATCACAGATCCTTCGATTTAATCAATATGCAGTGTTAATTTTTTCAATCAATCTGGCGTGGACCTGGATTTAGTCAAAATTGGGTTGAATTTGATTTAAAATTTAATAATTTTTTTATACAGTGTAGGGGTCCGCGGACCACCATTTGGGAACCACTGCTCTAATGGATTTGATCATATGAGATACAGAAAAAAATATATTCCAAGTTTCCATTTACCCCAGAAAATTTAAAGAAAAATCTTAAATTGGGGGTAAAAGGAAACAAAGATCTTTTCATAAATTAAACATACCGCAAATCAAACTGGGGTAAAAGAACACATTTGTAATATTCTAAAATTTGAGTAAGGTAGCATTGTTCAATAGGCCCATGTATCCAATTACCCCCAAATAAAAAATATGCATAACTTCAAAAATGTATTATGAAAATGCAGTCTAACAAACAGATTTTAAACATTATAACTATCAAACAGATATGACTATCGCCGTTCAAAAATATCCAGTTTATTCGGAAACTTATAAAACATTCTTTCGCCCTTCATAAAAATGTTTGGTTCAGGTGCTATGCCAATAATTTGTTCAAATTTGACAAAACTGATGTGTGTGTCGTTAATGGCAAATTGCTTGCAGGTACTGTCCATACATTTAAGAGCTATAACCTTAATTTCATCCTCATCCCCCACTGAAACTGATAACCTTTCTGCATTTACTTGACTGTCATTTACTACCACATCAAGCTTATTCACGATATTCTCCATGATAACTACATCCCTACTAGTGATCACATCTTTACTGATTGGGTCATATAGCCTATAGCCTTTTACATGGTCACTAAAACCATCTAAATACATCTGCTTGGCTTTTTTGTCCCACTTGCTTCATTTTTGTATGGGTATGTGTACCATAACTTTACTTCCAAAAATACGAATGTTGCTTACATCTGGTTTCTTGCCTGACCATACTTCTACTGGTGTTTTGTTATCAAGCTCTGTAACCACTGACCTATTACTTAAGTATACTGCAGTATTTACAGCTTTAGCCCAAAACAACTTGTCAAATTCAGCATCACAAAGTAAACATCTTGCTTTTTCTACTATAGTACGATTCATACGCTCCGACATACCATTTTCTTCAGGAGTATATGGATTGGTCTTCTGGTGTACTATGCCATTTTTGATTAAAAAATTCTCAAAAATTGTACTGCAAAACTCTCCACCTTTATCTGTTATAAAAACTTTAATCTGCATACCTTTCTAATTTTCTGCAAAGTTTTTAAAGTCTTTAAATCGTTTGTAGGCCTCATCCTTACTTTTTAAAAAATATACAAAGGTCATTCGACTAAAATCATCTTCTAGTAGTAAAAAATATCTTGAACCTCCTAAGGATGTAACTTCCATTGGTCCACTCAAATCTCCATGCACTACCCAGTAAACACAAGTTGGCTGCTCCAGAAATACGGCAAACTCAGCGGAAAGTATACCGGGCATGTCCTCTTTGCCGTGTCGGCCCATGGAACGTAATGCCGCTCATGGGCCATAAGCGGCAAAACGGAGCGGAGTTCCGTCGCAGGACCGCAAATTAAATATCTGGTTCGACCAGGGCGCCGTACCGTTGAAGATTCGCTGTCCGACCACTGGTGGATTAGCCAATTTCAACAGTGGATGGCCCGCCCACGGATAGGCAGTAGGTACAGTGGTGGCTGGTGAAATTTTGAAGTTGTATATCGATGTTGCTACTTACGGGACCCATGCCAAGTTCAGGGGTTTTGATAGTGAGCCTACTAGGAATGTTTTAGTAAAGAAAAAAATATTTTGTAATTTGCGAAAAAAGTTGAATGTTGCCCCGCCTACCCAGGGAAAAAATACACACGTTAGGTATTTTCTTTATTATTTTTTCCAAACAAATTTTCCATCATTTGGTCAAGAATTTTTAAATTTTAGGAGAAAAAATTTATTAATAGAAAGTTATAGGCATTTGAATTTTTTTTAATTATAGTTTAGGTTAAAAATTCAAATGACTATAACTTTGTACTAACACGTTTTTTTCTTAAAATTTAAAAATTTTCGACAAATTCACGTAAAATTTGTTTAGATAAAATAAATACAATACATAGATGTATTCATTTTATTCCCAGGATAGGCCGGGGCAAAATTCATTTTTTTTTTTGCAAATTACAAAATATTTTTTTCTTTATCAAAACTTTCCTAGTAGGCCCATTATTAAAAAAGCTGAACTTAGCATAGGTCCCGTAAGTAGCAACAGATATACAACTTTAAAATTTCACCAACTGCCACTGGTGCGGTAATACGTGGTTTTAATACAAAAACATGGTCCTCATTGAGCATTTTAGAAAGATTTTTGCAGCAAAATAGTCACTGGAAATTAACAAAAATAATTTGCACTTGCTGTTATATCAATTCTAAACAAGACATTTTAAATATGAATTCAAAATTTTTGTCGCTAAAACGCCGGGCTAAAATGCAATTATTTTTGGAAATTTTAACTTTTTTCTGTAGAAATGTTTCTAGAATAACCAACGTTAACCCTCTTAAATTATATACATATCTGAATATACAGGTCATTTTGTTCACTATAAAAACGTAGAACATCTCTGCTCCCAATATTTAAATAGCTATTTGCAGACATTGCTCATTTTTGTTGAAAGAGACATAAATAGTAAATTTATCTCATCACTTTTTTAGTAAGGAAAGCAGTAAAATGGCAGAAGATAAGGAGAAAGAAGTATTAAACTATAATAATTATAAAGTAGTTGACTTTATTTAAAAACCTACATAGTTTCATACAAAATGTATGCTTAAACAAGAAAACTGAAAATATTGCAATACACGTTGTAACGTTTATCTTAACGAAGAGTATTCTGCGCCCATTACTACTGTTTTGGTTGATTTAACATTGTTGTTGCTTAGTTATTTGCAGTAAAAAAACTACTTTCTAGTGTAGACACAACACTAAAATTCATTAAAGAAATCAAAATTTCATTTTCTGCTATTCCTTTAAAACCGTGCTCCGCAAAAATTTAGTACGCCTGTAGAATTTTCGCGGCACCTGGTTGAAAAACAAAAGTACAAAATAAAACTGTTCATTTGTAACAGTAAAGTATTTTTTGTAACAAATAACTGAGCAACAATGATTAAAAAGAAAACAGAATTAATAATGAGTGCCGACTACTGCTCCTAACAAAATATTTAACGATCATTTTTATAAAATTACATTTCTTATTTTTCAAGCAAGTTGTATCTTATAAAATGATTAATGTGCAGTATAAAACAAAATAATTTTCTTTAAGAATATGATAAGTGAAATAATTAAACAGGCATTATACTCAAAAGGGATACATCTGTCCAATAACAAAAATTGAAACCATATGGTTACGTTACAACAGAATACAGAATACATCATTTTTTTGCGGCTAGTCCGTCCTCCTCCTCTGTCTGGAGCATTTTTGATCCAATTTCTAACCACCTGATCAATTTCCGAATTTGCTGCATTTGAACATATAGGGTTTCTTCGTACAGCACCTAAAAAAACTTTCTGTAAGCATCTTTTTCTTTAAATCTAGTGTCTTCAAGTTTTACACAATAGATATAATTATTACAGAATTTTAGGTGAGCAGGAAAATAATTATTTTTTATTATCAGAAAAAACTGAGCATCGGCAATAATCCAAGGAAAATTGATACTGTTAAGTTTTTAAAATTTGAAATCCTTGGACGAAGTTAGCTTTTGCTGCCATATAATATTATGAACAAGGTGACCTTGCGTTAACAAATTTTATTAAAAAAGTGAATTTTGTTGTAAAGTCAATGGTTTTGGGGATATAGCGCCTAAAAATTATTAATTCTGGTTAGTATAATAAATAAACTTTTCCCTTGATAGAAAGTTTTAGTTAACAGATGAAGAGCCAGCAGTAACCAATTTACTTAAGGCGAGTACCTTAGCACACCCAAAAATAAGTAAAAACACTTTTATGAATATACAAAACAGATACTCATATCAATTAGTTAAGTTAAAACTCTCTACCTATTACAGACCAATGCTTATCTTATGCAAGTCAGAAGTACTAACCGTCGCGTTTAATTTTTAAAAACATAAACTGAAGGAAAAAATGGATATACACTTTTTGATTAAACCTATAATAGAATTTTTTCATAAAAGCATATAATAGATATTTATGTTACAAGGATCATAATAACGATCATTATGGTACTAGCCGTGAGTATTAATGGACGAGGCGTCAGCCGAGTCTAATAACACGGCGTGTACCATAATGATTGTTTATGATCCGAATTTCATACAATATTTTATATTCCGACGATTTTTGTGTTTTTTTTTTTTGATGAATTTTAAGTTTTCGTCAGTAAACTAATCCAGTGTAAATGTAGCTTGATTTTAATAAAACCAGGTAACTATAGAAATATTTGTTTGTATTGTCATTGTCAGAATTGAGTTTTTAATTTTATTTTCATTATAGTACTCAGTACTATAATGACATCATTATAGTACTCAGTCCTATAAAGTATGTCACTTTGACACTGAAAATGAAATTCATAATAATGTCATTATGACACATCGGAATATAAAACAATTTCCAGGATTTTTTTTCGATTTCATCTTTTTCCTTTGACCTGGGAATGGTAACTGACATAAGGTAAATATTTGAAAGAACTAACAATAATGTACTATTAAATGATTTCACCCAATTTCAACAAAGTCTTACCATATATCAGTTTCAAAACCTTGTCCAATTTTTGAAAAAATCCTTTATCATTGGCCCCAATCCAATTCATTTTTAGGCACGGTTCATTGCTAACTATTGTTATTGAAACAACTTTTCTAGTTGTGTCATGCAGGTCCCTGCCTCCTAACAGACAAATTGAAGTTTGCTGTAAAAAGAAGTAAAGGATAAGCACAAGAAAAACGCTCTTCAGATTATGTTAGAGAAATATTCATTTTTTGGACTTACACTTACACAAGCATGGGCGTAACTAGAAATTTTAAAGTTGTATATCTCTGTTGCTCCTTACGGGACCCATGCTAAGTTCAGGGGTTTTATAAGTAGTAAGCCTACTAGGGAAATGTGGTGTTAGGGAGAGTCCATTATCCCTAGATCATGCGGCGCGTCCAAGTCCTTCTTGAACGGGGCCATAGCCCATAGAGGGTGTCAGGCCCGTAGTGACCGCTGCTGATCGCGGGAGGATCTCTCCTCCGAGTCGGGTTGCTTGAGAGTGCAGCCCTAAGTGGGTGGTAAACTCCATCTAAGGCTAAATATGACCACGAGACCGATAGCTAACAAGTACTGTGAGGGAAAGTTGAAAAGCACTTTGAAGAGAGAGTTCAAGAGTACGTGAAACCGTTTAGGGGTAAACCTGAGAAACCCGAAAGGTCGAAGGGAGAAATTCATTCGCGTTTCGCCGTTGGCGTGACGAAGAACGTTCGCGTTTTTCGCACCTTCCGTTTTTCGATCCGATAGCGAACGCGTGCACTTTTCTCCTGGTAGGACGTCGCGATCCGTTGGGTGTCGGTCTACGGCTCGCGGTGGAGCCCGAATGTGTCCTTTGCAGGTTCGGACCCGCGTGTCCCGGCCGACTCGCTCGACGGTATACGTGAAAGGTTTAAGGCCGCTCTCGGAGCGTTCGGCTCGTAGCAAGCACGTCAGATTCTGTCGGCGATCGGACCTAGTGCCGGTTCTGACCTCTGGCGACTGTTGGCTGCGAAGTTCTCGAACAGACCTTACGACCGATCTGCGACGCTATAGCTTTGGGTACTTTCAGGACCCGTCTTGAAACACGGACCAAGGAGTCTAGCATGTGCTCGAGTCATTGGGAATCACTAAACCTAAAGGCGCAATAAAAGTAAAGGTCCGCCTCGCGCGGACCGAGGGAAGACGAGCGGTTTACCCTTAAAAGTGGCCGCTCCGCATTCCCGGGGCGTCTCATTCTCATCGCGAGAAGAGGAGCACCAAGAGCGTACACGCTGGGACCCGAAAGATGGTGAACTATGCCTGGTCAGGACGAAGTCAGGGGAAACCCTGATGGAGGTCCGTAGCGATTCTGACGTGCAAATCGATCGTCGGAACTGGGTATAGGGGCGAAAGACTAATCGAACCATCTAGTAGCTGGTTCCCTCCGAAGTTTCCCTCAGGATAGCTGGCGCTCGTTGCGCACGAGTCTCATCCGGTAAAGCGAATGATTAGAGGCATTGGGGTCGAAACGACCTCAACCTATTCTCAAACTTTAAATGGGTGAGATCTCCGGCTTGCTCGAACTTATGAAGCCGCGAGACACGGATCAGAGTGCCAAGTGGGCCATTTTTGGTAAGCAGAACTGGCGCTGGGGGATGAACCAAACGTCGAGTTAAAGCGAGTAAATCGACGCGACGCTTATGGGATACCATGAAAGGCGTTGGTAACTTAAGACAGCAGGACGGTGGCCATGGAAGTCGGAATCCGCCAAGGAGTGTGTAACAGCTCACCTGCCGAAGTTACTAGCCCTGAAAATGGATGGCGCTGAAGCGTCGTGCTTATACTCGACCGTCAGTGGCATGTGCGATCGCATTATGAATTTAATCGATCATGAAGCTCTGAAGAGTAGGAGGGTCGCGGCGGTGAGCGCAGAAGGGCTGGCCGCGAGGCCGTCTGGAGCCGCCGTCGGTGCAGATCTTGGTGGTAGTAGCAAATACTACAGCGTGGCCCTGGAGGACTGACGTGGAGAAGGGTTTCGTGTGAACAGCCGTTGCACACGACTCAGTCGATCCTAAGCCCTAGGCGAAAGCCGATGTTGATGTGGTGTAGATTTATTAACGAGATTCTATTTCGAATAACATCTATCGTACACACCCATTGGGCGCAAGGGAATCCGGTTCCTATTCCGGAACCTGGCAGCGGAACCGTCAAAAAGTCGGGCCCTCGCAAGAGAGTTCGCCGGGGTAACCCAAAAGGACCCGGAGACGCCGTCGGGAGATCCAGGAAGGATCTCGTCTCCCCCCCCCCCTCCATGCAGCCGTGGCGTCAACTAGCCGAGCAGGCCCCTCCACTAGACAAACTGCTAGAGCGTCTCCCCCCATGCAGCCGTGGCATCAACTAGCCGGGCAGGCCCCTCCACCAGACAAACTGCTAGAGCGTCACTTCCAGGTCCCCCTCTTCTTCATCCTCCGACGAGGACAACAACCATCGAGAGTCACCTCGCAGTTCACTCCAGGCCCCATCACCTGACACGCCCGAAGCAGCTACCACTCCATCCCGGAGGCTACCATCCAGCGAACCTCCACCAGGACACCCGCCATCTCCACCCACTCCGCACAGCCAGAAGAGGTCGACCCTGTGAGAGCATACCTTCAGGATCTCTCTACCGCACCCAACGTCGATGACCAGCTACAAGCCCTAATCACCGAACTGCTGGAAGGCCCTAATAACGCCGAGCCGACCCTCATGCTTGGCTTAATCTGGAAGCCGAAGCCCCCACGTAGGCCCCAACCCGCCCAGAACCAACCACCAAATAACCGGGTTGCCACAGCCAGGGAGCAGCGTGCCCATAGGTACAAGCGCTACCAAGAGCTGTTCACCAAAGATCGGGCATCACTGGCCGGCCTTATTACCCAAGGCCTGGAACCGGGTGCACTAGGCGAGGTTCCTGATCCACATGCAGTCAGGGAATACTACGAGGCTGTCTTTTCCACCACCCCAAACCACGACGGTGAACGGATAGAAGATACGAAAGCCCCCATTGGCGGTCTATACCTACCCATCACCGTGCAGGAACTGAAGAAGACGCTGAAAGACCCTAAAGCCTCTAATGCTGCTGGCCCTGATGGTATGAGTGCGGCCGATTTGCGCAAACTGCCCGTCGAGCACCTCGCCGTCCTCTACAACGCGATGCTGTTCACTGGCATTACGCCTGCCGCCCTGAAAGCCTGTCGGACCACCTTGACTCCAAAAGGCGGCGCCGACCCGGCTGCCATTTCGTCCTGGCGACCCATCACAGTGGCCAACATCTTGGTGCGGACCCTACACAGAATCCTGGCTGCCCGCCTGTCCACCCTTCCCCTCCATGCTGCCCAGCGAGGCTTCATCTCCCTGGATGGAACCATATGATTCTCCAGACTGCCATTAAGGACTGCCGTGACTCCACCAAGCCCTACGCCATTGCTTCCCTGGATCTGAGGAAAGCCTTTGACACCGTGCCGCACTCCCCCATTGAGCGTGCCTTGCGGCGCTTCTCCATCGACGCCAGGCTGAGAAAATTTATTATAGGAGGTTTAACTGGATGCCACACAACCATCAGTGTCGGCAAAACCGCAGTGCCAGGCATCCAAATAAGAAGAGGAGTCAAGCAGGGTGATCCACTTTCATCGCTCCTCTTCAACCTAGTACTGGACGAGCTGCTCTGCAAGCTTGACTCCGAACTGTCAAAGTGAATAAATTGAATCAAGCGCGGGTAAACGGCGGGAGTAACTATGACTCTCTCTTTTTTTACTGTACTGGGTGTCACTGTAATTCTGGCCAACTGTGACTTTCTTATCGGTCACCTTCTTTCTGCCTCTGCGCTCGCCCTTTTTATCCTTCTTCAATGGAACAACCCCCGGCACCTTTCTCGAGGAGAGAGTCCGCTAAGGACTCAAACCCGGGCTTACAACACCAGCCCTCCCGACTCAACGAGGGATCTGTTCCAAGAAAGAAGAAGGCCCCTTCCACGCTTGCTAGGGATGCTAAGAGAGCTGCCGAATGGAGGATGAAGCATGCCATTCCTGACCCGACTGTGGCCGCCGCCGAATCGGTTCCCGACCAAGTGGACGCCCTCCCGGAGCAGACAGTGGACGACCGATGGACCTTCCAGTACCCGGCATCCAGGTTAAGGAACAACATTGGTTTCCGCCGACGAATGAAGCGCCTTCTCCGCCTGACCTTTAGACTAGCCCTCAGCGTCTTGGGATTCGACCCTACCTACGGAGATGCTGATGACAATGCCATCCATCCTCAGCCACGGACCCCTGATGCTACCACCACCTCCCATGCAGCAACGCCACCCACCAACATTCAGGCTATATACACCGACCTAGAGGACTGCTACCGGCTTTCCAGGTTGGAGGACCAACAGCACCTCCTCCCAGCCCTACGCCACTTAATTAGGACCCTGCATCCACGAGGATCATCCGTCGCCTTCCCAGTTCCGGACCTCGTGGACCGCCTGGCCCTCAGCCGTGCTGGTTTGCGAACTGACCCAGACCTTCTGCTTCCTCTGGTCAAAAGAACATGCGAGCGTCGACACGAAATCTTCAACATCGAGGCCATTTACAGGGACCTTGTAAGAACTCATGGAAGAACTTCTTTTGACTCTGGAAGACCCTTTCCAGAATGCTACCGTTTCACCAGGCTCCCATGACGCCTCCCGGCCACCCCCCCCCCCGTCGCCTCGCGAAGCTGAGGCCCCTACCGTTCGCGGTTTAAATTGCCCTGTTGGTGCTACCCAAGCAATATCTTATTTTATTGCTGTTTTTTTCTAGGTGCTTGAAAACTGCAAGTGCCCAGCCAACCGGCCACCCTCAGAGATGTCTTCTTCCTCATCCAATTCAGATAATACTCCTGATGCCCATCCGTGCCCTATCTGTCGACGGACCTTCTCAACCAAAAGTGGACTCGGCCTTCACGTCAAACGCCACCGAGCCAACCCCGGGACAGACCTGGACGCTCCACGCCAATGCCCAGACTGCAAGAAACAGTTCCCCAGCTCCAACAGCCTGCAACAGCACCGGCGTCTCTACTCCCACAAGGACAGCACCTGCCGAACCTGTGACAGAACCTTCCAAACCTTTGCCGGACTCCAACAACATGTAAGAAAAGCCCATCCGGCCACTTACCAAAGGGAACTTGAGGACAATGACCACAGACGCAACGAGACCTTCTCCCAGCTCGAAGTGCTCGAAATCGCCAGGCATGAGGTGACATATCGTGGAGACTCCCCAATCAACGTCCACCTCTCGAGGACCTTCAACCTCTCTGTGGACAGAATAAGGAATCTCCGGAAGATCCGACGTTACCTCGACGCCAGATCCAACATTGAGCGTCATGCCCTCCATTCGTCTCCCCCCCCCATGCAGCCGTGGCGTCAACTAGCCGAGCAGGCCCCTCCACTAGACAAACTGCTAGAGCGTCCCCCCCCCCCCATGCAGCCGTGGCATCAACTAGCCGCGCAGGCCCCTCCACCAGACAAACTGCTAGAGCGTCACCTCCAGGTCCCCCTCCTCTTCATCCTCCGACGAGGACAACAACCATCGAGAGTCACCTCGCAGTCCACTCCAGGCCCCATCACCTGACACGCCCGAAGCAGCTACCACTCCACCCCGGAGGCTACCATCCAGCGAACCTCCACCAAGACACCCGCCATCTCCACCCACTCCGGATGGCGACGACCCACCCGAACATCCAGGCCAGCCAGAAGAGGTCGACCCTGTGAGAGCATGCCTTCAGGATCTCTCTACCGCACCCAACGTCGATGACCAGCTAAAAGCCCTACTCACCGAACTGCTGGAAGGCCCTAATGACGCCGAGCCGACCCTGAGCCTCATGCTTGGCTTAATCTGGAAGCCGAAGCCCCCACGGAGGCGCCAACCCGCCCAGAACCAACCACCAAATAACCGGGTTGCCACAGCCAGGGAGCAGCGTGCCCATAGGTACAAGCGCTACCAAGAGCTGTTCACCAAAGATCGGGCATCACTGGCCGGCCCTATTACCCAAGGCCTGGAACCGGGTGCACTAGGCGAGGTTCCTGATCCACATGCAGTCAGGGAACACTACGAGGCTGTCTTTTCCACCACCCCAAACCACGACGGTGAACGGATAGAAGATACGAAAGCCCCCATTGGCGGTCTATACCTACTCATCACCGTGCAGGAACTGAAGAAGACGCTGAAAGACCCTAAAGCCTCTAATGCTGCTGGCCCTGATGGTATGAGTGCGGCCGATTTGCGCAAACTGCCCGTCGAGCACCTCGCCGTCCTCTACAACGCGATGCTGTTCACTGGCATTACGCCTGCCGCCCTGAAAGCCTGTCGGACCACCTTGACTCCAAAAGGCGGCGCCGACCCGGCTGCCATTTCGTCCTGGCGACCCATCACAGTGGCCAACATCTTGGCGCGGACCCTACACAGAATCCTGGCTGTCCGCCCTTCCCCTCCATGCTGCCCAGCGAGGCTTCATCTCCCTGGATGGTACCATGGCCAACTCTATGATTCTCCAGACTGCCATTAAGGACTGCCGTGACTCCACCAAGCCCTACGCCATTGCTTCCCTGGATCTGCGGAAAGCCTTTGACACCGTGCCGCACTCCTCCATTGAGCGTGCCTTGCGGCGCTTCTCCATCGATGCCAGGCTGAGAAAATTTATTATAGGAGGTTTAACTGGATGCCACACAACCATCAGTGTCGGCAAAGCCGCAGTGCCAGGCATCCAAATAAGAAGAGGAGTCAAGCAGGGTGATCCACTTTCACCACTCCTCTTCAACCTAGTACTGGACGAGCTGCTCTGCAAGCTTGACTCCGAACCCACTGGCCTCAAAATCAATGAGACTAACGTCAACAGCCTCGCCTATGCTGATGATTTGCTGCTCCTTACTCCTTCCTCTAGAGAGCTGCAGATCCTGCTAGGTCGCACCACTAACTTTTTTGAGGCCCGCCAGATGGAACTTAATGCCCAAAAATGTTCCGGCTTAGTAGTCAAGCTCCTTCCCAAGCAGAAGAAACTTTACCTGTCCTCCCAGACCAGGCTTCTCATCCGTGGGGACCCAATTCCTATCCTGGATGCAGACTCGTCGTTCAAGTACCTGGGCCACAAAATCGGGTTCATGGGCACCGATCTACCTTCAACCACCTCCCTTCAAGGTGCCCTTAACAACCTCCAGAGAGCTCCACTAAAACCGAGCCAAAAACTTGTACTGCTGCAAGACTACATCCTGCCCAAATTTCTTTTCAGCCTGCAGAACCCCAAGACGACTGCCAAACTTCTCCAACAGGCGGATAAAGCAGTTCGTCGGACCGTCAAGGCTTTCCTCCATCTGCCAGCCCAAACCTCAAACGCGCTGCTGTACACTCAGAAGAAATCTGGAGGCCTTGGACTCTTCTGTCTTACTGCCAGAATCCCTGATATCATTCTGGGACGTCTGGATCGCCTAACCACCAAGGGCGATCCCCAGTTGACTGGAGTCCTACGAGCCCCATATGTCACCCGCCTTCGCGCACGCCTACAGCACGCCATTGCCCCCTTTGGACGCCGAAATGAACAGGCAGCCTACTGGCGCTCCAAATTGAATAACGCCGCGAGTGGAGCCGGACTTCCCGACCACTCCAAGAACCATGGCGCAAACAGATGGCTGACAGATCCACCCCCATCATGGACCGGCAAAGATTACGTTTTGGCAATGCAGCTCAGAACTAACACGCTGCCGACTACCGGAGGGCTCCACAACGTCCGAGTCCCAGCTGAGGCCAAAAAATGCCGTGCCGGTTGCGACCGTGTTGAAACCTTGTCGCACGTCCTGCAACGCTGCCCCCTCACCCATCATGAGAGAATCAGACGCCACGACCACGCCGTCAAAATGCTCGCCAAATCATGTACCGATAAGTGGCTATTGGTCCAGGTTGAGCCTTCCATTAGGGACACCGACGGCCGCCTCCATAAGCCGGACCTGATTATCAGGGGTCAAGGCCGCACCGAAATCGTCGATGTGTGCGTCTGTTGGGAAACTCCCCGCCCTTTGCAGGACCATGCCGACAACAAGGTTGCAATATACTCCACACCACCATTCTTGGAAGCAATGAGGGCCACATATCCAGAGGAGCCAATCCACGTCTCCGGTATGGTTATCGGCGCGCGGGGTACTTGGTGCAACTCCAACGATGCCGTCCTTCAACGACTCGCCCTCCCACGAGCGCTCTTCGCTGCCCTGATATCCGGAATTCTGCGCGGTGGGACTCAAATTCATCGCAGCTTCTGCACAGCCGTATGGGACCGCCGATGATCTTCAGCTGCCTCGCCTTCCACCGCTCCATGGACCAGTTGCCAGTCACTTTTGGTGCCACCATCTTCCGCCACCTACTCCAACTACTTACCTTCTTTACATTGTCTTTATATTTTCTTAAATGCTATTTTGACTGTTTTTTTTATATACATATTATAGTTGAGGATATCTCTGCATCACTTATTAAAGTCACCGGGACACTAACCGGAAAAGTTTATTTACAGGAATACAATAACAACATCACATTTATATCTTAAGTAACTTTTACACCTAATCTTAAGTCTTATTGTAATTTTCTGTAATATAAATGAGTTCTTAGCCAAATGCCTCGTCATCTAATTAGTGACGCGCATGAATGTATTAACGAGATTCCCACTGTCCCTACCCAACAACAAAAAAGGAAACGAACTGGCAAGAGAAACGCTAAAGAAAGTTAAAGAATCAATACCTAAAGAAGAAATTGGTAACTTAAGGATAGTAAGGCCAACTGCTGCTGGCAGTATTATTATAGGGATGAAAAATGAGGAACAGTATAAAAAAATTAGAGGGGCTATTGAAAACAAAAAGGAAATAAAAATCAGGGAAAAGAAAATGCAATATTAATTATAGGGTTGGAAAAAGGAATAGCGGACGGGGAACTAATAGACGCAATATGGGAGGAAAACAAGGAAGTGTGGGATAAATATGAAGGGGAAGGGAAAAATAAATTAAGAATAGTAGCTAGAAGATCCTGCAGAAACACATACATAGAGAATGTAGTAGTAGCTATGGGGGGGGGGGGAAGCTTTTGGAGAGTTCATGAGAAAGGGCAAAATAAATGTGGACCTGGTCTCCCACAAAGTGGATGAGCACCAGGAGGTACCCATTTGTTACAAATGCAGTAGATTTGGGCATGTACTGAAGTACTGCGGGGAACGTCCGAGGTGCTATAAGTGTGGAGATGCGCATGAAGGGAGAGAGTGCAAGAGTGGGGATCTGAATTGCGGCAACTGTGAATTTGCAAACGTAGATAAGGGATTAAGAAGACACTCAGCAACTGATAAAAGGTGTCCTATATATCGGAAAAAACTGGAACTAAGTAGGAGAAACATTAATTATGGGTAAATTCGCGGTGTTGCAATTCAATGCGGGTAGGGGAAGAGAAGCGTGTGAGTTGATGAAAGAGAGAGTGAGAGAATGGGGAATCGAGGTGGTATTATTGCAAGAGCCTTACAATAAAATGAGAGGCTGGAATGGCTTTAAAAGGCATGGAAAGATACAAGGTGCGAAAGTGAATGTATGGGTGAAAGAAGGAATGAGTGCGACAACGTTGGGAAGTATGAATGATGAAAATGTTGTAGGGATAAGGTTAAAAGGAGAAAAAGGAGAAGAAATAGTTATAATAAGCGTATATGACGAACCAGGGGGAAGAACAAATACAAAAACCATGGCGCATAGTAGGGAGATTAAGAAATGGACAGGTAGGATGATAATAGGGGGGGACTTTAATGCCAAAAATGAGGCTTGGGGAGGAGGCGATACGGACGAAAGGGGGGAGGAGCTCTTATCTTGGGCTGTAGAGAATGAGCTAGTTGTTAGGAACGATAGCGACAGTCGACCGACCTTTGATAGTACAAGAGGGCAGAGTTGGATCGATGTGACGTTTAGTAGGGATGTAGCTGTAACTGATTGGAAGGTTATGGAGGATGAGACTTTAAGCGATCATCGTTATGTAACTTACAATATTAAGGTAGGGGCAGATAGGAAAGATGGTAGGAGGGTTATCTATGATTTTAGTAGGACAGATTGGGACCGATTTAAAAGGCCACTACAGGCATATAGACTAGGAGATATCTATGGCATAGAGACATTGGACAGCGAAGCAGGGAAGTTTCAAACTGTATGCATGGAAACATGTCGGAAAAATATAAAAAAAAGAACAGTTACGGGAAATGAAAATACATGGTGGGATGCCGATCTGCAAAGGGAGAGGAGAGAAGTAAGAAGAGCGAGGAGCGAGTGGCAGAGAGAGAGAGGGGATTCTCGGGATATGAAAGAAAGGGAATACAAAGCTAGAAGAAATGATTATAAAAAGGCTATAAAGAATAAAAGGATAGAGTATCTTAACGAAGAAATAGAGCAGCTAAGTGAAAATAACGCGTGGGATAGAGTATGGGAAATTCTTAAGGATATGGGAATAAAGCAAGGGAAGATAGATATAGTGAAAAATGCTGGGCAATACACCAAAACGGATAAAGAGATGAACATAGAGCTGATGGAGAGATATCACCCAAGGGAATCAGACGGGGAAAAAGAGGAAAGACAAAGGTATGAGAGGGAGAGGGCAGAAGAGGCTAGAGATGGGGATAGGGATTGGGTCGCGATAACGGAGGGCGAATTAGAATGTTGTATTAAGGGGTTGAAAAAGAAAAAAGTCACGTCGGAAGACAGAATTCCGAATGAAGCAGTATGGCATATATGGCGGGCAAATAAAGACGTATTACTGCTATTATATAATAAATGTTTGGAGCTGGGGCACTTTCCAAAATGCTGGAAAAGTGCTTCGATGGTGTGGTTGCCGAAAAAAGATGGGGGATGGAGGCCGATTAGTTTGCTACCGGCACTAGGGAAGGTTCTAGATAGGGTGGTAAACGAGAGGTTGAAAGATTGGGGCGAGAGGAACGAGGCTTTTGATAATAGACAGTATGGGTTCAGAAATAACAGAAATACGATTATGGCGATCGAGCGAGTTATAGAGAGGGTGAAGGAGGTAAAGGGGAGGGGTCAGCATTCGTTGGTGGTCACACTTGACCTCAAGAATGCTTTCAATACTGCTTGGATGGTCGAAATAGATAGGGAAATGAAAAGAAAGGGAGTACCATGGGTAATTAGGAACATTTGTTGGAGTTTTATGAGGGAAAGGCAGATTAAGAGTGGGCAAGAATGTATGAGTACTGAAAAGGGATGTCCGCAGGGTTCAAGCTTGGGGCCGACCCTGTGGCTTTTCTGTATGGAAGGCTGGTTTAGGAGCATAAGAGAGATAGAGGAGGGGGAGGGAGTGAGAGAACAGGCATTTGCGGATGATCAAATTATAACCATTAGCGGCACTTCGGTGAAAAAAATTGAGGAGTTATGGCATAGAGTATGGGAGAAATGTAGAATGTGGGCACATGGAGCAAGACTAGAGTATAATACCAACAAAACCAGAATGATGTTTATTGAAGCAAGGGGTAGAATTAGGAAACCAGTTATAAAGATAGGAGGGAATAATATGGAAATGGGAGAGGGGATTGAGTACTTAGGCATTGTTTTAGATACTAAATTTAATTTTATACAGCATATAAAAAAGGTCAGAAAAAAAGCAGGGGAAATGGTCACGAAACTAGTGGGATTGTCGAGGAATAAAGGAAAGGTGAACAAACAAGTGGTCAAGGGCATATACGAGGGGGTGGTTAAGCCAGCGATTTTGTATGGGGTGGAAATATGGGGAACAAGAGCGGGGGACACAAGAATAAAAAAACAATTGAATGCAGCGCAGAGACCGTACCTTATAGCAATTGCGCGGGCTTATAGAACTACGGCGACAATGGCGCTACAGGTGATATGTGGAGTGGAGCCACTGCATATAGTGGGAAAAGTAGTGCAGCAGAGTTGGAGGGAAAGTGAACGGGAAAGAGAAAAGGAAAGGGTGAGGATGGAGGACAGGGTGCAACCATGGGAGAGGCAAGGAACGTCAACTGATGAGAATGATGAAAGGGAATGGAAAAAAATCTATGTGGACGCAAGTGAGAACAAGGCCGAAAATACAGTAGGAATTGGAATGGTATTTGAAAGGGGGGAAGGAGAATGGGGGGCGAGAGGGAAGAAAGGAAGAGGAATGGAAGGGACGGTAGCAGCAGAAATAGCAGCAATAAGAGAGGGGGTGAGGAAGGTCATGGAAATGGGAGAAGAGTGTTATTATATAATGGCTGATAACGAGGGGGCAATAAAAATGACGCAAAATTATAGAACTAAACATAAAACAATAGGGGAAATTCAGAAATTAATACAAAGTGCAAGAAGTAATGGAGTAGAAATTAAATTGAGGAAAGTAGATAGGAACGAAGCGGGGATTGCACAAGCAGATAGTGTAGCGGGGAGTTGGGCAAGAGGGGAAGATAGAGAGGTGCATGATATGGAGGTAATTTTAAGGAGAAGTAAAGCAAGGAAAAAAGAAATGAGCTCAAGAATCCTGGATGAGTGGCAGCATGAGTGGGACACTGGGGATAAGGGAAGGGAATTCTATGAATTCTGTAATGAGGTAGGACGGGATAGGATGGATCTGACTTTTAAGGGAACGCAATTGTTGACGGGACATGGAAACGCGAAGGGATACCTGGCTAGATTTAAACTAATGGAGGGAGATGGATTGTGCGAGTGTGGGGGGGAGTGGAATCAATGAGACATAAAAGGGACGAGTGTACGTTGGAGGTAAGAGCTAGAAAAGCGGAGGAGTATGTAAATAGGGGTAGGCCGACGGGATTAAGGAGGGATAAAAGAGCAAGCAGGGAAACAATTGCATTTTTCAATGATTGGGCGGAACAGGTTCTGGAGACAGAGCAACAGGAATAATTGCAAAGATTGATTTATTAGGTATAGAACATGTAACTTGCGACCCGATCGCAACTCGGATCGTAGATTGATGATAGGTAAGGGAAAGGATGTAATTATTGTAATTAATATTGTAAAAGTAAAAAAAAAAAAAATAAATAAGGGAACAAAGGATTGGGTGTAGGTATTAAGTGTAATTAGAATAGGATAGTAAGATGTAAATTACAAATTGTATAGTAGGCGATAAGAGGGCTGGGGTGGATTAGGGAATTAAGTTAAATAGGTAGTAAGTAGAATAGTATATAAATAAATATTGTATAGTTGAAAGTAAAATTGTATGAATAAAGAAAAGAAAAAGAGTCATCTTTCCCCGTTAAGCTCTGCACGCCTTGGCCAAAGGGTTCGCTCGATGGTCAAGGGGTGCGGTGAGGAGAAGTGGAGGTTGTAGGGGTTCCCTTGAGAGTGGGTTTGCTAGAGTGTGGGTAGATCGCGAGCTAAAACCGGAAGGTGGGAAGCATTAATGCGCAACATTTCGTATGTCCCTACCCACTATCTAGCGAAACCACTGCCAAGGGAATGGGCTTGGAAAAATTAGCGGAGAAAGAAGACCCTGTTGAGCTTGACTCTAGTCTGGCACTGTAAGGAGACATGAGAGGTGTAGCATAAGTGGGAGTTGGCAACATCGCCGGTGAAATACCACTACTTTCATCGTTTCTTTACTTACTCGGTTAGGCAGAATGCGTGCGTCGTTCGCTCACGAGGCGGCGACTGTCACGGTATTCTCGAACCAAGCACGTAGAGTGGCATTCGGAAGCTGTGCCTGCGTCGATGTACGCGGGCGGCTCGCGCCGTCCGTCGCGTAGACGTTTGCGTGCGGTTCTCCGGGTGCCGTTTTATGCTCCCGTGTGATCTGATTCGAGGACACTGCCAGGCGGGGAGTTTGACTGGGGCGGTACATCTGTCAAAGAATAACGCAGGTGTCCTAAGGCCAGCTCAGCGAGGACAGAAACCTCGCCTAGAGCAAAAGGGCAAAAGCTGGCTTGATCCCGATGTTCAGTACGCATAGGGACTGCGAAAGCACGGCCTATCGATCCTTTTGGCTTGAAGAGTTTTCAGCAAGAGGTGTCAGAAAAGTTACCACAGGGATAACTGACTTGTGGCGGCCAAGCGTTCATAGCGACGTCGCTTTTTGATCCTTCGATGTCGGCTCTTCCTATCATTGCGAAGCAGAATTCGCCAAGCGTCGGATTGTCTCACCCATTAACAGAGAACCGGAGTTGGGGTCTACGTTTAAGATGGAGAAAACATTTTTACATGGTTGTATAGGTATGGCGACCAATAAGAAAATATATTAGAACCGGGCTCCTCGATGACCTTGAAAGTCACGCGACCTATGTTATCTCGGTTATTTATTAAGCTAGGACGACCAAACTAAGTGGGGGGAATATGGGTAGGGTAAGAATAAAACTTTGCAGTCGGGTGACCTTGAACAGGGTCATTTTCCTAACTCTGTTATTATAAGAGATAGAGAATCGCGCATGGGCGGAACGTGTAGAGGGTTGACGGAGGATGAAAATAGGTGTTTTGGTAAGTCGGCGCGCGACGAAAAATGACGTTTGACATGTTCCTCATCTCGAGAACGGTAAAAGATAGAGAGTTCCGGTCTTCTATGAAAATATAGGGGACCGTAAGGTGAGTATTTTGGCGTATTGACCGATTTGAGATTTCAAGGTCATTGCCCAAAAAATCGTTATTTACAATAAAGTTGAATTTTTTTTAAATGAGTTGTACTTTTAGATGAAAAAAATGCAAGTTGGTCATACGACATTTTGACGTATCTGTCAAAATAAGCGAGATAAAAAAAGGTCGGAAAATCGATTCGGTGAGTGGGGGAACGTGTTGAGGGTTACTGGGGCATGAAAATAAGTTATTAGGTGACGGGGCGTGCGACGGAAACTGACACCCGATACGTACCTCATCTCGGGAACGGTAAAAGATAGAGGGTTCGGGCTTTTACAGTAGGTAGGGGACCGTAAGGTAAGTATTTTGGCGTTTTAACCAATTTGACATTTCAAGGTCGTTGCAAAAAAAAATGGTTATTTACGAAAAAGTTGGAAGTATGTTTACTTGAGTTGTACGTTTAGATGAAAAAAATGCAATTTGGTTATATGACATTTTGACGTATCTGTCAAAATAAGCGAGATAAAAAAAGGTCGGAAAATCGATTCGGTGAGTGGGGCAACGTGTAGAGGGTTACTGGGACATGAAAATAAGATATTTGGTGCCGGGGCGTGCGACGGAAACTGGCACCCGATACGTACCTCATCTCGGGAACGGTAAAAGTCAGAGGGTTCGGGATTTTTACAGTAGGTAGGGGGACCGTAAGGTTAGTATTTTGACGTTTTAACCAATTTGACATTTCATGGTCATTGCAAAAAAAGTTATTTACGAAAAAGTGTGAAATTTTTTGACCTGAGTGGTACGTTTAGATGAAAAAATGCCATTTGGTCATGTGACATTTTGACGTATCTCAAAATAAGCGAGATAAAAGAAAGGTCGGAAAATCGATTCGGTGAGTGGGGGAACGTGTAGAGGGTTACTGAGACATGAAAACAAGTTATTAGGTGACGGGGCGTGCGACGGAAACTGACACCCGATACGTACCTCATCTCGGGAACGGTAAAAGATAGGGGGTCGGGTTTTTTACAATAGGTAGGGGACCGTAAGGTAAGTATTTTGGCGTATCGACAAATTTGACATTTCAAGGTCATTGCAAAAAAAAATCGTTATTTACAAAAAAGTTAAAATTTTTTTGGTTCGAGTAGTATACTTAGACAAAAAAAATGCGAAAAGGTCATATGACATTTTGACGTATCTGTCCAAATGCGGGAGTTAGGGAAAATTGTTTAGAATTGTGTCAGTGTTTTATACTTTTATATTTATCTCCGTTATTAAAGGATTTTGTTAAAGAATGTAATAGATAAATTAGACAATAAAATTGACCAACTTTTTTATAATAAACAATTTTTCGATAGGACTTATACTTTTGGAAATAATAGGGGTAGATTGAATTTTGTAATTTTTACACGTCAATTTCCGAAATATATCCGGAAATATCAGGTTTAGAGGAAAATCATAAGAAAAAATTATAGATCCTACTAAACTTCTACTTTTAGGTTATTATCATTTTGTCAATAAAACGAACCGCTCTCGAGATATGACCGCTTAAATTGCAGAATTTGAGATTTTATGGATATATTACCATGAAAATTTTCAAAAAATTAATAGTTGTGTTGTTGTTGTGTTGTTGTTGTGTTGTTGTTGTGTTGTTGTTGTGTTGTTGTTGTGTTGTTGTTGTTGTGTTGTTATGTTGCTGTTGTGTTGCTGTTTTGTTGTTGGTTCAAAAAATTTATTTTCTCTAAAATTAAAAAATACTAACATGTTTTACGGGTACTTATGTTAAAGTTAATGGAAGAAAACGAAAAATGGCAAAAAATTGGTAAAATAAACTATATTTTTAATTTTTCAATTTTTCACAAAATCCGGCAAAAAATCGGAAAAAATTTGACATTGTTTTATGTTTTTATTTTTATCTCAGTTATTTGAAGATTTTAGTAAAAAATGTTCATAACTAATTAGATAGAGTATAAAATTGTCTAACTATAATAAACAATTTTTCGATAGGACGTATACTTTTGGAAATATAGGGGTCTAAACTTGGAAATTTTTATAAGTAGTTTTTTTTAAATATTTCCGGCACTATGAGGTTTAAAGGAAAATCATATAAAAGAAATTATAGATCTTACTTAACTGCAACTTTAAGGTTACGAACATTTTTTTAATAAATCGAACCAGTCGCGAGATATGAGCGATGATGGTTTTTTCCTGTTCTCCGGCAATTTCCTGTTCTCCGGAACCACATTTTCAGGAAAGTCTGAGACAAAAAATTTTGGCATTTTTACAATGTATAAATGTATAAATATTGTTTTTTCAATAGTTTTTCAACTCTCAGATTTTCCTGAAATTAAGCTTCCTTGTCAATTTCATATCGGAGAAAACGAAAAACACATCCATTTTGTCCTATTTCCTCAGGAAATATATTTTTCGTTGGAAAATTCCAATTCCCGAAGTGATAAGACGAAATGGATGTTTATTTCGTGTTCTCCAGTATCAAATTGACAAGGAAACCAATTTTCAGGAAAATCTGAGACAAAAAATTTTGGCTTTTTTACAAGTGGGCAGTCTTATGTATAAATATTTTTTTTAAAGTTTTTCAACTCTCAAATTTTCCTGAAATTGAGCTTCCTTGTCAATTTCAAATCGGAGAAAATGAAAAACCCATCCATTTTGACCTATTACTTCAGGAAATATATTTTTCGTTGGAAAATTCCAATTCCCGAAGAGATAAGACGAAATGGATGGTTTTTTCGTGTTCTCCAGTATCAAATTGACAAGGAAACGAATTTTCAGGAAAATATGAGACAAAAAATTTTGGCTTTTTTACAAGGGGGGAGTCTTATGTTTAAATATTTTTTTTCAAAAGTTTTTCAACTCTCAGATCTTCCTGAAATTGGGCTTCCTTGTCAATTTCATACCGGAGAAAACGAAAAACCCATCCATTTTTTCCTATTTCTTCAGATCACTCTACACTAATTAAAAATGCATATTTTTTCGTTAAAGTTATAAATAAATAGGTTTTATTACATCAATGCACGAATTTTTTTTAAAAAGTGCCAATTTTAAAGTTTAACAACAGTACAGATTCAGATTCAGATTCAGATTCAGATTCTTTATTGGTGCCAATAATTTATAAAAAACGTGCACAAGTCAAAATTATGTAGAGTATATAAAAATGTTATTAAAATAAAATTACTAAAAGTTAAATAATGTCATTTAAATTAAAATATTGAAAGTTAAAAAAAATTTCTATATGATACAATTAAAAATTCCTTAAAACGAACTTAGGCAGTCTAAAGATTACAATTATTAACAACACAAAACTTTGCAATGTCAGATAATCAGGTCACCATTTTCAAAATCATTCAGCGAATAAAGCCTTTGAAATTAAAAATTTCTTTATTTTTTTCCTAAATTCTGGTACTAGAAGATCCCTGATTGTCTGCGACAGTCGATTAAAATACTTAACTGCCAAAAAATCTGGCCCATTCTGGCATTTTTTAAGTCGAAAGAAAGGGGTGGACAAGTCATTCTTACAACGCGTGTCGTAAGTATGAAAATCACTGTTTGTTTTATACTTATCAATGTTTGCCTTTGCATAAAGTAAGCTTTCAAATATAAAGACACATGGAAATGTCAAGATGCCAAGGTCAATAAAAGCATCCCGACAGTCCTGTCTGTATGACAAACCCGCCACAATTCTTATTGCTCTGCGTTGCAAAGCAAATATTCTATAAGATGAGGCCGCTCGGCCCCATACTATTATGCTGTAAGAAAGCAGTGTGCGGCAGAGAGCAAAGTATGCTGTTCTAAGTACGTTCTTCGAGACACCGCCTGCCAGGTTCCGGAGCACATACACGTTTTTGCTTATTTTTGCTGCAAGGTTGTCAATATGACACTCCCACTTTAGAGTTGGATCTAACGTAACCCCTAAAAACCGTACGGCATTCTCAGTTTCGAGATCTGTCTCACAATTTCGTAATGTAAATACCATTTTACTGGTCTTTGATTCATTTAAAACAAGGTTGTTCCTGCAAAACCAAGCACTAACAGCCGACTGCGTCTCGCGCGCTCTTTCAGAAATTCCTTCACAGGTCCCGGCCCGCAGGCTGACAGCAGTGTCATCATCAAACAAGTTGAAGCTAGCAGCAGCGTCACTCTCAGGTAGATCATTTACATATATAAGAAATAGAAGCGGTCCTAGGACCGATCCTTGAGGAACGCCCACCCCCAACTCCAAGCAATCGGACAACCCACCACCCGCCCGAACACTCTGAGACCTGTTAGTGAAATACGATTTCATAAGTTTTACACTATTTGTATCAAAATTATAAAGATGAAGTTTTTTAATAAGAAGATCACGCGAGACACAGTCAAATTTCCTGCTCAAATCGCAGAAAATAGTGGCAGTGTATTCCAAATCCTCAAAACTCTCAAGTATCGATGTAACGAACCTTGCAATGCTTGTTCACCCGTCAATAGGGAACGTGAGCTGGGTTTAGACCGTCGTGAGACAGGTTAGTTTTACCCTTCTGGTGACTCCTCGTTGCGATAGTAATCCTGCTCAGTACGAGAGGAACCGCAGGTTCGGACATTTGATTCACGCACTAGCTCGAGCGGGCTATGGTGCGAAGCTACCATCCGTTGGTTTATGCCTGAACGCCTCTAAGGCCGTATCCTTTCTAGTCAAAGGTGGCAACGATATCTCTTGGAGTTCCGAGAGTCGAAAGGCTCAAAACAATGTGACTTTACTAGGCGGTCGGCGTTCGCGCTGGTCGTCGCACGAGCCCTACGTGCCGCGTGGGGTTACCGGTCGGCGGCGGGATCGATCCTGGCCACGTCCGACCTAACCTCTTAGCGGTCGATCATGGGTCGCACAATCGTTTCGATGTTGGAACTCGGAATTGTCTGTAGACGACTTACGTACCTGGCAGGGTGTTGTACTCGGTAGAGCAGTTTCCACGCTGCGATCTGTTGAGACTCAGCCCTTAGCTTGAGGATTCGTCTTGTCGGTGAGACGAGACCCCTTAAATGTGCACACACGCGCGCGCGTACATGACCAAAAAAAGGCGAACGTAGAAAAACATTTAATTATGTTTTTCTCGTTCGCCTTTTTCATTTAAACTTTTTTAATTTCCGTTACTTTTTATTATCACTTACACGACCACGTCGATGATGACAACGACGACGATTTTAAAATTATTTTGTTAAAGGACTTTCAATTACAGTTACTTTTTCTTCTATAGTAAATATTATATAACATATTTTTAAAATTCTACATTGCAATTATTTTTTTTAAATAATTTGTATTTACTATTACTTTTTTGTGATTCGTATACATCTTTTTCGAATCCACTGTTCAAGTGATCAACTTCAATGGCGCGCGGGTAAACGGCGGGAGTAACAATGACTCTCTTAATAGGCCGCGGAGGTAGGCATCCCTCAATGGCGCGGGTAAACGGCGGGAGTAACTATGACTCTCTTAATAGACCGCGGGGGTAGCCGTCCTTCTCGATGGCGCGGGTAAACGGTGGGAGTAACAATGACTCTCTTAATAGACCGCGGAGGAGTTATAGTCATTTGATTTTTTTTTAAATTATATTTTCGGTTTAAAAAAATTCAAATGACCAACTTTCTACTAACACATTTTTTTCTCTTAAAATTAAAAAATTCTCGACAAAATGATGTAAAATTTGTTTACAAAAAATAATAAATAAAATACCTAAAGGTGTTCATTTTTTCCTGGGGGGTGGGGGGGGGGGGTGTATCCAGAAAGTCAATTTGTTTTCGCAAATTACAAAATAATTTTTCTTTATCAACACATTCCTAGTAGGCTTACTATTAAAACCACTGAACTTGGCATGGGTCCCATAAGTAGCCACAGAGATATACAACTTTAAAATTTCTAGTTACGCCCATGTCCACAAGGTATAAAGCCATTAAAAATGGTATGCACAACAAGCCATATTCTGTTTTATGTAAAGCGTGAATTCTAAAATTCTAGTTGTCAGAGCTTTATTTCTGGTGAAATAAAATTCAGATGGTTAAAATTTGCATCACATTTTTCACTTTGCTGCATTTAATCTAAACAGGCCATCAAAATAAATGTCTAAGTTTGAAAATACATTAATTCATTTTACTGCTCTCTTTATATTTTATAAAAACTACGTGCGACTGTAAACTAATAAATTCGTAAAAGCTAGGAGAAAACAATATTCAGTTTTAAAGCACAGTTGCCAGTTTGAAAAAAAAACATTTTTTTTGTTATCACATATTATGCACAAGTCTAAATCCAGTAAAACTAACAAAGTATCGTTAACATTTTGTAATAACACACAAATACTTTCATTGACCCTTATTAGTCAAAACTAGCAACATAGAAGAGTTATGTATTAACAGTAAATATGCGCATAGATCTTTTTCAATGATAGGAGGAGGGGCCCGACAGAAAATGAGTTTAGTCTTCAACTTTCTTGTTATGCAGCACTACACTTACCAATTTGTCAGAATAATCTTGTTCTTCTAATTTCACATTGAACCTCTGAATTTCATCATATTTCTTGAATATCATCTAATGTTTGAAAATCTGAACTTTTTCCAATAATAGCCATTCTTAGCAAATTTTTGACGTCACGTTTAATTTCTTGTGTGTCACGAAGTACACGCTGCATTATAACTAAAAGAAAAAGTTAGGGGTTTGTATGTGTCTACAGGTTTATATGTGCTTTAGCTGTTAAACATCTTATATAGAAAGTCAGATGTAAAAAAACATTTTTCTGTTAACTTTACTTACTTATAGCCTTTTCACACTGCCATTTTTTGCTCGAATCCTCCTGATGTATGTGTAACCGATCAATAGGCTCAGATAAGCAAGTCCCTGACTTCTGAGGGATACACTTTATAACTTGATGTGAATCAATGAGCATAAGTCTTTTTAGAACTTTCTCCAGTAACCGATTGGTCAACGAGCTCACTTAAGTTAGATTTTGACCTGACTTGATCAGAAGATTTCTGAGACATGCACTTTTCAGCTTCATGTGGAAATTTTGGTGGTGCTGGAATAAAACCATCTTCCTCGTCATCACTTTCATTAAAATATACAAAATCTAATTCTCTCTTTTTTTGCTGGAGAGATTATTCTCTAAAAATTCTGCACTTGAAGATTGTTCTGACTCTTCTTCTAAATTCTTAAGTTTGACAGCTGCTCTATCATAATCAACTAAAATCAGAAAATATACAACTTACATCAATCTGATATACTGATACCTTAACAGCGGGTTGCACAAAACTTTTAATCAAGTAGTAAATTTAACTGGCGTTTAAGGTCATCTTTGGCAATGACATTGACATGAGTTCTGTCACATTACAAGCGTCTAATTAGTTTAATTCGTGACTAAAATTGTTTGTGCAACACGGACGAAAGAAAACTACCGCATAACAGGTAGCTAGTTCTAGTTTGAATCATTTTTGAGACTATTCATTTATAACACGCAGTCAACTACTTTTTATTGAATTTCATACATTTTTGTATACCTTCATGAAATTTCCCTTCAATACAGTAAGTGACTCAAAATTACACTACAATCATTCCCGCCAACACACGGATTTTTTATTCACGCAAGCGCGCAAAGTCGCATTTAGTACCTTGAATAACTTTCCAAGGAGTGAATTAATCGAAAAATTATAAGCGATGTTTTTTGTAGAGCGTTCAATTTCCTATAAGAATATGTACATCTCATTGCTATAAGTCATCTTGTCCGAGAAAAAAAAATTAATTGTAGAAAGTGGCAAAATCCCATGTAATTTAAATGGGATCATCTTAAGGGCAAGGTTTATTCTGAATATTAATGGCTTATTTTGGCCTGACATTTTTTTTTAGATGATAAACTAAAAATTTAGGGGGCGTCGCAAGACAAAAAATCAACCTGGTAAATATCGGACACCCTAATATACATATATATGTGTATATATATATATATATATATATATATATATATATATATATATATATATATATATATATATATATATATATATATATATATAAAAGTAGAGGTTAATCTCGTCCGTATTATAAATAAAAGAGAAGAAGAATATCGGCTATTCGGACTGTGGAAGTGTGTTCCTCTTTTGCATCAAAGTACGGGGAGTCCAAGAAAATGGACTACCCCGGGCCGGGTAGACTATGACAGCTGTTTCGTCCTTGTTAGGACTCATTCAGACAGTCATAACCCAGTCGCACCGTGGCAAACGGTGTTACTGCATCTTACATCCTTTTTGTAAAATACAAGCAGGAAATAACATACCATAACGCCACCTAGCGGGTGCTGGCTCTAATGCAAAAGCAGAACACACTGAAAAGGTAGAATATAAAATCAAAGGGCGAACACAGCATCTCTGGTTTATGAGAAACGCATTTTTGTACTCTGCCCAACTTGTCCGCATGGTTTGCGCAGTACAAGGAGGGAGTCACGACGTCCTCACCAGAAGACTCGTCAACCCTTAACACAAGCCAAGTAAGAATAAAAGTAGAGGTTAATCTCGTCCGTATTATAAATAAAAGAGAAGAAGAATATCGGCTATTCGGACTGTGGAAGTGTGTTCCTCTTTTGCATCAAAGTACGGGGAGTCCAAGAAAATGGACTACCCCGGGCCGGGTAGACTATGACAGCTGTTTCGTCCTTGTTAGGACTCATTCAGACAGTCATAACCCAGTCGCTTTTATTTATAATACGGACGAGATTAACCTCTACTTTTATTCTTACTTGGCTTGTGTTAAGGGTTGACAAGTCTTCTGGTGAGGACGTCGTGACTCCCTCCTTGTACTGCGCAAACCATGCGGACAAGTTGGGCAGAGTACAAAAATGCGTTTCTCATAAACCAGAGATGCTGTGTTCGCCCTTTGATTTTATATTCTACCTTTTCAGTGTGTTCTGCTTTTGCATTAGAGCCAGCACCCGCTAGGTGGCGTTATGGTATGTTATTTCATGCTTGTATTTTACAAAAAGGATGTAAGATGCAGTAACACCGTTTGCCACGGTGCGACTGGGTTATGACTGTCTGAATGAGTCCTAACAAGGACGAAACAGCTGTCATAGTCTACCCGGCCCGGGGTAGTCCATTTTCTTGGACTCCCCGTACTTTGATGCAAAAGAGGAACACACTTCCACAGTCCGAATAGCCGATATTCTTCTTCTCTTTTATATATATATATATATATATATATATATATATATATATATATATATATATATATATATATATATATATATATATATATATATATATATATATATATATATATATATATATACATACATATGTTACCGGCAATCTGTATAATTCAGGTATTCTATACAATACCTAGGCAATGTATGAAATATTATGAATATTATTCTCCCTTACATACTTTACCTAGGTAATGTATATAATTCCTAGGGATTATATAGAGTACCTGCTGGTCCACCGGTAATGTATAAAGTTAAAAGAAAAAGAAGGACAAATAAAACATCTTATGTTTGCTGAAACTTTATTGAAATTAACAATTAGGTTACCCATTAAAGATAATCTTTATAAAAAAGGTAAGTAATATATATATATATATATATATATATATATATATATATATATATATATATATATATATATATATATATATAGTAATAGTATTGTTTTTCCTGACCGTTTAAATTATAATATATGGTTTTTTTTTCCATGGGGTTGCGGTCAAAATGTTTACATTAAAACAATAGTCATCTTTGACGTTTGTTTTAATGTAAACATTTTGACCGCAACCCCATGGGAAAAAAAACCATATATTATAATTTAAACGGTCAGGAAAAACAATACTATTACTATATCAGGCATGGGTGAAAACGCCTCAACTACAAATGAAAGAAACCAGAACAACTCAAACCTGTTGAAAAACTATGAAAAAATAAACCATAGCATAGCAAAAGAAACAAATCGTAGAAATTTTCTTGTAAGGTGCAAAAATTTGCAATTAGTGCCAAAATTCCTCCAACTTAAAAATAAAAATTTTAACTTTCACAAAACGGAAACAAATTATAAATATGCAAAATATCTCAGCATATTTTATTTACAAATATTAAACCTTTGTATTAGCGACTGCTTTTCAAAACTTAAATTTCACAGTGATTCACGCAATAAAATAAAAAACGAACTCAATAAAAAATATGAAAATACTTTTCTAACACAATTCTATGCAAAACAATATAAAAAATATGAATCAATCTTTAATATTACAAAAAATAAACATCAAAACAAAATCAAACAATTAATGAAAGAACAGCATCCGATTGAAAAAAATAACCCGATCAATGAAAATTGGATAACAAATTTAACAAACATTGATATACCTGACCACATAAAATATATACTCTCTCTTGGCCCACGATTCTCCATTAATGAAAAAAGTGAACCCAATATCGTTGAGCATATAATAACAAATGTCGAAGCTGGCATAGAAAGTCTAAATCCAAATGACAAAGAAATAATTAGAACCAGAATCACTAATATATTAACAAACTGCAAAAATAAAATACTTAATTCTCACAAAAAAATTAAATGCAAACTAAATTATTTTTTAAAAGAAGCCAAATATTTCCTTTCGCAACACCAATCAATTATTGTACTTAATGCTGATAAAAGCAAAAAAACTGTCTTAATGACAAAGGAGGATTATGAAAGAAAAATGCTAGAACTTTTAAATGACGCTTCCACATATAAAAAAGAATCCCACGACCTAACTAATAAAATACAAATAAAACTAAATAGTACTTTAAACAAATGGCTCAAAAACAACTATATTGATAAAAATTTAAAAAATAAACTAATCTGTCATAACGGCCACCCTCCATATATATACGGGTTACCAAAATTGCATAAAAATAATATCCCTTTACGACCCATTGTAAGTACAATTGGATCTGCAACTTATAACTTATCCAAATTCTTATCTAACACAATAACCAAAGTTCTTGGCAACACTGATTACCATATAAAAGACTCATGGGATTTCCATAATACTATAAAAAATAAAAAAATTCCAAAAAACCATGTACTTGTTTCTTTCGATGTTGTCTCTTTATATACTAATATCCCAATTGAATTAGCAATTAGAAGCATTAAAGAAAAATGGAATAAAATAAGAAACTTTACAACCATTCCTGAAAAAGAGTTTATTGAAGCAACGAAACTATGTTTAAATTCAACCTTCTTTAAATACAACAACCAGTTTTACTCCCAGATATATGGCGTTGCGATGGGCTCACCTATTTCCGCTACCATAGCCAATCTTGTGATGGAATATGTTGAGTCAAATGTAATAAAATCCCTCGATTACAAACCTTCATTCTTTAAAAGGTTCGTCGATGACTGTATCCTTTGTATACCGGAAAATAAAATTCAATACACCCTGGATAAATTTAACAACTTCCATAACAGACTCAAATTCACTCATGAAAAGGAAAAAAACAAATCTATAAATTTTTTAGACATTAATATTTCTTACGACATAGAAGGCAACATCGAGACAAACTGGTACACAAAACCTGTATGGTCAGGCAGATATCTCAATTTTAATTCATACACACCTATTAAATATAAAAAAAGCGTAGTCAATTCACTAGTTGATAGGGCTGTCATATTAACTAATCCGATAAATAGACCACAAAATCTTAGAAAAGTTAGAGACGTGTTACAAAAAAATAATTACCCCAAACACTTCTGTGAACCGATCATTAAAAACCGGATTAATAAAATATACAATAACTCCACAAATCGCGAAACTCAGAACACCGAAAGTAATTATATTTCATTACCACACATACCCCATATAAATCAAAAAATTAAAAAAGTCCTTAAACCATATAACATAAATATCGCCGAAAAACCAAACAATAGTACTAATAAATTATTTACACATTTAAAACCAAAAACACCTAAAGAATTTCAGACAAATCTAATATACAAAATTGACTGTTCTGATTGTCCAAAAACATATATAGGACAAACAAAACAATATTTAAAAAACCGAATAAAAGAACATAAGAATAGCCTGCGTAATACCAACCATAACCCCACAGCCCTATCTAAACATGCTCTTGACGAACTACATAATTTCAATTTCAATAATGTTCAAATATTAGAGTTTGAATCGAATAACAAAAAAAGGAATATTAAAGAAATGATTCATATTAAAAAAACCAATAACACCATCAATTTCAGGTCAGATACCGAAAATTTAAGTTCAGTTTATGGAGGCCTAATTATGTCATAAAAATAAAATTTTTGCATTATTCACAAAACATTTTGTACCTATAGTGGACTTTCCATCCATTATACCTTCTAAAAGGTACGATGCAAATTTGGTTGTTAAGGCAAGTTAGTAAATAATAGTTTAACTCTGTGTCTCGTAGAGAGTACATGGTTGTTAAAATGTACTAGTATTAGTGCTAAGTTTGTTCATCATAGTTAAAAGGTATGTCTATTTGTGTTATTATTAGTAAACCTGATAAAATAAGTTCTTTTTAAAAATTTGTAGTTAACTTTCTGATGATGGTTTAGTCAGTCAATAAACCGAAACGTCAAAGATGACTATTGTTTTAATGTAAACATTTTGACCGCAACCCCATGGAAAAAAAAAAACCATATATATATATATATATATATATATATATATATATATATATATATATATATATATATATACCTTTTTTGCAGTAAAAATAAGAATTATTACACAAAACTTTAACGCAAAACGTAACGACTTAAGTAACATAATCTAATTTGCTTATAAGTAATCAGGTAATTAGATTGAAAAATTAGGAAACAATTCTGTAAAAATAGGTAGGTAGTACCTAGGTCTACTGCCTTAATCAAAATTGGTCAAGTAAAAAAATATTTATTTATTCTTACATGAAGAACTATTGTGGCATTTTGAAGTGCATAAAATTTTACTTTTAAAACATGAACACTTTTTAGTATCGCAGTGTTTTTTGCAAGTACATTTTACAAATCCTTGACCTGTGCCCGTAGATTGTAGATTCGCAACTGTACGGAGTGTTGTTTCTTGATTAGGCACATCTTCTTTTTTAAGTAACTCTTGATGACAAACTGTGATCTGCTGTCTTGAATACAATGACTTTACAACGCCTTGTTTTGTTCCGAGTTGATAAAGTTCGTCATCTGTTTTTTGTAAGACTACAGCTAGTATATTGCGAGCATCACCCCGACCTCTGTCGACTTCTGGAACAGGGATTCTTACAGTGGTACCCAATGGCACAGGAGGAAATTTTTTTTCAGAAGTTTTGAGCATTTTTTGAGCTTGCTGTGTTAAATTTTCTTTGGAACTGATGCGGTTCTCTACAGCTAAGGCTTTTTTCGCACATAAAGGGCAAACAACTTTAGAACCATGTCCTTCTGCCATATCTTTTTCCGGAGCAGCACAAATAGCATGAACAGGTCTGTGGCATTTCCTACACGAATGTGCACCCGTTGTCTCCTTGGTACAAACACCGCACAAGAGTGGGGAACTTAATGATTGCTCAGGTTCTGCTATGAATGAAGAATGAAGATCTTCAACATTCACAAGATCATCAAGAATCTCGGAACTTAGAATAGTCGTGTGTTCATCATTCGCACTTTGAACATTTGAAGCTTCCTTATTATTCTCAGAGCTTCCTATGGCTTGGCTTTGTTGATGTTGAACAATGGAAATGCTTGCTGTTGACTTAACCACATTTTCTAGATCCTCTTCACTTTCCAGCTTGTAAGTATCATCGAGAGGCAAAGATATACCAACTTTTATTTTAGATCCGAAAAGAGCTTCGTAAGGTGTTCTTTTGATACCTGAATGGTACGCTCTATCCTTCATAAGTTGTACAAATCGCAGACCATCACTCCAACGGTCAGTGCCATAATCTTGCATCCAAGTTGTTAGCATGTTTTCGATGTCCTGGTTTGCTCGTTCGACACTCCCCTGACTTTGGGAATGTCTAGGCTTGCCATGAACAATTTTTAAACTCGGCCAGTATCCTTTAAGACTACTTACAATTTGGTTTGAAAATTCTCTACCGTTGTCAGATTGTAGGATTCCTGGGGCACCAATCAGTGTGAAAATATCCAGTAAATTGTACGCTACCTCCTCCGCGCGTTTTGTTTTCAGTGCTCTTAATATCACAAATTTCGTTAGATGATCCTGATAGACCATTACAAATTTATATTCCCGGTCTGGATGAGATTGATAGTCGATCAAGTCTACTTGACAGCGACAGTTAAATTCGGATGAAAGTATAGGCTTGACGACGATCCCTTTTTTTACTCCTTTTTGTTTTTGCTGGCACGGTTCGCAAAGTTGCAGATATAGTTCAATATCATGACGAGTTATATTTTTGTATCGTGTAGAAAGCTCCTTCAGCATTCGGTCTCGTCCTCCATGGCCGATACTCTGATGTGTATCGTGAAGTACTTGGAATAATTCACTATCAGCGACGTAGTATATAATATTGTTTTCAGGAGTATTCACAGGAAATATCAACTTATGTTGTTGACCAACAGTTATAGAATCATAACGCTTCAGTAACCAGTAATCCCGGGGAGACTTCTTTTCGGCTATTTTTGCATTTTTTACTTCTTCTAACAATTGTTCATACCGTCGATCGTCAATAAACGTGCGATTTTTAGTATTTGCTGCTTCCCTTTTAATTCGCAATTGCGAAGAAAATCTTTCTCTCATCTGAGACACTCGTTGATCAGCCGCCATTTTGAAATAGGTAAATTCACTCATGAAACAACAAAAGCGCGCTGCTTAGTCTTCCCGTCCGCGTCGCTTGTCGGCCGCCATTTTTAAATAGATAAATTCACTCATGAAACAAAAGCACGCTGCTTAGTCTTCCCGCCCGCGTCGCACTGAGTTTACTTGGATACTGCCTACTCCCTGGCCCTGCTCCTACGTCTCCCACTACACCGGCGCGGCACCGCTCTTGTCTTTTACACACATTACCCGCTGCGCATTCGGTATTGTATAGAATACCGGATTATACAGATTGCCGGTAACATATATATATATATATATATATATATATATATATATATATATATATATATATATATATATATATATATAGTAAACTAGTAAATATTGGGGTATGCAGCAAATGAAAGTGTACTCTTTAAAGTTTAGTCCGAGCTTTCGGAAATTTTTATTTCCATCATCAGGGAATCTACAATTAATAGTTAAATGGGAGTGTGTTACATTAAACGAGCTTAAAGTAACTTACAACTTTGTTGAGGTTGGTCATCAAGATATCAATTGTAGAACTGAACATTGTCAAGACAAAAAGCCGTAATTTGGGTCCAAAACATTAAAACAAGTTAAAATTAATTTTTACAGAACACACAAACACTGATAAAATTGCTTAATTATTAGGAAAAGAGGCATTAGTTATATAAAATATTGTTTGAGTTTAATCTTAGGTTTCATTTTGAATACTGTCAATGACAGGAGAAAATAATTTTTTATATTCTTAACATTTTTGTAGGGTTAGGGACTAAATGTGTATAGTGGTTACACGAATTCAAGTTTTAGTGTGCAGTATCCTGATACCCGAGCAATAGCAAAGTTAAACCAAAGAAAAAATGGTACCATTCATATTAGAGGGTGGTTTATTATCTAGGAAAAGAAGATAAGAGTAGATTGAACTTAAATGATTAATATCTGCTTTTTTATTAATGCAGTTAGGCTGTTGTGAAATAAAGGCCATCTCCAGAAAAAGCCTCCTGGTGTAGTTAGGTTCTGAGATTAAAATTTTTGTGGAATTGTAGTCCATGTTGTGATTAAATTTATTTGCATGTTCTGCTAAGGCGCATCTTTCTGGGTGAAGTCTACAGTCACTCCTGTGCGAAACAATGCGGTTAGAGATAGGTCTTGAAGTTTGACCAATGTATATTTTATCGCAGTCCGCACAAGGTATACTGTAGACCACATCAGACCTAGCTGTTAAAGGGGTTTTATCTTTGAGTTTAGAGTATACAGAGCGAATTGTAAGAACTGATTTGTTTGCAATTTTTATATCTTTAATGTGACTAAAAATCCTAGTCAGGCCGGGAGTGACCTCTCTAATGAAGGGTAAAGTTGCGAAAATAATTTTTCTTTCTGGGTTCGTCCCAACAACACTACTTACATGATTCCTATTAGGAGTATTGGTGTCAGTCAATGTATTGGACGAACTGAACAGTATCTTTTTTATTAAGGTTGGTGGGTAGGAGTTATCTGTAAAAAGTGTTAATAGGATGTCTAGATTCTTTTTGTGGAAGGATGGGTCTGAGATTTTCAAAACTCTGTTCTTCATTTGTTTTATTAAATTCACTTTTGTAGAGAATTTATGGTATGATAAATAGTTCAGGTACCTGCCTGAACTGCAAGGTTTCCTGTACCAGTCAATAATGATTTTATTCTCTGGAGAACGTATAAACTTGGTGTCCAGGAACGGGATAGCTTGTTCTTCATTCTCTGTTTCTATAGTGAATTGTATGTACGGATCATAACTGTTAATAGTTTCTACTATCTCATGAATACCATCCTGAGGTAAGGATAAAATGATATCATCTACATATTTTTTTATGAAGTGAAGATTGAAGGATAGGACAGGGATGACAGTGTCCAGCAGGTCGTCCATAACATAGGCTGCTAGAATAGGAGAAATAGAGGCACCCATCGGTGTGCCAAAAGTCTGTTTGTAATGTTTGTTATTAAAAGAGAAATATGTGTTTTCAAAAAGGAAGGTTATCAATTCCATAAAGGATTCTTTATTTATATTACAGTGAGTGCTGATACGGTCCCAGTTTTTGTGGATGGCTCTGTGAGCAGCATTTAAGTAAACGTTACTAAAAAGAGATATCACATCCAGACTAGCCAGGACATAATTGTTAGGTAATATCATGTTGTTGAATCTTTGTGTGACTTCAAACGAGTCTTTTATGTAATATTCATTATTATAGTCATAAGCTTTAGTTAGAATGTCTGTGACAAAAGATGCAATCAGTTCTGTAGGTGCTCCAATAGAGGCTACTATAGGCCTTACTGATAAAGTAGGTTTGTGTATTTTAGGGAGAGCATAAAATTTTGGGGATATACCTTTATAGCCAGTAAGTTGCTTTTTTTGAACTTCAGTAATCTGGTTAGTGGTTTTTAGTCTTTTAACCATATCATTGCATTTTCTCTGTATGGACAACGTGGGGTCCCTTGGTAGTTGAACATATGAAGTGCTAGTGACTATTAAGTCCTCAGTTAGTTGTAAGTAGTGTTCTTTGTTCATGATGACTGTCACGTTGCCCTTATCAGAATTTGTTACAATAATGTTGGGGTTGCTTTTTAGAAATTTTTGAGTTTTATTGTATAAATTATGAAAGAATGAATTATTAATTTTGTTATTGTGGATATAATTAGTAATTAAGTTAGTAGCTCTAGATATTGTGATATTTTTTAGTGAGATGTCATCTATGTTAGATGTGATATAATCCACGTCCGCCAAAACACTTTTGATGGAGATGTCCCTATTTATTATGGGTTCAATGCAAAATTTTGGACCAAGTGATAAGAACTGTAATACATCATCTGGTATTACTGTTTCTGTAAGATTTTTTATCCAATTAGGTTTGGTTTTGAGTTTTTTTTATTGATTCTTCATTCTTTAATTTGTTTAGTTTGTTAATGTTATTAAATTTAGTTTTATGAAATAATCTATTGTAATGTCTCAGTTGTTTACCTGAGAAATTATTGAAAATTAATTCATTAGTATGTGTAATTATTTCTACTTTAAGAGTTTGGAGAGACGTTTCTAATTTATTAATAACTTTGTGATTGCTCGCAATCTCAATACTTATCAATCTATTCCCTAACCTTCGGACATATTCAGTAATGTTTGAGTGTGCATCTTGTCGGAGTAGAAGTTCTTCAGTAGGTCTAGTCGTGGATGTAATGTGTTGTGGGAGGATGCCTAAACTTCTGCATTTGAGTAAGAAAGACCTTCGGTTGTACTCCTTGGCAAGTTTCATTTTCAAATGAAACTTGCCAAGGAGTACAACCGAAGGTCTTTCTTACTCAAATGCAGAAGTTTAGGCATCCTCCCACAACACATTACATCCACGACTAGACCTACTGAAGAACTTCTACTCCGACAAGATGCACACTCAAACATTATTGAATATGTCCGAAGGTTAGGGAATAGATTGATAAGTATTGAGATTGCGAGCAATCACAAAGTTATTAATAAATTAGAAACGTCTCTCCAAACTCTTAAAGTAGAAATAATTACACATACTAATGAATTAATTTTCAATAATTTCTCAGGTAAACAACTGAGACATTACAATAGATTATTTCATAAAACTAAATTTAATAACATTAACAAACTAAACAAATTAAAGAATGAAGAATCAATAAAAAAACTCAAAACCAAACCTAATTGGATAAAAAATCTTACAGAAACAGTAATACCAGATGATGTATTACAGTTCTTATCACTTGGTCCAAAATTTTGCATTGAACCCATAATAAATAGGGACATCTCCATCAAAAGCGTTTTGGCGGACGTGGATTATATCACATCTAACATAGATGACATCTCACTAAAAAATATCACAATATCTAGAGCTACTAACTTAATTACTAATTATATCCACAATAACAAAATTAATAATTCATTCTTTCATAATTTATACAATAAAACTCAAAAATTTCTAAAAAGCAACCCCAACATTATTGTAACAAATTCTGATAAGGGCAACGTGACAGTCATCATGAACAAAGAACACTACTTACAACTAACTGAGGACTTAATAGTCACTAGCACTTCATATGTTCAACTACCAAGGGACCCCACGTTGTCCATACAGAGAAAATGCAATGATATGGTTAAAAGACTAAAAACCACTAACCAGATTACTGAAGTTCAAAAAAAGCAACTTACTGGCTATAAAGGTATATCCCCAAAATTTTATGCTCTCCCTAAAATACACAAACCTACTTTATCAGTAAGGCCTATAGTAGCCTCTATTGGAGCACCTACAGAACTGATTGCATCTTTTGTCACAGACATTCTAACTAAAGCTTATGACTATAATAATGAATATTACATAAAAGACTCGTTTGAAGTCACACAAAGATTCACCAACATGATATTACCTAACAATTATGTCCTGGCTAGTCTGGATGTGATATCTCTTTTTAGTAACGTTTACTTAAATGCTGCTCACAGAGCCATCCACAAAAACTGGGACCGTATCAGCACTCACTGTAATATAAATAAAGAATCCTTTATGGAATTGATAACCTTCCTTTTTGAAAACACATATTTCTCTTTTAATAACAAACATTACAAACAGACTTTTGGCACACCGATGGGTGCCTCTATTTCTCCTATTCTAGCAGCCTATGTTATGGACGACCTGCTGGACACTGTCATCCCTGTCCTATCCTTCAATCTTCACTTCATAAAAAAATATGTAGATGATATCATTTTATCCTTACCTCAGGATGGTATTCATGAGATAGTAGAAACTATTAACAGTTATGATCCGTACATACAATTCACTATAGAAACAGAGAATGAAGAACAAGCTATCCCGTTCCTGGACACCAAGTTTATACGTTCTCCAGAGAATAAAATCATTATTGACTGGTACAGGAAACCTTGCAGTTCAGGCAGGTACCTGAACTATTTATCATACCATAAATTCTCTACAAAAGTGAATTTAATAAAACAAATGAAGAACAGAGTTTTGAAAATCTCAGACCCATCCTTCCACAAAAAGAATCTAGACATCCTATTAACACTTTTTACAGATAACTCCTACCCACCAACCTTAATAAAAAAGATACTGTTCAGTTCGTCCAATACATTGACTGACACCAATACTCCTAATAGGAATCATGTAAGTAGTGTTGTTGGGACGAACCCAGAAAGAAAAATTATTTTCGCAACTTTACCCTTCATTAGAGAGGTCACTCCCGGCCTGACTAGGATTTTTAGTCACATTAAAGATATAAAAATTGCAAACAAATCAGTTCTTACAATTCGCTCTGTATACTCTAAACTCAAAGATAAAACCCCTTTAACAGCTAGGTCTGATGTGGTCTACAGTATACCTTGTGCGGACTGCGATAAAATATACATTGGTCAAACTTCAAGACCTATCTCTAACCGCATTGTTTCGCACAGGAGTGACTGTAGACTTCACCCAGAAAGATGCGCCTTAGCAGAACATGCAAATAAATTTAATCACAACATGGACTACAATTCCACAAAAATTTTAATCTCAGAACCTAACTACACCAGGAGGCTTTTTCTGGAGATGGCCTTTATTTCACAACAGCCTAACTGCATTAATAAAAAAGCAGATATTAATCATTTAAGTTCAATCTACTCTTATCTTCTTTTCCTAGATAATAAACCACCCTCTAATATGAATGGTACCATTTTTTCTTTGGTTTAACTTTGCTATTGCTCGGGTATCAGGATACTGCACACTAAAACTTGAATTCGTGTAACCACTATACACATTTAGTCCCTAACCCTACAAAAATGTTAAGAATATAAAAAATTATTTTCTCCTGTCATTGACAGTATTCAAAATGAAACCTAAGATTAAACTCAAACAATATTTTATATAACTAATGCCTCTTTTCCTAATAATTAAGCAATTTTATCAGTGTTTGTGTGTTCTGTAAAAATTAATTTTAACTTGTTTTAATGTTTTGGACCCAAATTACGGCTTTTTGTCTTGACAATGTTCAGTTCTACAATTGATATCTTGATGACCAACCTCAACAAAGTTGTAAGTTACTTTAAGCTCGTTTAATGTAACACACTCCCATTTAACTATTAATTGTAGATTCCCTGATGATGGAAATAAAAATTTCCGAAAGCTCGGACTAAACTTTAAAGAGTACACTTTCATTTGCTGCATACCCCAATATTTACTAGTTTACTCCTTAACTAGTCAGCAACGACTACCCTTCTCTATATATATATATATATATATATATATATATATATATATATATATATATATATATATATATATATATATATATATATATATATATCTATATATCTATATCTATATATCTATATATCTATATCTATATATATATATATATATATATATATATATATATATATATATATATATATATATATATATATATATACAGGAAACCTAGGCCGCGGCCCTCATTCTCCGTAGGCCCAAATGGCCCCAGGGCGGGTAGTCCCCGGGAATCAGCCAGGCGGGCAGAGGGTGCTAAGAATCTGCGGAGTCTAAATCACTACCCACTCAAAACAACATCGCTATTTATAGCAACTTACAACTGCCGAACACTCTCAAACCAGACCAGAATCGTGGAGCTGGAAAAAGAGGCAGAAAATATTAAGTGGGACATCATAGGCATCAGCGAAGTAAGGCGCAAAGAAGAAGAGCTAATAGAACTTGAATCGGGCAACATCTTCTACTACCGAGGAACACCAACTGGCAAAATAAGCGGCGTCGGATTTCTAATCAATAAAACTTGGAAAGACAGAATAATAGATGTTACAAGTATCTCTGACCGGGTAGCCAGTTTAACCCTACGGCTATCAAAGAGATACACCATACAGATTGTCCAAGCATACGCCCCAACGGCCAGCTACTCAGACGACGTAGTAGAAGAATTCTACACTGAAGTTACTCAAGCACTAAACAGTAACAAAAGCCAATTCAAGTACCTGATAGGCGACTTCAATGCAAAAACAGGAAGACAAAAGGACCAAGAGCAACAAGTAGGAAACTTTGGATTTGGTGAAAGGAACGAACGAGGAGAAAGGCTTGTACAATACGCAAATTATCAGAATATGTCCATAGCAAACACGTTCTTCAAGAAAAACCCAAATAGGAAATGGACATGGCAAGGCCCAAATGGAACTATCAAGAACGAAATAGACTTCATCCTAACCAACAAGATGAACACGATAAAAGATGTCAGCGTCCTCAACAAATTTCGGATAGGTAGCGACCACAGGCTAATCAGAGCAAGAGTTATACTGAACACGAAACTCGAAAGACTGAAACTGGTCAAAAAGCCAATGGCAACAGGAGTAGACACAAATAAACTCGTCGAAAACTCCGAGCAATACCAGCGCTACTCAACAACAGACTACAAGACCAGGCAGAAAGCACAGAGCTCATGGAAACTATCCTAAGCTGTGCCAAAGAAATAGCTGGTCCAAGAAAACATAATCAGCACAAGAAGCTATCTGATGAAACTAGGACGCTGCTAAGACAACGAAGGGAAATGAAGGCCACAATGGGGCAGCACTAACACCAATCAAAGAGGTGAGCACATCTTTCAATTCCTAATGGCAAATAACTTAGACATTATGAATAGAGGTAATAATCCGACTTTTGTAACGGGGCAAAGGCAGGAGGTTTTAGATATAACTATATCAACGGCTTACGTCGGCAATTATATTAAAAACTGGCATGTGTCTGAGGAAGAGCGTTGCTCGGACCACAGACATATACGGTTCGAAATAACGTGTATAAAACGGGAATCTAACTCTTATCGCGACCCTCGCAGAACGAACTGGGGTAACTATCGGGTAGACCTAGAACGTAACCTGGAGGGGCTTAAAGAGGTAATAAATAACGTGACGGACCTCGAACTGGTAGCGGATCAATTGACGGACGCGGCCATTTCGGCATTCGAAGCAAATTGTCCTCAAACTACATCAAATTCCTCCCGGAAGGTCCCCTGGTGGGGACCAGACCTGGAGGCCAAAAGAGGACAAGTAAGAAAGAACTGGAATCAGGCAAAACGATCAGGCAACTGGGAAGCGTATAGGGCTACCCTTACTGAATACAACATAGCGCTGAGAAAGGCCAAGAGAGCATCCTGGAGAAGGCACTGCGAGGCTATTGAAAGCACTCCAGAATGTGCCAGACTCGCAAAGATACTGTCAAAGGACACTCAGCCTGCAATCAACTCTCTTGTCACTGAGAATGGCGAGCAAACATTAACGGGGAAGGAAACAATGACCGAACTGTTTCGGGTTCACTTCCCTGGGTCCAAAATCATAAAGGAAACACCTGAAGCCTGGAGATTTGGAGGACCTAATGAAGCTCCTAACAGAGCTCATAGGGACAACTGGCAGGCTGCTAAGAAGGTGATATCCCCTGAAAAAATAAAATGGGCTATAAACTCATTTGAACCCTACAAATCTCCGGGTCCAGACGGAGTTTGTCCAGCGTTGCTACAGCAGGGATCAGACCTGCTTGTCAGCAAGCTTTGTCACATACTAAGGGCCAGTCTGGCCCTAGGTCACATACCGAGGATCTGGAGACTGACCAAAGTGGTATTCATACCGAAACATGGACGTCCCAACTACTCGGTCGCCAAGGCATTCAGACCCATCAGTCTAATGTCCTTTGTTGTAAAAACACTAGAAAAACTGTTAGATAGGCATATAAGGGATGCTATAATGGGGGACGGACCATTTCATCAAGACCAGCATGCCTACAGAACAGGAAGATCGACCGAATCAGCACTCCACCAGCTAGTTAGCAGAGTGGAGAACGCGATAGGTAACGGAGAAGTGCTTCTCGGAGCATTTCTGGATATTGAAGGAGCGTTTGACAACACATCCTTCACATCTATATCCAGAGCAATCAGGGGCATCGGGCTAGATGAGACCTGCTGCAGATGGGTAGAAAGCATGCTTAAAAGCCGGGTAATTTATACAGATCTACTCGGTGAAACTTTGGCAGCCCGGGTGGCAGGGGGATGCCCTCAGGGGGGGGGGGTTCTTTCTCCCCTCCTCTGGAACCTGGTAATGGACGGGCTTCTAAAAGAACTAAGCCAAAGGGGTTATTCGATCCTGGGCTACGCAGGCGACCTGGTCATAACGACTCAAGGAAAATTCAACACAACCGTGAGGGACTGCATGAGGAGCGCCCTCGCCGTAGTGGAAAAATGGGTAGGACAGGAAGGGCTTAATGTAAGCCCAAACAAGACTGTCATCGTCCCGTTCACTAACCGCAGGAAAAAGGAGGGGCTCGGTCCTCTAACCCTGCGAGGAGTCACAATTCCACTGCAGGAAGAGGTAAAGTATTTGGGGGTAACACTGGACTCAAAACTTACCTGGAACAAGCATGTGGATAAAACCATACGAAAAGCGGAAATCACCCTTGCGGTGGTCAGACGAACGTATGGGAAAACATGGGGTCTCTCACCAAAGATGGTGCACTGGCTGTACACCAGAGTGGTGAAACCCGCAATAACTTATGCAGCCTTGGTCTGGGGGACCAAGGCAACGCAGAAAACAATAATGCTCAGGCTCAGCAGTCTGCAAAGACTAGCCTGTCTGGGCATTACAGGGGCAATGAGATCGACCCCTACCTCAGCGATGGAGAATCTCCTAGACCTTCCTCCCTTGCATCCAGGGAGAGGCGAGGATGGGTCTCTATCGACTGCAAAACACTCTGCCCTCTTCATTACGGAAAAGGGCGGGACATGAACTCATAAGAGAGAAGATTGGAGGGCCCGATTTAGAAATGAGATCGGACTACATGACTCCAAAATTCCAATACAACATCCCCTACGAGGTAGTAATAGCGGATCGCAGGGAATGGACTTCGACAAACCCAGAGTTTCCTCCGGGGGCAATCATATGGTACACCGACGGATCAAAAACCGAAGCGGGAACCGGAGCAGGAGTACATGGGGTCGGACCAAGGAGGGACATGTCCTTTTCCTTGGGGAAGTACCCCACGGTATTCCAAGCAGAAACCTACGCCATCTTACAATGTGCGCTCGAAAACAATAGGAGGGCTTATTCAAATAAGCGGATCTATATCTGTTCAGACAGTCAGGCCGCTTTGAGGGCACTCTCATGCCACAGAGTCACTTCGGGACTGGTATGGGAGTGCATAAACGATCTTGGCGCGCTAGCTGCCAGAAACTCAGTGAAGCTCATGTGGGTACCGGGACACAAGGGCATCACTGGTAACGAAAAAGCCGACGAACTTGCTAGACAGGGATCGGCTACACCATACATTGGCCCAGAACCATCTCTCGGGGTGCCAAAGTGCACGGCACGAGAGGCGGTAAACAGATGGATCAAGCAACAACACAAAGTCCACTGGAACGGAGTACAGGGACTGAACCACAGCAAGGCCGCTATAGGAAATCCCAATCCTAGACTCACCAGGCAACTGCTAAATCTGAGCAGGATCCAGTTGAGGACAATCGTAGGGGTACTAACAGGGCACATGGCTGTAAAGGACCTTCTCAACAAAATGAAACTGTACCAGGGAGACCTTAGCTGCAGACTATGCGGTAGGGACAGGGAAACAGTTGAGCACATTATATATAATTGCGAGTCACTAGATCGCAAGCGCCACCGACTGTTCGGGCAACCAAAGTTAGAACCGGAGGAATTGATCACCCGCTCCCTTGTGGACCTGTACAGGCTTGTGCAGGAAACTGGGATAACAGAGTGGGTGTAACAAAAGTTATTGGGTAGGCACAATAGGCCTCTAGTGGCCGCAGTGCTTCCGGTCTCGGACGGAGCCCAAGGGAAAAGAAAAAAAAAAAAAAAAAAAAAAAAAAAGACAACGAAGGGAAATGAAGGCCACAACCAACGTGCAAAGAATAGAATACACTGAGCTGTGCAAGACAATAAGAAAGAAGATTGCAGAAGACATCAAAAATTACAACGAAAAACTAGTAGAAACTGCAATCGAAAACAGAAAAAGCTACAAGACCGCTAAGAAATCCCTCCTCATAGGCAAGAAACAAGTAGTGGCACTAACAAATAACAACGCCAGAGTCACAAATAGAGAAGATATAATAAACCTAGTAACCAAATTCTATAGTGAACTATACAAGGCCCCGGAGACAATACAGGAACAGGTAACGACACAACGAATAAATGACGACACCCCAGAAGTTCTCGTGGAAGAAGTAGAGAAGGCGCTTAATAGCATGAGAAATGGTAAAGCAGCAGGCAATGATGGTGTGATGGTCGAATTAATCAAATACGCAGGTAAAACAACATGGAAAATCCTAGCAAAAATCTACACTAACTGCCTAAGATCAAGACATATACCACAAAGTTGGAATAGCGCCAATATAATTCTAATCCACAAGAAAGGCAGTAAAGAAGACATAAGAAACTATCGACCAATCAGCCTTCTACCAATTATATACAAGGTATTCACAAAGATCATAAATACCAGAATACAGAATACGCTAGATGCTGCACAACCACGGGAACAAGCTGGCTTTAGAAGTGGCTTCAGCACAATCGACCACATACATACATTAAGGGAGGTCATCAGTCGAACAAAAGAATATGAAATACCACTGGCACTAGCCTTCAGGCTATAATAGAAGCCCTAAGTAGTCAGGGTGTCGACAAACCGTATATAGAAACTCTGGCAAACATATACAAAGAAGCCAAAGCCAGAGTCATGATATACGAAGGATCTCCGGAATTTCCCACAACTAAAGGAGTACGTCAAGGAGACGCAATATCTCCATAGCTCTTCACGGCAACACTTGAAGAAATCTTCCGTCAGTTGGACTGGGACAACAAAGGTCTATGCATAGACGGAGAACACCTCAACCACCTAAAATTCGCTGATGACATTGTACTAATCGCCAAGAACCCTGATGAACTTCAGCGGCAAATTGACGAACTAAATACAGCATGCAATAAAGTAGGTCTGAAGATGAACCTAGCCAAAACAAAGATAATGTACAATGAACTGGTAGACAAACAAGACATACAAGTAAACAACACCACACTGGAAATAGTAGAAGAATACATATACCTGGGTCAACTAATACACATCTCGGGATCTCTACTACCAGAAATCAACAGAAGAATAAAGCTAGCATGGAGAGCATTCGGTAGAAACTCCATCATATTCAAATCTAGAATGCCACTCTACCTAAAGAAGCGAACGTTTGATCAATGTATACTACCAGTCATGACATACGGATGTGAAACCTGGATACTAAAAACAGACATAACAAGAAAACTCCAGGTAGCACAAAGGGCTATGGAACGATGCATGCTAGGAATAACTAGGAGGGACCGCAAGAGAATAGAGTGGATAAGACAGAAAACCCAGGTAATAGATGTCGTCCACAGAATCAAGTCCCTAAAATGGCAATGGGCAGGACACTTGGCGAGAAGAACTGACAATAGATGGACCACAAGAATTACACAATGGTACCCCAGAGGCGTGAAAAGACCAAGAAGACGCCCAAATTTGAGATGGGACCATGATATAAAGAAATTATCAGGATTAACCTGGGCCCGCATAGCCAACAATAGACAACAATGGGCCGAAATGAAAAATCAATATGTAAGGGAGGCTACACCATAATTGGAAATGGTTGAAACAGCTGAAAATGATGATGATGATGATGATGATGATGATGATGATGATGATGATGATGATATATATATATATATATATATATATATATATATATATATATATATATATATATATATATATATATATATATATATACAGTGACCGGCAAAAAGTTCGCAACATATGGGAAAATTTTTTATTAGGAGAGTATCGAAAAAACTTTTCCGGGGGATCGGTTCTGCATGTCCGATAACCTAGAAATCGATTTTGACATATGTCACGTGACCACTGGTATAGCGGCAAATTAAAAAAAAAATTGTGAATTTACAAAAAGTGAGGTTAGTTGACGAGATATCAAAAAAAATTATTTGAAAAAGTTGCTTAGAATTAAATTCTAGGTCCTCGTGCTGAATTTCAAGATTTTATATCAAAAAATTTGAAAAAGCAATTTTTTTAAAATATTTTTTTATCGATTTACGAATTTCTAGTTTTTTTCTTTTAGATAGCTTGGCTAATGTAAAGCCCATGTATTTGGATGAAAATAAACGAATGTAGTAGTTTTTTCTACAATTGACAGGACAAAATTAAAAAAACAGGGTTTCGCCGGACGCTAGCTGTTGCAATGATTTGTATTTAGCAGCAGTGTCAAAATTTCAATGAGATTACAATGAAAAAAGCTTAATCGTCTTAAATATATCTGAAGTTCGACTTTTTGTAAAGTTAAGGGGATTCAAATAGAAAATAAACAAAAAATTACCTGTTGCACAAACCATTGCAACACCGAGCGCCCGGCGAACACCTATTTTTTCGATTTTGTCCTGTCAATTGTAGAAAAAACTACTACATTCGTTTATTTTCATCCAAATACATGGGCTTTACATTAGCCAAGCTATCTAAACGATAAAAACTGGAAATTTGTAAATCCATAAAAAAATATTTTAAAAAAATAGTTTTCCAATTTTTTAAAATAAAATCTTAAAATTTTGCATGAGGACCTAGAATTTCATTCTAAGCAATTTTTTCAAATAATTTTTTTTAATATCTCGTCAACTAACCTCACTTTTTGTAAATTCACAAATTTTTTTTAATTTGCCGCTATACCAGTGGTCACGTGACGTATGTCAAAATCGATTTTTAGGTAATCGGACATGCAGAACCGATCCCCCGGAAAAGTTTTTTCGATACTCTCCTAATAAAAAATTTTCCCATATGTTGCGAACTTTTTGCCGGTCACTGTATATATATATACATACATATATATATATATATATATATATATATATATATATATATATATATATATATATATATATATATATATATATATATATATATATATATATATATATATATATATATATATATATATATATATATATATATATATATATATATATATATATATATATATATACATACATATATATATATATATATATACATCACCCTATCATTTTTGCTTCCGAAAGGGGTCTAATCCCTATCATTTCTGCTACCGCTGCAAACTTGCTGCCGTATATCGGACGCAAGATTAACTTAGGCGTTTTTCTCGAACATGGCTATAAATTTTAAGTCCCACATTGTCGCAATGGCTGGTCCAAAGTACCATACCTTACGTAAAGAAATTGTTCTTTGACAGTTTAAAGCATAAACTAGTGGCGGGGAATAATACCGGTACGAAATGGAAGTAAAAATGATCGAAAAATAAATGAAGACGTATAAATTTTAGTTGTAAAAATTTCCGATAGAGGCGCAAAATTATACATGCGTATATTAAAAGTTTTACTGGTCGGTGGATTTTGCTACCAGAAACTTGGCAACGCTAAAGTATGATAAAATTGTATTTAAATATTAGTTCTATAATTATGAAGTGTCCGTGACGCAGTGAACAGCATTTTCGCTAAGTGGTGTGCTTTTTAACCGTCTTCTCAAGAGGAGGTTATCAATTATTCGGCCCGCATGTGAGATTCTTTATATGTTCACGCATAATTCTTCAACGGACTCCTTCAACTTGGTTTGTCGATGAGTTTTTCCGAATGGTCTCGTTTTAATTTTTTTTTTGCTGAAGTTATGTGTTTTTTTTTCATTAAAACAATATACAGCATGTCTTCGAAATGGAAAAAAAATTATTATTGATTTTACGAAAAAAGTGCCTGTTTATAAAAAGTTCCGCATCGTGAGAAAATAGCATTGCTATTCAAAAATTTGATCTAGTACATACAGGGTGGCTCAAAAATAAAAAAGTCCTGATCTACGTGACGCTAAGAAGACAAAATCGTTATTTCAAGGTAAACTGCCACTGCAAATGTACAATTCAATAATATGTTTTTTCATTAAAAAAATATACAGTATGTCTTCAAAATGGAAAAAATTTTGTTATTGATTTTACGAAAAAAGTGTCTGATTATAAAAAGTTCTGCATCGTAAAAAAACAGCATTGCCATTCAAAAATTTGATACGTACAGGGTGGCTCAAAAATGACAGTCATAATCCACGTGAAGCTAAAAAGACAAAATCATTATTTAAAGGAAAACTGCCACTACAAATGTACAATTCAATAATGTGTTTTTTTTCATTAAAAAAATATACAGCATGTCTTCGAAATGGAAAAAAGTATTATTGATTTTACGAAAAAAATGTCTGATTATAAAAAGTTCTGCATCGTAAAAAACAGCATTGCCATTCAAAAATTTGATCTAGTAGGTACGTACAGGGTGGCTCAAAAATGAAATAGTCATAATCCAAGTGAAGCTAAAAAGACAAAATAGTGATTTAAAGGAAAACTGCCACTGCAAATGTACAATTCAATAATATTTTTTTCATTAAAAAATGTACAGCATGTCTTCAAAATGGAAAAAAATATATTATTTATTTTACGAAAGAAGTGTCTGCTTATAAAAAGTTTTGCATCGTAAAAAAACAGCATTGCGATTCAAAAATTTGATCTAGTATGTACAGGGTGGCTCAAAAATGACAGTCATAACCCACGTCAAGCTAAAAAGACAAAATCATTATTTAAAGGAAAACTGCCACTGCATATGTACAATTCAATAATATGGTTTTTTCTCCTTAAAAAAATATACAGCATGTCTTCGAAATGGAAAAAAAATATTATTGATTTTACGAAAAAAGTGTCTCTTTGTAAAAAATTCTGCATCGTTAGAAAATAGCATTGCTATTCAAAAATTTGGTCTCGTATAAACAGGGTGACCCAAAAATAAAAAGTCCTAATCCATGTGAAGTTAAGAAGACAAAATCGTTATTTAAAGGTAAACTGCCACTGCAAATGTACAATTCAATAATATGTTTTTTCATTAAAAAAATATACAGTATGTCTTCAAAATGGAAAAAATTTTGTTATTAATTTTACGAAAAAAGTGTCTGATTATAAAAAGTTCTGCATCGTAAAAAAACAGCATTGCCATTCAAAAATTTGATACGTACAAGGTGGCTCAAAAATGACAGTCATAATCCACGTGAAGCTAAAAAGACAAAATCGTTATTTAAAGGAAAACTGCCACGACAAATGTACAATTCAATAATGTGTTTTTTTTTTCATTAAAAAAATATACAGCATGTCTTCGAAATGGAACAAAATTATTATTGATTTTACGAAAAAAGTGTCTGTTTATAAAAGGTTCTGCATCGTGAGAAAATACCATTGTCATTCAAAAATTTGATCTAGTACATACAGGGTGGCTCAAAAATAAAAGAGTCCTGATCCACATGAAGCTAAGAAGACAAAATCGTTACTTAAAGGTAAACTGCCACTGCAGATGTACAATTCAATATGTTTTTTCATTAAAAAAATATACAGTACGTCTTCAAAATGGAAAAAATTTTATTATTGATTTTACGAAAAAAGTGTCTGATTATAAAAAGTTCTGCATCGTAAAAAACTGCATTGCCATTCAAAAATTTGATCTAGTACGTACAGGGTGGCTCAAAAATGACAGTCATAATCCACGTGAAGCTAAAAAGACAAAATCATTATTTAAAGGAAAACTGCCACTGCATATGTACAATTCAATAATATGTTTTTTTCTTCTTAAAACAATATACAGCATGTCTTCGAAATGGAAAAAAAATATTATTGATTTTACGAAAAAAGTGTCTCTTTATAAAAAATTCTGCATCGTTAGAAAATAGCATTGCTATTCAAAAATTTGATCTCGTATAAACAGGGTGACCCAAAAATAAAAAGTCCTAATCCATGTGAAGTTAAGAAGACAAAATCGTTATTTAAAGGTAAACTGCCACTGCAAATGTACAATTCAATAATATGTATTTTTCATTCAAAAAATATACAGCATGTCTACGAAAAGGACAAATTTTTATTATTGATTTTACGAAAAAAGTGTCTGATTATAAAAAGTTCTGCATCGTAAAAAAATAGCATTGCCATTCAAAAATTTGATCTAGTACGTACAGGGTGGCTCAACAATGAAATATTCATAATCCAAGTGAAGCTAAAAAGACAAAATCGTGATTTAAAGGAAAACTGCCACTGCAAATGTACAATTTTTTCAATAATATTTTTTTTCATTAAAAAATATACAGCATGTCTTCGAAATGGAAAAAATGTATTATTGATTTTAAGAATAAAGTACCTATCTGTTTATAAAAAGTTCTGCATCGTAAAAAACTAGCATTGCCATTCAAAAATTTGATCTAGTACGTACAGGGTGGCTCAAAAGTGAAATAGTCATAATCCAAGTAAAGCTAAAAAGACAATGTCGTTATTTAAAGGAAAACTGCCACTGCGAATGTACAATTCAATATGTTTTTTTTTCATTAACAAATATACAGCATGTCTTCTGCATCGTGAGGAAATAGCATTTCTATTCAAAAATTTGATCTTGTATAAACAGGGTGGCTCAAAAATAAAAAAAGTCCTAATCCACGTGAAGCTAAGAAGACAAAATCGTTATTTAAAGGTAAACTGCCACTGTAAATGTACAATTCAATAATATGTTTTCTTCATTAAAAAATATACAACATATCTTCGAAATGGAAATTTTTTTATTATTGATTTAACGAAAAAAGTGTATCTTTATAAAAAGTTCTGCATCGTGAGAAAATAGTATTGCTATTCAAAAATCTGATCTTATACTTACCGGGTGGCTCAAAAATGAAAATGTTATAATCCACGTGAAACGATTTAGCTTTAAAAAATAATAAAGGGGAGGAGGTGAGAGGGGATAAAACCGGAGCGACTGAGAATTTTTTAAAAATGTTGACTAATATGTCATTTTCGGGGTTATTGAGGTCAGAATTTTTTTTTTCTAGCAGGTGTTAAAAATTACCGTAGGGAGGGGGGGGCGAATAAAAAGGGGCGGCTGGGAATTTGTCCAAAAATGTTAACTAATGGGCCATTTTCGGGATTACTGAGGTCAGAAAATCTGACTTTGTGTAACAGATGCTAAATAAAATTTACGGAGAAGGGAGGGGAGAGGGGATAAAAGGGCGGCTGAGAATTTCTCCAAAAATGTTAGCTTAGTATTTTCAGAGTTATTGAGGTCAGAAAATCTAATTTTGTTGGAACTGATTTTTAAAAAATTAACGGGAGGGGCAGATATAAAGGAGCGAATGGGAATTTACCTAAAAATGTTAAGTAATAAGGCTGCCCACTTGAATGCCACACCAGGGGCGCCCTTGGAAAAAATATGCGTCCGGTGAGCGGGCGTCCTTAAGAAAAATACGCGCCTAGGGAGCGGAAGACCTAAGGAATAACACGCGTCGGGGGAGGGAGCGACCTTGAGGTAAATAAGCTTCTTTAAAACGGACGTCCTTAGAAAAATACGCGTCTGGGGAGCGGGCGACCTTGGGGAAATACGCATCTAGGGAAGGGGACGACCTTGTAAAAATACGCGTCTGGGGAGCGGGCGATCTTGGGAAAAATACGCACCTGGGAAGTGGACGACCTTGATGAAAAGTCGCGCTTGAGGAACGGCGGAGCCTGGGGAATAGACGCGTCTGGGAACAAACGATCTTCGAAAAAAGTACGCGCTTAAGGAAAATACGCATCTAGGGAGCGGATGGCCATGGAAAGAATTACGCGTTTGGGAACCGGAGGACCTTAGAGAAATGCGCGCCTGGGAAACTGACGACCTTGGGAAAATACGCGTCTGGGGAGCGGACGCCCTTTAAGAAAATACGCATCTAGGTTCCGGACGACCTTGGAAAAGTACGCGTCTGGGGAACGGACGACTTTGGGGAAAAGGAGCTGGTGGGAATTTCTTCAAAAATGTTAACTAATATGTTATTTTCGAGGTTATTGAGGTCAGAAAATCTAATTTTGTGTAATGGATGTCAAGAATAACGTGGGGAGTGGGGTGATATTATGGCGCAACTGGGAACTTCTCCAAAAATGTTAACTAATCTGTCATTTACGGGGATATTTAGGTCAGAAATCTAATTTTGTTGAAACCTATATTTAAAAAATTAACGGCGGGGGGATAAAAAGGAGCGACTGAACAAATGTTAACTAATTTGTCATTTTCGGTGTTATTACGGTCAAAAAATGTACTTTGGTCTAACATATTTAAAAAAATATAACGAGGGAGAATAAAAAGAGGCAACTGATCATTTTTCAAAAAAAGTTATCTGATATATCATTTTCAAGGTTATTGAGGTCAGCAAATCTAATTTTGTTTAACGAATGTAAACAAAATTAACGGTGGGGCAGAGGGAATAAAAAGGCGCGGGGTTTGGAATTTCTCCAAAAATGTTAACTAATTTTGGGGGTTACTGAGAACAGAAAATCTAATTTTGTTGAAACTCATTTTTAAAAAAATAACGCGGGGGGGGGGGGGGTAAAAAGGAGCAACTGGGAAATTATCTAAAAATGTTAATGTTGTTTTCGGGGTTATTGGGGTCAAAATATTTAATTTTGTCTAACATTTAAAAAAACTAACGGGGGGGGGGGGGTAAAAACGAGCGAATGGCAATTTCCCCAAAAATGTTAACTAATAAGTATGTCAATTGAGGTCAGAAAATCTAATTTTGTCTAACGAATGTGAAGAAAATGAACGGCACGGAACGGAATATTTCATAAATTTTTAACGAAGACTTATTAACTATGACAGGAAAAAACCTGTCAAAACATACCAGATCAACCAGAAGATCCTAATTTAAACCATGCAGTACTAAATCTTAAACCTTCTTAGTGTATGTGAGAGTTAATGTTTAAACACGTGTTTTTTTTCAGTTTTTAATAAATCAACCCCTAAGGGGGTATTACGATGGTATTTAAAGTTTGTAATGGAGTAAAATTGTTATACCGTGGAAGAAGTTGCGGGCGAAAGCTAGTTATTAAATAAAACAGCGATGCATGCCTGCATATCTTATTTGAATAGGTATACTGCAATTGCTGCAATACAAAATTACCGTTAAAGTGTCAAAAATCAATGGTGTTGTAAGTGGAATGTAAAGTAGAAATAGAACAGTTGTACTGTACAGGGTGTAAGTTAGGAACAATGAAATTTTATTTTCTATTAGATACAACAGCCGCGTAAAATTTTCTTTTCTTGTTGGAGCTTTAAAAGTTTTAGTACTTTTAATTTTAAGGCTTTTTTATTACAAAAAAATCTATACCATTTTATATTTGTTTCTAAAATATAACAAGTAATCGATTTGGGATATAGTTTGTACTAGCCCATTTTAAAGGTATAATATCAAGAAATAATCGCACTTTCTTATGGAAATTACCACTTCATTATAACTGGAGGTTATTAATTTTAATTTGACATTTCTACACATCCTAAATTTATCTTTTTACGGAATATTTTTGCATTTTTAAAAATCATTTCTAATTTTAGTAATTTCAACTTTTTACTTCTCTCGCTAGAAAAAAATCACTTCCCGGGATTTTTTCAGATCTTTACGTGTTGAGGTCCCTATATCAGATGGTCTCCCATTTTCGTCGGTTTGTCTGTCCGTCTGTCTGTCGGATTGTCTGTTGGAGCGAACGCTTAAAACTGCTTGACCAAAAAGAAAAGGAAAAATTTTGCATATGGGCTACTTTTCAACCTGGCTTGGAACAGGCTGTATTTCCGGTGAAATATATACAGAGCACCTTCAAAATTAGTTTCTATTTTTTGTTGCTCAAACTCGAAAACGATTTATGTTACAGAAACTGTATTTTGTACATATAGTTGACATATAAATTGCAAAACTTTTTGAAGCTTAAGTTTAACAAAATGATTAAGTTTTATAGACGTTTTAGATACGTTTCCTGTGTAACATTTTCACCTATTTCGATTGATGCGGTTTTTCGAAAAAATAAAACTTAAAAAGTTATTTAACAAAAACTACATTTTGGAATTTATTTGTTAAATAAAAAAACTAGCTCGCCAGTTACTGTGGTGTCGACATTTTACATTATCTTTGTAGTGTATTAAAAAGGTTTATTTCGGTTGGTAAATTTAACTGTACTTAACTGTTATTTAAATCGCTCTTTTCTTTATAAGTTGGCGAGAAAAATTAAAAAGAAACTAACAGTATAAAATTTGGTTGTCTTATCTTAACACTTGCCAATTTAAACCCTTAATTATATAAAGCTGAGCACTGAGCAATGAGCAAGACTTTAATTGCCAAATTACACCTGTCTTATCAATAGTGATTTCAGCCAAAAAGCATTAAGAAGAAACTTGCTTGTGTCTGTCGACATTAAATATATCTGTTTTAGTTTTATTAGGTGGATAATTTTTGTTGGACGCCTTGTCATATTTTGAGCTAATCTGGTGACTTAACCCAAATAAAATAAACGAAAGTTATAATAAAAATAGGTTTTTATTATAATTCGCAATCTTATTTCCAGGTTCCAGCAAAACAACTCAAAATAAACTTAAATCATGGAATGAGGTAAGGAGAGTCCATGGCTCAAAACTCCTTTTTATAGCGATCTCATATGTAAAGAATGCGGAGAACTCTTGGTAAAAAAGCGCCATTCTGTGATAGCAATGTGTACATGTCAGTGCCATGTCAGTAAATTAAAATAAAAATTGTCAGCCTTGATCTATCACCTATATATTAATTATCACTTTTACCAAAAGGAGGGCAAATGTCTGACACCGTTACTGTTATGAAAAATTGAAATTTGTCGACGGCTAAGCATTCCTAATTTCACATAAAAATAAACTAAAAATAATATTATATTCTATAAGCATGGAAAATACTTACAATATTGTTATTCATATTACTATTGTTATCAATCTTTTTATTCTTCAATAAATTTTACAAATTAAGAAATAAGCAGTAAAAATGTATATAATATTAATATTATTTAAACTTATATTTTCAACTTGCATTTTAGGTTAAAAAAATAAATTATAATTTAAAAATCTAAAAAAAAAACGCTTTTATGAGTAGCGCACTAAAAAGTTCAAAATAATTATTTTCCTTTTGTAGTTACCTAACAGTAAACCGTATAGTTTTTTAAACTATACCTAATTTATTTTTAACTTTTTAGTGCGCTACTCATAAAAACGTGTTTTTAGTATTTTAAACTATAATTTATCTTTAACTTTTTAGTGCGCTACTCATAAAAGCGTGTTCTTTTAGTTTTTTAGTGAATTAGTTTTGGAACATACACGAGGTCTCAAAAATAAAATTAATTTTTTTATTACCGATTTTACAAAAAAAGTACCTATATCTTTATAAAAAGTTCTACATTGTAAAAGAAGCATGGTTATTCAAAAACTTGATGAAGGACAATACAGGGTGGCTCATAAAGCTGAAAGTCTCAATTTTAATTTAAATTTTTAGCCACCCTCTATGCCCTATAAAAATATTTAAACCATGCTCTTTTTTCACAATGTAGAATTTTTTATGAAGATATACTTTTTTTGTAACGGCGATTTTAAAAAATTAATTTTACTTTTGGGACCTCCTGTGTGTTCCAAACATATCATAAAAATAACTCTTGTATGTACATTTGCAGTGGCAGTTTACCTTTA